>OX393550.1:94153950-94773950 GCA_947650365.1 Chamaelirium japonicum
TGAACATAAGCACCTTACCTTAGATAGCACACCCACAAAAAATCAGAATATTCTAAAACTTTTAGGGCATCAAATGCTATATTTCAGATTAACGGTTACGACGGACGTTCAATAAAACTTCTAACTTTTGATTCCCTAAGGAGTCTTAGAATGTGTTGATTTTTTTATGGGTGTTCTAAGATAAGGTGTTTATGCTAACAAAAAATCACCAAATTCTAAAACTCCTAAGTGCTTATGCTGCCCATTTCGCCAAAATAGGCTGGCAGCTCATTTCCAGTTTTCTCTCTCTCTCTCTCTCTCTATATATATATATATATATATATACAATTTATTTATTTATTTTTGCGAGCCATACTTTGACCTATCAACCTAATCGTTGGATTCGGGTCTGAAAATTTGCTGAGTTTTTTTTAGGATGATGAACATACCATAGATAGCATGCTCTCAAAATTTTAGTAGATTTTGAAACTTCTATGACCATAAAATGTTATAAGCTTTTTCGACCGTCAATTTCAACCGTTGATTTGAAAGCACATTTGATGCACCTAGTGGTTTTAGAATGTACTGATTTTTTGTCCATTCTGATATTCAAATCCAATGATTAGGATGCTGGGTCAAAAACTGATGGGTCATTCGATCGTATATATATATATATATATATATATATATATATATATATATATATATATATAGGGGCATGCTATAATGCGGCATGCGGTACTGCACCGCAGCCGTCTGATGCACACGCTGCGTGCATCGCATGCACGCAGCAGTGCATCAGACGGTTGCGGTGCGGTGCCGCATTATAGCATTTCTCTCTCTCTCTCTCTCTCTCTCTCTCTCTATATATATATATATATATATATATATATATATATATATATATATATATATATATAGAGAGAGAGAGAGAGAGAGAGAGAGAGAGAGAGAGAGACTTGGGTGCGATCCACTAAAAACGCACCCTTTTATTACATGGTTTAATACATATGTTACAATAGTTGTTACACTTATTCCATTTAAATGTTATAATTGTTTTTTCCAAACTTTTGTCTTGTTAAAACGTGTACAGAAATATGTAAAAATAATTAAAATATTTGAATATGATATGATAATTAATGTAATAAATATGATAACATATATATTATATTATGTTAACATTTATGCTGAAACAATCGGTCAAAACTTGTACAGAAATCTGTAAAATAATAAATGTAAATATTTAAATGGAGTGAGGTGTAACATATATAATGAATATGATAACATATGTATTACGCTATGTTAACATTAGAAATGTTTGTTTTTAGGGTATGTTTTTAGTGGATCGCATTATATATGTATATATATAGGGAGGGATACTCTCATTAATGGTCTCTTACTAATAGAGTTACTAATGATCCCAGCCATCGGTTCGGATCTGACGGATGGCTTAGAGTATTCCTCGCTCTCTCTCTCTCTCTCTCTCTCTCTCTCTCTCTCTCTCTCTCTCTCTCTCGATCGAGCGAGCGGCAACCCCGACTGATCCCCCTCCCCTATCACCAGCCCCGACTGATCCCCCTCCCCAACCACCCTCCACCTCCGGCAGCCCCCTCCCCCTCCAGCTTCGATCGCAGCCCCCCCCCCCCCCTGACCTAGCGCCGATCGTAGCCCCCTTCTGGCAGTCCCTCCTCTCCGCCGGCCGGTGAATCGCACTCCCTCCGACGTCAGTCGGTAAATCGCACTCCCTCTCGCCGATCGCCGCTGCTTCTTCGGGTATTCCCTCCCCCCTGCCAGTTGCTTAATCGCCGTCGGAGGTGATGCTGCCGGCGTCGGAGGGAGTGCAATTCACTGGCTAGCGGCGAGGGATGGACTGCCGGAAGGGGGCTGCGATCGATGCCAAAGAGGAAGGGGCTGCCGGAGGTGGAGGGTGGTCGGGGAGGGGGATCGGTTGTGGCGGCTGCTCGATTGATCGAGAGAGAGAGAGAGAGAGAGAGAGAGAGAGAGAGAGAGAGAGAGAGAGAGAGAGAGAGAGAGAGGGATAATCTGAGCCATCCATCGGATCCGAACCGATGGCTGGGATCATTAGTAACTGTATTAGAGGCCATTAGTAAGAGTATCCCTCCTCTCTCTCTCTCTCTCTATATATATATATATATATATATATATATATATATATAGTTTAACAAGGTACATTTATTGATGAGATTTTTCTGAATCAAATATATTACCCCGTCTGTTTTCCTTAAAATGTGGGATCTGCATGCAGGTGTCTAAGTTGCAAAACCTAAAAGCAAACATAGTATGTGGTTCGACTCCAGAGCTTCGCCGAACTTCTTCACCTGATAGAACTTTGGAAGAGAATGTAGCTGAATCTATTTCTAACGAACTTGCAACGCACACTCTGGAACATCACCATACAGTTCTTGAGACATCTAGAAATAAACCAAAAGACTCCAAGCCAGTCAGATCTGGTCGCCCGTCTCAGGATGAAAAGAAGGTTGGGAAATCCCAGGATGACAAAAGAGCTAGGTCTCGGAAAATGATGGAATTCCATAATATCAAGATAAGCCAGGTTTTCATCTCGTAGCATGTGACCCTGTATTCAAATTCAGGCTTCTCTGTTGATTAACCCCTCTTTATTACGTGGCAACATCATAGGTGGAGTTGCTTGTCACTTATGAGGGATCAAGATTTGCAGTCAATGATTTAAGGCTGCTGATGGATACATTCCACCGTGATGATTTTACTGGTACATGGAGGCGGCTGTTTTCCCGAGTTAAGAAACACATCATCTGGGGAGTTTTGAAGTCAGTAACTGGCATGCAGGCAAGTATCTGAATTTTTTTACATATTCTGACATCCATCCCAAACAATTATTGGCAAAACGATAATATTGTTAATTTATTTATTTAGTTCCATATGCAATTTGTCAAGTATTAGGGAACCATATTTGATAATGTTCTCTCTCCATTTAGGCTGCGCTCTTTTCCTGGGAATTGGAAGTCCCAAGAAATGGGCACATTCCCCTATTCTTTCCATAGAAACACCAGGCACCCATGGATTCAGAAATCTTCCCACATCTGGTTTTGTATGCAGGCACATGCTTTCACCATGAGGCTAGGGGAGAACATGGGAATCGGTCCATTTCATGGGAATTCCAATTCCCAGGAAATGAACACAGCCTTATCACCCTATAAATCTTGAAATATTCACTCAACATTTGCAAATGATTTGACATTCTTGGTTGCATGTGGTTATAGTTCACAAAATGAAGCTTATCCTCTTTCTTTTCTTTCTTTTTTATTTCAAATCGATCTCTATAGTATGTTAGCTCATTACCTCTTTTTGTCTTTTTGTCTTTTTTTTTTTGAGAAATCCCTCTCCAATACCCCTTTTTGTCAACTTCTAAATGTCGTCTTTTGATAATTTCTATCTAATCAAAACTGAATTGAAGGGGGCAAAATGTAGTTTATTAACTATAGGAGGATTAAGTGATTTTGAGCTATATTTCAGGGGGGTAAAGTGTAATTTACCCTTCTTTTTCTAATTTTTTTAGGGAAACTTAACCTCTTTGTTGTTCTACAATTATGTAGGGTAAGAAATTCAAAGATAAGGCCCAAAGCCAAAGGGAGGCTCACCGGAATGGTGTTCCGGACAGCGATCTCAATTTTAGTGATAGTGATGGCGGTCAACCTGGGAAATCTGATCAGTTCCCCATAACATGGTTAAAGCGGCCAAGTGATGGAGCCGGCGATGGATTCGTCACATCTATAAGAGGGCTGTTCAATTCTCAGCGCCGCAAGGCCAAGGCATTTGTACTGCGAACCATGAGAGGAGATGCAGACAGCGAATTCCATGACGAGTGGAGCGAGAGTGACGCGGAGTCCTCTCCCTTTGCTAGACAACTGACCATCACAAAGGCTAAGAAGCTTCTACGGCGGCATGCGAAGAAGTTCCGCTCGAGGGGGCAAAAGAGTTCAGGTGATCCTCTCTTCCTTTTAATCCACCAACACTCAAAAGTGACGAATTTGTTCACTGAGATGGAAATCTTTTGGCCCTTAGGGATCTCATTGCAACGAGACTCAGTTCCGTCGTCGCCAAGGGAGACTACACCATATCAAAGCGATTCGTCCGGTGCATCATCCTACGAGGACTTCCACGATTAGAATGTTCAATATCATCGATGGCCGGGTGTTCGTCAAACTCAGGTGGAACCCGGCCATTGTTGAAAGGAACAAAGAACCGGACGATCGTTGCCTGGCACTCGGATCAGTTTGGCCGAAGAGTTCGAAGGATGAGCTGTTCATCGTATTGGGTTAAACTGGCGGCAATGTCGAAGGTGGAGAGGATCGCTAGTTGCAAAGACATTGAAGGGGCCTGCATGTGGTGTATATGATTGGAACTCAGGCTTCTATGGTGATGATGACTTGTGAGGCTAACAACAAGGGAAGCCTCATCCTTGTGTATATAGCCCATATGTATGATAGAGGAGTTTGTGTTCCTCTGTGTCAATTTCTATTTATGTACCCTCATCAAAGGAGGGGATGCAAAGGACCATACCATCCCCTATTCTTGCAGGCATAGTTGCATATCAGAATACAAATAAAAGCAAGCAAGCATGTTTCAAGAAATGAGTCAGGTCATTTGCATTATAATTTGTAGATGAGATATCATCCCATCAGGCATCCTCGGTTGGCTGGCCAGCCCGACGCATTAGCATCGATGGTCGGTGCCTGCGACCGAGCAGTGGGCAGCCCTGACTGATGGTGCTGGATGCATCGGCCCTGCCAACCTTACGCTTTGTAGCCTCAAGAATGGTACAAACTATGATCGGGGATGGTTTTCAGTGGCATTTCTCGAAGAAAAAAAAGATTGATTTGCTGCTTCTTGAGTTTTTATTGACGAAGGAAAAATCTCAAGAAACTTCAAATAATTTGAATATTATTGGATTTTATCGAAATTTATTGTAAGATTTTATAGAAATTGCAAAATGGAATTAGGCATGGCAACGGGACGGGCAACATCATCCCAACTCTAAGTAATACAGCATCTCAAACCCGTCCCAAATCTGCGTAGGGTTTGTCGAGAAAATGGTTGGTTACACTATAGTGAATATATTTGTTACAACCATTAAAACACACAACAGTAACAGTAAGAGGCACCATAGTCATAATCCTTTGTTCCTTGACTCAATGAGTTGCAACTTGGAGTATTCCTATTTTTATGTAATATGTAATTGGGTCGGGTTTGGGGCGGGATAAACCCGAACCTGTCCCAAATTCAATAGGTTTGGTTTTCTAAGTAATATCCAAACCACTTTAAGATCGTACCGTTAGGATCAGGTCAGATTGTTGGGCTTAGCCGCACGTTAGGCGCTTACAACATAAGGGTGGCTCAATATGCCCCCATCCGGCCAGCCTTTAATGATTGGGCAGTGCCCATATGTGCACATAAGTGACAAGATTTCGACTATTAGGGTTTGGGGGTTTATCCTAGTTTAGATATATAAATAGATGCCTCCCCATCTAATGAAGTAATCCTCGAGCCCTCTTTATCTTCTTTTTTCTTTCTCTTCAGAAATTTATCAGAGTCCTGATTTCGAAACTACTTGGACAGAAATATTTTCCTCAAAAGTATTACCTTTTGGTAAACCTTAAGCTAGTTAAGAGATTTTTACTTCTGCTTGCAGTAAAGTACATGTACATGTATACAATACGTAAACCACACTCAAGTTAAACCACTCTAAACTTCAACCACGGCCAATCGGATTCAGTGGCCGAACTGCGCAACCACCGCCGCCACCTTTAACTGCTGTAAGCTCATGGTATACACGATAACATCCTATGATTTCCAACCATTCATCACAACTTAGAGATTGAAACTGTACTTTGAAAAGATCTTGTCTTACAGTATCCCTCACAGACTCCTACATGGCCTTATTGATCCATACAACATATTTCGGAATTGAAACTTCATCAAACTTGTACAATTTCCTTTACAAATGCCAACACGGCACGGAAATTCACAGCTCCTTGAAAATCACCTGGATTTGAATCACCCGATACTCCAGCATACATCGTCTTATTGGAGTTTGCTTTCGGAATTGGATAGGCTGCTACACTACCGGGAATCCGTGCCCCGTTGGTCTTACACTTTGTCGTCATGGAACCACCATCTCGTCTCCTTGGGGGACCGACCATTTTTACAGTTCTTCACGTAGCGATCGTTGTCAGTAGGGCGTTGCTACGCACAAAAGGTCAGAGTCGGTTAGTTCACGAGGGTGTGGAGGACGGGTGAAGAAGGTGGTTTAATAGGCAAAAGAAGAAACCTTCACAGTTGAGCTTGATAACATGGACAGAATGCTGATGCAGACCGAGCTTACGGTCATTGCTGGTGACCATGAATCATATAGTATATCTGCATAATTCAAACAGCAACAATATGTCAGATTGATGGTAGAAAATCGCCAATCATAAATATCATTTCATCATCGTCGTCATCATGATGCAAGACTTGTCCCATCAATATGGTGTAGACTATCGGGAAGAATGATAAGAATTTCCTGATTAGTTGTCAACCTCACGTCAACCATATAGGACTGGTGCCAAAAATCAAAAACCAGACTGCGATGGCTACTGCCCAGAAACCTAACGGTCAGTTAGCGGGTAGGGAGACCTTCCTTACTTTATTGGTTAGGCAGTTTAAGCTCATGCAACCAAGGAGCAACTCTCCAAGATTCTGCTACAGTAGGAAATCGTCTATATGAAGAGAGAAGTCAAGATTTCATATAGGGAGTTGGATTCATCAATGTGGCACAAATTATTAGAGAAGGGTTGAAAGTAAACAACATTCCCAAATTGCCATAATAAATACAACAGAGAACTTGGAACTTCAGTTCTGGTATGTTTTAAAGTATAACCTCACCATGCAACCAAATATGAGGTTGAGATCAAACATTAAGAAGGCTAGGTCCAAAGATTGAGATGGTTTCTTTGCAGTATAATTTTAAGATATGTTCCAATATAAATAGCATAGCTGCCATATGCAAACCAGAGGTTAAAATGAGATGGTCATGAATACAAAGTACTTATAGTTTAATATTCATATGGTTTGAAGCTCTGGTTTAACCTTCTGAAGGCATACAAGCAGTTGACCTGTTTTTATGTGATAACTGATAAGTACAAGGTAGGGTCCATTTACTATTCCAACTACATCAAGGAAACCAAGAACTTCCAAAAATTCCCACTATTTTCTATAATAATTTTAATGAGCTAATAGCGATGCTATCAAAATCGGGACTAGTCAGCGACTAGTCCCCAGGCGGCATTTTGCCGACCGACTAATCCAGATTCTTTCATAGCTGGGCGGAACCCCAACTAGTACTGGGACAAGTCAGGATTTTTTTTTTGCAAGGTACACATTCAGTCTTGAGCCTTTGTTTTTGCAAGGAGTCTCTACAAGCAATTTTGTTTGGATATTTTTGCATTGCATCGAAGTCTTGAGTCACAACCATGCCTCTTCCCTATAATCATCTGTTGAGGGTCTGAGAATCATAGATAAAAACATTGACAAATAATTATTGTTTATTTGCTTATATCCATATAACCCTATAATCAAAATTGGAGTTGTTCACAGATTAAACACCAGCAAACAAATATTGTGATGAACTCTTAGTTTTGAGTCTACTGACATGGGCATGAAGCCAATACAACTATGTTTTGTTACTTATGTATTTATATACATACTGTGAAGTGTAAAGGCATGCATAGTTATTGACCGACTAATATCATATACTTATTGATATTTATGCTAGTTCATATATCATATATGTTTGGGGAGGGGTAGAATAAGTTTTAGCCGACTAATCCCGAATTAGTCCTGACTAGTCCTAGTCGGCCCTTGACCGACTAGGGGCTGATTACCGACTTTGATTGCATAGGCTAATAGGAAAAAAACTATTTGATGGACGGGTAACTTCTCCCATTAAAGCTCCAACTTAAATATTATATATTGTCTTCTGTCTGAGTCGTGAGAAAGTTCCTCATTTTAGTAACATGCCCATTTTAGGTGCTTATTAGGTCTCTTGTGAAGTCAAAACAAGGCCAGTTAAGACTGATGTTACTTGAATACGGGACACGGGTGCCAAGTGTTCGAGTGTCTTGAAGAATTTGACACGACAAACTTCCAAAATGTCCACATAAGCATAGTCACAAAGTTCGGCGTTTTTTTTTTAAAAATGTGTTTAAAACGCGACTTAATGGGCAGCCGACTTATTACCTTTTTTCTCGATTTTTACAGGTTACCAAATTCACTGGCTTTTTACCATTTTTATTATTTTAAAAAATAAAAAACATGTTTTTTTGCCAAATTATGTGACTGTATCGATGATGAGTCCGATGACATTGAATTCATGGAGGATTAAGAGATTGAAGCAAAAGAGAATGATGCAAGTTTGGCATTGGATGCTCTCAACCACACGATGGATGTTAAGTTTCTATTTTCTATTCTATTTTGATTTGTGACTAGTGGACAACGGACATCTTAAGTTTTGTAATATTTTCTTTTGGGATGTTGTTATCAACTTATCATGATATTTGTAACTTAGTATGTTAATTTGTCGGGTTGTTTTGTTGCTTACTTGTATTTGCATAGTTACATGATAAACTTAATTGATTTGTTGTTGTTGACCTATCATCTTTATATAAGTCGTGTTACAAATATCTTAGTTGTTTAAATGTAGGCTAAAAACTTGACTTTTGAAAGCCCTGAACTTGTTGATTTTTTCCAAATTTCACCCTCGCCGATTAAAACCCGAACCCGTTTTCCCCCTCGACTTTTACCTCTTTTTTTCCTAAACTGTTTGATTTTCGCCGAACTTTCCCAAGTTTTACCTTTGCCAACTTACTGTCGAACCCGAACTTGGTGACTATGAACATAACAATAAGTTGACATAGGTGTCAAGTGTCCGGGTGGGGTATTGTGTCCAAGTGGAGACATGGCAAATTTTAAAAAAGTGAAGTGTCCGGTTAACACTAGTTAAGACCATTCGTCCAACATTATATTCCGAATCACATACCACAATGGATCCTCTTTGAGATGATGTCTATATCCTTCACTACGATCTTCTGATTCCTTATGCTTCCACACTTGCACACAATACTATGCCTTGTATTAACTAACATTGATCACTCCACTTTTCTTCAGCCTTTCTAGAAAGTCCATAGGAGAGTCCACAAAAAGTTTTTATATCTCAAAATTTCAAGTCTCAACAAAGGGCTAAGATTAAAGATACCTCAAAATACAAGGTAAGAGATATATCCATCATCTCATACATTATGCGCACTTCCAAACCTCCTTTCTTGAATAATTTAAGCTAAATCACCAACAATATAATGGTGATCAGCACAACATGGCTCATTTACATGATTGTATCAATTTATCTTCATTATTGTCGCGAATAGAGCACATGGACTACAGACGAAGGCTTGAACTGATTGGAAAGTGACTAAACCTGATAACAGAAGAACTTTATCTCAATTCTCAAATTGGCCTGTAAATGCAATTGCTGATCTCACTTAAGCTAGTCATGTGGTAAGAGTGAATACAAGTTGGAGACAATGAACTATTTCCAGAAAAAACAAGTGATGATCTGTACTAATTATTGTTCATGAGAAAGGAGGGGAGGATCATGCAATCTTATGAAACAGCAATAAATACAGAAAACATAGGAAACAAAGAACAACCAATTTCATGGCATTACATTTCAGCTAAAATAGCAGATAATATAACTTATACTTCACCAAGATTCGCAATTCAAAACCCCGCATAAAATTCATACAATACAAATATAATCTTAAGAATTAAATTAACTCTATAACTAGAAAACGAAAATCAGTATATCATAATTAAAGTCAATTCCATCAAAATAGGGTCGAATACAGAAAGATTGACAAAATTTTCCACTTAGCTACCAGCACGGTGTCAACCCTCTAAGATTGGTGTCGAAAACATGGCAAAAGCCACTTGGCATAAGAGGGGCATGCCATGAAACCTATAGGGCGAGTGTGCGCCTAGGTAGACCTACTTGTTGGTTGCACAACATAAGATAATGCAACCAAAGAGAGAAAACGAGTCATATACAAAATCTCATGACATAAACAGTTAAAGCAAAAGACAAAGGTCTTGTGTTTCTTCATAAAACCATAATCATACCCTAACCATACTTGTTTGTATTATTTCTTCTATTTGGGGTCGACTATATGTATCCTTCGTGGGTGATTCATGTTAAGTCACATCTCTGTTGTCAGTACAATTAGTCCCATATCAACTTCAATAATGCTAATTTTAGGTCTCCCCTCTTTCTTGACTCCCCTACAATAGCTTAGGATCCTCTTCTTATGTGAGCCGCCTCTGCTCTCCGTTGTACGATCTCATACCATCGTAACATGTTTTCCATCATTTTGTTCTAAATTGGTGTAACTCCTACACTTCCTCTAGTATACTCATTCCTTACCATGTTCCACCTACTTTTACCCCACATCAATCTCAACATCATGATCTCCGCTTTGCTCATCTTGTACAAAAGAGAGAAAAGAAACATATAGGAATACTCATTGATCCACATAGCAATCACAATACCTACATTATAATAGGGCATTCACACATATTGGAAATGTTGTTTCACCTCAGTTCTTTGACCTCTACTTCATGCAATAGAGATGGATGCAAATTTCCATACCAAATCTTTCATTTTATGCGATTCATCTATACACTTTTCTAGTCGAGGGGAACCTTGAAGGTTGCTCCCTAGTTCCACGAGCTCAAACTGCTTAACCATCAAGGTAGGTCTCTGATGTAGTTGAGGTCGATGCATCCGGACAATTGATCCTTATTTTTAGTGGGGCACTGATTTTGATGCAGCAAAATTAAAATAATTTTGGTTCATTATGTAGCTATTTTATTTTTGAGCACTTTTGGTTTTTTGTTCATATCGATCTAACACTTAGAACTCAAGTAATTTAAGTTTTTATTAGAATGGACTCATCCAAGGCATGAGATCGAAGGACGTTTAAGTCGCGACCAAAGGCCAAGATCGCATCACGCCAACAAAAGAGGCCAAAAAAGGGACCCATAAACCCTAGCCGCCACCCTCTCTATTTCTTTTTCTCTCTCCTCACCGTACAATCACCGTACGGACCGAAATCTGTGATTTCAGCCGTCAACTCCTGCCCTCACTCTCTTTTTTCTTATCCTCTTTTCCCCTTTTTGCCCCTTCTATTTCTGCTTGCATCTCATGAGCCCTGTGATCCAATGGCTCTTGTGTTTGACTTCTTTATTATAAAAGAGGAACATATGAAATTCAAATAGATAGATTTTGATTTTTGGATGAATTCAGAAGAAAAAGAAATCCTTGGAAAGCATTGTCTTTTTTTATCCTCTTCTCCCGTTGGTTCTTCTTGCTTCTTTGTATCTCCTCTTCTTAAAATAGTTTCTCTCCTTTCCAACATCTAATATAGATCTTAGTGATTGATTGATGAGACGACGCTAAAAAACTTCTACCTCATAGATTGCCTCATCCCATCTTCTAACCCCTCTTCTAGTCCACTATCTACCTTGCCACCGCTTCTACAATCAAAGAGGTTTTATCGAATAATACAATGACATCAGGGTATATTCCAAGGTATATCGGCATCATCCACAGGCTACCTAAAAGGCAATATCGATTCTTGATCTTTTTGAGCTTGATTTTTTTATTTTATGAATCGTTACTTGAACTTTCCTCTTGTTATCTAGAAATTGCAGCAGTAATTAAGGGGTTTGTCATGCATCGTTTAGTCACCTAATAACCACCTTGCCTCATAACTTGTTTGGGTTTCATCCTATAGGCTATAGTGCTTTGTTTGCATAATTCTTGTTTTTATTCTTATTTTGAATTGTTTGCGACAGATCTTTTAATAGAAACATGCGTGCAATCATTGCGATGATATTAAACTCCGATCTTGATGCATAATTTCTAAAATATGAAGGAGTCTCTTATTGATATTCAAAAATATTTATAATCGCACCTAGGGTTGTACCAATCTCCCTATCCGCCTACTGGTCTTCAACGTTTTTTGCAAGCCCCTATCTTGGTAAATTGCCAAAAACTAATTGCCGGAATGGGACATACGTGAATGATTAGAGTTGTGATCCATAGTCTACCACATCTAACTGGGACAGACGTGAATGATTATCATGATATTGACATCCAATATTATATTTAATTAGATATAAATGTTTAAAGAGATTACACTCATATTTCTTTTAGCAAACACTGTTAATATACCAAGGTGCCGAACTTTTTGTGTACATGTGAAACTATCCATTAAACCATGCAACTTTTCCTGTAATTAGAAAACCGTCTAATGTATGAAGTGATTAAAGAACTCCGAATTAATAAAAAGAAACCAAAAATTAAAACTTTGCTTTCCAACTGCAGTAATGACGGTAATGAGAGTTACCTAAACAGATATGCCCGTTGCTGTAGACATGAGGGTGCAGCGGTGCCGGAGGGAGGAAGATAACCTGATCAAAACCCATGAATAAAGACTACACATCAAGAACGAGGAAACTTTTTCAACGGAAAAAACCAGTAACGCGCATCACCTGCGGGGCCTCCATGGGGTAATGCTCGGGGAAATCGACCTGGAGCTGGTACGTCTCGCTGGTGTAGAGCGTCCCGGGGGCTCCGATCACTTCGATAATCCACCTTCCGATCAAAATCAAGATAATCACTTGAAGAAAAGTGAAAGAGAGGAGAATCGGATCAAGAGAAGCACTAGGCCCAACCTCTGGAGATTATCCGCGACCTTGTGCTTGAAGCCGGCCGGGGGGTTGACCTGCCATTCCACCAGCTCCTTCTGCAGCCGGTTGCATGCAATCTTGCTCAGGACCTGGGATCGACGTAGAGGGGTTAGTGGCAGAGGAGGAGGAATCGAAAGCTGAGAGACGAGGATAATTTTTAGGGTTTGAGATTGGAACTGAGAGGGGATCGGAGAGTTGGATGACCTTGCGGGAAGGGGCGGAGCTGCTCGTCATGGTGAGGGCGGAGCTGCTGGAGGAGGAGGAGGAGGAGGCGGAGGCGGAGGCGGAGCCGGAGGGACGGGGAGCCTTTGAGAGAGGCCGTATGTTTGGCTGGAGATCACTGATTTATGGACGGTATTATGTACGTCCTTATTATTTTTCTGTACTTGTATAAATGAATAATTACCTCCGGTTTAGGAAAGAAACTTCGGTAGAGAGACATATTAGAGCATCATCCAAGGCTCCTTTTAGAGCATCTCCATCGATCCCCTCACCCAATCCTCATCTTTGGGGGTTCAAAAGATGCCAAATCAGCTTTTTTGGGTTAAAAATTAGGGTTCTCAACAGGGCTTTTCAAGAATCCCATCACCAACTTTGATAGGTGGCATCCCCTGATTGGCGGGACTATGGGCCATAGGATTAACCCCAGGGGGATTCCACCACCACAGGCCTTTGCCTGCCATCGACCGCCGCCGCCGTCGACCACCACCGCCATCGTCGACCACCAACCGTCACCGTCGGCCACCGGCGACGGCAGACGCCGGCGACCACCGTCTGCCGTCACTGGTGGCAGCCAACGATGGTCACCGGTAACAGAGGGCGGCGGGTGGCGGCTGACGGTGATCGCCAGTGGCCGAGGGCAGCAGGTGGCGGCTGACGGTGGTCGCCAGTGGCCGAGGGCTGGCGGTGAAGGGGTAGTGGTGGTCGCCAGTGGTCCCCCATTTGAGTCCACGTCACTTACCAGTAAAATGGGGGTTGGAAAAACTCTCCTCATAGGGGGGGGGGGGAGGATGGGGGTGGTTTTTTATAAATCTCCCCCTAAAAGTTGACATGGTTGGGGATTGAGGGCCTTGTTGGAGATGCTATTAGCATTCGCTCAGTTGAGGGAGCCATTTTTGCCACGTCAGCCAAACAAGGGAGTGGAATTTTTTTCTACTCCAATGGCCTTCCTCCCTACTCCCTTAGCATTTGTTCGGTTGGTTTCAAGGATCGCATGTCATGAAAATGGACGGAGTCGATTACCAAACCAATGGTTGTGGGTGATTCTACAACATCACATAAGTGATGTTGACATGTGGGACCCAGTTGAACAAGATTCTGTTCACTGGGGGTTAAGATAGCAGCTAAGGGAGGCCCTTCGAATGCGTTTTTATCTTGTCACTCGCCCAAAATGGCAAAGGGGTGGGGCCTAAGTGAGCCCATTGAAGATGCACTTAGAGCATCTCCAAGAGCCTCCTCCAAAGCCTCCTCAACAAAGAGGGGCCCAACCCACCACGTTACTGATTTTGACCCTCAAGGAGGGTCCTCAAAGCATTCTACTCCAGCAGCCTCCTCCATAGGCTCCTCAAAGTGAAAAATCGTGCAACCTATATTGGGAGCCATTGGGGTCACCGGGGGGGATGAGACGACCGTTCGACCTATATTGTACAAGGAGCCATTAAGGGAGGCATCTCCCCTTGTCAACAAAGAGGATCCCAGGTCACTCCTCCATAGGCTCCCTCAATGATAGGGAGCTATTAGGGAGGCTGTTGGAGATGCTCTTAGCTAGGCATGTCAATGCCCTTGGATGAGAGGAATAATCCGGTGAAACCCTCTGTATTAGGGAGTAGCGACGCCAAGCCAGCACCCTTGGTTCGGAGTGTGAAATAGGGCCATGTATGTAGGTGAAAAAGCCCATTCTTTTTTTCCCCCTCCTTTATACTTACCATTTGTATTCATGCCATTTATTAAGTTTAAGGTACGATACGTTCGGAGTATATTCAAGTTGAGGGGTATTTTGCTTTGATTATTATGATCTTGAACTCGGGCATTGGGTTGGATAATTTGTTATCATGATCCGGTTTCAGAGCCAATAAGCCTATCGAACGGGTCGGGTCTTGATGTTTTTTTTTTTTTGAGAAATGGGTCGGGGGTCTGATGTTGTTAGGGTCTCAGTTCAATGTTAAATGGGGTGAGCCAGGGCCTCAAATCCTGGTAGTGGATGCAACTGGACCTGGAGATTTGTTAGGGTGCATTCTTTTCCACTTAACCCGTAGCGGGCTTGATCCTACGTTTGGATCTAAACTCGTAGCGGGCTTGATCCTACGTTTGGATCCAAGCTCGTTGACACTTCATCGTTGGTGATTGTCTGATTTGATCCCTTGTTTTGAATCCAAATCCTTGACGGGCTTGATCCATCGTTTGGATCCATGCTTATCACTGATGTTTTGTCGGATTCAATTCCTTAACCTTCGACCCGCCGAGGACTAATGGTGGCATCAGGGACTCTAATGGCGCGCAAAGAGCAGCTAGTGAGGTCGGCTGCTCCAATCCCTCCAACCAACTCAACATTAAGAAAACCCATTCACTTTAATTTTAATCCCAATATGACCCTCACCTCCACTTCTCTCTCGATCAGCCATGGCGGAGGTGAAGGCGCAAAAGGTGGAGGCACAGGAGGCAGAGGTGGAGGCGAAGGCGGAGGTGCAAGCGGCCGCGAGCGGAGGTGCAGGAGGCGGTGTGAGCGGCGAAGGCGACAATGAGCAGCGATGAAGGAGGTGGTCGGTGTGATCGGCGAAGCCGAAGGCGACAGTGACGGCGGGGGGGGTTCAGTTTAGGTTTAGATTGGGATTCCTAGGTCTAGGGTTTCATCCCATGGCCTGTAAATCTTAGGTTAGGCGGTTTGGTTAGGTTTGGTGGTGGCAAGGCGGGGGGGAGGTAGGAGGGACATTCACTTCTAAAATAGAAGTGAAGTGAGGGGCATTATTGTCCATGAGGGTTTGAGCTCAAATGAAAAAGATGATCGGGACTGCTACTCAAAACGATCTCTTAAAAAGGACTTCTCACATATTACCCCTAATTCTTTCTATAACATTTTCTTTATGTAATATTCTCCTCATAATATTTTCTCCCTCTAGTTGGTGAAGTTGAGCAGATTTCAGAAGTGCAGATTTCTGCATCTTTTAAATCTGAAGCTAGTGTTGATGGGGTGCTAGATGGTGATGATGATGAGCTAGCTGATGGGGTCCTGAATGGTGATGGTGATGACCCAGATGACGGCTCAGATCTTGCTGCAACAGTAGCCCAAGTGGAGATGCAGAACGAGGTTGTTGCTGCTGTAGCTGCTGGTGCTACATACCTTTGCTGAAGTTGATCTTGATGTTTTAGTGTTGCAACCTAATGGCATAAAGGTTGAAGCTACTGGCGTTAGGGATGGAGCTGTTAATAGCAGTGTAGATTCAGAAAATGATGCCAAGGGTTCTGAGAATTCATTCATACGAACGAATGTACCCATTCTAATTCATTGATACAAATATAGTCATTTCAATTTATTCGTACGAAGATAGCCTTTCTAATTCATTCATACTAGCCATTCAAATTCATTCGTACGAATATAGCCATTTTAATTCATTCATACAAAGATAACCATTCTAATTCATTCGTACGAGACATTCTAATTCATTCGTATAAGCCATTCTAATTCATTCGTACGAGATATTTTAATTCATTCGTATGAACGGATATAGCAATTCTAATTCATTCATATGAATGTAGCCATTCTAATTCATTTGTACGAAGATAACCATTCTAATTTATTTGTACGAAGATAGCCATTCTAATTGATTCGAACAAATGTAACCATTCAAATCTAGTCGTATGAAGAAAGCATTCTAATTCATTCGTACGAACTATTCTCATTGATTTGTACGAATGTAGCCATTTTAATAGCCATTATAATTCATTCGTACGAATATAGCCATTCTAATTCATTCCTACAAAGGTAGCTACTTTAATTCATTTGTAAGAGCCATTCTAATTCTTTTGTACGTATGTAGCTAGTCTAATTCATTCGTACGAACGAATATAGCCATTCTTAATCATTTGTACGAATGTAGCCATTCTAATTCATTCATACGAATGTAGAAATTTTAATTCATTCGTACGAGCTTTTCTAATTCATTCGTTTGAATGTAGCCATTCTAATTCATTCATACGAATGAATGTAGGCATTCTAATTCATTCGTATGAATATAGCAATTCTAATTAATTTGTACGAAGATAGTCATTCTAATTCATTCGTATGAGCCATTCTAATTCATTTGTATGCTTGTAACTATTTTAATTCATTCGTATAAACGAATGTAACCATTCTAATTCACTTGTATGAACGTAGCCATTCTAATTCATTTGTACAATGGTAGCCATTCTAATTCTTTCGTACGAGTCATTATAATTTATTTGTATGAATGTAGCCATTCTATTTCATTCGTATGAATGAATGTAGCTAATCTAATTCATTTGTATGAATGAAGCTGTTCTACTCCATTCGTATGATTGTAGCCATTCAAATTCATTCGTACGAACGAATGTAGTCATTCTAATTCATTCGTACGAAGGTAGCCATTCTAATTTATTCATACAAGACATTCTAATTCATTTGTACTATTGTAGCCATTCAAATTCATTCGTACGAAGATAGCCATACTAATTCATTCGTATAATCCCTTCTAATTAATTCGTACTAATGTAGCCATTCTAATTCATTCGTACGAATGAATATAGCCCTTCTAATTCATTCCTATGAATGTAGCCAATTTAGTTCATTCGTACGAAGGTAACCATTGTAAGTCTTTTGTAGGAGCCATTCTAATTCATTTATACAGATGTAGCCATTGTAACTCATTCGTGCACACGAATGTAGCCAGTCTAATTCATTTGTACGAATGTAGCCAGTCTAATTCATCCGTACGAATGTAACCATTCTAATTCATTCGTACGGGCCAATATAATACAATCGTACGAATGTAGCCATTCAAATTCATTCGTACGAACGAATGTAGCCATTCTAATTCATTCGAACGAATATAGCCATTCTAATTCATTCGTACGAAGGTAGCCATTACAATTCATTCGTACGAGCCATTCTAATTCATTCATATGAATGTAGCCATTCTAATTCATTCGTACAATAGTAGCCATTCTATTTTATTCGTACGAGCCATTCTGATTCATTAGTACGAATGTAGCCATTTTAATTCATTAGTACGAACGAATGTAACCATTCTAATTCATTCGTACAGATGTAGCCATTCTAATTCATTCGTACGAATGTAACTATTCTAATTCATTCGTAAGAGCCATTATAATTCATTCGTATGAATATAGCCATTCTAATTCATTCGTACAAACGAACGTAGCCATTCTAATTCATTCGTACGAATGTTGCCATTCTAATTCATTCGTACGAAGGTAGCCAATCTAATTCATTCGTATGAATATAGGCATTCTACTTCATTCGTATGAACAAATATAGCTATTCTAATTCATTCTTACAAAGGTAGCCATTCTAATTCATTCGTACGAGCCATTCAAATTCATTCGTATGAATGTAACCATTCTAATTCATTCGTACGAACAAATATAGCCATTCTAATTCATTCGTACGAATAGCTATTCTAATTCATTCATACGAACGAATGTACCCATTCTAATTTATTGATACGAATGTAGCCATTCCAATTCATTCGTACGAAGGTAGCCTTTCTAATTCATTCGTACGAGCCATTCTAATCAGTGTTATCAGAACCGGACCGGACCGGCCGGTTGGACCGGTGAACCGGTGATCCGGACCCCCGGCCGGTTCGGTTGAGAGGTGAGATCGGAAATGCATCCAAACCGGTAAAAATCGTGTGAACCGACCGGGTTTATGTAAACCCGTTTGACCCGGACCGAATAAAACCCACTGATATAAATCTGAAACTCATCGTTTCAGAACTTCGGCTCTGTTTCTCTCGATCTCGAGCGGCGCCGACTGCAAGAGAACCCTAGGGCTAGAAGACTAGAGCGGCACCGATCAACCGACTGTCGAGTGCCGTACGAAGCCGGGCCGCCCTTCGTCGAACTCGCCGGAGTCCCGGACGAAAGGAAATCTCCACCAACGGTCGATCTGTTTCCTTCCCCTAAACTCCCGACTCCCGAGCCTCCTCTAAGGTCTCTCTCCTTCCTTCTCTCTCTCTCTCTCTCTCTCTCTCTCAAATGAGAGGTGATTTTCTGTTGTGCTGCTACTTGTGCATATCATTGGGCTCTGCTATTGAGTCTAATCATTTTGGGTCGGGGGCGCCATGAATAGATCCCCTGTGTTCTGCAAAAAAACAAAAATCGGCCTCTTGGCTTAGTGGTAGTACTTCCTCTCTCTTTCATGTAGGAGAGGTTCCCTAGCAGAGCGAACTTTCTCTATGCGAATCTTGGCTGTTGATGTCATGTTCACATGATTTTGAAATTTAATAAATAAACAACTATGCCTGCCTTCCTCTCTTTCCAATCTCTGGACCTCTTTGAGCCTCGCTCTAGCGTAGATGGTCCTTTAAAAAAAAAATTACAAAATCGTATTAGAAATCGATGACTTGCAAGCATCTCATTGTTTTGCTCAATTCTATACTTCTATTTTGTGTTGCTTGAGTATAGCTGACTTGCAAGCATGGACAATTGGGCATCATCAATCATTATAGTTGATTTGTGTTTATTTATTTATATCTCTCATCTATGCGAATAATTTTTGATAGGGGTGGCAATCGGGTCATGTTCGTGTCGTGTCTAGTCGTGTTCGTGTCCAAAAACCCCAGACCCGGACCCGACCCGTTTAACTAATTGTGTCTAGATCCTAAACCCGTACCCGACCCGCCAATAAACAGGTAGACCCGATAAGACCCGGTAAGACCCGTTTATCACCCGGACTATTCAATTGACCCGATCCGACCCAATCCGACTCAACCCGACCTGACCCGAAAGACCCGCTGGTATTATATATTATAGTATCGGATTGCGGGTAGACCTGACCCGACCCGACTCGACACGACCTGTTGAATACTAAACGGTTCTTCCCGGGTCTACCATGTCCAGACCCTAAACCCGGACCCGACCCGTTTATTAAACAGGTCTATCATGTCGACCCCTTTACGACTCGAACCTGTTTAGCCCTGACCCAGACCTGCTAACTTCGTGTCGGGTCGTGTCGGGGCCGAAATTGCCAGCCCTAATTTTTGAGCCCTAATTGGGATTTTGAGAGCCGTCTTCTAGTTTACTTTAAGCCCAGCCCAAAATAAATGTCTGGCTACGCCCTTGCCCACAGAGCCATTTGCTGGTTCTCAAAAAATTAGGTTGTTTGGATCTCATTTCACTGTCATTTTGAGAAATAATTGTTACTTGGGTTTCTCAAAATCAAGTAAACTGAGTGATTGTATCTCATTTCACTTTTTATTTTTTTGAGAACCATGTTGTTTGGGTTTCTGTTTTTTTTTTAACCAAGTTATTTGGTTTTTTCACGGGGATCTTTTGTTTGGATTTTACAGACACAGCCCCTGCAAAACTTTCAAACTTACTGCGTTGAAGCTTCTCTGAATTTTCTACGAACTCCATTGATACAAAAATAAACTAATTGCATTGAAGCCTCGACGATTAGCCTATAATTTGGTATGAACTGTTCTCTGAATTTGCTACAAACTGCATGATTGACTTTTGTAGTGTAAAATAAATATTTATTGGTTTTCCTTCTTAGTTGTGAGTCATATTATATATTTGTGAATGATTGAATATTTTTTTTTGTTCATGTTGGAAAAATAGATATTCAGTATCTGGATTTTTAATTCTCAATGGAATCAGCCACCAGTTCCATGCCACCCTCTTCTCCTCCAAGAAACACTGTAAGAGGGAAGAGTGACCCAGCATGGGGCCATTGCATTGAAGTTTCTGAATCTTCTGAAACTGGTGGAAAGGGAAAGAAATTGATATGTTTTTATTGTCAGAAGACTTTCAAAGGTGGTGGCATCAACCGATTTAAGCAGCATCTAGCTGGGGTGAAGGGCGATACAGAGCCATGTAAGAAGGTTTCTGCTGATGTTCGTTATCAGATGCATCAAAACATAGAAGAGTTGGCTGCAAAAAAAAGAAAGGTAAAAGAATTATATCATGAACAATGCTCATATGGTCCCAGTAATATGGATGAACAAGTATACATGCCGCAGAACGATGACGAAACGGAAATTCCACATCCACCTCTGTTGTCTAAAGATAGTGTGGGAACTACAAACAGAGTTGATCAAGGACGGAATGGAAATTTGAACTCATACTTTATGCCAAGGACAACTCCTGGAGCTCAACCTTCTATTAGGAGTGTTCTGCAAGGTAAAGAGGCTAAAGAAAAGTGTGATCTTGCAATATCAAAATGGATGATTGATACTTGCATACCATTCAATGTTGTTAATTCTGTGAATTACCAACCGATGATAGATGCTATTGCTGGATTTGGTCCTAGGTACAAAGGCCCTGGGTTCCATGACCTTCGTGGTTATTTATTGAATAAGAATATTGAGGAAGTGAAGAGTTTCGTTGATAGTTTTCGTGTCACATGGAAAGAGATCGGTTGTACCATCATGGCAGATGGATGGACAGATCAATGCAGGAGAGCACTTATCAATTTTTTGGTCTATTGTCTTAGAGGAACAGTTTTCCTAAAATCAGTTGATGCTTCAGATGCTTCTAAGACTGCAGACATGCTCTATAAATTGTTCAGGGAAGTGGTTTTATATATTGGTCCTGAAAATGTCGTGCATATGGTGACAGACAATGCGGCAAATTATGTGGCGACAGGAAGGTTGTTACAAAATGAGTTTCGAACACTTAGCTGGTCTCCATATGCAGCTCATTATTTGAACTTGATGATGCAGGATATTGGAAAGTTGGATGGGATAAATGAGGTAGTGGAACATGCTTCAAAAATCACGAAGTATGTATATAATCATTGTTATGCACTACATTTAATGAGAAAACACATAGGTGGAAGAGAGATACTTCGTCCTGCTCCTACACGTTTTGCCACAAATTTTATTGCATTACAAAGTATTTTGTCACAGAAAGATGCACTACGAGCTATGGTGATATCTAGGGAGTGGACTTCGTGTGCATATGCCAAGGAAAGCAAGGCAAAAAAATTCTTTAACTATGTATTAGATTCATCATTTTGGAAATAATGCGTGGTAATTGTACAACTCATAGAGCCTCTTGTTCGAGTTTTATGTATCGTTGATAGTGATGATAGGCCTGCAATGGGCTATTTGTATGAAGCTTTTCACAAAGCTAAGGATGAAATGATAAAGAGATTTCAGAGGAGAAAGAAAAGAGTAGAGCCTTATATGAGAATCCTTGAGACTCGTTGGGACAATCAGCTCCATAAAAATCTTCATGCTGCAGGTTATTGGTTTAATCCCGGCAATCAGTACAATACAATTGAAATAACAAAACATAGGCAAACTACTTCGGGGATCTTGGATGTTATTGAAATGTATGCCTATAAAAATCCCACACTACGAAGTTCTTTAACAAAAGAGATGCGACTGTTTAGAAATGCAGAGGGCGACTTTGGACGAGTCTCTACCATAAGTGATCGGAATGTTATGCCTCCAGGTATGATGTTTAATGTTTAAAAACTCATATTTATTTTATTTTATAAATAAAATTATGTGCTCAATAATGTTTTATACAGATGAATGGTGGTTGTGTTATGGAAGCAGTGCACCAAATCTTCAGAAATTAGCAATTCGTGTGCTGAGTCAAACATGCAGTGCTTCAGGTTGTGAGCGCAATTGGAGTGCATTTGAGCATATTCACTCCAAAAAAAGAAATAGGTTGGAGCATCAAAGGCTAAATGATCTTGTTTATGTGCATTACAACTTAAGGTTGCAGCAGAGGTATGATCCATCTACTTGATTCATTATGAAAGAATTAATTTATATTTCACGACATTCTAATTTTTTAATATCTAACATGTTATATAGAAATTATTTGAAGAGAAGGAAGTATGATCCAATTGATTTTGAAGATTTTACTGAGAATGACACTTGGATATTGGAGAATGAGCCTCCAATATTAACAATTGATGAAGTTGAAAGTTTTCGGCGAGATCTCGCAGCTTGCACTATCCAAAATCCTCATATCCAGAGTAACTAAACTATTAATGTCATCCTTTATTTCTAATGATTTATCTGTTTGTATTTTGTACTTTATGTATTTATATAATTTTTGATAAACTTATACATGTATCGTGCATTGATGTTATACAGATATTGATTTGAACTTAGATGCGTTGGATGATGATTTGGACTTGGACGTGGATGACGGTAATAACATTGAAAATAGAGTTGAAGATGGTACTGCTAATGATCCCTATGGAGGTGTAATAGAGACAATGCAGAGGCATATGACTGATATTGGTCTTGGTCTTAGTCCTGTCGGAGAATCATTGGATCAAGATTGGAGTGCATGGAGAAGGAGAGATCTATGAGATTTTAAAAGTCATGGACTTATGCTTATAGCCTTAAGTTATCGTAGAGTTGAATAATTTAAAATTTTTGATCTTTATCTAGTTAATTGTTAGATGGTTGAACTTATTAAATGATTATGCATCACTGAAAGGTTGCTAGTTGCTCATATTGATGTTTGCAATTTATGATATACCACATCACTATATAGTACAAAACTTGCATTTTAGATTTTTAAACTTTAGATATTTATTAATAAAAATTATTTTTAATATTAATATATATTATTTATTTATTTAAATATATCATCGGTTCAACCGGTTGACCCGACGGTTGAACCAGAGACCCGTGACCCGGACCCTAGACCAGGTCAACGTCCGGTCCGGGTCTGATAACATTGATTCTAATTCATTCGTATGAATTTAGCCATTCTAATTCATTCGTACTAATGTAGCCATTCTAATTAATTCATACAAAGGTAGCCATTCTAATTCATTTGTGCGAGACATTCTAATTCATTCGTATGAGCCATTCTAATTCATTCGTATGACATATTCTAATTCATTCATACGAACTGATATATCCATTATAATTCATTCATATGAATGTAACCATTCTAATTCATTCGTACAAAGATAGCTATTCTAATTCATTCATACGAGCTATTCTAATTGATTCGAACGAATGTAACCATTCTAATCTATTCGTATGAAGGTAGCCATTCTAATTCATTCGTACGAGCTATTCTAATTGATTCATATGAATGTAGCTATTCTAATTCATTCGTACGAATGAATATAGCCATTCTAATCCATTCGTACGAATATAGCCATATTAATTCATTCGTACGAAGGTAGGTAGTCTAATTCATTCGTAAAGTTCATTTTAATTCATTCATACCTATGTAGCCATTCTAATTTATTCGTACGAACGAATGTAGCCATTCTTATTTATTTGTACAAATATAGCCTTTCTAATTCATTTATACAAAGGTTGCAATTCTAATTCATTCGTACGAGCTTTTCTAATTCATTCGTTCGAATGTAGCTATTCTAATTCATTCATACGAACAAATATAGTCATTCTAATTCATTCATACGAAAGTAGCCATTCTAATTCATTCGCACAAAGGTAGTCATTCTAATTCATTCGTACGAGCCATTCTAATTTATTTATATGAATGTAACTATTTTAATTCTTTTGTACGAACGAATATAGCCATTCTATTTCATTTGATGAACGTAGCCATTCTAATTTATTTGTACAAAGGTAGTCATTCTAATTCTTTCGCACGAGCCATTCTAATTCATTTGTACGAATGTAGCCAGTTTAATTCTTTCGTACGAATGAATGTAGCTATTCTAATTCATTCGTACGAATAAAGCCATTCTAATTCATTCGTACGAATGTAGCTATTCTAATTCATTCGTACGAATGTAGCCATTCTAATTCATTCGTACAAGACATTCTAATTTATTTGTACGAATGTAGCCATTTAAATTCATTCGTACAAAGGTAGCCATACTAATTCATTCGTACGAGCTGTTATAATTCATTCGTACGAATGTAACCATTCTAATTCATTCGTTCGAATGAATATAGCCATTCTAATTCATTCCTATGAATGTAGCCATTCTAGTTCATTCGTACGAAGGTAGCCATTCTAAATATTTCGTAAGAGCCATTCAAATTCATTTATATGAATGTAGCCATTATAACTCATTCGTGCGAATGAATGTTGCCATCTAATTCATTCGTACGAATGTAGCCAGTCTAATTTATTCGTACAAAGGTAACCATTCTAATTCATTCATATGAGCCAATCTAATACATTCGTATGAATGTAGCCATTCTAATTCATTCGTACAAATGAATATTGTCATTCTAATTCTTTCGTATGAAGTTAGCCATTCTAATTCATTCGTACGAGCCATTCTAATTCATTTATATGAATGTAGCAATTCTAATTCATTCGTACAATGGTAACCATTCTATTTCATTCGTACGAGCCATTCTAATTCATTCGTATGAATGTAGGCATTCTAATTCATTCGTATGGATGTAGGCATTCTAATTCATTCGTATGGATGTAGCCATTCTAATTCATTCGTACGGAGGTATCTATTCTAATTCATTCGTAAAAGCCATTTCAGTTCATTCGTAGGAATATAGCCATTCTAATTCATTCTTACGAAAATAGTCATTCTAATTTATTCGTATGAGCCATTCTAATTCATTTATATAAATATTGTCATTCCAATTCATTCGTACGAAGGTAGCCAATCTAATTCATTCGTACAAGCTATTCTAATTCATTCGTATGAATATAGTCATTCTTCTTCATTCATACGAACGAATATAGCCATTCTAATTCATTTTTACAAAGGTAGCCATTCAAATTCATTCGTACGAGCCATTCAAATCCATTCGTATGAATGTAACCATTCTAATTCATTCATACGAACAAATATAGCCATTCTAATTCATTCGTACGAATATAGCCATTCTAATTCATTCATACGAATGAATGTATCCATTCTAATTCATTAATACATATGTAGCTTTTCCAATTTACTTGCACGAAGGTAGCCTTTCTAATTCATTCATACGAGCCATTTTAATTCATTCATATGAATATAGCCATTCTAATTTATTTGTATGAATATAGTAATTCTAATTCATTCATACAAAGGTAGTCATTCTAATTCATTCGTAGCAGACATTCTAATTCATTCGTATGAGCCATTTTAATTCATTCGTATGAGCCATTCTAATTCATTCGTACGAGATATTCTAATTCATTCGTACGAACGGATATAGCTATTCTAATTCATTCGTATGAATGTAGCCATTCTAATTCATTCGTACAAAGATAGCCATTTTAATTCAATCATACGAGCTATTCTAATTGATCCGAATGAATGTAACCATTCTAATCTATTCATATGAAGGTAGCCATTCTAATTCATTCGTACGAGCTATTCTATTTGATTCGTACGAATGTAGCCATTCTAATAGCCATTTTTATTCATTCGTACGAATATAACCATTCTAATTCATTCGTACAAATGTAGCTATTCTAATTCATTCGTAAGAGCCATTCTAATTCATTTGTACCTATGATTCTAATTCATTCGTATGAATGAATATAGCTATTCTTATTTATTTGTACGATTGTAGCCATTCTAATTCACTCATACGATGGTAGTAATTTTAATTCATTCATACGAGCTTTTCTAATTCATTCGTTCGATTGTAGCCATTCTAATTCATTCATACAAACGAATGTAGCCATTCTAATTTATTCTAACGAATATAGCTATTCTAATTCATTCGCACGAAGGTAGCCATTCTAATTCATTCGTACGAGTCATTCTAATTCATTTGTATGAATGCAACTATTTTAATTCATTCGTATGAACGAATGTAGCCATTATAATTTATTTGAATGAACGTAGCCATTCTAATTCATTTGCACAAAGGTAGTCATTCTAATTCTTTTGTATGAGCCATTCTAATTCATTTGTACGAATGTAGCCATTCTATTTCATTCATACGAATGAATGTAACCATTCTAATTCATTCGTACAAGATTTTCTAATTCATTTGTAATAATGTAGCTATTCAAATTTATTCGTACGAAGGTAGTCATACTAATTCATTCGTACGTGCCCTTCTAATTAATTCGTACGAATGCAGCCATTCTAATTCATTCGTACGAATGAATGTAACCATTCTAATTCATCCTTATAAATGTAGCCATTCTAGTTCATTCATACAAAGGTAGCCATTCTAAGCCTTTCGTAGGAGCCATTCTAAGTCTTTCGTACAAATGTAGCCTTTGTAACTCATTCGTGCGAATGAATGTAGCCATTCTAATTCATTCTTACGAATGTAGCCAGTCTAATTCATTCGTACGAAGGTAGCTATTCTAATTCGTTCGTACGAGCTAATATAATATATTCATACGAATGTGCCATTCTAATTCATTCGTATGAACGAATGTAGCCATTCTAATTCATCCGTACGAAGGTAGCCATTCTAATTCATTCGTACGAGCCATTCTAATTCATTCATATGAATATAGCCATTCTAATTCATTCATACAATGGTAGCCATTCTATTTTATTCGTACGAGCCATTCTAATTCATTAATACGAATATAGCCATTCTAATTCATTCATACGAATGAATGTAGCCATTCTAATTCATTTGTACGGTTGTAGCCATTCTAATTCATTCGTATGAAGGTATCTATTATAATTCATTCATAAGAGCCATTCTAATTCATTCGTACGAATATAGCCATTCTAATTCATTCGTATGAACGAATGTAGCCATTCTAATTCATTCATACGAATATTACCATTCTAATTCAGTCGTATGAAGGTAGCCAATCTAATTCATTTGAACGAGCTATTCTAATTCATTTGGATGAATATAGCCATTCTACTTCATTCGTACAAACGAATATAGACATTCTAATTCATTCTTACAAAAGTAGCCATTCTAATTCATTTGTACGAATGTAACCTTTCTAATTCATTCGTACGAACGAATATAGCTATTCTAATTCATTCATACGAATGTAGCCATTCTTCATTCATACGAACGAATATACCTATTATGAGGAAAACCCCCTTGGTGAACCTCGCTCGTGAAAGGCGAGCTTCCTCCGCGAGCGGCAAGATCTTCCAATAGATCAACGGGCACATTAGGTAGTTACCAGTGCCCAGGAGGTGTTCCCGCTGGCAGCTGCGCGGGCCCTAAGAGGTCATGTACGCTTCCACGGGGCAGGCTAAGGCCTTCGTCGTGGTAGCGCACAAATGTGCTCTCCTGGCGGCTGTTATGCCACCTCTCCGAAGGTTGTCTTGGCGCCGGGGTTGTTCAATGCGAAGCCGTCACTTCTTGAGCTATCACGGGCTCCCTCGCGCGTCGATGATGGGGATTTCGATCTCGTCCCTGGGACCTCGCCTCTGAATCGTCTGAGTTCGCGCTTCTGCTTCGTCGACGAGGGGGGGCCGTCGGCGGGGTCGACTCGTTGCTGGATCGCTGGGTCATGAGCCGCTGTAACCGCCCCAGCGGGGTCGCCTGCGCCCTCCGTGCCGCCGCCCCCTCGACGGCGGGCTCCTGCTAGGATGCCCGCCGCGTGGGCGCAGGTGTGGGCTGATGTGACTCTGAGACCGGAGAAGGCCCATCAAGGGGATTGGCCCCCACCGGTCTTCCCGGATGCCGCGGTGAGATGGCTGATCCTCCCCTCCGTGGGGCGAGCCCGGGAGAGATGTCAGTTCTCTGGCACACCGCTGGAACTTGGCGCAAATGCGTCAGCTCTTCCATCATGGCCCGCTGAGTGGCCAACATGATGTGATCTGGGGAGTTGGTCGGGTGCTATGCTAGATGGCTAAGAGGTCTGGTGAGATGATTTTAAGAATGGCTAAAATTAGGCGAAAGAGAAAAGAAAGGAGAAAGAAAAGGCGAAAAGGAAGAAATAGAGAAGAGAGAAAAGGTGGTAGGTTCGGGTGTTCTCCGTGCCACATCTGTAAGTCACCATCATGCCTCATTAAGCTCCGTAGAATGTCCGGGGGTCTTCGTCCGCCCGATGAAGTCAATTCTCCGCCAAATCATGTACTTAGTCTTTGCTCCATTATTCTTCAGAACTGCTTCAAAACATATTATGCATCCTTCATCGGGTCACCGTGAGAGTATCCAACGCTTCAGTATGATGCCCTTGAGCTGACTGCATCGCTTACCGGGTCGATTCCCTGAGAAACACACATGAAATGACGAGTGTAAGATACCAATGCGATTATCGATAAAAAGAATAATTTGGATTATCGGGCTCCGTATTTTTCATGTATGCAATGTATGAGAGCGAACCAATATGCCACTGTGTTCGTATGAAAGTCTACTAAGCAGTGGTGCAAAGATAATTATGCAGTTTACGTGTAGTATGAAAGTTTTACGTAGCAAACTGATGATATATGCATAATACTAAAAGGATAATTCGCACAAATTGGCCGCTCAACACACCCCCAAACTTGAATCTTTCTCGCCCTCGAGAAAGAAAAGAAAAATAAACAAACTAAATTGACAAAACAAAAACTCCTAACTCACTTTCGCAGGAATCGCGATTACACTTAGCATGTGCAACAAGCCGTTAAACCCCTAGGTTACCCCAGTGGACGAGTTTTGTCTCGTGAGGGTTTGTAGTGAATCTACCCACAAAATTCAAAAAAAATTTATTTTTATTTTTTTTTAAATAAAAAAAATAAAAATAAGAAATAAGAAAAGTCGGTTTCACAGAATAATTAAAAAGTACTCAAAAATAGAATTTCTAAGGCACAAGACTCACAAGGTATCTAGCCCAAGCTTCGGCTTTCGAAGTAAGCACTTTAGGTTCTAACTATTAGTTTCCCGTTAGAAAAGATCAAGGTCAACTATGCTCGAGTGCACGGTGCTGTCTGGGCAAAACACAACTGGGGGTTTGGTTCTCTACATTCATATCATTCTAACAGTCTCCTAGAACGGTCAAAGTCGACCTTAGAACCTGAGTCAAAACCAGCTAATCTAGACAGGCTAGTGAGAGTTGTGGATATTCACCTTAATACATTTCGGCTTTATATGTGATATTCCAGTTTCCCCACATTGTTTATAACGACGGCTTTCACACTATTTCCTTTTCCTTTTTTTTTCTCTTTTTTTTTTCTCGGTCTCATTTTTTTCTGGATCTAATTATATATCCCTTCCTAACTTGTACCATGCTAGCTGCACTCTATGCCCATGACACGCTGCCAACGCTCTCATGAGTTAGGTAGCCATCCTCATGTTGCCTTTATATTTGATTCACTCTGCATCCATAGGATCATTCTCATAACCCTATCGACCAGGCTTCACTCATACTAGGGCATACAGGTTAAGACTTTTATATAATTAGGTCCTAGACCATGCAAATAGGTAGCCCTTTCCGCTATACCTTAGAATTCACTGGTCGCTTTTCTTATGATATTTTTTTTTTTTCAAACCAAGTGAATCAGATCCGCATGGTTCAGCAGGACTCTAGTTGAATATTAGGCCGATATGATAGCTTTGAATCTAGACCCTAGAGGTGTAAGCCAGATGTGAAGTGAAAAGTCAAGTCTAGTTCGTTTTGACAATCTCTAAAAGGTTACTAAGGGTCAGAACCATATTAGACATACTTTTTCTAGCTGATCCTTGAACTTTATACCTCGATTACCAAGTGCCTTATAGTCCTATTCGAGTACAATAAAATTATATTACAAAACCTGAAATAAAGGTGAAATATAGATAGATTTTTTTTTTTTTTTTGAAAATAACGAAAGGGAAGGCAAAAGTAATACGATAAGAAACTAAAATATGAAAAAGAAAATAAAAACATGCAAATGCAAATTCCTACAGATTTCTATACGAACGCTGTAGTTTTTGTAGGGGACTACAGACGAGACACACATACGCCAAGATGTATATGTCGAGCTTTCCCACTACAGCGTAAGTTGATGCATTATTACTATTATTTTAAAAAAATAATTTTTTTTTTAATTCAAAATAAGAACAGAAAAATTTTGTGGAAATTGAATGCATACAGGATTTTGCAAAAAGGTACATCACACCCCCAAACTTAAATTAGACATTGTCCTCAATGTATGAATTAGACATGCTCATGAATGAGATGATAGCATTATATGATAGCATTCTTGAAGGACATGTATATAAAATACAAGTATGAAGTTTTAAGGATGGATAGTACCTCATAAGTACTTTATAGCTTTGTTTCCTGCAAAATATTAGTACAACAAAGAAAAAAAAAAACAAGCGACTAAATAAACTAATAAAGACGAGCAGATATTAATAAATAAATAAATAAAATTACTGCTATAATACAAATGCGTTTTTCAGCAGATGGAATTTTCAAAAAGAAAAGAGAGTAATCATCAATTGAGAAATTATATTCTATAGTATACTTCAGGCAAGTTTCTGCATAACTTTCCATTATTTTATTAGGATTCATCCTATATTGTTCTTCATGAGTTTTCTTTTCAAATGGAACAATATAAGATTCATTATTATACTCTCTATTCCACCATGTATCATGTATATTATCTTTGAGAAGTTCGCATAATTGGATTTTCTGATTTTGGATGAATTTAGGAAAAATTAAATCAGAAAATATATATTCTTCACCTAAATGTGTATGTTGAAACTCAGATGGCAGAATTTGTAGGTCACTGTATAATTTTTCAATAAAGGATGGATAAACAAACATGATATCATTTATTTCAAGATTCATTGATAGAGCAGTGGTTTCTTTAGCAAACATATCATCATCAATGTTATAAGGAAGATTATGGGTGTTCTCAAATATAATATTTGTTAGATCATAGGTCGGGTCACCACAATTTTTTAAGCATGCCTCCAATGGATCATTAAAAGATGATTGAAAAATCTTGTTCTCTATAAGATTATCGATCATATTCATCTCATAGATTTTATTATCATTAGTAACATTTAAACTAGAAGGGAGAACATTACTTTCATCATCGTAATAGGGGGGAGCATAGGCTTCTTCATCAATTATACTATCTATAATGTCATCCTTGATGACGTCAATGTTGGATGAAAGATCATTAGTATCCTTAAAAATCATCTCCGTATTAATGTCTTCAATATTAATCGGACAATCTTCCAAAGGATTAAGAAAACCAGATTCCACAAGTTCATCTTCTATAGGGATGTCCATCTTGGTCTCCTTATAAGCTCCATTATCTACTGAGGTGCTAATTATATTCTCATAATCCTCATAATCTTCATCGGAATTAGATTCAGGTTGAAGTTGATCTCGAAGTATTGCTTCCTTAATAACATTAAAATGTGATTCAATTCTTTCGAAAGCGTTTATTTGCTCTTGTATATTGCTTTGATAGTTCTGCATAAGCTGATTGCGCATAGACATTTGTAGTATATCTTCAAGAGTCTCCTCATTTGGTGGCTTATAATCATAAGGAAAATCTTGAAAATTATTTACAGGTGATTTATTTTTCCAACTATAGGCTTGATGATTTTGCCAACAAGAATTTTGATAATATTGCCTACTTGGATCTTGAAAATTTTGCCATCTAGAATCAGGATAATTTTGCCATCTAGGATCATGTGTGTCATAGCATGGTGAATTATATTGTATATTGCCATGTAAACTCCTAATCGGTGAATTTCTTTCAGGATATTCTATTTCAGTTGAAAAGTTTATATAATCCTGATTTCTGGTGGTTCTTGTTTTGTGCATATACTCCTCTAGGGTCATTTCTTGGGGTAAATGTGAGTTGGTCACTACTGTTGAAAATGGATCTTGATATTTTGTTGACCTTGTTAGATTCATATATTCTTCTAGGGTCATTGTTTGGTTAGTCATTTTCGTTAAAGATTAAGAAACTAATATACTCTAAAGATAAAATTAAACTAACAAAAACTAATAAAACTAACTAAGGCAAGTAAAGAATAACCTAAATTCGAAAGCTCCGTTGCAATCCCCGGCAACGGCGCCAAAAACTTGATGTGATCTGGGGAGTTGGTCGGGTGCTATGCTAGATGGCTAAGAGGTCTGGTGAGATGATTTTAAGAATGGCTAAAATTAGGCGAAAGAGAAAAGAAAGGAGAAAGAAAAGGCGAAAAGGAAGAAATAGAGAAGAGAGAAAAGGTGGTAGGTTCGGGTGTTCTCCGTGCCACATCTGTAAGTCACCATCATGCCTCATTAAGCTCCGTAGAATGTCCGGGGGTCTTCGTCCGCCCGATGAAGTCAATTCTCCGCCAAATCATGTACTTAGTCTTTGCTCCATTATTCTTCAGAACTGCTCCAAAACATATTATGCATCCTTCATCGGGTCACCGTGAGAGTATCCAACGCTTCAGTATGATGCCCTTGAGCTGACTGCATCGCTTACCGGGTCGATTCCCTGAGAAACACACATGAAATGACGAGTGTAAGATACCAATGCGATTATCGATAAAAAGAATAATTTGGATTATCGGGCTCCGTATTTTTCATGTATGCAATGTATGAGAGCGAACCAATATGCCACTGTGTTCGTATGAAAGTCTACTAAGCAGTGGTGCAAAGATAATTATGCAGTTTACGTGTAGTATGAAAGTTTTACGTAGCAAACTGATGATATATGCATAATACTAAAAGGATAATTCGCACAAATTGGCCGCTCAACACAACACCTCCAGGAGGAGCTTGTCACTGAGCGGGACAGGGGGCTGGGCAACCTCGCGCGGGTCTTTGCCCACCTCTGTCCTCTTGTGGCCAGAATCATCATGGTGTCTGAAGAATCACAGCCTCTAACCGCGTGATAGTGGGCGTCCTTGTAGGAACCAGTCGAAAGATCCCACAGACGGTGCCAAATGTTGGGGGATATTTTTTGCTGGTCCTTGCGGTTGTCCTGCAAAACAGAGAGAACGTAAAAACAGCTGGCTCCCTTAGGAGCGCAAACCGTCCGATGCTCAAGTCAGAACAGGTACGAACAGGGGAGAGCTGTAGTAGTTGGAAAGTATTAGGGTTTTGGGTTTCGAACCTGTACTTTGGAGCCGGGGGGGTACCTTTATAGCCTTCTGTAGCCCGTCAGAGCCTGACACGTGGCAGCATCTTCCCGCACCTTTTATGCCCCCATGTACCGGCCCACATGGGCTCTTCATGGTCTTTGTCATTTAGCCTGCCAAGCGGTGGAAAAGGGGGACGCACCGGTCTTGTCCTTGCCAGGTGGTGGTTCTAGAAAGTTCAAGTCTGGAAGGTCCTAGACCACCTTTGGCCGGCTTTCACGGACTGCAATCGTCCACGTAGCCCCAGGGGGGTAGTGACACCTATTGATTTGGCACTGTCCTACTGTAGGTGACCTTCGTGGGTAAAGAGGGCGAGCTCTTGGCCAGAGGAGAGGAACCTTCAGTACCTTTACTACCACAAGAGGGTGGACTCTTTGGCCGTTGCATGATCAGGCGAGCTCTTTCAGTGATCTATAGGCTGGTTGCCGGGCGGACTGTGGGCACCAGCCACTTGGGCGACCTCCACCACGTGCGAGCTAGTCGCATGTGTAAGGTTCAACCCTGGGCGGGCTGTAAGCCACAGCCACAGGCGACCTCGGTAGAATAAGGGGCGAGCTGTGGGTGTCATGCCTTGGCAAGCTCCAGGGCGAGTTGTGGGTGTTCGTAGATATCATTCTAAGTTTCCTATTAGCAAAAGGGGTGATCTCTTGGAGTGCAATCTGGTCGCCGGGCGGGCTACGAGCACCGGCCACTGGACGACCTCTACCACGTGCGGGCCGATCGCACGTGGTGAGGGTCAGCCCTGGGCGGGCTTTAAGCCACGGCCACAGGCGACCTTGGCGGACTAAGGGGCGGGCTCCTCGCTTGCTATACACATAGGCGAGCTCTTGAGCGATCTGCGGGCTGGTCGCCGGGCGGGCTGTAGGCACCAGCCACTTGGGTGACCTCTACCACGTGCGAGCTAGTCGCATATGGTGAGGGTCAGCCTTGGGCAGGCCGTAAGCCACGGCCACAGGCAACCTTGGTAGACTAAGGAGCGAGCTCCTCGGTGAGCTGTGGGCGTCGTGCCTTGGCGAGCTCCTGAGCGAGCTGGAGGTGTCGGGCCTTGGCGAGCTCCTGAGCAAGTTGTGGGTGTTCGTAGATATCATTCTAAGTTTCCTATTAGCAAAAGGTGCGATCTCTTGGCAAGCGGGCTAGTCGTGATGATCAGGGCGGGCTCCCTGGAAGTGTTTTTTAAACTCTAAGACCTGCTTAGGCCATCAAGCCACTTGCCCAAAAATCGGGGTTGGCCTCGAGTCTCATACCCTTTGGAGGGGTAGTTCCTGTTTTGATTACTGAAAGTCACCCTGGGCGCGTCCCGAAGCAGGGGCGACCTCCCTGGGGGGGCTCCTGCTGTCTCGTTGTGCTGCTCTTCTGACTTCCGGTTCCTTTCGCAGCTGGTATTTCTTAGGGACCATCGTTACCCCCTCCTGAGGGAGTGGCTAAGAAATCGTGCCGCTCGCTCAGGAGCCTAGCAAAAAGCCCCCACTCCAAATCGTGCTTCCGACTGGTGAATAGCCGATAAGCCCATCTTGTGAGTTTGACTTCTGAGGAACTTCTTGTCAGAAGATCTGCTCGCTTCCTCCAGAGCCGTGGGTGAATTCCTTCGTATGTGAGTTAATCGTATGTAGTCAGAGCCAGCTCCGGGCGGGCTATTGGCATCAGCTGCTGGTGTCCCTGTATCGAGGGTTATGGCTCCAGCTACAGGAGACCTTGCGCCGAGAGTTTTGACTCGCAGTGCCTCATGAGTGAGACTTCGAGAATGATGCTGCTTTGTCCAAGGGACGCAGCTATCCGCTGCTGCAAGCGCCTGGCGGGCCGGGAGCACCAGCCGCGGGCGACCTCCTTCCTTTGCGAGCTAGTCGCACGTGGTCGGGGGCCGGGAGCACCAGCCACGGGCGACCTCCTTCCTGTGCGACTAGCTCCAGAGGATGCCAGGTGTGATGTTACGTACTGGATTTGTATGTATGACGATCTAACTTCCACTACAGCAAAATTAGGAACGCCTTACGAATGCAGCCTCAAGGAGGATGCTGCTCCGTCCATGGGACGCAGATATCTACTACTGCAAGTACCGGGCGGGCTAGGAGCACCAGCCACGGGCGACCTCCTTTCTGTGCGAGCTAGTCGCACATGGTCGGGGTCCACTCCGGGCGGGCTGTTGGCACCAGCCACAGGCAACCTTGCGCCAAGAGTCTTGACTCGCAGTGCCTCATAAGTGAGACCTCGAGGACGATGTTGCTTTGTCCAAAGGATGCAGCTATCCGCTGCTGCAAACGCCGGGCGGGCCGGGAGCACCAGCCGCGGGCGATCTCCTTCCTGTGCGAGCTAGTCGCACACGGTCGGGGTCTACTCCAGGCAGGCTGTCGACACTAGCCTTAGGCGACCTTGCGCCGAGAGTTTGATTCGTAGTGCCTCGTGAGTGAGACCTCGAGGACGATACTGCTTTGTCCAAGGGATGCAGCTATCCGCTGCTGCAAGCACCGAGCGGGCCGGGAGCACCAGCCACGGGTGACCTCCTTCCTGTGCGAGCTAGTCGTACACGGTCGGAGTCCACTCCGGGCGAGCTGTTGGCACCAGCCACAGGCGACCTTACGGCAAGGGCGAGCTAATCATAGGCTAGTCGTATACTGTCGAGGTTAGCTCCGGGCGACCTATTGGCACCAGCCACATGCGACCTTAAGGCAAGGGCGAGCTAATCATAGGCTAGTCGTATACTGTCGGGGTTAGCTCCGGGCGAGCTATTGGCACCAGTTGCAGGTGATCTTGTGCCGATAGTTTTGACTCACAGGGTGAGACCGTTCTCACTCAGGATTCGTAACGCCACCCATCGCATCGTATTAAATGCGGTTTGGGTCCAGGGCCCGAGGGGCTGAATCTCATCATAAGATCTCGAGCGGCGTAGCGTTATGTGTCACTCCTCAAATGGCCGGTGGTCCGACAGAGGGGACATTGCTGGCGCCGCAGCAGCTTTTCTCTACGCGGGGGGACACATGTCACACCATGATTGGGAAGTGAAAGTTGTCACATCGACCGCCACTGTGTTGCCTCGCTCGGAGCGCTTGAGCATTAAATGCTGCCCGATTCACCTGCCTTAAAATATCCTATAAATTAGGGGGGGTTGAGGATTTTTACCCCTTACCGTTAAAACAGCTCTCCCTTCTAGCTCGCCCAAGCTTCCAATTTCTGCTCCCATGGCTTCTTCCCCTACTGCTGCCGCCGTGACCTCCCAAGAGGAACCTATCGACGCGGTCCCGATTTCGGTGATCCCTCCTGGCGCCGAAGAGGCTCCTCTGAGCTCGCTCGCAATGGTTTGGCTCCACGACGTCCCGGAGAGCCTCCGTGTGGCCGTCGGCAACCCCTCGGAGCTTTCGATCTCATCCCTGCCACACTCGGGGAGGTCTCCCACCGAGATGGCGGTCTCAGTGGGCTTGCTCTGGTCGAGGCTCAGACTCCCTCTAAGCCACCTTGTCGGCGAGCTGCTGGAGCTAGCGGGCTTGTGCCCTGCCCAACTCACAAGAAACTCATGGGGGATTCTCTATGGGCTTTCTCGGATCGAGGAAGCCCTAAACGTGAGGATCCCGCTCGCCTATCTCCTGAAGAAGTGGTTCATCAAGGCGGGCCCAACCTTCAGCGAGGTTGGCTGCGGGGTCTTCTACCTCACCGGGCGTCCTATCGAGGTGCTGCCCTTTTCTGCTATCGACAATAAAGACTGGTACTGGAAGGAGTACCCGTCGTGGTCGGTGAAGAATGGAGAGGTCATCACGCGGGCGTCCCATGCCACCATGGTAGGCCGCTCGTCTCCACCTTCAAGGAGATCGCCCAGTATCAGGCAGGGGCAAAGAAATGCATCATGGAGACAAGGGAGAAGTCCCTTGATATGGCAATCTTGGAATTTCTCAGGGGGCGAACTCCTGAGTAAATCATCGCCCCCGACTTTGCCTTCCAACTAAGGGACGCGAAGACCGACGCCATCACCACCAGACAGAAGGTGGCTCGGAAGAAGAAGATCGGCGTCTCCTGCCGTGTCGGAGAGGCACGAGAAACCCAGGGCGCGAGCTCCGTGGCTGGCCCTTCAGTAAAGAAGGGTAAAAAGGGGCTTCCCCGATCCGAGTAGTCGACGCCGACACATTAGAGATGCTCGGCGAAGAGAACGCCCCACCCCCGCCTGCCAGCACCACGGCACCAGGTCAGGCCTGCACTCCCCCCACTGTTCCTACAACTTCTACAACGGGCTCGGCCCCGGAGCCTCTTGTGCGGCAACGTCAAATCATCATGGTCGAACCTGAGGATCCGCGCGTCGAGCTCTTACTAGGCATGGCGGAAGTTGAATCCCCAATGGCCGAAGTCCTGATGTGCGAATTTCCAGGCGACCTCTCTAAACCCCTCTTTGTTGCAGTGATGACTCCAGAAATGGAGAGAAGTTTCTCCAAGAAGAAGAAGAAGACGCGGAAACCCTCTTCCCACCCAACGGGGGAGGACAACACCGTTCGCCTGGCTCGAGAAGCCTATGAGCGGGCTCTGGCAGAGCGAAAGAAGGCCGCTTTGGAGGAGGCGGGCTTAGGGTCGGACGCCGACCTCAGCTCAGAGGACGAGATCCCACCAGTTCGCACCGTGGAGCCCACCCCTGCCTCAGTGGTACCTCCTTTGCCCTTCGAGGGGCCGGCTCCCGGGGAGGTAGTATCCACCTCGTCTCCGAGATCGCAGGCCCCAGCTAGCGCTGCCGCTCCGGAGGTCGCTAACCCCCAGGGGGTGGTGGGGGTAGCGGCCTCTGCCGCTGCTCAGACCCCCACCATGGCTGCACCCTCACTCCCTCTGGAAGGGCCCGCTCCTTTGAGCGCCCGGACGGCCTCACCCGCTGCACCTCCAGCCCCTCCTGCTGCGGACATTCCAGCGATCGCCGACCCCACTGGGGACCTAGGCGGGCTGGTCTATAAGGCCCCCGACTTGGGGGCTGTCGGGCCGGAGTCCTCGAGCTCAAGCTCAGAGGCCTCAGGCTCGGATTTACCCGGCAACGGAGAGGCTAGCGGGCCACGCCCAGTCGGTGGGGAAGGGGGCACTGCCCCTCCGACGGCCGGCCCCAGCACAGCTGCCGCTCCTCCCACGGCGGGCTCCGAAAAACAGGGGGCTCAGGTGATCTCTCCTGTGGGTGAGCCGGCAAGGGCTCCCCACTACGTGCGTGAGATATTCGGCCGTAACATCTTCGTCAAATCTCCGCACGTGGCGATCTTCAACAGGCTCACCAAGGTAATCACTTGAATCATCTCTCGCCTTCTTCCAGTTCTCTGACCGTATCCCTTACTGTAGGTGGGAAAGGCCACCCGGACTTTGGCCGATGAAGTCGCTGCTACTGGGGGGGACTTGGTCGCCCTATACGACGACTCCTTCTTGGGTTCAACGCGTCAGATTGACGAGCACATACACCACCTCCGCCAAGTGGATCGGTCAGGCGAACTGCGCATCGAGGTGAACGAGCTACACCAGCAGGTCGCTTCCTTGTCCTCTAAGGTCGACCAGTTACGCCAGCAAATTACCACCATATCCTCCGAGCAGGCTTCTGCTGAGGAGGCCGTGATTGTTCTGTTGCCGAGCTTCAGGAAGCCCGGCAATCCCAGGAGGCGGCCCAAGCAAAGGCAGCCCGGCTCCATAGCGAAGCGATCACCGCCAGAGATGAGATCGCCACAATGAAGGAGGCGCACCTCCGCTACCTGCGTGCCCAACAAAGTCGCCTCCAGGCGCAACTCGATGAGCTTCTCCAGAAGGGCATGCTCGATGCAATAGAGCGATATAAGACCGAAAGGTCAAAGAAAAGGCGACGCGAAGATGACAGCGGAGCTGATACAAGCAAGTCTTAAGCTCGCTTGCTCATTGAATGTAATCCCACTTTTTGTAAAATTTCTCAATGAATGAAGTCTTATAGCTCGCCTTTTTTTTGCGTTACTCTTCTTCTGTCTATGAGTGTTTCAACTGTCTCAGCGATCTCGAGGGTCGTACCCCGGGCGAGGTAGCTAATTTGTTTCAAACAAGTTTCAATTTTAAAAAGGATGCAAGCGAAAAACTCGATATGCACGATAAATCCCAACATGACCCCTGAGCCCGAAAAAATACAAAACGACAAACCAAATAACTTGAAAACCTCCTAAGCTCATAGATCCAAAATTTTATTTTTTAAAAGAAACTAAAGTGCTAGCTGCCCCCTGCCCGGTTAACTACTCCCTGGGATCCTAGTTACTGGAAATTCCCTTAGCTTAACTTAGCGACCTCTGCTGAGGAAGCCGTGATTGTTCTGTCGCAGAGCTTCGGGAAGCCCGGCAATCCCAGGAGGCGGCCCAAGCAAAGGCAGCCCGGCTTCGTAGCGAAGCGATCACCGCCAGAGATGAGATCGCCATGATGAAGGAGGCGCACCTCCGCGACCTGCGCGCCCAACAAAGTCGCCTCCAGGCGCAACTCGATGAGCTTCTCCAGAAGGGCATGCTCGATGCAATAGAGCGATATAAGACCGAAAGGTCAAAGAAAAGGTGACGCGGAGTTGACAGCGGAGCTGATACAAGCAGGCCTTAAGCTCGCTTGCTCATTGAATGTAATCCCACTTTTTGTAAAATTTCTCAATGAATGAAGTCTTATAGCTCGCCTTTTTTTTTGCGTTACTCTTCTTCTGTCTATGAGTGTTTCAACTGTCTCAGTGATCTCAAGGGTCGCACCCCGGGCAAGGCAGCTAATTTGTTTCAAACAAGTTTCAATTTTAAAAAGGATGCAAGCGGAAAACTCGATATGCACGATAAATCCCAACATGACCCCTGAGCCCAAAAAAATACAAAACGACAAACCAAATAACTTGAAAACTTCCTAAGCTCATAGATCTAAAATTTTAATTTTTAAAAGAAACTAAAGTGCTAGCTGCCCCTTGCCCGGTTTACTACTCCCTGGGATCCTAGTTATCGGACATTCTCTTAGCTTAACTTAGCGACCTCGCACCTGCCTGCGATTTCGCCAAGTTCGAGCTCCGAGGGGTTACCAAGGGATGTTCAGGTTACCTGATAGGGTGGTCGCCCTTTTAGGTTTACCTAGATCACCCCGGGGTGCTTCCATTCATGGCATGTGAACACGAGGGACCCCGGTTATGCTTAGAGTCCTCTTAACGACGGACTACCCCGGCGATCTCAAGGTCACTTAGGACGGCCTCTGAGAACCTCGGTCCTGTTTTAAGTCCGCACGACAGCGGACCGTACCTTGATGGAGCTTGGCGCGAGTTGTCTTTGAGCAAGCTTTTTCTCGATTTATCTTCCAAGCTCTAGCTCTCTTTACGAAGCATAGAAAAAGAACCATCTCGAACATTTGTTATTTCCAAAGTACGATTTACAAGAGGTCGCCTAAGCGTTATGTGTAGTACTTTCGGAGATGAAGGGCGTTCCAAGGCTGTTCCAGTAGGTCACCGTCCTCGGTCATCAACTAGTAAGCCCCAGATCCTTGTGCCTCATGCACTATATAGGGGCATTCCCAGTTCGCCGCGAGCTTTTCGGCATTGGGCTCTTGCGTGTTGGCGAACACCTTTCGCATGACTAGGTCACTAGATTTGAAGGCTCGACGGCAAACTCTCTTGTCATAGGCGCGCTTCATTTCTTGTCTGTATCCTGCGAGGTGCAGGTTGGCATGCTCTCTTCTTTCTTCTAGCTGATCGAGAGAATCAGCGAGCAGATCGTCATTATTGACTTTGTCTGTGGCAAGCCTTCGATCTGTTGGCAGCTCGGCTTTTACAGGTAGAACGGCCTCACACCCATAGGTGAGGCTAAAAGGTGACTCGTTTGTCGAGCAACGTGAGGTGGTCTGATAAGCCTATAACACTCCATCGAGCTCCTTTTCCCACAGGCCCTTCTTTCCTTCCAACCTTTTCTTGATTTTGCCCAGGATTATACGGTTTGTTGCTTCAGCTTGCCCATTGCTTTGGGGGTATCTCGGAGAGGAAAATCTTTGGTCGACTCCATATTCGGTACAAAAGCTCCTAATCAAGCGATTGTCGAACTAGCGACCGTTATCGATGATGAGTACTCGTGGTAGGCCGAACCTACAAAAAATGTTTTTCCAAAGGAAATCTCTTACTTGTTTTTTGCCGATCTTGGCCAGCGGGACCGCTTCCACCCATTTGGTGAAGTAGTCCGTAGCTACCAAGATGAATTTTCTCTGTTGCGTCGAGACGAGGAAGGGTCCAACTATATCGAGCCCCCATTGCTGAAAAGGCCAAGGGCTTACCAAGGGATGCAGCTCTACTACGAGCATATGGTTGATGGTGGCGTACTTCTGGCACTGAATGCATTTTTGAGCTACCTTCAAGGCATCCTGTTCAAGGGTGGGCTACCAGTATCCTTGTCTCATTACCTTCCCAACGAGAGACCGCCCACCAGCATGGTTTCTGAGCTCGCCGGAGTGGATGCGACCAAGTACCTCCTCGGTCTCCGGCGACTCGACACAGCGGAGATTCGGCCCGTCGAAAGATTTTCGGACGAGGCGGTCCCAGCGAATGAGATAGTGACCAGCGTGGTTCTCCACTCGCCGGGCTTCTTCTCTATCCTCGGGAAGCTTGCCTTTCTGGAGGTAACGGAGGATAGGCACGGTCCAACCACCAGGCAATACCTCGGATGTGATTTGATTAACAGCGGTCTCATCAAGTTGGATCCTGGATTGGTCATGTACTTCAATGAGTATCTGCTGAGCTTCTGATCCTCCTAGTAGAGAGGCTACGTTGGCCAAGGCATCATCCCGCTTATTGTCGGTTCGAGGGATTTGCTCAAAAGAAATTCTCTTGAACCTCACGGCCTTACCCTTTACCAGGTCGACATAGCTCGCCATGCGTGCGTCTCGAGAGGCGTAGTCTCCGTTGACTTGACAGATGATCAATTGGGAGTCACTAATAACCCTCAGCTTCCTGGCGCCAATTTCTTCAACGAGCTATATTCCCGCTAAGAGTGCCTCATATTCGACTTCATTGTTGTTGGCGGCGAAGTCAAGCCGGATAGATTTCTCAAGGATTGCCTCCTTGGTGATCAATGCGACTCCTATCCCAGCTCCGGATGCATTGGATGAGCCATCGATGAAAAGCTTCCAATCTTCCACAGATGTCCGCTTGGTTAGAGGAGGTTCCCCCAGCTCGCCCAGGAACCTCGCCTTTCCAGGGTGTGCCTCGGTTGGCTCATCCTTCTGGCAAAGGATTGGCTCTTCCATGGGGAAGACCGCTAAGAAATTAGCAAGAGCTTTTCCTTTGGCTGTAGTTCGGGGGATGTACTCTAGCCCATAGGCAGCGAGCTCGGCAGACCACCAATAAAGTCTTTCAGCCACCGAGGGCTTCGAGAGCGCGCTCTTCAAGGGATGCTCCGTGATGACTTTGATTGGATGCGTTGTGAAGTATGGATAGAGCTTCCTCGCGGTAAGGACCAAAGCCAGGGCGACCTTCTCGATTGGTCGATACCGGAGCTCGACAGGGAGCATCATGTGGCTTATGAAGTATACAGGCTGCTCTATCTTTGCTTCTTCCACCACAAGGACCCCGCTTACCGCATTCTCGGTGACGGAGAGATATACGCCGAGCTCGGCTCCCTCTTTAGGTGCGGCCCGAATAGGCGGGCTAGCCAAGTAATCCTTGATTTTCTTGAAAGCGAGCTCGCACTTCTCATCCCAGCAGATGTCGGCCCCCTTATAGAGTAATTCGAACAAAGGTCGGTAACTGTCGGAAGATTTCAAGATGAAGCGGTTTAACGTCGCAATTCACCCACTCAATCTTTGGATCTCCAGCTACGTCCTTGGTGTGGGAATCTCGATGAGTGCTCTGATTTGTCCAGGGTCAGTCTCGATCCCACGATGGGTGACCAGGTATCCTAAGAACTTTCCAGAGGTCACTCTGAATGCGCACTTCACCGGGTTCAGCCTCATTTGGAATCTTCTCAAAACATCGAAGATCTCGCGAAGGTCGGTGGTATGCCCCTCCCGCTCCCAACTTTTCACCAAGTGGTCGTCTACATACACCTCGATATTCTTACCGATCTGATCATTAAACATGTGAGTGACTAACCTTTAGTAGGTTGCTCCGGAATTTTTGAGCCCAAATGGCATCACTTGGTAGCAGAAAAGCTTTTGGTACCCCGGCTCAGAGTAGAAAGTTGTCTTCTCCTGATCGTCGACATGGAGGGATATATGATTGTACCCAGAATATCTGTCCGTAAATAAGAGGGCTTGGAATCCGATTGCCGTGTCGACCAGAGCTCCAATCCTGGGGAGGGGAAATCCATTCTTCGGACACGCCTTATTGAGGTCGGAGTAGTCTATGCATACTCTGACAGCCCTACTCTTCTTTGGGACAGCCACGACGTTGGAGATCCATTCAGAAAAATGGGCTTCTTGTATAAAACTAGCTCGCTCTAGCTTTTCTATCTCTGCCGCGACTACAGTGAACTTCGCGATGGATATGTGCCGAGCTTTCTGCTTGACTGGAGGGAAGTCGCGTAGGGTGTATAGACGATGGCAAGTGATCTCCAGGTCGATCCCTAGCATGTCTGCGAAGCTCTAGGCAAATACGTCGTGATAGTCTCTGAGGAGATTGGTCAGGGCCAACACCTCACCTTCAGTCAATGATGTCCCAAGGTGAATTACCTTTGGAATCCCATCATCTCCGATGTCGATCTCTTGGAGGGGCTCTGCCACAGGAAATTTTTCCTTAGCAGTATCCACCAGGCGACCTCCTGCACCCCGCTCTGGGTCCACGCCACTCCCACCCAGGGGTGGAGTGGGTGTCCCGCAGGGGGAGTCGTCATTGGATTGCCTGGAAGCTCGCGCGAGGTGGTTGCTAACTGCTAGGAGGGCGCCAGCCTCTTAGCCTCTGAAACTCCAACGTCGGTGAGGTGATGAACGCCCTGCTCGCATTTGGTAGCAGCGACTTGATCACCCCGAATAATCATGACCCTACTCATCGTGGGGAATTTGATGGCCTGGTGGTTGGGCGAGGACACCACGTTTATCTGCCTCAGCCAAGGTCGCCCTAGGATGGCGTTGAATGCAGACTGCCCATCCACTACCGCAAAGCAGGCTTGTCGCACTTCGGGGCCTGCCGTCACAGTCAGGGTGATCTCCCCGGCTACCTTAGTGACCTCGCCGGTGAGCCACTGAGGGAGCCCGTCGATGGGGACAAATCAACTGGTTGCAATCCTATACTTTGGAAAGCTGACAGGAAAAGAATGTCGACGGCACTCCCGAAATCTACCAACAAACGTCGCACCTCTATATTGGCCATCATGAGGCGTATGTGTTGGATGTGAATCCATGGTAGAGGCCCGCAGCGGAAGCAAAGTGAAGGTCCGAGGACCGTGAGCGGTGTGCGTTACATATCAAAATTTTCATCGAAACGATCTACATATGCGTGTATGAATCTAGCATGGCAACTACGCGAACCCCTAACGACGATCTAACGCAAAAGAACAATCTAGCATGTATGCATGTTCTAATTATGTTAGATCTACTTGTTAGAGATCATACCTGCGTGCGGAATCTTTCACCGCGACAAATTTCTTCTTTGTCGATGGAGACGGGCTACGGATCTGCTCGACATAGCTTCGGTGCGACGGTTATAACTTTCTGCTCAGAACTCCGATTGGGCTGAAATTTGGACTGCAGGTTGCGGGAGACGCCTTCTAGTTCACCCGATCTCACACGATGCACGGCACCTCGTCGATGGATCTCTGAGTGCCTCCATACGACGAGCCTTCTCCTTCTACAAAACACCACGTGAGGAAGACGAGTCGCCATCCAATGGCGCAAGCGAGGGAGAGAGAGACGAGAGAGGAGATGCGAAGAGAGGAGAGGGGGTGGCTAGGGTTTCCGCCATGGCTTGGGCCGGCCCTAGGGCTTGCATGGCTCATTAATTTCGTCCCCCCCTCTCTCCCTATGCCTTATATAGGGCCGGCCTTATCCTTACGGATAAGCCTAGCGGATAGGATTGACTGATTCAAACCTCTCCCTATATATCTCTTCTTTTATCTCTATCTTTTCCTTGTTTTCGAAAACGGTCAAAACCAGCCCGTTTTCTGCGCCTCTTGACCGACCCTTTCATCGGAGGCAACAACCTCCTGAAACTAATAGGGCCGGCCTTGACCAGTCTCTCAACACTCAGGGCCGGCCCCCTTAGTGCATAGTGGTGCATAGTATGACAAAAACGCCCTTATGTCACTAGTTGGCCGTTCCTCGTGTACGAGACTTTGCAAGGCACATATAAGTGAAGTGCACCAGTGATTTAACTATTCTCTGAGGTTCCCGTAGGGTGCCCCTAGTGAAGTCAACTAGTCAACTCGCAACATGTCCCGGTGCATCGCACCCATGTGGCAAAGTCCACTTATGACAAGGAATTGCTACATGCGTCTCTGCACTAACCTAGGGTTTCCCCTTAGTGCACACACGTAGCTACGCATCTACCATGCACTAGTGCGAAGCACTCACGGAGCGTATGCTTAGATTTCTCGCTTCCTCTAATTACGTTCTGTGTTTCGAGGAGATGGTATAAGAACCATACATAATGTCGATAAGGTGGAACCTTCAGGGACCAGGGTTCATGGCTTCCAACTCAGACTCGATCGACACACTACCCGAGTGTACCATGGATCCTTGAGTCCGAGTTAACCTGTGTAGCCACCCAGAGTGCGACGCAGGCTGCACTCCAATTCCCCCGGACTTACTATGTTCTCCCTCATACCCCTGCTCTCCGCTTAGTATGGTAAACCCGCTGTCCCTCCACTGGTGTCATAATGCAACTCGAGCGGTGGAGAATACCGTCAGACTCGAGTGCTCATATGACTCGGTTCCTTCCAGGTTGACCACGTACATCGTACCTCCGATAACTCTGTCGAGTAACCGGATCCGTCACCAGTCGAACTGATGACCACCTGGCCAGGGTTTAATACGACGTAGGTCAGACCAAGGAACGCACCTCCCGTTAGGGGTGTGGATAGCCTGCAGGAGTGACATGCTGTTGCAACGCCAGCCGGGTAACCCAGTACACCGTGGTTTTGGATCACTGCATCCGGATCCTCACACATTGGTGCGCCAAAGCACCACACAACTGGTTAGTCCACCAGACATGGTTCCTCAGGGTTTAGGACCGTTTTACCCTAAGCAGAAACACGGTTTAGTGCACCGATGTCTGCTCATCGATCTGTGCACCGTGTTGGTTCCGTTCGGCCACAGATACTGTGTCTGGTAATGATCGTAGTGGAGACACCCACGCTCTGTCATCCCAATAGCTTAACCTGATAGGGCGACCAACCCTAATCAGAGCTGCGAACGTATTTAGGTTACATGGGACCAGTCCTTTGAGTCTCCCACTCAAGAGGATTACCATGTAGCCATGGCTCTCTGTTCTGTAATCAGAACACGTACTAAGCTACGTACCTAGATGCAATCTTATACTATCAACCATACATAGCTAAACTATAGATTTTACGAGCTGTAGACCTCACCAATTCTAACAATCTCCCACTAGGTCTAACGAGGAATAACGATGTTGAGCTCTGTAGCTTCTACATGCTGCCCAAAAGCCTTTGCAGGAATTCCCTAAAGGAATTGGCAACATTGTCTGTAGATTCCACCTCAGTACCGCTACTTGCATTTCCTCCTATAACTGTCAGATCAAGTGGAGTTTGTACTTGATGGGTTTCCCCTCATGGCGGTGCCTAGTCTCCTTGGACCTTGCTTACCGCTCTTCTGTTTGCAACAACAGATAACTGAGCCTCTGGTACGCGTCCCAAGTTCTCTAAGAACTTCCTAAGCCTTACCACCTGATATACTACCTCGCACGCAACAACGTGCTAAGCCTCTGTGGTAGAGTCTGTGATGCACTCTTGCTTCACACTCTACCAACTACCGCTTCTAATCCCAAGATAAAAATAATCCCTAAAATCGATTATCTGAAACACACATCTGACACCAAAGTCAGATCCTGTGTGTCCAATCGATATCAGGACCTGTGAAGTGCAAGCTAACTCACAATCCTTACTTAATGAGGATTTCTGAGTATACCCTTCACATCGGTCCAGAGATCTGGACCCGGGTTTGACTGAAACCGACCCATCTTCCTGCTGCGCAATAGATATCTAGCCTCGTAAACCGAATCTGGCTAGAATCTTATCTTCATGCGTAGCCTGTGACAGCAAGAGAATCTTGCTCTGGTTATCTCGAGTTACCTTGATTCCCAAAGCATAACTCGCCTCACTAGGGTCTTTCACATCGAATTGTGATGACTACAAACCTTTATCGTAACCAATATTCCTACGTCATTTTCAATCAGTAGAATATTTTTAACGTAAAGTACTAAATATACCCTTGTAGCTATTTCACCTTTCCTGTACCATCTTTGTTTATCCTCATTCTGATCAAATCCGTATGAGCGGATTCCCTTGATCAAAATAGATATTCCAACTTGGATGCTTGCATCAGTCCATAAATGGATCATTGCAACTTGCATTCCATATCTTCTTAACCTACTGACACAAAGCCTGGGGCTACTCATCCATATGTCCTTTCCAAATTCCCGTTAGGGAATAACTGTCTTGACATCCCTTCTCCTTTGGCAACTAATCTAGCTACTTAAGTCTTAATCGGGTGCTCTTCTTATACACCTCCTACACCCCGAAGGGTGATAGTGCTATAAGTGTCAAGACTATTCCAAGGGATATTGATGCAAATTCGCCTCCATAGTCTTTTGTCAATCAGAGCTGTCGAAAGCTCCCACTACTTCTTCGTAGCTCTAGGGATTATCCTCCTGAAACTCTAGATTAACTATCGAAGTTTCTCCATAGTACCTTTCAGGAGCTCTGATGGTCCCACAACGAAGAGGTGGTGGTGGTACAAAGTGAATTATTTCTACAGTGTCTGGTATACTAGTTTCTTGTATCATCTACTCCCACTACGTTTTCAGATGTGCACTCTCTACCAGTACCCAGTAGTTTACCCAGAACTACCTTACTGATAAACTTATGGTCTATAATATAATCTTGGTCTAGGTAGATGGTGTTCGTAGAAACGATTACCTTCCAAACCTCAAGATCATATAACAGTCCACCTTATGCCTCCTAAGGGTAACCTACAAACAGATATACCTGGAACTACATCTCCATCTCATCCCTCTTGTCCTTTTGCACAAGTGCAGGACAATCCTATATCTCGAGACTTTATAGTGTCAGCTTTCGCTTAGACCATAGCTCTCTATAGGTCTGAGGCACTGATTTAGATGAGAGATAGTTTCAGATATAAGCTACTGTTTTAAGGTACAACCCCACCAAAGGGTGGGTAGTACATTTGGCAATATTCATCATACTACGGACCATGTCAAACAGGGTCCGATTCCTTCTCTCGGAGACTTTATTTTGACGTTTCATCCTAGGAGCATTTAACTGGGAGATAATCCCATGCTCCTTCAGGATCCTATGGAACACATCCGATAGGTTCTCATTCCCTCGATTAAATCGAAGAGACTCCTATCGTCTGGACGCTCTTGGAACCATAGACGTCAAAATTAACTAACTCCCATACCTTTGTGACCCTTTTAGTTATTCTGCCTTCCAGATTACACTCATAGGTTAGAAGGATCTCCGATGATTCTGTGAACAGAAACTCGGCCTTCTTTTACCTTTGAATTTATCTAAGGTAGAATATCTAAATCAGAGGGGTCACAAATGGGATAGCTTCTCCAAAGGATTTAGATGAATTTCAATTAGACGCTGCAGCTGTCATGAAATCTATTTCCGAATAAGGATTAAATATAAAGAGATTTTTCTGATCTATTCCTCTAACTATGAAGCTATCTATTCATTTTAAGATACACACTCACGGTGCTGTCTAAAACTAAAAACTTTATTTACCAAGAAGGAAACAAAACTACATCTCTAAAAACAAAATCCGTATTTCGGAAAACTAAGACAATCATACCTAACAGCTTCCGCAGCGGCTCATGGCATTAGTACCTATGTTAGGATTCCTTCACTATAAAGTAGCCTTCTACTTTCCTTGAATCTCTGTAGACCCGAAGTCTACATTCCAAGAAGCATAAGAACTGCTACTAGATAGCGACTCAACTCCTAACATCCTGAGGCCATACTCAATTTTTAAATACCCCCTATGCTCGCCACAGCGGAAACACTTCCGTCTTTAGCGTTACCAGACTTAGGAGTCCATACCAGTTTCTGCACTATAATAGTTTTCGATCTCTGATAAGTTACTTCCTTAGGTTCTTCTAAAGAAGGCCTACGTTAAGCACTAAAGGCTTTGCCTTTAATCTTGATCCCATCCTTTGTCTCTTGGAAATCTCCTTAGAAGTTCTGCGTTTATCATCTCTAACTTGTTAAAGCTAAAGTCTCTGATAACGCCTTCGAAGGTTTCAGACAAGGATGCAAGACAGACGTCTTCCACCATCTCATCATCCGGTACTATGTCTTTGGAATCTAGTTCGATCTGGAACTCAAAGATGTGTTTCCGAACAAGCATACCCTCAGATATCTCGGTACCGACAAGTATCTTAGTGGAAAAGCGATGAGTCGACTGACTTCGCCTTCCAGACATCTAATGCAAGTAAAACTTAATTAGAGAAGACCCGGCATATCTCTGACTCGCTTCTAAAAAGTTGTCCGCAAGTCTGCTATAACATAGCACTTGCACATCTCCTTAGACTCTTGATAGTCGTCATATGCCCTAGTTAGTGCCCTAGTAATATCTAGACCCATTAGGTCTAGTACAGGGATATTTAGATTGAAAGCCAATGTACGTTTACTATCCTAAGCATAAACTAAAGATAGCGCTTCCGCTCTACGTAGTTAGAGACTCGATAACTGGTTCTCTTATGGGATAACGGATAGGGGATCTATATGGTTGTATGAAAAACGAATGCAAAATAACTTATTTTATGGATTTTAAAAAACAAGCTAATTATATCCAAATGTCAGCGCTACCCTCACAGTGAAGACACCTCTATGGATTAATTAACCATGTATGTAAGATCTCGGAATCGACTACACCTGCCCTAGGGGGCATCATGCAGCGTCAATCCGCTTACACGGGCCTTTCCTTGACCCAATCCAAATCTGCCAACTAAGGGCTTTGATGGACCATGGTTGTCCTTTTGGCCAGTGCCACGTGATCCCCATTGTGCAAGCAACAGATGCCTCACATCTACTTCGGATGCTTACCCACAAGCCTAAGCAATTACGGCACGGGAGTTCATACGGCCCCCACTAGGGTGGGATAAAAAGCCCTTCTCTCCTGGCCCCGTAACCTCCATATCCTGAAGGAGACCGCTAAGTTATATGGCATGGAAAAACATAACCCTCACCCTAGGGGGTGTCGAGCTATGCCCTTCCACCTAGACACAAAGCAGTTGGTTGTGGAGGCCAGAGGATCTCTACGAGTCCTCTTACACATCCCTTATTATAGTTGAGGGTTATTTAATGCAAGTATGAGTGTACACTAAGGTCACGACAACCTATACACTAGACCCTGGTCATACCGTACTCCCACTAGCATTCAAGCCTTTCGCGAAGCATTAATCGATCTCGAAATATCATAGTCCCTGCCTCGAGTGGATTTCTCCACTCAAGGGTCACATTACATATCCCAAGAACATCGATGCTTTGCAAACTTGGCTATTACGCTAATGCCCTGGAGCCTAGCCTAAAGTCAGACTTAAAAGAAAGGTCTTCCACTACCATGGCGTCTTACTTATAAATTTGACGAATGATGTCATAGTAGAATTCCAACTCATTCTAGGTTTCGATGCTTGCCAAATAGGCACACCCGACTAATCGGGTATTGACCTAATGGGGGCATAACCAAATGTGAGGAATTCATACTATCATAAGGGTCAATTAAATAATAGGCGTCACTAGTAGAATCCTATCCTAATAAGGTCGCTAGGACCGGAGGGGAAAGGGCATCCCTCTAATACAGATAATCAAATTATTGCATCGGGGTTCTCTACATAAATATAAATAACTACTGAAAGAAACAAGCACACAACTGAATCAAGTTCAGGGTCCGACCCCTGAACCTGACTGGCACAGCGCAGGCTTTCTGTCTCCTTCGCAAGGTTCCTCGATCCGGTGCAAGCCTCTGTATACGATCTCCTGACGCTTTCTGCCCTTTGCCGTCATCGTGTACGCTTCGCCGGATCGCCATCGTCCTCCAAGGTTCCGCTCATCTTCCCGGTGGTGGATCTCCACGGCAAGTCCTCCTCTTCAATCTGTAACCGAAAAAGATCTAGTACGCTTCAAGCAAGTGCTCGCTCATACATAATTTTCTAGAAAGAAAAGGAAAACAAACCTAGCAAAAGCCTGGGAATCAAGGGTGGTAAATCTTCACCTCTTGCCCGACTATGGCTCTAAAATCTATCCACACACAGAAGAAAAAACATCCAGACAAAATCGCTAACACGGGGTCCGACCCCCGGTAGTAAACAATCACATATCCAGAATAATTTTAGAAGCGGTGCCCTGCAAGAACGATTCATAAAACACACAAAAAAAATATACTATGCATGATCTACTCGTAGAACCCCGATGGCGGCATATACTATTCATGCGCGCACATGACGGTTTCATGAAAAACATGAAACACACACCACTAGCGTGCTCTGATACCAATTATTGGATGTGAATCCATGGTAGAGGCCCGCAACGGAAGCAAAGTGAAGGTCTGAGGACCGTGAGCGGTGTGCGTTACATATCAAAATTTTTATCGAAACAATCTACATATGCGTGTATGAATCTAGCATGGCAACTACGCGAACCCCTAACGACGATCTAACACAAAAGAACAATCTAGCATGTATGCATGTTCTAATTATGTTAGATCTACTTGTTAGAGATCATACCTGCGTGCGGAATCTTTCACCGCGACAAATTTCTTCTTTGTCGATGGAGACAGGCTACGGATCTGCTCGACATAGCTTCGGTGCGACGGCCATAACTTTCTGTTCAGAACTCCGATTGGACTGAAATTTGGACTGCAGGTAGCCAACGTCGAGACGCAACTTTTGCAACAAGTTTCACATCGTTTAGACTTCTGTAGCGCCCGAAATCACAGAAACAATGATGATTTTCTGTGCAGATTCTGGACAGCATAAGGTTGCGGGAGACACCTTCTAGTTCACCCGATCTCACACGATGCACGTCACCTCATCGATGGATCTCTGAATGCCTCCATACGACGAGCCTTCTCCTTCTACGAAACACCACATGAGGAAGACGAGTCGCCATCCAATGGCGCAAGCGAGGGAGAGAGAGACGAGAGAGGAGATGCGAAGAGAGGAGAGGGGGTGGCTAGGGTTTCCCCCATGGCTTGGGCCGGCCCTAGGGCTTGCATGGCTCATTAATTTCGTCCCCCCCTCTCTCCCTATGCCTTATATAGGGCCGTCCTTATCCTTACGGATAAGCCTAGCGGATAGGATTGACTGATTCAAACCTCTCCCTATATATCTCTTCTTTTATCTCTATCTTTTCCTTGTTTTCGAAAACGGTCAAAACCAGCCCGTTTTCTGTGCCTCTTGACCGACCCTTTCATCGGAGGCAACAACCTCCTTAAACTAATAGGGCCGGCCTTGACCAGTCTCTCAACACTCAGGGCCGACCCCCTTAGTGCATAGTGGCGCATAGTATGACAAAAACGCCCTTATGTCACTAGTTGGCCGTTCCTCGTGTACGAGACTTTGCAAGACACACATAAGTGAAGTGCACCAGTGATTTCACTATTCTCTGAGGTTCCCGTAGGGTGCCCCTAGTGAAGTCAACTAGTCAACTCGCAACATGTCCCGGTGCATCGCACCCATGTGGCAAAGTCCACTTATGACAAGGAATTGCTACATGCGTCTCTGCACTAACCTAGGGTTTTCCCTTAGTGCACACACGTAGCTACGCATCTACCGTGCACTAGTGCGAAGCACTCACGGAGCATATGCTTAGATTTCTCGCTTCCTCTAACTACGTTCTGTGTTTTGAGGAGATGGTATAAGAACCATACATAATGTCGATAAGGTGGAACCTTCAGGGACCAGGGTTCATGGCTTCCAACTCAGACTCGATCGACACACTACCCGAGTGTACCATCGATCCTTGAGTCCGAGTTAACCTGCGTAGCCACCCAGAGTGCGATGCAGGCTGCACTCCAATTCCCCCGGACTTACTATGTTCTCCCTCATACCCCTGCTCTCCGCTTAGTATGGTAAACTCACTGTCCCTCCACTGGTGCCATGATGCAACTCGAGCGGTGGTGAATACCGTCAGACTCGAGTGCTCATATGACTCGGTTCCTTCCAGGTTGACCACGTACATCGTACCTCCGATAACTCTGCCGAGTAACCGGATCCGTCACCAGTCGAACTGATGACCACCTGGCCAGGGTTTAATACGACGTAGGTCAGACCAAGGAACGCACCTCCCGTTAGGGGTGTGGATAGCCTACAGGAGTGACATGCTGATGCAACGCCAGCCGGGTAACCCAGTACACCGTGGTTTTGGATCACTGCATCCGGATCCTCACACATTGGTGCGCCAAAGCACCACACAACTGGTTAGTCCACCAGACATGGTTCCTCAGGGTTTAGGACCGTTTTACCCTAAGCAGAAACACGGTTTAGTGCACCGATGTCTGCTCATCGATCTGTGCACCGTGTTGGTTCCGTTCGGCCACAGATACTGTGCCTGGTAATGATCGTGGTGGAGACACCCACGCTCTGTCATCCTAACAGCTTAACCTGATAGGGCGACCAACCCTAATCAGAGCTGCGAACGTATTTAGGTTACATGGGACCAGTCCTTTGAGTCTCCCACTCAAGAGGATTACCATGTAGCCATGGCTCTCTGTTCTGTAATCAGAACACGTACTAAGCTACGTACCTAGATGCAATCTTATACTATCAACCATACATAGCTAAACTATAGATTTTACGAGCTGTAGACCTCACCAATTCTAACAGTATGATGATGGGGTCATTGTGGGGCGTAACAACCCCAGCCATATCTTCCTCTAAAAACCATAGGAAGTCTCGAGCTTCCACTATCGGTGTTTGGAGCAAAGTAGGAGTTAGAGAGACTGAGTGTACCTTTTGAGTCCGCTCCACCTCTCTCACTTGTCATCGAACTTTGTAGCTGGATTTCGGCTTGCTCAGGTGCCCGGTGATGGTGTGGCAGATCATGGGCCCACCTGGGGGAGGTGGCGATAGAGCGGGCTCCACAGATCCTAGGCGATCTCCTTTGCGGGGGACTCGTATGGGGGACACCTCAAATCGCCTAGGAGGCAAGATGAATTGATCCAAATGCCCCAGAGCGGCCAAGTCCTCCAGGTGGTTCTTCAGAGCTCGGCATCGATTAGTGTGGTGCTCGATGCCCCGATGGAACACGCACCGTCGGGTGTTGTCAGTGGAGTCAGGCTCACCTGGCTGCAGACGTGGGGGGTACTGGACAATGGCTCACTCCGGACTTGGTGTAGTATTTGCCCTGGAGAGAGGGTCATCACCATGAAGTCTCACTCCCCTAGCCCTGGAGGCAAATGCCAATTCGCTGGCCTTCCTACGACCGCTGCTGGAACCTCTACGGGCTACGTAACCGGAGCTCTGGGCGGGATGGGTAACGGCACTACAGGGGGTACCTCCCACCGCTCCACGGCTTTCACGACGAGAGGTCGCAAAGTAGGTGGTGGCCGCTGCTCGGCCATCTTTCCCTTTTGGTCAAGCGCCACATCTTCGAGCTTGATGTGCTGCTAGACAAGGGCGAATAGCTCGACCATTGTGCGGGGGTCGGAGATTACCAAGGCATCGTGGAGCTTGCCCCCCTCAGGAAGGGTGCTCATAAAGGCACTTACCGCCATACAGTCTTGGCCAGCTGAATCCTCTAGGGCGAGGTAGGTGCTTCGATACTGTGTGGCGAAACATCGGAGTGTTTCCCGGGCCCCCATGGTTAGGGTGAACAGAGACTCGATCCTCTTTGAGGGTTGTCGATTGCAGCGATACTGCTCCAGGAACAGCCTCGAAGGGGTAGGGAAGTTCGGAATGGATCAAGGTGACAGCTTGTGAAACCTATTCAAAGCTGAGCCGGTCAAACTGCTCGAAAATACGCGGTAATGGACGTGGTCCTGGTCCCGAAAGAATAGTAACTTCCGGTAAGCCAGGAGGTGGTCCATGGGGTCTTGGGACCCATCGAATGGCACAAACTTCGGCGGGGTCCAGTACTGAGGAAAACCCCCTTGGAGAACCTCGCTCGTGAAAGGCGAGCTTCCTCCACGAGCGGCAAGATCTTCCAACAGATCAACGAGCGCATTAGGTAGCTGCCAGCACCCGGGAGGTGTTCTCGCAGGTAGCTGTGCAGGCCCTAACCGGTCATGTACGCTTCCACGGGGCAGGCTCGGGCCCTCGCCGTGGTAGTGCACAAATGTGCCCTCCTGGCGGCTGTTATGCCGCCTCTCATAAGGTTGTCTTGGCGCTGGGGTTGGTCGATGCGAAGCCGTCGCTTCTTGAGCCTTCACGGGCTCCCTCTCGCATCGATAACGGGGATTCCAATCTTGTCCCTGGGACCTCGCCTCTGACTCTTCTGAGTCCACGCTTCTGCTTCGTCGACAAGGGGGGCCGTCGGCGGGGTCAGCTCGTTGCTGGATACTGGGTCACAAGCCGCTGTAACCGCCCCAGCGGGGTTGCCTGCGCCCTTCGTGTCACCGCCCCCTTGACGGCAGGCTTCTGCTGGGATGCCTGCCGCATGGGTGCAGCTGTGGGCTAGTGTGACTCCGAGACCGGAGAAGGCCGCCCAAGGGGATTGGCCCCCACCGGTCTTCCCGGATGCCGCGGTGAGATGGCTAATCCTTCCCTCCGCGGGGCAAGCCCGGGAGAGATGTCAGTTCTCCGGCTCACCACTGGAACCTAGCGCAAACATGTCAGCTCTTCCATCATGACCCGTTGAGTGGCCAACACCTCCAGGAGGAGCTGGTCACTGAGTAGGACAGGGGGCTGGGCGACCTCGGTGAGAGGCCTGCTGCGTATAAACCCCACGCGGGTCCTCGCCCACCTCTGTCCTCTTGTGGCTGGAGCCATCCCGGTGTCTGAAGAAGTACGGACTCTAACCACGTGGTAGTGGGCGTCCTTGCAGGAACCAGCCGAAAGATCCCACAAACGGCGCCAAATATTGGAAGATATTTTTCGCTGGTCCTTGTGGTCGTCCTGCAAAACAGAGAGAACGTAAGAGCAGCTGGCTCCCTTAGGAGCGCAGACCCTCCGATGCTCAAGTCAGAACAGGTACAAATAGGGGAGAACTGTAGTAGTTGGAAAGTGTTAGGATTTTGGGTTTCGAACCTGTACTTTGAAGCCGGGGGAGTACCTTTATAGCCTTTTGCAGCCCGCCAGAGCCTGACACGTGGCAGCGTCTTCCCGCACCTTCTGTGCCCCCATGTGCCGGCCCACATAGGCTCTTCATGGTCTTTGTCGCTTTGCCTGCTAGGCGATGGAAAAGGGGGACGTACCGGTCTTGTCCTTGCCAGGTGGTGGTTCTGGAATGTTCAAGTCTGGAAGGTCCCAAACCGCCTTTGGCTAGCTTCCGCGGACTGCAATTATCCATGTAACTCCAGGGGTGTAGGGACACCTATCGATTTGGCACCATCCTACTGTAGGCGACCTCTGTAGGTAAAGAGGGCGAGCTCTTGGCCAGGGGAGAGGAACCTTCAGTACCTTTACTACCACAAGAGGGTGGACTCTTTGGCCGTTGCATGATCAGGTGAGCTCTTTGAGCGATCTGTGGGCTGGTTGCTGGGCGGACTGTGGGCACCAGCCACTTGGGTGACCTCCACCACGTGCCAGCTAGTCGCATGTGTAAGGTTCAGCCCTGGGCGGGTTGTAAGCCATGGCCACAGGCGACCTCAGTAGAATAAGGGGAGAGCTCCTCGGCGAGTTGTGGGTGTCGTGCCTTGGCGAGCTCCTGGGCAAGCTGTGGGTACTCGTAGATATCATTCTAAGTTTTCTATTAGCAAAAGGGCGATCTCTTGGAGTGCGATCTGGTCGTCGGGCGGGCTACGAGCACCGGCTACTGGGCGACCTCTACCACATGCAGGCTGATCGCACGTGGTGAGGGTCAGCCCTGGGTGGGCTGTAAGCCACGGCCATATACGACCTTGGCGGACTAAGGGGAGACCTCCTCGCTTGCTATACACATAGGCGAGCTCTTGAGCGATCTGCGGGCTGGTCGCCGGGCGGGCTGTAGGCACCAACCACGTGGGCGACCTCTACCACGTGCAAGCTAGTCGCATATGGTGAGGGTCAGCCTTGGGCAGGCCGTAAGTCATAGCCACAGGCGACCTTGGTAGACTAAGGAGCGAGCTTCTCGACGATCTGTGGGCGTCGTGCCTTAGCGAGCTCCTGAGCGAGCTGGGGGTGTCGGGCCTTGGCGAGCTCCTGAGCGAGCTATGGGTGTTCGTAGATATCATTCTAAGTTTCCTATTAGGAAAAGGGGCGATCTCTTGGCAAGCGGGCTAGTCGCGATGATCAGGGCGAGCTCCCTGGAAGGGTTCTTTAAACTCTAAGACCTGCTCAGGCCATCAAGCCACTTGCCCAAAAATCAGGGTTGGCCTCGAGTCTCGTACCCTCTGGAGGGGTGGTTCTTGTTTTGATTATTGAAAGTCACCCTGGGCACGTCCCGAAGCAGGGGCGACCTCCCTGGGGGCTCCTGCTATCTCGTCGTGCTGCTTTTCTAACTTCCGGTTCCTTCCGCAGCTGGTATTTCTTAGGACCATCACGAACGAATATAGCTCTTCTTATTCATTTGTACGAAAGTAGCCATTCTAATTCATTCATACGAAGGTAGCAATTATAATTCATTCGTACGAGCTTTTCTAATTCGTTTGTTCGAATCTAGCCATTCTAATTCATTCATACGAACAAATGTAACCATTCTAATTCATTTGTACGAATATAGCTATTCTAATTCATTCGCACGAAGGTAGTCATTCTAATTCATTCGTACGAGCCATTCTAATTCATTTGTATGAATGTAACTATTTTAATTCATTCGTACGAACGAATGTAGCCATTCTAATTCATTTGTATGAACATAGCTATTCTAATTCATTTGTACAAAGGTAGCCATTCTAATACTTTCGTACAAGCCATTCTAATTCATTTGTACGAATTTAGCCATTTTAATTCATTCATACGAATGAATATAGCTATTCTAATTCATTCGTACAAATGAAGCCGTTCTAATTCATTGGTATGATTATAGCCATTCTAATTCATTCGTACGAACGAATATAGTCATTCTAGTTCATTCGTACGAAGGTAGCCATTCTAAATCATTCATGCAACATATTCTAAACCATTTGTACGAATATAACCATTCAATTTCATTCATACGAAGGTAGCCATACTAATTCATTTGATTGAGCCCTTCTAATTTATTCATACGAATGTAACCATTCTAATTCATTCGTACGAATGAATATAGCCATTCTAATTTATTCCTAGGAATTAAGCTATTCTAGTTCATTCGTACGAAGGTAGCCATTCTAAGTCTTTCGAAGGAGCCATGTTAATTCATTCGTACAAATGTAGCCATTGCACTACAACAAATTACACATTTCACGACGAAATAATACATCGGGAATAATCAATAAAATATCGGAAAAACTCTTTCCCGACGTAATCACCAACGTCGGCACTGCGTCGGTAATAGTGCGTCTAGGAAAGTATTTGCCGGTGCGGTTATGAAGCATCGGTAAAAGAATGGCTTTTTTCGACGCATAATTCGTCGGCAAAAGTATATTTTTTACCGGTACAAGAGCAAAGCGTTGGGAAAAAGTTATCTTCGCCGACGAAATATTTTGTGCTGTAATTTTGTAATTAAAATATTTATAAAATATTTACCGACGAAAGGAGATGACTGTCGGTAAAAGATTAATATTTGCCGACGCATAATGCGTCGCTAAAAGTTCACATTTCCTGATACATGTGCATTGCGTTGGTAAATGTGCACTTTTACTGACGTAGTATATATGTCGGCAATAGTAGAAAATATTTTTAAAATATACCCTTAGCCGGCACAAACTGTATCGGCAAAAGTTATATTTTTTTTATTTATTTTTATTTAGAAAAGAATCCTGCAAAGTTACAAACCTGCTATCATTGTAAACCGTTCAATTTCCAACTACTTATCATTACTCTCGATCCACAATTGATTCAAGAAAACAAAGAAGTTTTATATATGAATTTTTGTCCCCAAGATCTTAGTATCCAATGATCTTGGTTTATGACCCACAATGTTCACAACCATTAAAAAAATAACAAACTGCAAGTGGTCGCTTGAGAAGGAAAATTGTGTCATCTACACAGACATCTAACAAAATAAGAGCATTAAAACTCTGCAAAACTGTTTTACAACCAAAGAGAAGATCTCTTGAGAAGGAAAATTGTGTCATCTACAAAGACATCTAACTAAAGACGAGGAGCATTAAAACTCTGCATAATATTCTTACAATCATTTAGAGAAAAAAAAGTCTTACAACCAAAGAGGAAAGCATCACATTAAAATAATAGCCAAAGATGGTAGCAGAGTTGGAGAACGGAGGACGTTCGTCCATGTGCAGCAGCAGCTCTCCATCCATACATGTGATGCCACGACTCCACCATGATCCCAATCTTACCCAGGAGGAGGCTTGGAGATGTACATTGTGCGTGGATTATGAAACGAAGATATACATACAAATAAATTAAAAAAACAAAGCAAAGCCCCACATCTACTTACAAAATAGAAGAAAGTGTACTTTTCAAAAAAAATAAAAGATAGAGTCGTTGTCACAAAGGGGATAATATAGAGTCCATTGCACAATCTCAATAATGAAACAGATTACCTATGTGCACTCTGACCCATGCTAGTTGAGATGCCTTACTGCTGATGGCGTCAATTTTTGTGCAAATTGCAGAACTTAAATATGTCAAGCATATCATGGTCATTTGTGAAGCTAATGTTTTTACTCTTTTATATGGCATGGGTTGCAATATACTTGGGAGATGCCTCATCATGCACGAAAGAGTAATTTAAAACTACAATAAAGAATTCCATTGCTTAATATCTTTGATCAATCACAGTCTGACCTTTCTCTCTTTTCTATTGCTATTTCAAATTAATGCTCTTTAGAAAATTTGTGCTTTTAGGACCTTTTTCGTTTATTTTCTTTCATTATAAAGCATTGACAAGTTATATGCAAAGCTTCCTATGAGTTTGCTTAGTTTAAATTTGCTTATCTGTTATAAATTTATAATACATAAGCACAATGTGCATGTTTCACATTGAGCCTAGCATTCATGCAAGCAGACTTCATATATTTTCTTTGTTGGATATATGTGCATATATTGTCTATAGTTATTATGGTTGTTTCCCTTTCTTTAGGGTGATACATGGTAACCAAAACTCATTTCTCTTGTACATGTGTTTGGGATGATTTCTGATGGATTCCTTAAAAATGCACCACCTTGTTTTTCTGATATTTCTGGTAGCGTAATCTTCAAACATGCTAAGAGCACCTTTATATATGTCCTGATATTTTGGACATGCATGGCACTCATCTTTCATTTAGTATTTGTAGAACATAATGCATATTTAGTAGTGGTAGTTTAGTTCTTGAGGTTTTCTTTGCAAATGGGGCTTTTTGGAAATCTATATAATGCTTTTGAGACATGCATCAAATTGCTAACACATTATGTTCAGATATCTACCTTCATTTCCATGAAATGATGTGAGCTGCTTGCTTGCAAAGATATTTCTAGATGTACATTAACATCCAAGTTCTTGATATGCTTCTTGTGGATTTTGTAGTTACAAGAAGAAAATTTACGAGCTTGCAAAGGACCACTTGGAGGATGTGGACAATATTAATGAGGTAATTGGTCTTTCTTATTGATCATGAAGAAGACTGAATATAATATCTGAAGTTGTTTTTTTGTTCATCATTTGTCTTGGAGTGCTCTCGTGTAGGATCATTAATTTTGTCCTCACCTAATTTGTGCACTTGTAGAGACTTTGAGAGAGATGAATAAAGGCTGAAATCTTCTGGTGCTTGATTCCATGAAACGAGATCTATATTTGACATGAATTGATCAAGCATTAGGCATACTACTATAATAGCATGGCATATCCTAGTTGTACTTGTTGCCTACTTTTTTGGAATTTGTTGTATCGCCGTACCCGTATCCCGTATCCGTGTTTCTTAGATCTCAACTAATCTAAGTCTAATCTTACCCCTCCATTGGGCATTTGCCAATAACACCCCAACTAGATGATATTAAGTAGAAATCCCTACTATACTAAAAAGGATATAAAGTAAGTCAAATTGGAGTTAGCGTTTAAATCTGTTGCAACTTCCTTTGGCCGTTTCGTATCCTTAGCTCCAAGTGCATCAAAAGTCCACCCACAAAAAATAACAGAGGTACATCCATGAAGCTGAAATAGTGTTGACAAAATACACAGCAAAAGGAGTTGATGTGTCTGGAAGCCTGGAATTCTTTCCCAGAGTTAGCGATTGAGGAATGCCCTTGTCAATCTTCTTACATGAGGATTTGGATGTAGTATTCATATTTAGGCTCAACGAACTTGTTTTTTTTATTTCACTTCACCTTCGATGATTCTTTAATGTGGTACTCTAGCTCGTACTTGTCCTTTGTTATATTATTAGGCCTTTGTGCAGTGATTTTGAAACTTAGTTGCATAGATGCATAATGATGCAGTAATAGAAAGACCTCATTAAGTTTATGTGTAGTACCTATAAATGCAAACATTTTCTATTGATCACTCTTTTTGAGATTGTCTTATTCCCTTTCTTCATGCAAAATTGTCGGCTTATGATCGGTGTTTTCTCTTAAATACAGTATAAATTGCCTGATGCATATGATCAAGATGGAGTTATAAATCAAGAAAAAAGATTTGATGTCATCACTACACACAGACAGACCTCTATTCCCACACATGATATTAAGTCTTTTTTTTTTTTAAGCACTAGCAATAAGGAACGTATTAACTGAAAAATTAGTCTTACCTTATCCTGAAGAAAAATTAGCACCATCGTTGCTTGCTTGAGGCATGCCACGTGCTAGTAGCTGATGCACTAAAGCCTCAAGGTTGGTAGTCTTCTGGGCTTGCGTAGCCATTTGCTCAGCTTGTATAGCCACTTGCTCCTTCAAGGATGTGACCTCGGCATCTCGAGCAGCTGACTCTGTGGCAGTCCTTGTAGATGAACTTCCCATATAGTGGATCCCATATCCTTTCAGATAACCCGACCTTCTCCCAAGGATTTCAACTGAAATCTCTAACTCAGTCATGGAAGATGTGACTTCGGGCTGAGACTGTTCGATAATCTTGTTGACTAATCGCTCCTGTCATTTAAAAAATTATAAAACCAATATTAGTTATAGAAAGATATATTTGTATCGATAAATTTAACAAAATTAAATTTAGGATACATACATGGATGTCCTTTGCTGTCTCGTTTACCCAGTCATCCTTCTTTTTACTGTAGTGTGTTTCTTTATAGAAGTCAGGAAAAGAGGAAGCTAGTCCATCACTCTTTGCTCTCTGAAATTTCATAGTTAAATACTTATAGTTTAGTTTAAAAAAAAGAAACTTGTAAAGGAAAACTTACTATTAGGGACATCGTGGCTGGAAATGATCGGGAACCAGCCATATGGTTGTAGGGAATCTTTGATCAACTATGTTTCGCCTTAGATGATTTTGTCTAAAAAAACATAAAATATTCTTGTAAATAGAATCAATCACAATAAATGATATAAGCTTAGCAATTTAATATAATGAATTCAAGATTTTTACCTTCCAAGTATTAGTTTTCCAAACCTCTTTGATCATCAAGACCCAATCGTCAGAATTCACCCGCTCAGGTGGGTGGTTCGGGATCGGGAACCCCCTTTTCTAGCAAAGCAAGATAGTGTGCATATAGCTCATGCTTCCAATCCCTGTATCGTCTCATACACATCTTTCTCACTGACTCCTAGATAACTTGATCATTCTCATAATCCCCGATACCAAATCTTTTCTGCAATTATAATTAGCATAAATTTTCATAGTAGGCACACTTGTAATTAAAATTGTAAGAATTAATAAAAATACCTGGACTCTCATAATTATTGACTCTCGAGTCACAGCATTAATTTTTTCCCAGCTATGATTGCGAACCAGTGCAAATGATCGGATCTCTTTTCCGAGCTCATTTGCAAAGGATGTCGCATGCTCTCCCTCTGGCACTCCACTTGAGGAAGGGATCGGAATAGGAATTACATGACCCGTTTTCCTTACCAATTTCTCCACTGCCTTCCCTCGTGTAACACCACGTACACGTTTAGAGGTCGAGCCTACGATAGATCCTGTTAAGGTCATAATGTTAATTGAAATATATTTTATTTAAAAGACATGTGAGTTTGATATCTAAAGAGTTTATATTTTTTACCAACACTGCTCCCGATCGTAGGGGGGCGAGCTAGCTGACTGGGCTGGGCCATGGATGTTGGCTCGAGGTGGGGTAGCTCACGCTAGTTAGGCTGGGGTGGCTGGCTCGAGGTAGCTTCCATCCCTCTCTCAAGCTCTTAAACTGGCGTCAGACGGGCATGTTTAGATTTTCTCCCTGGAGCCATACGTGTCGCCTATCACAACGGAGTAATAAAAAATATTAGTACACAGAATAACAAGAAAGTAATAATAAGCAATGACAAAAGCAAGTAATGACTGTCAAGAAGAACAAACAGCTATGTCTAATTTTATTCTGGTGATACCTAATGACCCTACAGAATAAGAAAATTTAAATTCCACTACTAATTCTACTCACCCAAATGAATCTGATCATTGTTATGAAGTCTTAGTCTCTAGCAATTCAAAAAAAGGGCAGATGTATACTAAACTATCACTATCAAGTATAGCAGATGAAGATAATCTAATGCAGTAAGATACTACTTCATCATCTACTGTGAATGCTGATAAATCAGAATACAGAGATATTGAAAATGCTATCAGAATAAAGGCCAATACAGAATACATTATGACTATCAAAAGGGCATATACAGAATCTGGAAACTCATGCATTTGGAGGATATGCACACATGCAAACTCACTTGGGTCAGATGGGTTTACTCTAAGTACTTGAGGCATGAAAGAATCTGGGAGTGTAAGTCTACACCTAATGCATCAGGAATCTGGAAATGGATACTGAAAATCAGAAAGGAAATTAAGCCTCATGATCACCTTTTCTTTAACTCATATGTTAAAGGGCTCATTATGTTTAAATGGCTCATTATGTTGGATAACAAAGTTATTTTGGCCAAATAAGGATGATATTTGAAACAATATAGTCAGAAAACTCAATATGACATTCTCTTATTGTAGCAAAATGCATCAGAGATGAATATGACATTTCATGGAATGCAATGCTAAAGTACAAAGTAATAAGAAAAAAATCTCCTAGCTTTGATTTTTTTTAAAAAAGCAAGTAATGACACGTAATAAGAAGAAAAAAATGTATTGATAAGTAAGTAATGACAAGTGCGAGTAATGACTAGTAAAACATACTGAATAAGATATTACCTCTTCCCAATCATCAACGTCATCTTCACTCGATGAGCTAAGCAAATCATCACCCTCAGGCAGTATGTACTCATCATCATCCTCACCAACCTTTTTTTTCACTTTTACTTGTTCTCTTGGACACTGGCATTGTCCCAACAAATGAATTTACGAGAGGCCGTATTCCCAAAGCACTCATTCTTGCTACATTATCCTCTATTATCTTCTTTCTTTTTTTCAAATATATTTCTGCCATTTTTCTAGTCGAGCCAGGTTTGACCCATAATTTTCCACCTTTGGGCATATTTGACAACTACGATATAAATATACAAGTATGGGGTTAGAAAAAATAAATTACATACTATATACATGTGACAAGTTGTAACATACAAAATAACTATAATATGGAATTATAAAATATAAAACATCTAAAATAGAATGTGAAGCAAAAACTTATTTCTTGACATTTGTTTATTTGCAAAGCAAAAAAACATAAGCTACAGATCATAATCCATATCAAGGTCTATATCTGGTTCGGAGTGACTATGCAGATTATCTTCATCGTCAACATACTCTGTCATTGTCTCATCCTCATCATCGTCATGATCCGTATTTGGATCAACACTAGGAACTCTCTCGGGATCAATATCATCCCTATAATAAGGAGTATTAGTACTAGGTTCGACGAGGACTGGGATAATATCAGTGGTTTCCTCTTGTTGAAATGCATCGTTAGGCACATCATCATAATCTTGTTCTGGTACATCCCATACTCCCCTCTGCTTGACCTGTTCTACGACTTTCGAATGTGCACCCAATTTGATATTATCAACATAAAATACCTGTTTTATATGTATTGGTAATACAAACGGATCACTTTGATACCAACGACCTCTGACATCAATGCTTATGACATGTGTATCTTTGCGTATTTTGTTTTTACCATCGGTGTTGAACCATTCACATTGGAACAAAATAACATTATCACCATGCAAATATTTCAGCTCCCAGACTTTGCATAAATAACCATAAAAGTTGATGGTCTGGCCATCATGGTCCCCTTCCATGACTAACCCACTATTTTGACTCTTACGCCGATTATCGCGGTCTTTTGTGTGGAATCTAATGCCATTACAAATACACCCCTCATAGAGATGAACTAGTATATCGGGGCCATTTGCTAATAACCATAATTCATCAGTTACTGCTGGTGACCCCTAACTTCGCAATTGATTCATCTACAAAAACAAAATATAAGGAGTGTATTAAGTATTCGATAATATTAATTTAATTTTAGTTCAAACAATGACTTGTGTGCCTTTCATATAACTTACATATTGTTTAAACCATTCTGAAAATTTTTCTCGTTGTATATGAATGATGCCATGTCCTCTCGAATTTTGTATCAAACTTTTTTGTTCCATATTCAATGAAGTGTTAATATTTGATTAGTGGTATTATGCAATTGATTAAAGAATGTAAAAATTTGAATACATACTCCAAATACGGATCCAATTCGGGGCTATTATATAGCACAAACCACTGAGCCATATTGAGATCTTTTTGGGACACATCGGGAGACCTTGTGATTGGTCCGAAGGGACGCGCACTTTGGGTGAAGACTAACAATCCCGGGCCAGGTTTACCACAATCGATATTTCGTTCCTCTAGATCAACCCCTTTCAGATATATTGCGCAAAAAGTAAGACACTCTTTAGCAATGTAAGCCTCTGCGATTGAATCTTCTGGCCAAGCTCGATTGGTAACGTAACCTTTAAGGGTTCCATAAAACCTTCAATTGAGCAAAAAAATATAATTAGGATTATCTGTAAGATACAATTGTACTAATACAAAACTAATGAACTATATTTTATTTCAACATACCTTTCGATTGGGTACATCCACCGATATTGCACTAGTCCAACAAGGATGGCCTCGCGTGGTAAGTGAGCAGCCAAATGGACCATCACATCGAAGAAAGCCGGTGAAAAAATCCTCTCTAACTTGCAAAGTATAAGAACTATACGTTCCACTAACTTTTCCAAATCGCTCCGCCTTAATGTTTTAGAGCAAAGGTCATGAAAGAAGCTTCCTAACTCAAAAAGTGTTGTACCTATCTCCTTGTTAACATACCCATGCATCCCAATCAGAAGAATACATTGTAGAAGAATATGACAGTCATGGCTCTTCAAACTTGATAATTTACCACCTCTTGTGCTCACGCACCTCGACAGGTTTGCTGCATACCCATCGGGGTACTTGATCGATGCCAAGAATGAACAAAAACCCTCTCTCTCTTCTGGGGACAATGTGTAGGCAGCTATAGGCTTGTGAACGGATCCATCGGGTTGCTTCTCTAAATGTAATTTTGACCTTATGCCTATTTCTTCCAAATTGAGGCGTGCTTTATTTGTGTCCTTGTTCTTTCCGTCTATACCCAACATTGTTCCAATGACCGACTCACATATATTCTTTTTAATGTGCATGACATCTAGATTGTATCGTAGCTTCTGTTCCTTCCAATATGGTAGATATTCTAATGCATTCATACGAATGTAACCATTCTAATTCACTCGTACGAAGGTAGACATTCTAATTCATTTGTACGAGCTATTCTAATTAATTCATATGAATGTAGCCATTCTAATTCATTCGTATAATGGTAGCCATTCTATTTCACTCGTACGAGCCATTCTGATTCATTCGTACGAATGTAGCCATTTACATTCATTCGTACGAACGAATGTAGCCATTCTAATTCATTCGTACTGATGTAGCCATTCTAATTCATTCGTACGAAGGTATCTATTCTAATTCATTCGTAAAAGCCATTCCAATTTATTCGTACGAATATATCCACTCTAATTCATTTGTACGAACGAATGTAGTCATTCTAATTCATTCATATGAATGTTACCATTCTAATTCATTCATATGAAGGTAGCTAATCTAATTCATTCGAAAGAGCTATTCTAAATCATTTGTAAGAATATAGCTATTCTACTTTATTCATACGAACGAATATAGCCATTCTAATTCATTCTTACAAAGGTAGCTATTTATTTGTACAAACAAATATAGCCACTCTATTTCATTCGTACGAATATAGCCATTCTAATTCATTCATACGAATGAATGTATCCATTCTAATTCATTGATATGAATGTAGCCATTCCAATTCATTCGTATGATGGCCATTCTAATTCATTCGTACGAGCCATTCTAATTTATTCGTACGAATGTAGCCATTCTAATTCATTCGTACAAATATAGCCATTCTAATTCATTCATACAAAGATAGCCATTCTAATTCATTCGTATGAGACATTCTAATTCATTCATATGAGCTATTTGAATTCATTCGTACGAGATATTCTAATTCATTCGTACAAACGGATATAGTCATTCTAATTCATTCGTATAAATATAGCAATTCTAATTCATTCGTACGAAGATACCTATTCTAATTCATTCATACGAGCTATTCTAATTTATTCGAATAAATGTAACCATTCTAATATATTCTTATGAAGGTAGCAATTCTTATTTATTCGTACGAGATATTCTAATTGATTCGTACGAATGTAGCCATTCTAATTCATTCGTATGAAGGTAGCTATTCTAATTCTTTCGTAAGAGCCATTCTAATTCATTCATACGTATGTAGCCATTCTAATTCATTCGTCCGAACGAGTATAGCCAATCTTATTCATTTGTACGAATGTAGCCATTCTAATTCATTCATACGAACATAACAATTCTAATTCATTCGTATGAGCTTTTCTAATTCATTCGTTCGAATCTATCCATTCTAATTCATTCATACGAACGAATATAGCCATTCTAATTTATCCGTACGAATATAGCCATTCTAATTCATTCGCATGAAGGTAGCCATTCTAATTTATTCGTACGAGCCATTCTAATTTATTTGTATGAATATAACTATTTTAATTTATTTATACGAACGAATGTAGCCATTCTAATTCATTTGTATGAACATAGCCATTCAAATTCATTTGTACAAAGATAGCCATTCAAATTCTTTTGTACGAGCCATTCTAATTTATTTGGATGAATATAGCCATTCTAATTCATTCGTCGAAGGAATGTAGCTATTCTAATTCATTCGTACGAATGAAACCGTTCTAATTCAACGAATGAAGCCGTTCTAATTCATTCGTATGATTGTAGCCATTTTCATTCATTCGTATGAACGAATGTAGCAATTCTAATTCATTTGTATGAATGTAGCCATTCTAATTTATTTGTACAAAGGTAGTCATTCTAATTCATTCATACAAGACATTCTAATTCATTTGTACGAATGTAGCCATTCAAATTCATTCGTACGAAGGTAGCCATACAAATTAATTCGTATGAATGTAGCCATTCTAATTCATTCCTATGAATGTAGCTATTCTAGTTCATTCGTATGAAAGTAGCCATTCTAAGTCTTTCATAGGAGCCATTATAATTCCTTCGTACGAATGTAGTCGTTGTAACTTATTTTTGCGAACGAATGTAGTCATCCTAATTCATTCGTACGAATGTAGCCAGTCTAATTCATTCATACGAAGGTAGCCATTCTAACTCATTCGTACGAGCCAATCTAATACAATCGTACGAATATAGCCATTCTAATTCACTCGTACGAACGAATATAGCCATTCTAATTATTCGTACGAATATAGCCATTCTAATTCACTCGTACGAGCCATTCTAATTCATTCATATGAATGTAGCCATTCTAATTCATTCGTACAATGGTAGCCATTCTATTTTATTCATACAAGCCATTTTAATTCATTAGTATGAATATAGCCATTCTAATTCATTCGTACGAACGAATGTAGCCATTCTAATTCATTCGTACGGATGTAGCCATTCTAATTTATTCGTACGATGGTATCTATTCTGATTCATTCGTAAGAGCCATTCTAATTTATTCGTACGAATATAGCCATTCTAATTTATTCGTGCGAATGAATGTTGCCATTCTAATTCATTCATATAAATATTGCTATTCTAATTCATTCGTACGAAGGTAGCCAATCTAATTCAATCGGACGAGCTATTCTAATTTATTCGTATGAATATAGCCATTCTACTTCATTCGTATGAATGAGTATAGACATTCTAATTCATGCTTACAAAGGTAGCCATTCAAATTCATTCATACGAGCCATTCAAATTCATTTGTACGAATTTAACCATTCTAGTTCATTCGTACGAATGAATATAGCTATTATAATTTATTCGTATGAATGTTGCCATTCTAATTCATTCATACGAATGAATGTACCCATTCTAATCATTAATATGAATGTAGCCATTCCAATTCATTCGTACGAAGGTAGCCTTTCTAATTCATTCATACGAGCCATTCTAATTTATTCGTACAAATGTAGCCATTCAAATTCATTCGTACAAATATAGCCATTCTAATTCATTCATACAAAGGTAGCCATTCTAATTCATTCATATGAGATATTCTAATTCATTCGTATAAGCTATTCTAATTCATTCGTACGAGATATTCTAATTCATTCATACGAACGGATATAGCCATTTTAATTCATTCGTATGAATGTAGCCATTTCAATTCATTCGTACGAAGATAGCCATTCTAATTCATTCATACGACTATTCTAATTGATTCGAACAAATATAACCATTCTAATCTATTCGTATGAATGTAGCCATTTTAATTCTTTCATATGAGCTATTCTAATTGATTTGTACGAATATAGCCATTCTAATTCATTCGTACGAATATAGCCATTCTAATTCATTCGTACGAAGGTATCTACTTCAATTCATTCATAAGAGCCATTCTAATCCATTCGTACGTATGTAGCCATTCTAATTCATTCGTACGAACAAATATAGCCATTTTTATTCATTTGTATGAATGTTGTCATTCTAATTCAATGATACAAAGGTAGCAATTCTAATTCATTCGTATGAGCTTTTCAAATTCATTCGTTTAAATCTAGCCATTCTAATTCTTTCATACGAAAGAATGTAGCCATTCTAATTCATTCGTATGAATATAGCTATTCTAATTCATTCGCACAAAGGTAGCCATTCTAATTCATTCGTACGAGCCATTCTAATTCATTTGTATGAATGTCACTATATTAATTCATTCGTATGAATGAATGTAGCCATTCTAATTCATTTGTTTGAACGTAGCCATTCTAATTCATTTGTACAAAGGTAGTCATTCTAGTTCATTCATATGAATGAATATAGTTATTCTAATTTATTCATACGAATCAAGCCGTTCTAATTCATAAATAAGATTGTAGCCATTCTAATTCATTCGTACGAATGAATATAGTTATCCTAATTCAATCGTATGAATGTAGCCATTCTAATTTTTTTGTACGAAGGTAGCTATTCTAATTCATTCATACAAGACATTCTAATTCATTTGTACGAATATAGCCATTGAAATTCATTCGTACGAAGGTAGCCAGACTAATTCATTCCTACAAGCCCTTATAATTCATTCGTACGAATGTAGCCATTCTAATTCATTCTTACGAATGAATGTAGCCATTCTAATCCATTCCTAAGAATGTAGCCATTCTAGTTTATTCGTACGAAGGTATCCATTCTAAGTCTTTCTTAGGAGCCATTCTAATTCATTCGTATGAATTTAGCCATTGTATTTCATTCGTACGAAGGTAGCCATTCTAATTCATTTGTACGAGCCATTTTAATTCATTCGTACAATTGTATCCAATCTATTTCATTCATACGAGCCATTCTAATTCATTAGTACGAATGTAGCCATTTTAATTTATTCGTATGAATGTAGCCATTCTAATTCATTCGTACGAAGGTATCTATTCTAATTCATTTGTAAAAGCCATTCTAATTCATTCGTACAAATATAGCCATTCTAATTCATTCGTACAAATGAATATAGCCATTCTAATTCATTCGTACGAATGTTGCCATTCTAATTCATTCATATGAAGGTAGACAATCTAATTCATTGGTACGATCTATTCTAATTCATTCGTATGAATATAGCCATTCTACTTCATTCGTACGAATGAATATAGCCATTCTAATTCATTCTTACAAAGGTAGTCATTCTAATTTATTCATATGAGCTATTCAAATTCATTTGTATGAATGTAACCATTCTAATTCATTCTTATGAACGAATATAGCTATTCTAATTCATTCGTACAAATATAGCTATTCTAATTCATTAATGCGAATGAATATACCCATTCTAATTCATTGATACGAATTTAGCCATTCCAATTCATTCGTACGAATGTAGCTTTTCTAATTCATTCGTACGAGCCATTCTAATTCATTCATACGAATGTAGCCATTCAAATTCATTCGTACAAACGTAGCCATTCTAATTCATTCATACAAAGGTAGCCATTCTAATTCATTCATACAAGACATTCTAATTCATTCGTATGAGCTATTGTAATTCATTCATACGAGATATTCTAATTCATCCGTACGAACGGATATAGCCATTCTAATTCATTCATATAAATATAGTCATTCTAATTAATTCGTCCAAAGAGAGCCATTCTAATTCATTCATACGAGCTATTCTAATTGATTCGAATGAATATAACCATTATAATCTATTGTATGAATGTAGCCATTCTAATTCATTCGTATGAGCTATTCTAATTGATTCGTAAGAATGTAGCTATTCTAATTAATTCGTACGAATATAGCCATTCTAATTCATTCGTACAATGGTTCTACTCTAATTCATTCGTAAGAGCCATTCTAATTCATTCGTATGTATGTAGCCATTCTAATTCATTCGTACGAACAAATATAGCAATTCTTATTCATTTGTACGAATATAGCCATTCTAATTCATTCATACAAAGGTAGCAATTCTAATTCATTCGTACGAGCTTTTCTAATTCATTCGTTCGAATCTAGCCATTCGAATTTATTCATACAAACGAATATAGCCATTCTAATTCATTCTAACGAATATAGCCATTCTAATTTTTTCGCACGAAGGTAGTCATTTTAATTCATTCGTATGAGCCATTCTAATTCATTTGTATGAATGTCACTATATTAATATATTTGTACGAACGAATGTAGCCATTTTAATTCATTTATTTGAACGTAGCCTTTCTAATTCATTTATACAAAGGTAGCCATTTTAATTCTTTCGTACGAGCCATTCTAATTCATACTTACGAATGAATGTAGCTATTCTAATTCATTCATATAAATGAAGCTGTTCTAATTCATTCGTATGATTGTAGCTATTCTACTATATTCCTATGAATGAATGTAGCCATTCTAATTTATTCGTATGAATTTAACCATTCTAATTCATTTTTACGAAGGTAGACATTAAAATTCATTCGTACAAGATATTCTAATTCATTTGTATGAATGTAGCCATTCAAATTCATTCGTACGAAGGTAGCCATACTAATTCATTCGTACGAGCCCTTCTAATTCATTTGTATGACTGTAGCCATTCTAATTCATTCGTATAAATAAATATAGCCATTCTAATTCATTCCTATGAATATAGCCATTCTAGTTCATTCGTACGAAGGTAGCCATTCTAAGTCGTTCATAGGAGCCATTATAATTCCTTCGTACGAATGTAGCCATGGTAACTCATTCGTGTGAATGAATGTAGCCATTCTATTTCATTCATACGAATGTAGTCAGTCTAATTCATTTGCATGAAGGTAGCCATTCTAATTCATTCGTATAAGCCAATCTAATATATTCGTACGAATGTAGCCATTCTAATTCATTCGTACGAACAAATATAGACATTCTAATTCATTCGTTTGAATGAATGTATCCATTCTAATTCATTCGTACAAATGTAGCCATTCAAATTCATTCATACAAAGGTAGCCATTCTAATTCATTCGTACGAGAAGTTCTAATTCATTTGTATGAGCCATTCTAATTCATTCGTACGAGATATTCTAATTCATTCGTATGAACGGATATAGCCATTTTAATTCATTTTTATGAATGTGGCCATTCTAATTCATTCGTATGAAGATAGTCATTCTAATTCATTCATACGAGCTATTCTAATTGATTCGAACAAATGTAAACATTCTAATCTAGTCGTATAAAGGTAGCCATTCTACTTCATTTGTACGAGCTATTCTAATTGATTCGTACGAATGTAGCTATTCTAATTCATTCGTACGAATGAATTTAGCCATTCTAATTCATTCGTATGAATATAGTCATTCTAATTCATTCGTACGAAGGTAGCTACTCTAATTCATTCGTAAGAGCCATTCTAATTCATTTGTACGTATGTAGGTATTTTAAGTCATTTGTATGAACAAATATGGCCATTCTTATTCATTTGTACGAATGTAGTCATTCTAATTCATTCATACGAATGTAGCAATTCTAATTTATTCATACAAGCTTTTCTAATTCAATCGTTCGTATGTAGCCATTATAATTCATTCATATGAATAAATGTAGCCATTCCAATTCATTCGTATGAATATAGTCATTCCAATTCATTCGCATGAAGGTAGGCATTCTAATTCATTCGTACGAGCCATTCTAATTGATTTGTATGGATGTAACTATTTTAATTCATTCGTACGAATGAATGTAGCCATTCTAATTTATTTGTATGAATTTAGCCATTTTAATTCATTTGTACAAAGGTAGCCATTCTAATTCTTTCGTACGAGCCATTCTAATTCATTTGTACGAATATAGCCATTCTAATTCATTCATACGAATTAATATAGCTATTCTAATTCATTCGTACGAATGAATGTAGCTATTCTAATTCATTCGTACGAATGAAGCCGTTCTAATTCATTTGATTGTAGCCATTCTAATTCATTCGTATGAACGAATGTAGCCATTCTAATTAATTCGTATGAAGGTAGCCATTCTAATTCATTCGTACAAGACATTCTAATTCATTTGTACGAATGTAGCCATTCAAGTTTATTCGTACAAAGGTACCCATACTAATTCATTAGTACGAGCCCTTCTAATTCATTCGTACGAATGTAGCCATTCTAATTCATTCGTACGAATGTAGCCATTCTAATTCTTTCGTACGAATGAATGTAGCCATTCTAATTCATTCCTATGAATGTAGCCATTCTAGTTCATTCGTATGAAGGTATACCTTTAAAGTCTTTCGTAGGAGCCATTCAAATTTATTCATCAGAATATAACCATTGCAACTCATTCGTGCGAATAAATATAGCCATTCTAATTCATTCGTACGAATGTAGCCAGTCTAACTAATTCGTACGAAGGCAGTCATTCTAATTCATTCATATGAATGAATATAGCCATTCTAATTCATTCCTACGAATATAGTCATTCTAGTTCAATCGTACGAAGGAAGCCATTTTAAGTCTTTCATTGGAGCCATTCTAATTCATTCGTACAAATGTAGCCATTGTAACTCATTCGTGCGAACGAATATAGGCATTCGAATTCATTCGTACAAATGTAGCCAGTCTAATTCATTTGTACGAAGGTAGCCATTCTAATTTATTCGTATGAATGTAGCCATTCTAAGTCTTTCGTAAGAGCCATTCTCATTCATTCGTACGAATATAGCCATTCTAATTCATTCGTACAAACGAATGTAGCCATTCTAATTCATTTATAAGAATATTGCCATTATAATTCATTCATACGAAGGTAACTAATCTAATTCATTCGTACGAGCTATTTTATTTCATTTGTATGAATATAGCCATTCTACTTCATTCGTATGAATAAAAATAACCATTCTAATTTATTCTTACAAAGGTAGCCATTCTAATTTATTCGTACGAGCCATTTAAATTCATTCGTATGAATGTAACCATTCTAATTCATTCGTACGAATAAATACATCCATTTTAATTCATTCGTATGAATATAGCCATTCTAATTCATTCATACGAACGAATGTACCTATTCTAATTCATTGTTACGTTTGTAGCCATTCTAATTCATTCGTACGAGTCATTCTAATTTTTTTATACGAATGTAGCTATTTAAATTCATTCGTATGAATGTAGCCATTCTAATTCATTCATACAAAGGTAGCTATTCTAATTCATTCGTACAAAACATTCTAATTCATTCGTATGAGCCATTCTAATTCATTCGTATGAGATATTCTAATTCATTCGTACGAGCGAATATAGCCATTCAAATTCATTCATATGAATGTAGCCATTCTAATTTATTCATACGAAGATAACCTTCCTAATTAATTCTTTCGAGCCAATCTAATTGATTCAAACGAATATAACCATTCTAATCTATTCATATGAATGTAGTCATTCTAATTCATTCGTACGAGCTATTCTAATTGATTCGTACGAGCTATTCTAATTGATTTGTACGAATGTAGCCATTCTAATTCATTCATACGAATATAGCCATTCTAATTTATTCGTATGAAGGTATCTACTCTAATTCAATCGTAAGAGCCATTCTAAATCATTCGTACGTATGTAGCCATTCTAATTCATTCGTACGAACGAATATAGTCATTCTTATTCATTTGTATTAATGTAGCCATTCTAATTCATTCATACGAGGTACCAATTCTAATTCCTTTATATGAGCTTTTCTAATTTATTCGTTTGAATCTAGTCATTCTAATTCATTCATATGAATGAATATAGCCATTCTAATTTATTCGTACGAATATAGCCATTCTAATTCATTCGTACAAAGGTAGCCATTCTAATTCATTCGTACGAGCCATTTCAATTCACTTGTATGAATGTCACTATATTAATTCATTCGTACGAATGAATGTAGCCATTCTAATTCATTTGTTTGAACGTAGCCATTCTAATTCATTTGTACAAAGGTAGCCATTCTAATTCTTTCGTACGAGTCATTCTAATTCATTCATACGAATGAATGTAGCTATTCTAATTCGTTCGTACGAATGAAGCCGTTCTAATTCATTCATATGATTGTAGCCATTCTTATTCATTCGTATGAACATATGTAGCCATTCTAATTCATTCGTATGAATGTAGCAATTCTAATTTATTCGTACGAAGGTAGCCATTCTAATTCATTTGTACAAGACATTCTAATTCATTTGTACAAATATAGGCAATCAAATTAATTCGTACGAAGGTAGCCATACTAATTTATTCGTATAAGCCGTTCTAATTCATTCGTACGAATGTAGCCATTCTAATTCATTCGTACGAATGAATGTAGCCATTCTAATTCATTCCGATGAATGTAGCCATTCTAGTTCATTCGTACGAAGGTAGCAATTCTTTGTCTTTTTTAGGAGCCATTTTAATTCATTCATACAAATGTAGCCATTGTAACTTATTCATGCGAACGAATGTAGCCATTCTAATTCATTTATACAAATGTAGCTAGTCTAATTCATTCGTACGAAGGTGGCTATTCTAATTCAATCGTACGAGCCAATCTAATTCATTCGTACGAACAAATATATCCATTCTAATTGATTCGTACGAAGGTAGCTATTCTAATCATTCGTACGAGCCATTCTAATTCATTCTTACGAGCCATTCTAATTCATTCGTAGAATGGTAGCCATTCTATTTCATTCGTACGAGCCATTCTAATTCATTAGTACGAATGTAGCTATTCTAATTCATTTGTACGAACATTGTAGCCATTCTAATTCATTCGTACAGATGTAGCCATTCTAATTCATTCGTACGAAGCTATCTATTCTAATTCATTCGTAAGAGCCATTATAATTCATTAGTATGAATATAGCCATTCTAATTCATTCGTTTGAACGAATGTAGCCATTCTAATTTATTCGTACGAATGTTGCCATTCTAAATCATTCGTACCAAGGTAGCCAATCTAATTCATTCGTACGAGCTATTTTAATTCATTCGTATGAATATAGCCATTCTACTTCATTCGTACGAACGAGAATAGCCATTCTAATTAATTCTTACAAAGGTAGCCATACTAATTCTTCCGTATGAGCCATTCAAATTCATTCGTACGAATGTAACCATTCTAATTCATTCGTACGAACGAATATAGCCATTCTAATTCATTTGTATGAATGTAGCCATTATAATTCATTCATACGAATGAATATACCCATTCTAATTCATTGATACGAATGTAGCAATTCCAATTCATTCGTATGAAGGTAGCCTTTCTAATTCAGTCGTACGAGTCGATCTATATCATTCGTACAAATATAGCCATTCTAATTTATTCATATAAATGTACCCATTCTAATTCATTCATTCAAAGGTAGCCATTCTAATTCATTCGAACGAGACTTCTAATTCATTCGTATGAGCCATTCTAATTCATTCGTACATGATATTCTAATTCAATTGTATGAATGGATATAATCATTCTAATTCATTCGTATGAATGTAGTCATTCTAATTCATTCGTACGAACATAGCCATTCTAATTCATTTATACGAGCTATTTTAATTGATTCGAACGAATGTAACCATTCTAATCTATTCGTATGAAGGTAGCCATTATAATTCATTCGTACGAGCTGTTCTAATTGATTCGTACGAATGTTGCCATTCTAATTCAATCGTATGAATGAATATAGCCATTCTAATTCATTCGTACGAATATAGCCATTCGAATTCATTCATACGAAGGTAGATACTCTAATTCATTCATAAGAGTTATTCTAATTCATTCATTCGTATGTAGCCATTCTAATTCATTCGTACGAACGAATATAGCCATTCTTATTTATTTGTACGAATATAGCTATTCTAATTCATTCATACGAAGGTAGCAATTTTAATTCATTCGTACGAGCTTTTCTTATTCATTTGTTCGAATGTAGCCATTCTAATTCATTCATAAGAACAAATATAGAAATTCTAATTCATTCGTACGAATATGGCCATTCTAATTCATTCGCACGAAGGTAACCTTTCTAATTCATTTGTATGAGCCATTTTAATTCATTTGTATGAATGTAACTATTTTAATTCATTTATACGAATGAATGTAGCCATTCTAATTCATTTGCATGAACGTAGCCATTCTAATTTATTTGTACAAAGGTAGCCATTCTAATTCTTTTGTGCAAGCCATTCTTATTCATTTGTATGAATGTAGCCATTCTAATTCATTCATTCGAATGAATGTAGCTATTCTAATTCATTCGTACGAATAAAGCCGTTCTAATTCATTCATATGATTGTAGCTATTCTAATTCTTTCGTACGAACAAATATAGCCATTCTAATTCATTCGTACGAATGTAGCTATTCTAATTCATTCGCACAAAGGCAGCCATTCTAATTCATTCGTACAAGATATTCTAATTCATTTATACAAATGTAGCCATTCAAATTCATTCGTACGAAGGTAGCCATACTAATTCATTCGTACGAGCCCTTCTAATTCATTCGCACAAATGTAGCCACTCTAATTCATTCGTATGAATGAATATAGCCATTCTAGTTCATTCCTATGAATGTAGCCATTCTAGTTCATTCGTATGAAGGTAGCCATTCTAAGTCTTTCGTAGGAGCCATTTTAATTCATTCATACGAATGTAGCCATTGTAACTCATTCGTGCGAACGAATGTAGCCATTCTAATTCATTCGTACGAATATAGCCAGTCTAATTCATTCGTACAAAGGTAGCCATTCTAATTCAATTGTACGAGCCAATCTAATACATTTGTACGAATGTAGCCATTCTAATTCATTCGTATGAACGAATGTGGCCATTCTAATTCATTCGTACGTGCCATTCTTTTTTTTATTCAAAGTCAGGGAATTTTATTAGGGACTTCGTCCATGAAGTAAAAAAAGTAGTATTTTACACCTATGGCCTTTTATAGAACAAGGCATTAGAGAGAGAAAAGAAAAACAAAACCAAAATAGAAAAGAACTCTCAGAGCTAAAGGTTCTCTGAACTAAAAAGAGCAAAGACTTATCTAGGACTAAATGGATTCGAAAAGCAACCTGAAAACAGTATATGAATCAAGCTCCCATTGGCTTAGCAATGTTCTAGATCCAAGTTGGCTCAATCCCCTACAATTGAACCTCAAATTGCAAACAGAAAACATGGCCTGAGAACTGATAATCTGCTGAATTAGTCTTGGTATGTCCCTTAGCTTCCCATATTCTTGAGTGTGTCATAAATTCTACCCTCTTTATCAGCTACAATTGCAATATGAAGATTTTCTCGAAATTCACTTGGATAGAGTTTGATCAAAGGAGTAGAATGGAGTCCCATTTTAGACAAGATATCAGGTACCTGATTCCCTTCTCTCCATATATGGGATATTTTAACTTGATCAAACTGATCCATTTGATGTTTGCTTTTTGGACTTGTTGATAGTTTGTCCAAGGAATAGTGCAAGTATTTTGAATACAATTCATAGCAATAAATGAGTCAGATTCTATCCAAAGCTTAGAAATACCTATTTCAGTAGCAATAGAAAGGCCTTGCTCGATAGCTTCCATCTTTGCACTCAATATGCTATTGTATTTAGAAGAGCCATAATATTCAAACATAGCTAAACCTTCATTATCTCTAAGGACACCTCCAATTGAGGCATTATTAGTCTCCATAGCTCCATCAGTATTCAACTTGATCCATTCGGCTGAGGGTTTCTGCCAAGAGATGGTTCGATGGTTTGCTTGAGAAGGAGTGAGATCACAACCCCATTTTGCAGCACATATTCGATTTTCAAGAGAGTCTATATTACTAGTGTGAGAGTCTAATAATCTGAGAATAATTGTTTTTGTAATAAGAGCCACGTACGAGCCATTATAATTCATTCATATGAATGTAGCCATTCTATGTCATTCGTACAATAGTATCCATTCTATTTCATTCGTACGAGCCATTCTAATTCATTAGTACAAATATAGCCATTCTAATTCATTCGTACGAATAAATATAACCATTCTAATTCATTCATACGAAGGTATCTATTCTAATTCATTCGTAAGAACCATTCTTATTCATTCGTATGAATATAGATATTCTAATTTATTCGTACGAACAAATGTAGCCATTCTAATTCATTCATACGAATGTTGCCATTCTAATTCATTCGTACGAAGGTAGCCAATCTAATTCATTCGTACGAGCTATTCTAATTCATTCGAATGAATATAGCTATTCTACTTCATTCGTACGAATGAATAAAGCCATTCTAATTCATTCTTACAAAGGTAGCCATTCTAATTTATTTGTACGAGCCATTTAAATTCATTCGTACGAATGTAACCATTCTAATTAATTCATATGAACGAATATAGCCATTCTAATTTATTCGTACGAATATAGCCATTCTAATTCATTCATACGAATGAATGTACCTATTCTAATTCATTGACACGAATATAGCCATTCGAATTCATTCGTACGAAAGTAGCCTTTCTAATTCATCCGTACGAACCATTCTAATTCATTCGCACGAATATAACCATTTTAATTCATTCATACGAATGTAGCCATTCTAATTCATTCAAATGTACGAATAAAATAGAATGGCTACCATTGTACTAATGAGTTAGAATGGCTACATTCATATAAATGAATTAGAATGGCTCGTACGAACAAATTTGAATGGCTACCTTCGTATGAATAAATTAGAATATCTACATTCGTACGAATGAATTAGAATGGCTATATTCGTTCGTATGAATGAATTAGAATGGCTCCATTCATACAAATATTTTAGATTGGATCGTACGAAAGAATTAGAATGGCTACCTTCGTACGAATAAATTAGACTTGCTACATTCGTACGAATGAATTAGAATGGCTATATTCATTCGCACGAATGAGTTCCAATGGCTATATTCATACGAATGAATTAGAATGGCTACCTTCGTACAAATGAACAAGAATGGCTACATTCATAGGAATGAATTAGAATGGCTATATTCATTCGTATGAATGATTAGAATGGCTACATTTGTACGAATGAATTAGAAGGGCTCGTATGAATAAATGAGTATGGCTACCTTCGTACGAATGAATTTGAATGCCTGCATTCGAACAATTGAATTATAATATCATATACGAATGAATTAGAATGGCTAGCTACGTACGAAAGAAGTAGAATGGATACATTCGTTCGTACGAATGAATTCGAATGGCTACAATCATACGAATGAATTAGAACAGCTTTATTCGTACGAATGAATTAGAACAGCTTCATTCGTACGAATGAATTAGAATAGCTACATTCATTCATATGAATGAATTGGAATGGCTACATTCGTACGAATGAATTAGAATGGCTCGTACGAAAGAATTAGAATGGCTACCTTTCTACGAATGAATTAGAATGGCTATGTTCATACAAATGAAGTATAATGGATATATTTGTTCGTACGAATGAATTAAAGTAGTTACATTCATACAAATGAATTAGAATGGCTCTAACGAATGAATAAGAATGGCTATCTTCGTGCGAATGAATAAGAATGGTTATATTCGTACGAATGAATTAGAATGGCTACATTCGTTCGTATAAATGAATTAGAATGGCTGCATTCGAACGAATAAATTAGAAAAGCTCGTACGAATGAATTAGAATTGCTACCTTCGTATGAATAAATTAGAATGGCTACATTCGTACAAATGAATAAAAATAGCTCTATTCATTCGTACAAATTAATTACAATGGCTACATACATACGAATGAATTAGAAGGGCTCTTACGAATGAATTAGAGTAGCTAACTTTGTACGAATGAATTAAAATTGCTATATTCGTACAAATAAATTAGAATGGCTATATTCATTTGTATGAATGAATTAGAATGGCTATATTCATGCGAATCAATTAGAATAGCTCGACGAATGAATTAGAATGGCTACCTTCATACTAATATATTAGAATGGTTATATTCATTCAAATTAATTAGAATAGCTTGTATGAATGAATTAGAATGACTATCTTCGTACAAATGAATTAGAATAGCTTATACGAATGAATTAAAATATCTCATACGAATGAATTAGAATGGATACCTTTGTATGAATGAATAAGAATGGCTACATTCGTACAAATGAATTAGAATGGCTACATTCGTACGAATGAATTAGAATGGCTCATACGAATGAATTAGAAATATTATCTTTGTTCGAATGAATTAGAATGGCTACATTCGTATCAATGAATTATAATGAGTACATTCGTTCATATAAATGAATTTGAATGGCTATATTCGTATGAATGAATTAGAATGGCTATATTCGTTCGTACGAATGAATTAGAATAGTTACATTCGCATGAATGAATTTGAATGGCTCGTACGAATGAATTAGAATGGCTACCTTTATAAGAATGAATTAGAATGGCTATATTCGTTCGTACGAATGAAGTAGAATGGCTATATTCATACGAATGAATTAGAATAGCTCGAACGAATGGATTAGATTAGCTACCTTCGTACGAATGAATTAGAATAGCAACATTCGTATGAATGAATTAGAATTGCTACATTGGTTCGTACGAATGAATTAGAATGACTATATTCGTACGAATGAATTAGAATGACTCTTACGGATGAATTAGAATAGATACCTTCGTACAAATGAATTCGAATGGCTACATCCATATGAATGAATTAGAATGGCTACATTCGTTCGTATGAATGAATTAGAATGGCTACATTCGTACTAATGAATTAGAATAGATCGTACGAATGAAAAGTTTGGCTACCATTGTACGAATGAATTAGAATGGCTACATTTATATAAATGAATTAGAATTGCTCATACGAATGAATTAGAATGGCTACCTTCGTACGAATGAATTAGAATGACTATATTCATACAAATGAATTAGAATGGTTATATTCGTTCGTACAAATGAATTAGAATAACTACATTCGTACGAATGCATTAGACTGGCTACATTCGTACGAATGAATTAGACTGGCTACATTCGTATGAATGAATTAGAATGGCTACATTCGTTCGCACGAATGAGTTACAATGGCTACATTCGTACGAATGAATTAGAATGGCTCCTACGAAAGACTTAGAATGGCTACCTTCGTACGAATGAACTAGAATGGCTACATTCATAGGAATGAATTAGAATGGCTATATTCATTCGTACGAATGAATTAGAAGGGCTCGTACGAATGAATTAGTACCTTCGTACGAATGAATTTGAATGGCTACATTCATACAAATGAATTAGAATGTCTTGTACGAATGAATTAGAATGGCTACCTTCGTACGAATGAATTAGAATGGCTACAATCATACGAATGAATTAGTGCGGCTTTATTCATTCGAATGAAGTAGAATAGCTACATTCATTCGTACAAATGAATTAGAATGGCTAAATTCGTACAAATGAATTAGATTGGCTCATACGAAAGAATTAGAATTGCTACCTTTGTACAAATGAATTAGAATACCTACGTTCATACAAATGAATTTGAATGACTATATTCGTTCGTACGAATGAATTAAAATAGTTACTTTCATAGAAATGAACTTGAATGGCTCGTACGAATGAATTAGAATGGCTACCTTCGTGCGAATGAATAATAATGGCTATATTCGTACGAATGAATTAGAATTGCTTATACGAATAAATTAGAATGTTTCGTACGAATGAATTAAAATGGCTACGGATCGAACCTGGGCTTCGGTCTACCTGCGCGATCGACGCCGCCCACCAGCGACCACCGGCTAGTGCGATCGCTACAGTCTACACAATCGGCTCGCCCTGCGCAATCGTCTCTGGCCGATCTGGCTGGTAAGGCCTGCGCGATCGGCTCCGACGGATCAGTCTTGCGCGATCTTCTCCGTCAAATCTGGCATGCGCACACCATAGCCGGACAATGGCAGGAGAGCCGAATTGAATCGTCCTCCAGCCCGACTGCATGTGACTGTGATGTGCGCCGGCCCACCGACCGGTGCCGACTGACTGGAGGAGGTCCGAACTCGATAGTGATGCGCGTCGTGCCCACCGATATGGGCCGACAAACTAGATAAGATCTGAACTCCGGCCGATGGACTCAATTTTTTTTGGAAAAGTTTGACTGAAGTCCAGTTGTAGAGATAACTTTTGTATGTAGGACACATTGAAAATATAGCTGAAGTCCCTAGTTCAGACACTGGTACATCCACAACAAGATCCAAAATGAATCGGGTTCTTTTCCGCAATCCGAACCCAGCCCAATAGCCTACTGGATCTATTTTTACGATCCAAAACCACAAAAACAAACCGATCGGGTACAGATCACGGACTCGATAACATGCTCCGTAAACATCTTCTACACTTTTTTTTCCTGAGGACATGGATTTGCATTCTTGGATTGATTTATAGAAAAACACCCACTCATTCAAGAACATATACTACATATAAAGAAAAGAGCACCCAAATAAAAACCTAGGGAAAAGATTGCCTTTACATTGGGCAATGGTCAATAGAATGATGGCGTAGCGGCGGTGGTTGCGAATCCGATCTTAAGGAGCCGATCTGCTGGAGATGGCGATGGGTCACCAATTTTGATTTTTTTTTTTTTTTCTTTTTGTTTGTTGTTTTAGCCCGTGTCTCTTAGGTTTGTGGCCAATGGGCCGTGGTGTATGTGGCGCCAGTGGAGACGCCCTCCCCTTTTTTGTGATCTATGTGCCACCGTCTAGTGACGGTCTCTGTAGGTGTGCCAGTTGTGGCACTTTTGTCTATATCCCCCCGGGCAGCGATCATCTTTCCCCACCTACTGGTGGTTTCCTATGCAACGCCGGCATGTGCGCCTCCCGTAGGTCTGTTTGTGACCTCCCCTCTGAAATGTACCAAAAAAAAAATTGATCAATAGAATGAGCCACAGGAGCTGCTCCAGACTCTGCACTCTCTCTCGGCCATGATCGAATTCCCAACGGCACCCCTACCTCAGAGGCAGTCACCAGCCTCATTTCTTCTGCAATACAAACATGGAGGTCGAAGCACCAAGGCACAGTTCATTGGGAACAAGAATACAAAAATGGTTCCCTCTATATAGTAAAGGATTACACCTCACTCCAAAGCTCGGGCAACTGATTATCTCGATTACAGAATTTCGATCGGACTCACGAATCCTTTGAATTGCCATCAGAGCCCACTGCTGGATCGGTACATGATATACCCATTTTCCCCACACGTCGAACCCGAATCGTCCTGGAGTTGGTACGAGTATCCGTCAGCATCCACAATGCCCGAATTCAGCATTGCTGGATTGGACTGGCGGTAAGGCCACTGGTTCCGAACTGCCCCGTCAATCTGGCCATCAGCATAGTCCAAACGATCCACCTGCGCACGACGAGCATCCCGCAGCCCATGGAGAGGGCCGCTGGAAGAGCCGTAGACCCCCTGGAAGGCCTCAGTGCAGTAATGCTCGGGTCGGTCGGGCCGGCAATGGCTGCCGGACGAGCCAACGTCGGCAGCGGCCACGGCGCGGGGGAAAGTGTACTGCCGGTTGAAGGAGTGGTGGTGCCGGTGAGCCGCCTTTCCAGTGCACTGGTCCTCGTCGAGCAAGTCGTTGATGATGGCAAGGTGGGGGAACTCCTCCGACACCACTCCATGTGCCTGACCCCAGGCAACACCGGAAGACACCACACCAGAATGCTGCTTTGCTCGTGACTCGCCATGACCGCCAAGCCTGCTGATATTGCTTGCATGATTCGAGATAAACAACCGGCTGCTGCGGTTGTTTGCTTCTTGACGTGAGTAGTCGTCTCTCCATGGGCGTTGGTTGTGAAGTGCGTCAGGCTTAACTGATCCAAAAGTGTATCCAGGCCTTGGTGAGGTTTGGCCAAGCATGGACCCAGTGGATACAAAGGCAGAAGGGGACTGAGAATAGGCAACCAGTTGGCTTGAAGTCGACGAAGTGAGAGAAGTGAAACCAGCCTGAGTTGTACCCATGGTTGCTTGCCCCCTTATGGTGTTTCGGTAAGAGTGAGGAACATAACTAGGGGCAGCCGGAGATGGGTCGGTACCTAATCGACCAGCTGAACTTAGAGAACGCGAGAGTAGTGGCACCGTCTGAACTGTGGAAACGACAGGAGCTGTTGTCCTTGGAGAAGGGATTATAGGGGCACTCAAAGGCCTTGACATTGGAGGGACCTGGTGAGTTGAGGTGCACTTTGCTGGGGTAGTGAGTTTCTGAGCTTCAGATCTGTTGGAGGAAACATGTGGTGATCTTGTTGCCAGAGGAGTAGACTTCTGGGTTTGGGATGGGCCAGGAGATGGAGTGTTGTTACTAGAAACCCGTTCGGTTGTAGTGATGGTGTTTTCCGAGGATTGCTTTGACTGCTGCGAAGCTAAGGGCGGTTTTTTCACAGGACTGGATGGAGTGGAGGAGGATTCTGCTGTCCTTGGTTTGGAAGGCCTCTCCACTTCGACAGGTTCTCTGACGATCGATTTTTTTTGCTGGGGAACAACTTCTTCCTGAGATAAGTTCAACACAAGAGCTTAGTACTCTTCGATACAGGTTGGAGAAGAAACATATACTGAGTATACAAGATCAAGCTTCCCTCTCTATATTAGGTAAGAATTTTGCATGCAGCTAACATGTACATTCATGAGATTGCAAATGAGTGTGTAGAACAGGTAAACCACTCAACTAAACAAAACCAATAAGAGATTTTTTTTTTTTTTCTTTTTCTTTGGGTGGTGATGAGGTTGTCGACTATAAGAATCAAAGATTGACGAGAATCTTCAGTCTGCAATCAACCCTCTCAGATTGGTGCCGAATACCGGAACGCAACTCAGAAAAAAGGGGCAAGCCAAAAATACCTAAAAGGGCAATTGGTGGGTAGGTACACCAACCTTGTTTGTTATGGAGTATAAGCTCATGCATCTAGGGATAAAGATTCATGGAAGCTCAGAAGGGCAATAAGCAGAGTGAGCAAATATGCAACCGACGATTAAGGACAAAGAATCAAGTTGGACAAGTATCAACGATGTGAGACCACATGGTGGATATCCAGGTCATATAAATCATCTTGTGTTTGTTTGAGATGAATTATTGTCGATCATCGAAAGGTTAAAATTTTTTGTAGTTGTTACAAGTATGTTTCTTTTTCTTCTTTCAGTATTCCTTACCAGAAAGAAGCCAATTATGATGACCGGATGCAGTATACGGCTAGTACAACTTTAAGCAAACCTAATAACTTAAATGTCTAAAATAAAAAGCCATAAAGAATTATGAATGTAATAGCATTTTTGTGGATGTTTAAACAGTCATGCAAGTCAAAGTATCAGCATAGAAATTTGTCTGCATGTATCAATATATAAATTGTTGTATAGTTGACATTAAGGGCAACTATAGGAGCACACTGGTAATTTAACGTGCAGTCCTTTTTCGCAATTAGACAACAGCAACAATGACTATCTCTGAAACAATAAATGATTATTTATGTGGTGTGGTCAAGTTTGTAATCATCACATATTTAAACAAAAGCAGTGCATAACCATAACCATCTAGCCTTATCCCAACGATCTGGGTTCAGCTTTGTGAATCCTATTTCACCAATCACTCTGAAAGTAGAACATTGAAAAAAAGAATCAATCTCACCATCCCAACCACATGTTGTTCAAGTATCAGCGCCCGATCCTTCAAGGAGAAGCCAACAGCCTCAGGTTCAGGTTGAGGAATCTTACAATTGTCAGCATCATCCCGTAAATGGGCAGCACCAGCAGTAGCGTCAGATGACGAGTTATTTTCACCACGAACGAAAGCAGTTCGGTCTTGGGTATCTTTACTTTGTTGATCTTTTACCCTGCAAGAGTACTGGTCATAAAATACAGATACAAAGTGTTACAGTCGTGCAAGAACAGATAAAGCCAACATTCAAGTTACCTGATAGGTGAGGTTTGGCTTTTACTGTTTGGCAAAGAGTTTTGTTTATGTGATCCATTCGCCACAACTGGGGGAACCAAGTTAGTTGAAAATGTCGAGCAGCTGTCCGCGACAGGGTGAGTTTCTGATCTATCCATGTCCGAATTAATAGAAACTGTATCCCTGTCATCTAACTCAGGCTGAAGTGCTTCAGAAGCATCATCGCCTGTATCAGATACGTCAGAAGCATCTTCCAATGTGTCAGTTTTATCAATTGCCGATTTTTCCTTACTTGAAGAGATCTCCAAAATTCTTTCATCAGATGGGATTTCCGGTTGGTGTTTGTCCTGCACGATCACATCAGACTTCTCATCCCTCCCTCTATCTTTACCTTTGCGACTATTCCGTTTTGGTTTAGCCTGGAGAAAATATAGATGGAAGGAGACAGATCAGTTCCAAAATTCCTGTTCGTTCAACCTTGGATTACTAAATGAAAGGAGATAGTGCATGTGGATTCTTAGAAAACCACTTGATATGCATCCGTAAAAAAATTGAACAATACATAAACTGCAGACAGGAAACAAGACGGAGACAAAACATTAAAATAATAACAGATGAAGTACTGATTAAACAATATTATCCAAACAGGTATGACAGGAAAGAATGGTCTCATATGAAAAGAATCACAGGACTTAACAGAATACCATAATCATAACCATCGAGCCATGTTCCAGCTAAATGGGGTTGGCTTTATGAATCCTTCTTCATCGTTCATTTATGCTTTAGGCCTATCTTTGTTGTCAGCGAAAGCCTTCATATATCTTTTCTAACAGCTTCCATCAGCGCGTGTTTGGTTGCCAGTAAAATAAAGGAAAGAAAAAGAAAGTACCATCATAATTGTAGAAAAGTCAAATTTCCGCTTTCTTATCTAGACAACCAAACAGTAGTAACTAGTAAGAAAATTCACTTTTCCTTTCCTATCATTTCTTTTCCTTTTCTTTCCAAGGAATTTCTTTCATGAAAGTTTTTCTTTGCAACCAAGCATGCCCTCAAGGATATTTTAGGTGTTCCCCTTCTCCATTGCGTTTGCTCTACATTGTACATCCTTGTACCATCCATCATTCTGTCCTACGTTGGTGCAGCTTCAATACTTCCTCGAATCCACTCATTCACCATTCTTTCCCTCTTAGTTTTTTCGTACATCCAATCTTAACATCCTCATTTCTGCCACGCTCAACTTAGGTGCTTGAGCTCTACATGAAAGTTTTTCTTTGCAACCACGCATGCCCTCAAGGATATTTTAGGTGTTCCCCTTCTCCATTGCGTTTGCTCTACATTGTACATCCTTGTACCATCCATCATTTTGTCCTACGTTGGTGCAGCTTCAATACTTCCTCGAATCCACTCATTCACCATTCTTTCCCTCTTAGTTTTTTCGTACATCCAATCTTAACATCCTCATTTCTGCCACTCTCAACTTAGGTGCTTGAGCTCTCTTTATTGGCCTACTACATATATAAAATTGCAGGCCTTTTTGTTGTCTTGTAAAGTTATCTTTCACGTAATAAAGGGATGTGTCGATTACATATAGAACTCCAGAAACTTCTCTCCAAATCATCTAATCAACTCCGACTCTATTGCAGAAATCATCATCTACCTCTTTATTCTTCTGCATAATCAGCCCAAGATACTGAAAACAATCACATTGTTCAATTTCTTGGCCATTAATTATTAGGACTTCACTATCATTGTAATTCCCAATGGAAATGCATTTCATAAATTCCATTTTAGTTCTACTAAATTTTAAACCCTCATCTTCCAAAACTTTACTCTCTAATTCCAATTTAATCATATCCTTCTTTCATGTACTAACACTATATCATCTGCAAATAACATACACATGATGGTTCTTTTTAAATATTAGCAGTAAGTTCATCAACGACAAGAGTAACAGGATATGGGCTTAGTGCTGACCCTTAGGGACGTCCCACCACGACGGGAAATTAATTTGTTACATCTCAGTGTTCTCACGCTTGTAATTGCTCCCTCATACAACATACATAATAATATAAATAAAGCAAAGAGATGATGACCCCCTTGCGGTCTAATACTCCAAGATTCCAAATGTTTAAAAAAACACGATAATCTAATATCATGCTAGGAGATTGGACCAGAATTGGTCATTGTGGATATCCTAAAAGTTAAAAACAACAGCCCACCTACCAGGAGTAAGCATACATCACATCAAGATATGGTTGTGGGCAAATGATTTTAAGTGATAACTTGAGGAGAAAGTGGTACAAGCAAATTCAAGTATCATTAGGGCATGCATTCAACACCCACAAACAAGGGTATGATGTATGCATATAGTTTAGAAGACCATAATATACACACAAATACATAGAATTTAAAAAATAAAGCATAAAAGATACATCAATATGATAATCACACATGGGCACATCATGATATACCACTGCGCTATAACCAACACACACACATTGGCAGAGAGATACATCACAAACCACCTTCCAACCTAGGGCATTCTCAAGTTAGGAGTGGATCATGCTCATGGATTTAAATTTTTGGCCAAAAACAACCAAACTTCGGCCAAGTAAAACGTACTCAAACTAAACTAGGCCAATTACGGGGTTGTTTAAGCTTTTCATTTACACTTTGGCCATGAAACTTGTGAAGCAAGTGAACCTCATCTCATTAGGGAAATAGCCCAGGATAGATATACATGGAGATGAGTGTGGTCACCAACATGGTGGGAATTTGCCATAAGAAAAGAAAAAGCCTATACCCGGCATATACATATTACAATCTCTAATACACATATGCGCACACCCTCATGGTGGATCATAGGTTATGAGTTTGTAAGCAACAAACTTAAAGCCGAGAGCTGTATGTGACTTAGTAAACAGGTCCGCAAGATGGCATATGAGGGTACATGATTCAAGGAGATGGTGCCAGAGAGAGTGATGATGAACGAGGTGACAGTCATTCTCGATGTGCTTTGTCCACTTTATGAAATACTGGGTTGCTAACTATTTTGTTAACACTCTGGTCATCACAATGAAGAGGAGAATTTGATTTGACGCCCAGGTCGTGCAGAAGTCATCGAAGCCAGATGATCTCAAGAGATGTGTCGGTCATGACACAACACTCAGCCTCGTTGCTGGAACGGGAAACTATTATCATTTTCTTGCTCCTCCAAAAGATAGTAGTCTCCTAGGAAGATGCAAAACCCAATGATCGACCGATGATCTGGGAGATCTCTAGCCCAATTAGCATCGATAAAGGCCCAAAGTTCTAAAGGAGAGGTAGAAGACATTAAGAAGGTGCAAGTGACGGCTCCTCCAAGGTAACAAAGACCATAAAGGAGAGTAGCATAATTGACAGAGCGAGGAGCACTGACAAATTGCTCAAGTGTAGGATCTGGAAGTGGCTCACCATTGGGCACCAGTAGTACGAAGCTTCACATGGAGCTCTATCGAGGTATCGATGGTTTGAGAATCAGTGAGCAAGGCACAGTTAATTAGTAAGCCAGTAAACTTCTATTGCAAGAACAAGTATCCCTGAGAAGAGAAGGTAACCTCTAGACCTAAGAATTAACGCAGGGGGGCAAGGTCCATCAAAAATGGCTGCTGGAGGTGACTCTTTAAGGAGGTAATGGTTGAAGTATCGCCGTCACTAATTATCATTTTATAAACATAGATAAGGAAGGTAGCTCGACCACAAAGGAAGCAGTGGACAAATAGGCATAGTCCTGAGAGCTCTCCACAAAGCCTACTATTGTAACAGCCTGACAGAAGAGCTCAAACTAAGCATGAGGAGCTTGTTTGAGTTCACAAATGGTTGACGAAGTTGGAGAACGTGTTGCGGGTGGGGAAGAGGAAAGGCCAGGGGGTGGTTGCATGTAGATCTCCTCGGATAGGTCACCGTGAAGAAATAGATATTTCACGTCCATCTATTAGCCAACCACGAACAACGACGACAACAATGAGAGTATAGACAAAAGTCATCTTGGCTACAGGGGAAACGATATCACCGTAGTCAATGTCGGCTCGTACTCTTGAGAGAATCCACGAGTAACCAACTAAGACTTATGTCACTCGATGGATCCATCTGATCGAGTCTTAAAACTTAAAGATTCATTTGCAGTTGATGGATACTGTGACAGTAGGGAGCTGAACCAGATCCAAAGTACAAGTCTATTGAGGGGCTGGAGCTCGTCAGCCATAGTTTGTTGCCATTCGGGGTACTGAATTGCCTTACGATAGGAATGTAGTTCTTGATGAGAATGAATGGTTGCAAGAAAAGAGTAATATTATGAAGAATAGGAGTCAGATGTGATAAAGCCAATGGATCAGGGGACGCTGGTAATGTTGAGGATAGCGACGTAAGGGAGCAAGATCCAAGCCAGGGGATGAGAACCAGGCAGATCCAGAGTACCAAAAAGGAGCATTAGCTAGCACAAAAGAGTAAAGATACCACAAGTTCTTCGAGTGAAAGTGTTTATAACATGAAGACATGCTAACGAGAGTGGAAGAGTATGGGTGTTGAATAGGTGTCCTCAATAGGAAGATTGGGAGCAGGATTAAGCATAGGATAAGAAGGCAAACCAATAGAATCAGAAGTAATGGGCAAAAAGGGAACGAGTAGAAGAGGCGGAAAAGGAGGTTGGAGTAGAGTAGTAAAAAGAGATGAATCGGAGTGTTAGGAGATGTCGTAAAACGAGAAGAATAAAACAGAACACTCGAAAAATGTGACAAGGCAAGAAATGCATAAAAAATGAGTAACAGGATCATCACATTGATACCTTTTATGCTCGGTGCTAAACCCAAGTAGAATGAACTTCACAAAACGGGGAGAAAATGTTAGTTTGTTCATGGGGAAGAGGCGGGAGAACAAAACAGGTGCATCAAAAAGTCAGGAGGAGAAGAATATAGTTGCTCAATAGAAGAGACTCTTGAGAGAGAGGCGAAAAAAATGCAATGTTGATAAGTTTAATGGAAGTGAGAATAGCTCCTGCTTAAAAGGATCTGGGAATAGAAGCAAAAATAAGAAATTTTCGAAGAGTCTCGAGAATGCGACAATGATTCCTCTCAGCTACATCATTCTGCTCATGAGTATGTGGACACGATTGTTGGTATAGTGTGCCATGAGAGAGAAACAGATCACGAACCTTAGACGAGAGACACTCACGGAGTCACAGGCACAATCATAGGGAAAAACCTTAATGTGTTCCTGAAATTAAATGTGAACCATGTCAGTAAACGTGCAATAGATCCATACAAAATCAGAACGGTGACTGATCAAATGCACCCAGGTAAAATGACAAAAGGTATCAATTAAGCTAACATAATAAAGAAAACCGGTCATCAAGGTAAGCGAGCAAATCTCGAAATGCCTAAGTGCGCTAAATAAAAACTAGCAGAGGATCAAGAGGTGCTGAGAGAAAATGGAAGGACCGAGTGTTTTCCCAACTTGAAGTGAAAACAATCAGAAATAAGCGTAAAAACCTAAACTTCATCACTTCACACTGAAATAAAGTTGAGTTGACATCTAGAAATATGACCAGAAAATGAACTAAAGGCAGTTGCTAAGGAAATATTAGGATGCTCAAGCTGAAACAATCATCCGATTCTATGACTAGTCCTAATCTTCTGCCCTATAAGTGGATCCTACACAAAAACAAGAGGAAGCGGTGAATAAGACGGTAAGCTAGAGTCAGTCAGACGGCTCACAGAACTGACAGAAGTTAAATTCCTTTAAAGTTGGTGAACAAGAATCACAATAGGAAAGGTGAGTCGCCACCGAGTTAGGAGTGATTAGATCCAAACTGAGAAACGGTAAGTGCCGAACCGTCAGCAATGTGAATCTTACATTGGGAGAGAACAAAGGATCGACCGCCAGGTAGAAGTAGCAGTCGGGTCAAGTTTAAAATGGCAGTAGGTCTGAACTTATAAGTCAATCGAATCAAATATAACCAACCAAAATAAGTTACTTGATTCGGACCGATGATCAAACATATGGCTGAGATTTTAGGGTTTGGTTGAAATCCTAATTGTCTTCTTCCTCCTCAATGGAAGAAGTTGAAACCCTAATTGACTTCATCTTCTTTTCTATCAAAGCCTGAAGACGCCGATGAAGGGAACGGATGATAATGATCTCTACTAGAGATCTAAAGGTTTGAAGATCTGGGTTGAACTTTGTTCGACCGAAAGCTACTCCCAGTGGAGCGACTATCTGCTCGACGATGTCAGTGACACTCGATCAAAAGCAACGATCCTTCGTAAATGGTTATTGTCGGAGCTGGATTTGTCAAGAAGGAGATGCCTTCTAAGTCAACCCATCGTAGGAATCTGTTGCGGTGAGGATGATTGGACCCAAAGGAGGCTGGGACGGTGGAGGATATGGTTGTTGATGTCACCGAAGAAGCTTGTAGAGCCTATGGATTTCAACATATCTATCGGCGGAAGCTTGATGTAGATCTTACAATGGTAAACTGATAGTCGATGGAAAAAGGCCGACGGAGAGGATGGCTAGAGAAGATCAGTTGAAAAAGGAAACCCTAGCTCCTAAATGGAGCTGGAAATAGAGATATGGAGCTGGCTCAGAGGCAAAGACTGACACCATGAAACTTGTGAACAAGTGAACCACATCTCATTAGGGCAATAGCCCGATGTATATACAGGGTAATAAGTGTGGCCACCAACATGGTGAAAATAACATAGAAGAAAGGAAAAGTTTATATGCGACATATACAAATGTACAGTCTCTAACATGTCGAAACATAGTCGTTTCATGCTTTGTGTCAACATTTTTCGAAAGTAATTCTTACACTAAAAAATAAATTATTGCAATCAACTGATATAGGCCAATTTCGAGGTTAAGACTTTAGTGCATTAAAGAAACAATTTTAAGTGTCTCAAATATTTCAATTCAACGTTTTGCTTTAGACATAACACCATGGAGAATGTGTTGAAAAACCGGATGCAAAGCCGCTTAAAATGGATTAGAAGAGGTGAAGGGGAAGATAACTACCAACCTCACACTAGCATAAACCGAGAAATGACTCCTAGGAGAAGGTATCACACCTCCTTGGAAGAGAAACTTTCTATCACATTTCATAAATTATCAACTATCGTATGATGAAAACCCAACACCATACTGCACAAAAACAAACAAGACCCACACAAACTAATTGATCCTTATTAAAAGGCTAAGCAGAAGATGAAAACATGACTCATGCTCTGGAAGTCGTGCAAAAAGGATCGGCTCCAGTGATGATGTGTGCATGGGACGGGACCAGATCTGCATCATTTGGTTCCATTGCACGGGGCTCACTAACGAGTAGGGGTGTAAAAGCCTGGTGACCCTACCTGGCCTGACTTGAAAACCTCACGGGTCGATCTTGGGCCCGGACCGAATACTGGTCCGAAGGGTTGTCCCCAAAGACCAACCTGAAATCTTTTAGGTTAATTATAGATAGAATAAAAGTATAATATATATCAAAAAAAGTATGAAAACTGATTAAGGTGTTGGTTACCCAGGTGGAGAACTATGTTTGATCCCACATCCACCCCACGCTCCCCTTCCATTTTCTTTAAATTATCTAAATAACCTGATCCGTTTTATTTAAACTACTTAAACAGCCCGAACCATCACGAACCGTCCTAAAACCTAGTACTAATGTATAACCGAGATAGATCCGGGTTGGACCCGATCCCGACGGGCCTGACTGGGCTCCTCCCACCTCAACCCGACTCGCCCGGCCCGATAATATTTAAACCCAATCCGAGTTGGATCATTTGCACCCCGACCTAATAGTTCTATAGAGTCAGATTTCATGATATAGGATCGCCTAAACTACAAAACCATTGTGATATCAATGACGAAGCACCATGGATGGGGTGGCAAGAAACAAATGCAAAATCGATGGTGATAAATAAAGAGAGAAGAGGAAGATAATCACTAGCCTCACATCAATATAACCGTAGAAATAACCTTAGGGAGAAGACACCACAACCAGTGTTGTCAAGGCGCAGTAAGGCGCGCGCCTGAGGCGCGCCTCGAGGCGAGGCACAGGTATGCGCCTTAGGCGCATGCTGGCGAGGCGCGCGCCTTAGGCGCCTTTGGCACAAGGCGCAGGGCGACCGAGGCGCGAGCCTTGATGCATTTTGGGTTTTGGTCTTCAAGTTTTTTGTTTTTTTTTGTGATTTTGGTTTATTTCGGGTTTTTTTCGATTTGTTTTCAGTTTTTTTGTTTTTTTTTGGGTTTTGGTTTTTTTCTTTTGATTCTTTTCGGTTTGAATAAAAGAGCGCAACTCTCCTTAGAGTCAGACTCTTTCGTTTTGTTACTCAACATTGTTTATGAGTTCTCATTTATCAGTTATTACTTATGAGTATTGTATGTATTTAACTTATGAATATGATGTTGGCATGTTGCATGATAACTTGTGAATTATTATTTTCACTAAAATTGTTCATTTGATGGCCACTAGTTATGAGTTACAAGTATTGTATGCCTTTATTGTGTTGATTTAATTGAATAGTGGTCATATTTCTCTTTTTTCATGAAATATAATTTTTTTATAAATTTTAGATTTTTTTTACAATTATTATTAATTTTTTAAAGAAAAATATATTTTTTTGCGCCTTAGTCCCCGCGCCTTATTTGCGCCTTGCGCCTCAGGCTCCAACGGCATCTTGCGCCTCAAGTGCACCTTGTCGCCTTGACAACACTGACCACAACCATTATTGTCATGTGATGTCCAATATGCACATATGTGAAAGAGCTGCATAAAAATTTCTACGTGGATCCTGAACGTGCTAGAATCTCATATACATTGTGTGGCCGCATATATGTTTGCACGGTCCACAAAACCAACGTTTAAATTTTGGACCGGTGGACTTGTGCAGCCGCATAGGTACTTGTGCGGCCGCACTAGGACAGATCTAACAATAAATATTCTGGTTGTTGCCTTTATACGACTGCACAAACGTACATGCGGCCTTACACTTTTACCAGCTATTTTACCTCTCAAGCCTATAAGTAGACCTCCAATTCAATCGTTCTCCACCCCAAAATCCATCCCACTTTTTCTTTACTACTTCCAAGCCTCATCACCTCTCATTTGTCGATGGATTCCATTGGTGAGAGATCCTCTAAAGGCGGCGACAATGATCATATAACGACAAAGGCAAATGACCCCGGATGGAAATACAACCACCACAAGAGTCAACACAGAAAAATATTGTAGTCTGCGAGCTTTCAACTCTGGAGCCAAAGGTGGTATCGCAAGGCTGAATCAGCTCTTAGAGCATCCGCTAGAGTCTGATGCCAAGAAGTACCCCAAGGCCAACCGACATCCTCAAAGAAATATTAATGTACATGCAAAGACCGCCAGGGGCCCGATACGTCTACATCATCACAACAGAAGCAGGTACACCAAGTACGAGTCTGAAAAGAAGGAGCGTGTGTGGTCGGAGGAGCTAGGAGATAATATCGAGGAGGGGGTGGTTCCCTTTACACCACCAACAAAACTGAAGGCGAAGAGACATGGAAAGGACGATGTGGCCCTCTCCTCGTCGAAAAGATTAGATATATTTTATTTTGTTAATGCACCTTTTTTAACTTGAATGAATGTAGTATGGTGTATCGGTGTGTGCAAGTATTTGACCATTTTTTTGTTTCATATTTTTAATTCAAAGTTGAGCAAAAAAAATGGCACAAAGGGATGTGTGATCACTAATCACTTATGCGATCAACTAAATAAAAAGCCCATGGGATCCAGCTTGACCCTTTCCCGTGAACAATAATCACGAGAGAGAGGTCTCAGACTCCTCTATTCTCGCTAGAGGGGTCTGGTCCTCCATTTGGTTATCCCCATTGGGGCTCCACCTCAGTTATAGATATTGTAATATTACCAAGAAAAATCAGATTTTGGTCCTAAAATTTAGAGATATACCCAACCATACTATCTATTGTTGGCCCATAATTTTACAAAAAGTTAAAACTTAAAGTTTAGCAAATATATCCATCTTTTGACCAAATATTAAAACTAGGTTTGTATATTCCTTGAAAAATCCGAAAACAATTCTATAATATCTTTTAAAGTTACGATAAGACTTAAAACTCATAAAACGAAGCTCCTTTCACTATGGATAAAAAAAGGAAATGTCCCTTATTCAGTTAAGCTGGTTTTCTATCCTTTGTTGTTTTTCTTATGTTTTCTACCGAAATCGAGCAACAATAAGTTCTGAAATTGCTTCCACAAAAAATAGAACTTCATGGTTTGCGGCAATTAGGAATCCAATTATAGTGCCTTTTCAGTTCTTAGAGTTTAAGTTTTGAGTCCTAGATGGAATATTGAACCCCTTAGTTGAGTCGGTATAAAATGGGTCTCAATCCACTAAAAAAGCACAATTTTATGAATGAAATCCAGATCTAAGCTTTGCTAAATTTTGTTTACAAGCGACTGATATTAGCCATCTAGCTTTCTTTCCCACTCTCATCCCTTTTGTGGTTAATCTATTGTTTGATACATCTCAAATGGATCTAGTCTGCATTAAAGCATACCATATTCGTTAAAACAATTATCAAAAATCCTGATGATGGCGCTCTTGTACCAACATTAGATTGGCAGACTAGGGGTGGCAATGGGTCGGGTCGGGTCGGGTCGGGTCGGGTTCGGGTCGGGTTGAGGCATAGTTATAAGGGCAAAACATCCAACCCGAACCCGACCCGTTTAATAAATGGATCAAAAACATAAACCCAAACCCAACCCACCTAATAAACGGGTTGACCCGACCCGACCCGTTTAACCCATTTACTAAACGGGTCGGGTGGTGTCGGGTCGGGTTGGCTCGGGTTGGGTCAACAAAACCCATGTAAACCTGACGGGTTGGGTCAAGACAAGTCGGATATGGGCCGGGTTTGTTCGGGTTGGCTCGGGTCGGGTCAAGTTGACATGACCCATTTGGTAAACGGGTCAATCGGGTTATAAGTACAAACCCGAACCCGACCCATTAAATAAACGGGTCAATTGGGTTGACTCGTTTATGACCCGAACCCGTTTAGGCCAAACCCAAACCTGCTAACTTCGGGTCGGATTCGGGTTCGGGTCGGGTTGGCGGGTCAAGTCAAGTATTGCCACCCCTATGGCAGACCCTCCCTGACTCTTTGCATGCGCGTGCACACACACACCTCCAACCAAAAACAAATTAGTGCACTTGAGAGAGTTCGAGCAAGAACCAATCATGAGCAGGAATCATGCAGAAGTTCATTGTAGATGGATCTATATAGCATTCTTGATCAACTATGGATTTTGCTACCAAAGAAATGCTCGTTCGAGATACACTCATAAGAGAGGCCTACTCGACCACAAGTCCATTAAGGAGGTCGCTTAAGGCTCCGTGTAAAAAGAAGAGCTTCAAGGCTCAAAACCAAGGAAGCATCGATACGGATAAAGGGAAAACAGATACGAGGATACGGATACGACGATACATGGATTTTTGAAAAATTAGGATACATGGTACGGCAGAGATACGTTTGTAATTATATATATATATATATATATATATATATATATATATATATATATATATATATATATATATATATACACGAATGATAAAATGCAGTGTGTGCAGTGTCACACCGCAGCCGTCTGATGCATCCGCTACGTGCGTGCAGCGATGACACCGCACATCGCACCGTAACCTCTCTCTCTCTCTCTCTCTCTCTCTCTCTCTCTCTCTCTCTATATATATATATATATATATATATATATATATATATATATATATATATATATGTATATATATATATATGTATATATATATATATATAATAGTAATAATTAAATATAATATTTGTTGTGCTAGAATATGGATAGTGAATAGTTTGAAAATTAAATATGACCATACTCATCATTCATTATATGATTTACATCCAATACAACCAAAAAATACAAAGTTAGTGTCACATTCAACCATTACAAAAAAGTAATACTAACAACATTATGTAAGTGTCACATTCATCGTCCATAACTCTAGCAAAAAACGCTAACATTCATTATCTATTATAAAATGCATAGTGTCATATGCATCATCCAAAAAACAAAACATATAAATGATATGATTAAGCAAATGGTCACATATAGAATTTAGACCCATATCCGACATTTCGGTCGAGTTTCGGTAGGGTTTGGATCGAATTTTTGGATTTTGAACTACATTACTATTCATATGTATCCTGACGTATCGGTCCCGTATCCCCGATGTATCGGTCTCGTATGCCCGGCATATCGGATCTTTTTTTTTTTTCTAAACCCTGATACTTCCTAGCCGTATCGAATACGTATCCCGCCATATCGGGCCGTATCGGAGTCTCGGAAAGTATCCGATACGGGTACGTCACCTGTTTCGAAGTATCGGTGTATCTCAGCCTATGAAGCATGGGTACTCCGAACAGATACCGTACCAGTACCAGGTACGGGTACGGCATAATCCGTACCCGTTACGGCAAACAGTCTTCGATACGGCTCCAGTACGGCGGACAATCTTCGGTACGGCTCCGGTACGGCAGACAGTCTTTGGAGGGTGCCAATTTACTTGAAATTGCAAATCTATCACTTGATTAGCCCGACTTGGAGGCCGTGCTATTCGGAGATGATGATGGGAATGAACTTTGCTATGCATTTTGTTTTGTATTGTTACTTTGCTTGGTTTGGTTTTAATGTAATGGACCGTATCGTCGTATGACTCATGCTTAAAAATTACTATACATGATATTACAATGTATTTCTCGCATGAATGCGTTACCATATCGTCGTATGGCTCGTATCGAATAATCTTGTTTTTATGATTTTGGAACTTTGAAGCTAAAGCTTTAATGATGAAGAAATTATGGTTGCATTTGGATCTGATTCATATCTATAACGATATTATACTAAAAGTACATACATATATATATATATATATATACCTTGTTATACCCGTACCTTAGTTTTTTAAGATTTTGCCGTATCAGCGTACCCGTATCGTACCCGTACACGTACCCGTACCAGTACCCGTGCTTCACAGATCCCAGCTCAAAACCATTTAAATAGCATAAGGCCCCATTTGAAAAGAAGGCCCAAACCCACTTAAATAACCTAAGGACCCATATAAACAAAAAGTACTAAGGCCCCATACACAATAAACACTTTCTACTACATAGTAAATTATTTAATATTATTTATATCAATATATTAAATATCATAAGTCTTTTTAGAGTTTTCCCCTTAAACCTCAACTTGTATCGAGCCGACCCTTCCTAATGATTAAATTATTATTGAAGTGCCAAGACAACATCAATTTGGGTTATATCAAACAATATTGCAAATTGTGCTGTCAAATGATTAAGAAAGTGATCACCAAAATTGCATATACAATTGTCAAAAAATTAAAGTGACAAGCCTGCTTTTTCTTTGTCCGCTTTTCCTTTTCAGCGGCACCACGTTTCGCCTTAAGCTCATTTTCAACAAGCCCGGCTGCTTCCTCCTCACGAATGAGCTCCTCTTGTCTCTTTAAAGCAACATCCTCCTTGTAAGCAACTTCGATTTTACTGCTGCCCATAAACATAAAGGAGATAAATACACTGAAAAAAGGAGAACTTAAAGCAAATGCTACAAATCTAACATCAAACATTCTGAGTAAATTCGCAAACCCAAATCAAGGAGTGTGCCTAAAGAATTTTAAGAAACTGAAAACATGTTTCTGACTCGGGACAAGTATAATAAAGTGAAAATCAACAAACATTGGCTAATAATGGTATGGAATTCCAGTATAATGACTCAAAAAGTGGTATGCACAAATACATAGCTAGGATATGGAGCCTATTAAAGACTTGTGCTCACTCAAAGCCAAATGAACCTCGCTACATTGAGGCTACATTACTGGTTGAGATCGTAACATCAATTATGTCACAAATAGGCCCTAATGGGATATGGAGCCTATTAATTATCAAAAGCTGATGTCATAAAACGAGTTTAAATTAACCTAACTTCTAAGAATAGTAGGAATAATATCAAATGCAAGTCTAGATGAGCTTCTCACAATAAATAGCACTGGTTGGAAGTTGGTTACCTGAATATATGAGTTATGATGAAAATTTCCAGAGTCCTGCGACCAAGCTCTGTTAGGCGCCTTTCATCACGCTCAATGGAATCTTTTTTCAATTCTTCTCCAGAACGTGCATCCTGCATATGTAGAACCGTTAAAGATAGGAAAGGTCTGAAAGATAGGACTAACTCATAATATATTTTGAATACGGATAAAAGTAATAGACTAATATGTTGTGTATAAGATTTCAACAATGCATCAAAAACTGAAAAGGCTAAAAGCTAGCAACACCTTATATATGCTGGGTATGTGTCTCAAACCAGAAACAAAAGCACAAAGGGTAAAAGTAATATGTTGTGTATAAGATTTCAAGAAAGCATCAAAAACTGAAAAGGCTAAAGGAGAGCTACACCTTATATATGCTGGATGTGTCTCAAACCAGAAAAAGGCACAAGGGGGGGGGGGGGGGGGCACACAAATGGTTGAGAATAAAGGTGCAGTTCTAAAGGCCGAACTCTACTGGCGTATGCATATGGGATCAAGTAGACCTAAAATTTCTTGTTCAACCATCAAGGAATTAAAAAATAAGGAATTTGGTAAAGAAAAAATAGAAGTTGCACATAAGACAGGACTCAGAACACCTTTTGGTGTCAACCACCAAGCATAAAAATCCAGCCATGACTTGGATACCAAATAAAAATGTCAATCTTGTACACCACTATGAGCTCGCGCACGGGGGGGGGGGGGGGGGGTATACGTATGAAAGGAGAGAGAAAACACGATCAGAGACTCAGAGAGAGATGAGGGTTTATATGTGGAAAACCCACGATACCCACCCAGGAACCCGAGGGGGGAGGGGAGTTGCCCACTGAAAATCCACTGTGATCGAAGGAATTACATGCTCACGATTGCTCTAAGCTTCTAATACAGTTGCTCGTGTAATCAGGGAGTTAGTAAAGAGAGAGCTCAGAGCTCCTGGATTGGTTTTCCAACTCCCTCCTCTGTGCCCTTCTCCCTCCTTTAATAGAGAAGAGTTGGGGGAGTTGCATTGGTGAGAGCGCCAACTAGACATCCACATGGTGCTCATTGTCTGGCTATGGGACTAATGACCGAATGTGGCAACCTCTCAACGACGTAAAAGCCATATTGCACGGCTTACGTCGAATGGTCTGGTAATGGCCACCAAGGGTTAGTGGGCGTACCCGGAGGCCTCTCCGCAATGAGACAGGCATGTAGGTCGTTCTTTCTATCAGACTCCGAGCGGTGTGTCAGGCTACGTGATGTAATTACTGTTGTCCAATGTATTTTATCAGCATTGAGTGTCATTGAAGGTGTGCCAAGCCCCTTTCTCGTCGTCCGGTCGCATGTTGTAGAGACCCGTCTGTCATGGAGAGTCCTTTGGGGTGGCATCGTCATTGGCTTCATAGAGAACCCACCACGTTTAAAGCCTTAGCATGGTCCTCGTAAGGACCACTGGAGGAGAGATTGCCAGATCGAAGAGTTCGTTGGGTGCCCTTTCCACTCGTGAAGTGTTGGGGAAAAGGACGCGCGGCACCGAGTCTCTGTCAGGGTGTCCTTGTCATGAGTCTCGTGGGGATCGTTGGAGACAAGGTTGCCCATCTAATGGCAGGTCGTCGGGTTTGAGGAATCTCGTGAGTCTTTGGGAGGACAGTTCAAAGTGCTCAAAGGTCACCCGGTATAAAGAGTACGTCAGTGTCATCGTGGGGACTTCGCAGTTGAACAGATGCTCCCAAGACCAAGGTATTGATCCTCCTGGTGCGTCGCACTCAATCGTTGAGAGGTCATGGAGGTGCCACGTGTCCTCTACTAAACGGTCCATGTGGGCACCAGGCGGTTGATATTTTATGCATCCACAATTGCACCCTCCTGAGTAGTTTGACCACATAGGGCCAAGTTGACTAGGATATGGCGTGGCTGGGCAATTCCACATGGGTCACACACATACAGGCACCATATCGAAGGGTCACATCACTCGCTTTCCCATGGGTGATTATGCCTTGTGACACGTGGCAATTTAAATTGGTCACCATATGACGAATGTTAGGTGCGTAGGCCAACACTTTGGTCTCTGAGCAAGTGAGCATTGACTTTGTCACCAGCAACAATTTAAAGTTTCCGTTTTGGATATTGCACAGCTTTTGTAAGGGATGTTGGTCGTTTTGACTCTCGTGTGCCCATTTTGTGTTCAACGCCATGTGTGCCCGCTCGGAATGGTTCGTTATCGCCACATCAATACATGCTCGTCCCACGAGGCCGATCATCATGGGAATCAAACATCATGATGTCTCATGTAACCCTGGTCGCACGGCATTCAATATGGTGCTTTACTTCTCGAGGCGGAATGGCTATAAGAGCGGTGGTGAGAGCACACTTACATCTTTACTTCTCTCTTCTAATCCTTTGCTCTAAGGTGATTTTCGACCGTCATGGGTGATGTCGACCACTGTCAAGGTGATTTTTTGTCACTAGTCGCCCTCTTCATCTTTAAATAGACGTCATAGGTCATCTCAGGAGGAGACGGTGACCTCAAGAGCAAAGGTCGCCCTCTCAGGTGGAGGGGCACCCTTACAAGAGGGAACATCCATTATATGAAAGGAGTCCACCTCGAAAAAGTTAGACGATCACCCATAACAGGAGGCGCCCCAGATCCAACACCCTGCCTTTCTTCGAGATAGGCAAACCCACCCCTGATCTCGAGATTGAGGTTCGTCTTTGAGATCGTGCATGTCCTGGGATCAAGCTCTGCCTTGAGATGAGATCAGAGCACGGGATCATCATCTCTGTGAAACAGCTTTAGACCGGGCATTTAGGATTCTCCAAAGTTTGACCGGTGGGTTTTGGATATGGTCGGCATTTGCCAAAGGCGAATATCCAAGAATGGATGGTGCCTCCTCTATGTCTTCAATACATTGAGCAGGAAGCTCGCGAGGCTTATCCCCCCCCTGGGGTACTTCAAGAAGTATCAGGTCAAATAGTTCTCACCAGACAGCGAAGTGACCTATCATTGCTTCATTTGGCAGGAGGGTCGGGGTGCCCCACAACGTCTTTCGTGACAAGGACAATACGTAGCAGGACCAATCCTTAGTGATCACGAGCAGCTGGATGGGCAACATGACCGGCCTATAAAGCTCGTCGCACCCGTGTCAGAGGGACACCATCATGGCATCTGAGACCGGGAGCACGTCGTGCTGCATCAAAGAGGAGGATGAGTTGGACGACCTAATCGAGGGCGGCATGGGTGGAAGAACCATTTGTAGATGCACCCCACCACAACCCCAAAGGTGAAAAATAAAAAAGACCAAAAAAGGAAACACGATGCATCCAGAGTGCCCTACTGCTATGAGGATGAAAAGGGCAACGAGGTCACCTGTCGAGCCTTAGCAAAAGAAGTCACGCTCAGCCTCCTTGTTGCTGGGTCAGTCGACAAGGTCTCGGACACCGACGTCAAAGACGAGATCGCCTTTACCGAGAAGGAAGGTGATGTACGCTCATATGCCCGTCACTATAGGGAGGGGCTAAGTAGCCAATATGGCTCTCTCGAAGAGCCTTAGGTGAACAGCCCATAGAGGTACCCTCCGAGGGAACAACCCCTGCATTAACCCCTCTGAATACCCAGCCTCAGAATAGGCATCGTCTGGAGGGGCGAAAACCGGTGGCCTAACGGAGGTGTTTGCGCGGAACTTGATCAATTTATGAATCCTGGTCGTCTCCATTAGTCGGAGTTGGTCAGAGAGAGGAACAAACGACTAGGTCTAGACTGATGGCAGGGTCGAACATTATCAGTGGATCGGCTGCGGTCCCACCTGATGGGTGCCGATAGAAGTCCCCAAGTCATGTGGCACACACCATTTCTCTCTCTCTCTCTCTCTCTCTCTCTCTCTTTCTCTCTCTCTCTCTCTCTCTCTCTCTCTCTCTCTCTCTCTCTCTCTCTCTCTCTATATATATATATATATATATATATATATATATATATATATATATATATATATATATATATATATAGGGTAGGGAGCCTGCACCCGAGGTGTAGCATCGTTGCTGCACCTCTCGCTTGTTTACCCCCCTTAGAAGTTTTAGAATTTGATGATTTTGGTGGGTGTGTTGTCTTGGGTAAGGTGATCATCCTCACTAAAATTCAGCAAATTCTAAAACTTCTAGAGTCATCAAATGAGCTTGACAAAATTAATGGTTACAGTGAACGATCGAAAATGTTTCAAACATTTGATGACCCTAGAAGTTTTAGAATCAACTGATTTTTTGTGAGGATGATCACCTTACCCTAGAGAACACATCCACCAAAAATCACCTAATTATAAAACTTCTAAGATGGCAAACAATGCCTGAGGTGCAGCAACGACGCTGCACCTCAGGTCTAGGCTCTCCTTTCCCATATATATATATATATATATATATATATATATATATATATATATATATATAGAGAGAGAGAGAGAGAGAGAGAGAGAGGACTGTTAGGTTGCGCTGTGCGCTGCCGCAAAAAAATGCGCTACGGATTTATAACCGTCCGATTGAATCGGATCAAACGGCAGACCGGCCATCCGCTCATAAAACCCAGATCACCCCGCTGCAATGCACTGAAATCCCGCTCGATTTCCAGCCATTCGATCGATTGGAATCGAACGGGCGAAAAAAATTTCGCTGTTACTGTAGTTCGATTCCAATCGATCAAACGACTGGAAAATTCCAGGAGCAATTGTGTGCTCGTTCGATTTCCATCCGTTCGATTGATGGGAATCGAACGGCCAAAAATTGATTCGCTGTTACTGTAGCCGCTACAATAACAGCGAAATTTTTTTGGCCCGTTCGATTCCAATCGATCGAACGGCTGGAAAATTCCAGGACCAATTGTGTGCTCGTTCGATTTCCATCCGTTCGATTAATGGGAATCGAATGGCCAAAAATTGATTCGCTGTTACTGTAGCGGCTACAATAACAGCGAAATTTTTTTCGCCCGTTCGATTCCAATCGATCGAATGGCTGGAAATCGAGCGGGATTTCAGTGCATTGCAGCGGGGTGATCTGGGTTTTCTGAGCGGATGGCCGGTCTGCCGTTTGATCCGATTCAATCGGACGGTTATAAATCCACAGCGCATATTTTCGCGGCAGCGCACAGCGCAACCTAAGAGTCCTCTCTCTCTCTCTCTCTCTCTCTCTCTCTCTCTCTCTCTCTCTATATATATATATATATATATATGGAATGTTACAGTGAGCTATGAGCTACGGAAGGAGAAAATGAGCTACGATCATTTTGACCACCTTAGAAGATTTGGAATTTTGTGAAAATTGGTGGGTGTGTTGTCTAGGGTAACATGATCGACCTCACCAATTTTTAAGGAATTCCAAAACTTATAGGGTCATCAAACGATAGAAGCTTTATGTGTGTGTGTGTGTGTGTTCCTAGGATTTCTTGGGCTCATCGTTGTCAGGAGTTCAGAGTCGTCTCTGATGTAGGCCCGCCTGGTTGGCGCTCAGCCTTACACCGTTGGTGATGCAGGACAACCTACCGGAGGACTCTAGGATATATGATACTAATATAACAATGAGATGCAATCTGAATGTTAACTGCAGCAGTCAATATTCCTCACCGATTTAACCCAATGGCACTAGAATGACTCTAGAATGATCAAATTATATGCCCTAGGCTAGTGAAACTACTATGCAATGCATATTATGAGGATTGTTGAAATCTCATATACTTAAATAGTGCAAGTATCACCAAAGATTGCAATAACCTAATGACAAATATAAAAACAGTTTAAAAATTTATGTGAAGCCCTTCAGTGTTTCATAGATTAATGCTTTGAGGTGCGAATACACCGAAGCAAGGTTTTAAATTTCGGTTTCGTGTTGGGTTTTGGTTCAAGCCGAAACCGAATTGTTGACTGAAATTGACTTAAATTTGAAATTTATATTCCCAGTTTTGAAAACAAAATTGACCAAAATTTTGACAAAAAATGACGGAATTGACCAAAATTTATAGTACCAGTACCAGTTTCAAAAGCAGAAACCGAGATTGTCCGAATTTTGACAAAAATTGGGCTTCACACCTACCTTTCATTTCGATCTTGACTGAAACTGAAATATTTGATCAAAATTTTGGTATTTCGGTCGAAATTTCAATCCAAGCACCAAAGTCCTCGTTACAACTGTGCTAATCGTGGGAAAGCGCAAACAAGATCAAGTTTTCAAATTTAAGTATGCTTTCTCAAAAGCTTTTTAGAACTATATGGGTGCTTGATATGGTGCGGTCTAGGATTGCGCATTGACGTAATCCTAAAGGTCTTCTATGGGAAAGGGTTGAGGATGCAGATATGTGGTACGTGAAGGGGCAGCGCGGTAGCAAAAGTCGAGGGATAGTGCTTAGGAGGGATCTTGTGAAATTCTGCAATTTGAACAATAAAGCGGTATTTTGGTCTTCTGACTTAGTCCAGTTTTTTTATTGGTACAAAAATTTGAGGGTTCCTAGATCTTGGTGTTAGGAAGGTCTGGCCAAGATTTAGGGTCAATCGGATCGTTGGATGAAAAGTTATAAGGGAAACTATGAGCAAATTTTCATAAAATAGTAAGCAGAATTTTTCTTGTTCAATGGAGCTTTGAAGGTTTTGGCTGATGGTGAGGGATTAGGGTTTCAATTTCGTCGTACCAATCTATCCAACAAAACCAAAGAAAGATAAGAGAAGAAAGATACCTAGATAAACGAGACATCTCACCCCTCCAAACACTCTTCGGAACAACGAAATCTATCCATGAGCAAGCAATAAATCACAGGAAATCAGTATCTTTTTATTTCAATATTCATCAGCTCTCAAACCCTAGAGAATACATGGCCTTTTATAGAAGAAGACATAAAGAGAGAGAGAGAGAGATGAGAGAGAAAAAGGAGAGACGACATCACTTGATCCGATGCATAATAATCGATGCCTTAGAGAGAGCTCCCGTACAACCGTACGATCATGTGAAAAATAACATAACACATCTTTTAAATGATTGGGCGTCAACTATATGTTTTCAATCAGCCTTTCTGAGTTCAAAAAAAAACATATAAACTTGGAGTGGAAAACCCTTCTTATAACGTCGATATCGGCTTATACCAAACTGTAAATATTTTCTTTTTTTGAAAATGGTGCTCATAAGGGGTACAATATGGGTTCCTGTAAAACACATATTGGATTTCTGAGGAGATTTCCCAGTCAGTAGTGATAATACTCTACAATGTGTACAGATGGACAGTTTGTCAGGAATCACAAGACTTAAACCTGCAAATATGAGTGTGATAAGAATAAAACATGTTCATTTAATTCCTAAAGAATCATTACCAAACATTCCTTCAAAGATTTGCAAAAGAAGTGATAAAAGGAAGTTTTAAATACATGAACATATCAATTGATGACTCTATGGATGATAGCCAGGCAGACGCAGTGGCCGAACCGTTTGCAAGCATTAAACATAACAAAGAATATGTAACGATGAACAGATAATAAATATGCAGATAATTGGTAATAAATTTAATGGCATTGACAAACTTTTAAGTCCATACATGATAGCCCAAGAATTTTATACATGGACTAGGAAAAAGTAATTACCAATGTGTATAATTCTATATCTTACCTTTGTGCAGTTCGGTGGACTCTTGTCATCCTTTGGAGGCAAAGGCTGATGAGGCAAGGGCTCCAATGTCGTTCTCTTAAGCAGCAGTAGCACGTCATCAGCCAACACAAACATGTCTTTCTCAATACACACCATAGGAACTGGTAACTCCTCCATATCCACTTGTTTCGCTCTCCCTGTCCTGTTCATGGTCTGGCTCTCAATAGCCTTAAGACCACTGTATAGAGAATCCATAACTAGGGTAGATGTAACTTCTTTCTCAATAAAAAAATGCTTGACAACTACTTTTAATATTGCATCTGTTTTGTCTCTGGATATGCGCCGTTTGGCATTTTTGTCGATTCCTACCCAAAAAGAATGAAAACTGCAATCACCCAAGAAACATTCTATCATAATCTTTCACTAAATTCAATATACACTTATAATTTTAAGACAGAATGGTATAATAGATTGGCATTGATTAGCATGCTTATACAAATAAAAGAGAGTACCAGTAACAGACTAAGTATAAAGACTTTAATAGACAATGTCTACCTGGACCACCTCAATGTATCCTCAATCAACTTGCTAAGCTTGCCTCTCTTCTCTTCAACAAAGCGTCGACAAATTTGCTCTACGTTTGATGAATATATCCGAACCAAATCTCTCCTGTAGTGACGATCAAGGCAACGAAATAGGCGATGTGTGCTCTCCCTCAAATACCAAAATTCAAGCAAATGCAATTAAGGTAAGTTTTGGGTCCTCATGGCCAGGCATAATTATTAAATATAAGGTAAAGATAACAGATTCTCAACCATATTTGATGCTTACATAGATATTCAAGAAAATATGAGGATGCATAGTTGGGAGAGAGAGAGCGCGAGAGAGAGAGAGAGAGAGAGAGAAGCCACAAGCTAATTAATACTTTGCCATGTCTTCCGAGGCTGAATGCTCAATCAAAGCAGGCTCTAAACTCTAAAGAAAGGCTTCCACTCTATGAAGCACGGGTACTCCGAACAGATACCGTACCAGTACCGGGTACTTACCGGGTACGGGTACGGGTACGGGTACGGCATAATCCGTACCCGGTACGGCAAACAGTCTTTGGTACGGCTCCGGTACAGCAGACAGTTTTCGGTACGGCTTCGGTACGGCTCCGGTACGGCAGACAGTCTTTGGAGGGTGCTGATTTACTTTGCTATGCATTTTGTTTTGTATTGCTACTTTGCTTGGTTTGGTTCTAATGTAATGAACCGTATCGTCATATAGCTCATGCTTAAAAATTACTATACATGAGATTACAATGTATTTCTTGCATGAATGCATTACCATATCGTCGTATGGCTCGCATCGAATAATCTTGTTTTTATGGTTTTGGAACTTTGAAGCTAGAGCTTTAATGATGAAGAAATTATGGTTGCATTTGGATCTGATTCATATCCATAACGATATTATACTAAAAGTACATATATATATATATACCTCGCCGTACCCGTACCCTAGTTTTTTAAGATTTTGCCGTATCAGCGTACCCGTACACGTACCCGTACCAGTACCCGTGCTTCATAGCTTCCACTCTTTTTTCTTCTAAAAAGTAATACCCCCCCCCCCCTTTTTTTTCCCCCAAACAAGGTCATCAATTCTCAATAGGCTAAGTCAAGCCTACAGTCCTTTTGGAATATCCTTATCTTGGACAAAGCTCAAGCTCAATGTACATGTCCAAAAGAATAGCTTGAGCCAATCCAGGCAGGGCTCAGGCATCCTTCTGATATGAATACACAAGGGATTAATTTCCCAAATATTGCATCTATGATAAGAAAACCATTTAATGGTATTCAATTTGCAGACGGAACAAACTACAAAAATTTGCCAAGTGTGTTTGTAGAGTGACAACATCAAAAGGCCTTCCATTTCAATAGTCACAAAGGTTCTAGAAGTTGTAAAGTAGGTAGACCAATGTGCCATGTTTCATTTGGTTTTTTGGCTGATATATTGTACTAAAAAATGAAAGTAAAACCTCACATGGATTTTTCTTGAGAAACAATAAAGGGTTGTTTGTCGGTCGTATGATATTAAACGGTTTAATCAATAAGGTAAGCTTCTATGGTTGTTGATGGACCCATGTAGGACCACCGAATCAGGCCAAAAGGATCTTTGGGTCTGAACTTTAAAGCCTGAGACAAAATTGGGTTAAGCATGGGCCACGAAATGCCCACCAAAATCTAGTAGTAGAGGTATATTGTGTTGACAAATGGACTCCTCTTATTCATTTGATTCAACCCCCTTATATCTAGGGTCGCCTTACTAATCTATCTTCGCCAGCCATTCCTCTTATGGGCTATTTCTACTGTCAAAATATAGATGTGCTGCTTTGGGGGTACGAACCCACGTAATTTCAATGCATAAATTCTTAGACCATTCCCTTAATGACAACAATAGCAACGATAGCAGCTAAAAGGAACCCAACAGCCCAACACATCCCTCCCATCTTTTTCTCCTCCCAAAAGAAGCCACCTCTAGTTATTTGAAGAGACTGACTGGCCTAAATGGCGAGGATGTGTCATTGACATTCCGAGCAATTTTGACATCCCATCCTGAAAACATATATTTTCAAATAGATAAACCAAATGCATATAATAAGAAGGATCATAAATTTTAATACTCATGATCTACAATATAAAAATGATAGTATATTATATGTTTTTTTTCATTTGTGCAAATAACCTTATAGAATGTAAAAATAATAGTAAATGTTAAGAACAACAAATGGTTTCTTACACTAAGATTATTGGATTTTATCAGTTTCGTTTAGAAGGACCATAAATTTTAAGATTTTTGGTATTAGTGCTAACAAGGATAAAATATACTGATTCTCGATGACCTAGAAGAAGAAAAAATTACTTATGTTTTTAATGTAATAACCTCCCATGTAATATGAAATTTGATTTATATCAATTAATAAACAACAAAATGCATGCATAGTTAATGATGATGACAACAGAAGAAGTACAACTGCATTTTACCTTCAATAAAATAATCTTAAACAACTTAACAATTAATTAACCCCAGAATGCTTTAGATATTGGGTGAATTCTTTTAGTTTACTGATTTGTTCAAGTAAATATTTTAAGTTTTGATCGTATCAGATTGTAAGATTTAAAAACAATGGTAATTAATAATTATGCAAAAAAATGAATTGGACTCAGATAAAATGGTTACCTAATAACTTGAACATGAGCATCGATCACAAGAGTATCCTCAACAATAAAGTCATCCGATATTTTTGACAACTCCATAAATTTCTTCCATCCCCAATCATGCTCTTTCTTCCAGAACCGGTGCAATGTATCTGCAAGACTCCCTCACTAGCATAAGCTCTTAATACAATTCAAGGAACCAAGCAAATAACACAGAAGCTACATTTAGTACAACAAATTGTGGGATGTTTGATATTCTAACTGACCAGAGTTCTTAGATTTCTTGGGATCTTTATTCACTACGGCAATTGTAAACTGTGCAAAATGACTCCATCCTGTCAATTAGTAGAAAATGGGAAAAAATATTACAACAATAACCAGGTTGGGTTGAAAAACTCAAGACTGTATTGACAAACAAGAATAGCACTAAAAGGCCACAAACCTGGAAGAAGTTTATCGTGATTAGCAACGCAAAGAAACAATGAGAGATGATTACTAACATCACATCCCTGTGGATAAATTAGAATGTACCTGTGAAACCATTCAGAAAATATTAGTAATCAGTGCGCGCTAAAATATAATCAGTGTGCACTAAAATAATCAGTACACGCTAAAGTAATCATGCTCAACCTTTGCCTGCAAAGTAGTAATCAGTGTGCATTAAATTGTATCTGCATAGAGTAGATATTGCTTAATGCTCAAATATGTCGCTACATAAGCATGCAATCAACATTTATGATGTTTCCCATGGCTTTGTTCACAATTAAAAAAATACGTCATAAAGTTTCTTGGGATGTTTGTGGAAAAATTGACCATTTTCAAGTTGGATGGAACTCTGTCCAAGCGCGTTCATTGGAAAGATTGACAGAATTCTGACATCAACAGTGCAAGTACAAACACACTTTCAAATTAGAAGTTCTGGGCTTCTTTCTTTTCTTTTCTTCTATTGAGGACATGCTAATAGTACACAGCAAAGAGGTAAATGGTGTTGGACTCCTTGAGACCTAGGATAAAATCCTCCCTTCAGAGCTGCAGAACCATGCTCCCCAATAAAGTTAGTTACCATCACGACCTAAAACCTTCTCTAAATATGAGGGATTCCAGTAGATTCCTCTGCAGGGGAATAGCTCTATGGAGGTCATCCAAGTATGGGCATCCCCTGTCTATGCAGCACATGCCTACATACACTGAAATAGAGCTCATTTTCTCATAAATCATGAAACAGCGTCAATATTAAACAAATGATTTCAGGCATCACATGCAGTTGTGAAGCAACTAGTTCTTACATTGAAGTCTTTGGATAGTTACCAAATTAAATAAACATACAGCCTACAAATAAAAATACATCATACATGCATCGGCACGAGAATATTTACACACGTAACATGCAGTTTGGAAAATAAGGATTGCAGATCAGCATTTACTCAGTTACGAATACATGCAAGACAAAGAAAGAGTGCTGATAAAAGATCGGAAACTAAAAGAATGAACATACTATAACCTAAATTCGATAGCTGAGTCTCATACCACTTGTATCCACCAATTTCAAATACATCACTTCGCAGATCTCTTTTATCAGTCTGCGAAAACTTTCCAATCTTCCAAGTAAATTTTCCATATAGGTCAGAAGGCTTTGCTCCTGAAACAACAGTAAATAGCTCATTTACTATTTCAAGATTTCAACCCCAAGTCAAAAGCTAACAATCACAACAGAAAAGATAAAATGAATCAAGTATATATACACAAAACTCATCTGCATTCCTTTTGTAGTATCCCAATAATCAGTGAGATCGATATGCAGTTCATTATAATATGAAAACAAGCCAATCAAAGTAACCCTATCGTATAGGATACTGCAAGAATGTTTCCAGCCGGCATTAATAAAGAAGTTTACAGAATTTTGATGACATGATGTGCATTTTGATTCCAAATAGTGCATCTGATTTTAAGTTGCCGTAGTATATGCTATGAGCCTATGAGCTTATGCAAGCTTTTGTTTTACAAATTGAAGCAAGCTACAACTCTCACCATGGATGAAGCATCCCTAGCAATTCGTTTCATAATTCACCAAAAGAAATTTATAGCAGTCTTATTAATGTTAATGAGCAGTTTGTAAGTCCCCTAGACAACTATTGAATACTTAGATGCATACAGATTTATGTGGGGTTTTCAGATTTATCTGCCACAACCCAAACTATGAATACAGAAAAGGTATTCAAATTAAATCTTTATATGGTAATAGAATCGCTATTCGAACCACACCGAACCTATTCCTTACCCCCGAATTTGGTTTCAATTATCATGCATCAAGAATCGAATCAACCACCACTACCTCGGACCCAATCCAAGGGGTGTGAGATTATCTCCACGGCACTACCCTGAGTGTGATCGGCATCCGCTGGATCACTACGGATTCTCTCATTGCTTCTTACTCTAACGCTTTCAAGACTTTTTTGCAGCTATCCACTCACTTCAGGAGCCTCAAACTTACCGTATGGCAGTCCAAGTACTCCATTGGAAGCAAACTATGACTAAGGAGTTGCAGGCTCCTCATAAGACTGGTACTTAGGAGTTCGTTCCTCTTCCGCCAAGGAAGGACACTATCAGTTGTCGTTGGGTCTATCAAATCAAAACTCACTCAGATGGGTCGGTTAAGAGGTACAAGGCCTGCATCATTGCTCGTGGTTTCACTCAGGAGTATGGCATTGATTACGAGGAGACCTTCGCCCACTGTCCAGATTCTATTAGCACTGCTTCTGTTCGTCATTGGCCACTCTTCCACATGAATGTGAAGAACGCTTTTCTTTACAGAGATCTCTCTGGGGAGATCAACATGCGGCCCCCTCATGGTTTTTTGACTACTCCCCAGTATTTTTGTCGTCTTCGTCGGCCCACTTGTGGACCCAAGCAAGCTCCACAGGCATGGTTTGAGCACTTCAGGTTCTCAATGCTTGCAGACAGAGAGTATGAATGCTATGTTATATTCACTCATACATCTTCTCATGGTCGTGCAATCTTATTTCTATTTGTTGATGACATGATCATCACTAGTGATGATATTGCTAACATTGATTCTCTGAAAAGGCACCTCCAGCAGCAGGTCGATATGAAAGACTTTGGCCCACTTCACTACTTCCTTGGCTTTGAGGTTGCTTCGTCTCCCCGGGGATACTTGGTCCTCAGCAGAAGTTTACTTCTAATGTACCAAGTCGATCCGCACTGACTGACTCTAGGACCGCAAATACACCGATGGAGCTTAATGTGAAGCTTTGTCCCACTGATGGCGAGCCGCTTTCGGATCTCATGCAGTAACAACAGCCTGTTGGTGCTATTTTCTATCTAACGATCACTCGCCCAGACATTGTGCATGTCGTCCGAGTTCTTAGTCAGTTTGTTAACGCTCCTCGCTCAGCACACTATACGCACTACTGAGAATTCTTCACTATCTTCGAGACACGGTGACTTGCTCCTTGATGTTTTCATCAACTTCCTCCTTGGATCTTCGTGCCTTTTCCGATGCAGACTGGGCGGGAGATCCCACTGATCAACGATCCACCACTAGCTTCTGCATTTTCCTAGACGACCCGCTCATGACATGGAAAAGCAAGAAGCAGATCGTTTCACTCTCCAATACTAAAGCGTGCATCGTGATATGGTACACACTTCGTGTGATGTCGTTTGGTTGCGTCGTCTACTTGATGATACTAGTATTCAGCTGACTTCGTCGACTCCCCCTTCTACTGTGACAACTGGAGTGCTATTCAAATTGTAGCAATCCGGTATTTCATGAGCACACGAATCACATTGAGCTGGATTGTCACTTTGTCCGATATTGCTACAGGGATGGCACGCTTTCGCTTCCACATGTGTCTTCTACATAGCAACTTGCAGACTTCTTTACAAAGACACACTATTCAGCAATTTTGATATCTTCATAGCAAACTCTTGGTGTATGATCCACCTTAGTTCGAGGAGGGGGGTGTTACAGTGTATACATATATTCTTAGTCTTTATATAGGTTTATTTGCCTCTTTGGGGTATGCTCACCCTTGGTGACACTGTCCTTTAAAGTCATATATACGGTCATTACCATAATGAGTAAAGTATTCTCTTTGCTCCCAAATTTCTTCTCTATCCTTTCCTATTTTGATCTAACAGTGGGCATTTCGATAATTTTGATTGAAACCATCCTACAGATTTCGTGAAACATGTGGGTTGATTTCGATAGGGCTAGAGCTTTTAAATGCTGGTTGATTTCGACAGCGGCATCCCCATGTCGACCGAAGCCTCCCAATTTCTCCCATATTTCGCCCAAAACCCCCTAATTTCATCGGATTTCGTAGGACTTTGCCGAAATTCACCTGATTTCACCCGAAGTTGTCAAATCTCACCTCCGGACTTGCCAGACTTTGTCGGATCTCACCCTCAGAATCCGGATTCGTCGGATTTTGCCGTTTTTGCCGGATTTCACGGAACCACCGCCGGATTCACCGAATTTCATCGCTAGATCTGCTAGGATTTCGACAGATGTCATCATCCTCACCGCCCTCACCGTTGCAGTTGCTCCGCCACCACTGCCCTTGCCGGCACAGTTGCATCCACCACCACTGCCTCCGTCGGCATAGTCATCTCGACAAGCATCCTTCTAGCTAGTGTTCTCGCCAGTATGTTCATTGTCCATATGAATATCATAACTCAGTCCACAATCCACATAACTTTTTGGCATTCTGGACTAATACCGAATATCGATTGTCTAATAAAGATATATCACATGGATCCCACAATTTATTGGCATTTCTCTATTATGTGCAGTTCTTTTACCACATATCCTTTCGGAGGAAAGTATGGTCGTGTATATGAACAACTTATGGACAGACCAATGTACCTCACCCCGCCCTAAAAATGAGCTGAGTACCTTAAAAAAAATTAACCCAGGAAACACCAACCTTTAAACTCCACAAGAAATCATATAAACACAACAGAAACCTCAAGAAAGGGTGATATTACAAATTTCCACGAATAGAAGCAAATTAGACAGAAGTATGTGAATCAAATTAGACGGATGTATGCAACTTACCACAGTCATCATCATCGTCGGTGTCCCAGAAAGGGAGTGAGGTCGAAGGTATCCCATTCTCAACCTGCTCGCACGACCGCCATTCCACAACAGAATCACAAGTTTGCTCGTCCGGCATCCCCTCTATGACCGAAGAGCTGTTCCCCGACCCATAATCCCCGGTTGTGCTTCCGCCCATCTCCCAAAATCCAACTATATCAGATTCACCCAAATTACTAGCTCCTCCCCCTCTTATTCACATGCACCCATCAACCCTCTTATTCACCTGCACGCATCAGAGAAACAGTAAGACTCAGACCTCCTTATGAAATGAAGAAAGAGATGAACATGGACTCGGGAAACAGAGCCCGCAACCCATCTGACCTCCCCAATTCCATCTGCAAAATTCCTAACGCCATCGAATCAAAAAACCCAGATGAGTCGATGCTACCCAAAATGAAAAATTCACATTTGAACAAAATAGCCATAGAACCCGCATCGAAAACACGTTACCAGACCGAAAAATGGCGGATTTACAGAAGAAAAAAAAAGCATGCAGAGAGATCGAGGATCGCATTGGATTACGACACTGCAAATCAAGCACGCATTCAGCACGATTACAACTACAAATCAGGAAGAATCCGATGGAGGAGATGGAAGGGTAAGGGGATCTAAGATGGAGAACCTTTTGTCGAAGCAGGAACAGCCGGTGATGGGCGACAGAAGGGGCAACCTTCTCCCCCTTCCTCCAATAAAAAAGAGAGGCGAGGCGAGAGAGGGGAGAAGAGGGCAGGGAGGGGAGAGGCGAGCGAAGACCCGATTGGGCTCCGGGGGCTAGCTCGAGTGGGGGGGGGGGGGAGAAGGGTATACAGATATTGAAACGGGGACCTCTCTCTCTCTCTCTCTCTCTCTCTCTCTCTCTCTCTCTCCTCTCTCTCAAATGAGGAAAAGAAAAGGAAAATTCATTGTGGTAATCTGTGTTAGATTTTTTTTTTTTTTTCTAACCTGTGTTTGGTCGCCAACAAAGCTTTGCTAGAAAAGGTAATTATTGGAAAGAAAATGGAAGGAAATTATTAGGAAAGAAAATGTGTTTTTTCTTGCTAATATTTGGTTGCCATTAAAAATAATAATAATTGATTTTTTTTCTCATGCTTCTCCTTGTTTTTTATAGGAAAAATTTTATGGACTTTTGATAAAAAAAAAAATCAAAGTCGTGATTAGAATTTAGATCTATAGTACAGACACCAAGGGACTTTACCAACTCAGATAGATGATGGTCTCTGTTGGATAAAAGTATGTTTCGGACATAAAATTGAGTTTCGACAACCATTAAGCCATGTCTGATTAGGTGTGCTTAACTCATATGTTTTTATCAAATCCTACCATTTGGTTGGATGTATTTCTATCTCATAATGCAATTTCAACTCCACCAACATTGCTCGCTCATTTAAAGAAATATGCGGTTGGAACTCATCCCAAATTGGGTGGAGTACAAACTCCTCGCTTTCACTTTGGTCGATCTAGCCCACCATGAGCCACAGCCACTACTCACCAGCGCCACGGTTATCATTACCACTCGTCGTTGTCGAACCGCCACCATTGCAACTCCATTAAACCAGGCATCAGTTTCAAAATTCCAACATTTAAATTCTAACAATTTCTAACCGCATGCAGTTGTGATAATAAAGCAGTTGTAGTTGCACCTACAGTGTAAATGGAACTCCTCCCAACCAAACATGTCGTTATATATGTACGAAACTTGCTATATTGTGTATTATTCATGAGGATATGGTAGAGAGGTTCGATTCCTTTCAATTAACGGGTTGCTCAACTGATGTTCTGCAATGCACCTTATGTGTGCTGCATGGCAAACCACACATGAACGACCATGGCAGAACAAGGATGGTGAGGACGAGGGTTGACGGTTAATGGAGGTGTCGAGTTCGAGGACTCATCGTTGGAGTCAAACATAAATGAGTCACCTGGGTCGGAGAACAGTGGGCTAGCCATTGATATAGGTTATGTATAAGGGAAACTCTCTCCCCTTCTCCCTCAAAATGACAAGAAAAATAGGGGAAATTTTTTTGAGATATTATATTGGATAAAAATGTGCCAAACATAATATTGAGCTCCGAGAACCCTTGAAATTGCTTAATACTTGCTCTATTATATAAAATATGCAAGTATATGATAAGTGTACACATCTTATCAAAAAGAGGTTGGAGAGAGACAAGAGATGAACCAATTGGACTACGAGGGACGAGTTCAAAAGGAGGAATATTAGCAATTAAAGAAATAAGGACGCTCTCTATAAAAGTAATAAGGAATTAGTAAAAATTGGACAAAATTGAGCATATGATTAGTGTACTCACCTTGTCAAAAAAGAGGACGGTCAGTGGCAAGCGGCGAACCATTAGGCTCTCAGAGACGAGTTTGAGAGAATATATGGTTAGATATATGGAAACGATAACCCCTTATATAGGTACAAGACTTTCTCTATTGTGTAGTATTTCCAAGGATATTGTAAGTGTGTTCACTCATCTAAATCATGCAACACTTGAAACCATGATTCTCTATACCATTGCCTATAATGGAAAATATATCGAAACCACTAAAGGATGATTCAATGAGTGATCGCATATCTATTCACCCACTAAGCTTCAATTTACAGAAATACCGTGAATTTCAAATTTGGTAAAGACACATCCTCCCAATGTTAAATAAGAAAGAGTATATTTATGGTTTACATGTTCTTAAAATCAACGTTATCGACCAAGAAAAAATTATTCCATTAACTTTTATTGAATATCGTTGAACTTTAGACCTACAATATTGTCTATAAAAAACAAGGGTAGTGTATCCATTGAAAAATGAGATATGTTTTTTTGTGTCTATGTAACTTATACGTAGTTACTATGAAACTTTGACTTTTGTTTTGCTTTTATGATTATACAAGAATTGAAAACCAATGTGGATTCGATTTTTATGGGTGATTCTTTTGCGGAACCACCACATGACTCTCAAAATTTTGGATGGCTAAAGGATAGAGAATATACCACATAGAAAGGGGAGACAATTGTTTTTATGTGTAGAACCCTACGTCGAGGAAAGAAAATAAAAAACTAGACCTTAGTCCACCTCAGATTAACACTATAGAGTATATATTACAATCCCTCTCTACTCTCTCGACTCTCTATTGCAAGATCTCACCACCCAAAATCCAATCCTTTACATTGAGTGTCTTCCAACAATCCTCTTTGCTCTCTCGGTCTCCCATTTTGTTTTTCTTTCGCCCATAAGTATTGCAGCGACCTAATCAGTAATTGGGCATGGTGAATGGAGAATAAACAATCCTCAAGCCTGTCAAAAGGGAGTGAACCTTTTGTTTTCAATGCCTAAAATATGAGCCGTAACCAACGGGCTCTTGGCCCGATGGTACTTCCTCTCTCCCATGTTGGGGAGGCTCCATGTTTGACTCCCGATATGGACATCGTAGAGCAAACTTTTCCCTCAAGATCGTTGTGTCTTGTTCACTCTTTCGAATATCTATCTATCCCCACTAGTAATAACCAACAAACAAAACCAATGAATGCGATTCCACGATACAATGGGTGGCTGATGTTAGACATTTTCAAGTAGTTATCCAATATCAGCCACCCATTGTATGTCTTAACTAGTATGGATTTGGTTTATTAGATATGAGCATAACACACACAAGTATGGTGTGAACGAGTGCCTAAAGCACTACTCGGCAATGGGTGGTGGTGGTTTGCAACAAGTTGCACATTTTGTCCAATAGTCACTACAATTTGAATAAATAAATAATATAATATATGACATAATCAAATCGATCTGTGCTTTATCTTGGACCTAGACCAAAACCATATCTGACTCGATCGACCCATCTAGGCACAGTTCAGCTCGGTGCATGCACACGTGTTAAGTACAAAGTTGTGCCCCAGGGGCACAAAATGTGGTGACCCATGGGGTCCAAACTCGGTGGCTATAACTCCTTTATAGAAGCACCTCAAGAGTTTTTGCATATCCCATTTGGACTAAATATGTGCTCCTGAAAGCAACGAGTAAGGGAGTGAGGCAACCAATTAAAAATAATGAAGGGAAAGCATTTTCCTCCAAGAGGATTAATTCTTTTGAATTTGTACCAAATTTTATTGAGTCGTGGATCAATTTTGAAAGACAAGGGAAACTTACTGTCCGATTGGTCGATGGATCCAAATCAACTGATCAGTTTTGTGGGGGGAGATTACGGCCGTCGTACGGTCCCCCTCCAACAGTCAATTGAAGGGCAGAGCTTCGAGGTGTGACGCGCTGTAGAGCGCTAAGCTGTCACACTAACGCTTCAGAATAGAGAGAAAAGAGAGAGGGAGAGAGAGAGAGAGGATAGGGTTGACACAGGATGTGGTGACAAATTTCAGCCGAAGCCTACGTCTCTATGCGGTAAGACGCAACCTTTGAATCCACTATCTCTGAAGAAGTAGAGCTACTCTCGACAGGCTGAGTGTTAGAATTGGTGAGGTCTATAGCTCGTAAAAACCTATAGTTTAGCTATGTATGGTTGATAGTATAAGATTGCATCTAGGTACGTACCTTAGTACGTGTTCTGATTACAGAACAGAGAGCCATGGCTACATGGTAATTCTCTTGAGTGGGAGACTCAAGGGACTGGTCCCATGTAACCTAAATACGTTCGCAGCTCTGATTAGGGTTGGTCGCCCTATCAGGTTAAGCTGTTGGGATGACAGAGCGTGGGTGTCTCCACCACGGTCATTACCAGGCACAGTGTCTGTGGCCGAACGGAACCAACACAGTGCACAGATAGGTGAGCAGACACCTGTGCACTAAACCGTGTTTCTGCTTAGGGTAAAACGGTCCTAAACCCTGAGGAACCATGTCTGGTGGACTAACCAGTTGTGTGGTGCTTTGGTGCACCAATGTGTGAGGATCCGGATGCAGTGATCCAAAACCACGGTGTACTGGGTTACCCGGCTGGCGTTGCATCAGCATGTCACTCCTGCAGGCTATCCACACCCCTAACGGGAGGTGCGTTCCTTGGTCTGACCTACGTCGTATTAAACCCTGGCCAGGTGGTCATCAGTTCGACTGGTGACGGATCCGGTTACTCGGTAGAGTTATCGGAGGTACGATGTACGTGGTCAACCTGGAAGGAACCGAGTCATATGAGCACTCGAGTCTGACGGTATTCTCCACCGCTCGAGTTGCGTCATGGCACCAGTGGAGGGACAACGGGTTTACCATACTAAGCGGAGAGCAGGGGTATGAGAGAGAACATAGTAAGTCCGGGGGAATTGGAGTGCAGCCTGCGTCGCACTCTGGGTGGCTACGCAGGTTAACTCGGACTCAGAGGATCGATGGTACACTCGGGTAGTGTGTCGATCGAGTCTGAGTTGGAAGCCATGAACCCTGGTCCCTGAAGGTTCTACCTTATCGACATTATGTATGGTTCTTATACCATCTCCTCGAAACACAGAACGTAGTTAGAGGAAGCGAGAAGTCCAAGCATACGCTCCGTGAGTGCTTCGCACTAGTGCACGATAGATGTGTAACTACGTGTGTGCATTAAGGGGAAACCCTAGGTTAGTGCAGAGACGCATGTAGCAATTCCTTGCCATAAGTGGACTTTGCCACATGGGTGCGATGCGCCGGGACATGTTGCGAGTTGACTAGTTGACTTCACTAGGGGCACCCTACGGGAACCTCAAAGAATAGTGAAATCACTGGTGCACTTCACTTATGTGTGCCTTGTAAAGTCTCGTACACGAGGAACGGTCAACTAGTGGCATAAGGGCGTTTTGGTCATACCATGCGCCACTATGCACTAAGGGGGCCGGCCCTAAGTGTTGAGAGACTAGTCAAGGCCGGCCCCATTAGTTTCGGGAGGTTGTTGCCTCTGATGAAGGGGCCGGTTATGAGGCGCAGAAAACGGGCTAGTTTTGACCGTTTTTCGAAAACAAGGAAAGGATAGAGATAAAGAAGAGATATATAGGGATAAGGCTTGAATCAATCATCCTTATCCATACTGTCCTTATCCATATGGATAGGCCGGCTATATATATAAGAAGGAAAGAGAGGGTGCACGAAATTAGTAGCATGGGCAAGCCCTAGGGCCGGCCATGCAAGCCATGGGGAAACCAAAGCCCCTCTTCTCTCTTCGCATCTCCTCTCTCGTCTCTCTCTCCCTCGCTTGCGCCAGCGACTCGTCTTCCTCGCATGGTGTTTTCGTAGAAGGAGAAGGCTCGTCGTATGGAGGCACTCAGAGATCCATCGACGAGGTGCCGTGCATCGTGTGAGATCGGGTGAACTAGAAGGCGTCTCCCGCAACCTTTTGCTGTCCAGAATCTGTACAGAAAATCAACGTTGTTTCTGCGATTCCGGGAGCTAAAGAAGTCCAAACGACGTGAAACTTGTTGGAAAAGTTGCGTCTCGAAGTTGGTTACCTACAGTCCAAATTTCAGCCCAATCGGAGTTTGGAGCAGAAAGTTATGGCCGTCGCACCGAAGCTATGTCGAGCAGATCCGTAACCCGTCTCCATCGACAAAGAAGAAATTTGTCGCGGTGAAAGATTCCGCACGCAGGTATGATCTCTAACAAGTAGATCTAACATAATTAGAACATGCATACATGCTAGATTGTTCTTTCGCGTTAGATCGTCGTTAGGGGTTCGCGTAGTTGCCATGCTAGATTCATACACGCATATGTAGATCGTTTCGATGAAAATTTTGATATGTAACGCACACCGCTCACGGTCCTCGGACCATCACTTTGCTTCCGCTGCGGGCCTCTGCCAGGGATTTATTTCCAACAATTGGTATCAGAGCACGCTAGTGGTGTGCGTTTCATGTTTTTCATGAAACCGTCATGTGCGCGCATGAATAGTATGTGCCGCCATCGGGGTTCTACGAGTAGATCATGCATAGTATATTTTTTGTGTGTTCTATGAATCGTTCTTGCAGGGTGCCGCTTCTAAAATTATTCTGGATATGTGATTGCTTGCTACCGGGGGTCGGACCCCGTGTTAGCGATTTTGTCTGGATGTTTTTTCTTCTGTGTGTGGATAGATTTTAGAGCCATAGTCGGGCAAGAGGTGAAGATTTACCACCCTTGATTCCCAGGCTTTTGCTAGGTTTGTTTTCCTTTTCTTTCTAGGAAATTGTGTACGAGCGAGCACTTGCTCGAAGCGTACTAGATCTTTTTCGGTTACAGATTGAAGAGGAGGACTTGCCGTGGAGATTCACCACCGGGAAGATGAGCGGAACCTTGGAGGACGATGGCGATCCGGCGAAGCGTACACGATGACGGCAAAGGGCAGAAAGCGTCAGGAGATCGTATACAGAGGCTTGCACCGGATCGAGGAGCCTTGCGAAGGAGACAGAGAGCCTGCGTTGTGCCAGTCAGGTTCAGGGGTCGGACCCTGAACTTGATTTAGTTGTGTGCTTGTTTCTTTCAGTAGTTCTTTATATTTCTGTAGAGAACCCCGATGCGATAATTTGATTATCTGTGTTAGAGGAATGCCCTTTCCCCTCGGGTCCTAGCGACCTTATTAGGATAGGATTCCACTAGTGACACCTATTATTTAATTGACCCTTGATAATAGCATGAATTCCTCACATTTGGTTATGCCCCCATTAGGTCAACACCCGATTAGTCGGGTGTGCCTATTTGGCAAGCATCGAAACCTAGAATGAGTTGGAATTCTACTATGACATCATTCGTCAAATTTATAAGCGAGGCGCCATGGTAGTGGAAGATCTTTCCTTTCAGTCTGACCTTAGGTTAGGCTCCAGGGCATTAGTGTGATAGCCAAGTTTGCGAAGCATCGATGTTCTTGGGATATGTAATGTGACCCTTGAGTGGAGAAATCCACTTGAGGCAGGGACTATGATATTCCGAGATCGATTAATGCTTCACGAAAGGCTTGAAACGCTAGTGGGAGCACGGTATGATCAGGGTCTAGTGTATAGGTTGTCGTGACCTTAGTATACACTCATACTTGCATTAAATAACCCTCAAATTTAATAAGGGATGCAAGAGAGGACTTTTAGAGATCCTCTGGCCTCCACGGCCAATCACTTCGTGCTCGGGTGGGAGGGCATAACTCAACAACCCCCTCGGGTGAGAGCTGTGTTTTTCCATGCCAAGTTACTTAGTGATCCCCCTCGGGATATGGCGGTTACGGCGCCAAGGGTTCAGGCTTTACTCACCCTCGTGGGGGCCGTTAGAACTTCCGTTCCGTAATTGCCTAGGCTCGTGGTTAAGCATCTGAAGTACACGTGAGGTATTCGTTGCGAAGACAATGGTGATCACGTGGTACTGGCCAAAAGATAACCATGGTTCATCAAAGCCCTTAGTTGGCAGATTTGGATAGGGTCAAGGGAAAGACCCGTGTAAGCGGATGACCTGCACACTGCCCCCTCGGACAGGTGCAGCCTATTCCGAGATCTTACATACATGGTTAAATTAATCCATAGAGGTGTCTTCGCTGTGAGGGTAGCGCTGACATTTGGATATAATTAGCTTATTTTTAAAATCCATAAAATAAGTTTTCCTGCATTCATTTTCATTCAACCAAATAGTTCCCCTATCCGCTATCCCATAAGAGAACCAGTTATCGGGTCTCTAGCTACGTAGAGCGGAAGCGCTATCTTTAGCTTATGCTTAGGGTAGTAAACGTACATTGGCATCCAATCTAAATATCCCTGTACTAGACCTAACGGGTCCAGATATCACTAGGGCACTAACTAGGGCATATGACGACTAGCAAGAGTCTAAGGAGATGTGCAAGTGCTATGTTATAGCAGACTTGCGGACAACTCTTTAGAAGCGAGTCAGAGATATGCCGGGTCTTCTCTAATAAAGTTTTACTTGCATAAGATGTCTGCTAGGCAAAGTCGGTAGACTCATCGCTTATCCACCAAGATACTTGTCGGTACCGAGATGTCTGAGGGTATGTTTGTTCGGGAATACATACTTGAGTTCCAGATCGAACTAGATTCCAAAGATATAGTACCAGATGACGAGGTGGTGGAAGACGTCTGTCTTGCATCCTTGTCTGGAACCTCGAAGGCGTTGTTAGAAACTTTAGCTTTAACAAGCTAGAGATGACAAACGCAGAACTTCTAAGGAGATTTCTAAGAGACAAATGATGGGATCAAGATTAAAGGCAAAGCCTTTAGTGCTTAACCTAGGTCTTCTTTAGAAGAACCTAAGGGAGTAACTTATAAGAGATCGAAAACTATTCTAGTGCAGAAACTAGTGTGGACTCCTAAGTCTGGTAACGCTAAGGATGGAAGTGTTTCCGCTTTGGCGAGTGTAGGGGGTATTTGAAGATTGAGTATGGCCTCAGGATGTTAGGATTTGAGTCGCTATCTAGTAGCAGTTCTTATGCTTCTTAGAATGTAGACTTCGGGTCTACAGAGATTCAAGGAAAGCAGAAGGCTACTTTATAGTGAAGTAATCCTAACATAGGTACTGATGTCATAAGCCGCTGTGGAAGCTGTTAGATATGATTGTCTTAGTTTTTCCGAAATACAGATTTTGTTTTTTAGAGATGTAGTTCTGTTTCTTCCTTAGTAAATAAAGTTTTTTAGTTTTAGATAGCACCGTAGGTGTGTATCCTAGACTAAATTGATAGCTTCATAGTTAGAGGAATAGATCAGAAAAATCTCTTTGTATTTAATCTGAATTCGGAAATAGATTTCATGACAGCTGCATCGTCTAATTGAAATTCATCTAAATCCTTTGGAGAAGCTATCCCATTTGTGACCCCTCTGATTTAGATATTCTTTCTCAGATAAATTCAGAGGTAAAAGAAGGCTGAGTTTCTGTTCACAGAATCATCGGAGATCCTTCTAACCTATGAGTGTAATCTGGAAGGCAGAATAACTAAAAGGGCCATGAAGGTATGGGAGTTAGTTAATTTTGACGTCTATGGTTCCAAGAGCGTCCAGACGATAGGAGTCTCTTCGACTTATCGAGGAAACAAGAACCTATCGGATGGGTTCCATAGGATCCTGATGGAGCATGGGATTAGCTCTCAGTTAAATGCTCCAAGGATGACACGTCAGAATAAAGTCTCCGAGAGAAGGAATCGGACCCTGTTTGACATGGTCCGTAGTCTGATGAATATTGCCAAATGTACTACCCACCCTTTGGTGGGGTTGTACCTTAAAACAGTAGCTTATATCTGAAACTCTCTCTCATCTAGATCAGTGCCTCAGACCTATAGAGAGCTATGGTCTAAGCAAAAGCTGACACTATAGAGTCTCGAGATATAGGGTTGTCCTGCACTTGTGCAAAAGGACAAGAGGGATGAGATGGAGATGTAGTTCCAGGTATATCTGTTTGTAGGTTACCCTTAGGAGGCATAAGGTGGACTGTTCTATGATCTTGAGGTTTGGAAGGTAATCGTTTCTACGAATACCATCTACCTAGACCAGGATTATATTATAGACCATAAGTTTACCGGTAAGGTAGTTCTGGGTAAACTACTGGGTACTGGTAGAGAGTGCGCATCTGAAAACATAGTGGGAGTAGATGATACAAGAAACTAGTATACCAGGTACTGTAGAAACAATTCACTTTTGTACCACCACCACTTCGTCGTTGTGGGACCATCAGAGCTCCTGAAAGATGCTATGAAGAAACTTTGATAGTTAATCCAGAGTTTCAGGAGGATGATCCCTAGAGCTACGAAGAAGTAGTGGGAGCTTCCTTTGTACCACCACCACCTCGTCGTTGTGGGACTATCAGAGCTCCTGAAAGATACTATGGAGAAACTTTGATAGTTAATCCAGAGTTTCAGGAGGATGATCTCTAGAGCTACGAAGAAGTAGTGGGAGCTTCCGACAGCTCTGACTGACAAAAGACCATGGAGGCAAAGTTGCATCAATGTCCCTTGGAATAGTCTTGACACTTATAGCACTATCACCCTTCAGGGTGTAGAAGGTGCATTAGAAAAGCACCCGATTAAGACTTAAGTAGCTAGATTAGTTACCAAAGGAGAAGGGATTGACTATGTCAAAACCATCTCACTGATAGCTATGTCTAAGTCTATAACGGATTCTCTTAATCCATCACAGCCCATTATACTTGGGAGATCTGGTTGATGGATGTCAAGACAGTTATTCCCTAACGGGAATTTGGAAAGGACATATGGATGATGTAGCCTCAGGCTTTGTGTCAGTAGGTTAGGAAGATATGGAATGCAAGTTGCAACGGTCCATTTATGGACTGATGCAAGCATCCAGGATGGAATGTATATTTTGATCAAGGGAATCCGCTCACACGGATTTGATCAGAATGAGGATAAACCAAGTGGGTACAAGAAAGGTGAAAAGGCTACAAGGGTGTGCATAGTACTTTACGTTAACGATATCCTACTGATTGAAAATGACGTAAGAATATTGTTTATGGTAAAGGTTTGTAGTCATCACAATTCGATGTGAAAGACCCTAGTGAGGCGAGTTATGCTCTGGGAATCAAGGTAACTCTAGATAACTAGAGCAAGATTCTCTTGCTGTCACAGGCTACGCATGAAGATAAGATTCTAGCCAGATTCGTTTTACGAGGCTAGATATCTATTGCGCAGCAGGAAGATGGGTCAGTTTCAGTCGAACCCGGGTCCAGATCTTTGGACCGATGTGAAGGGTATACTCAGAAATCCCCGTTAAGTAAGGATTGTGAGTTAGCTTGCACTTCACAGGTCCTGATATCGATTGGACACACAGGATCTAACTTTAGTGTCAGATGTGTGTTCCAGAGAATCGATTTCAGAGATTATTTTTATCTTGGGATTAGAAGCGGTAGTTGGTAGAGTGTGAAGCAAGAGTGAATCACAGACTCTACCACAGAGGCTTAGCACGTTGTTGCGTGCTAGGTAATATATCAGGTGGTAAGGCTTAGGAAGTTCTTAGAGAACTTGGGACGCGTACTAGAAGCTCAGTTATCTGTTGTTGCAACAGAAGAGCGGTAAGCAAGGTCCAATGAGACTAGGCACCACCGTGAGGGGAAACCCATCAAGTACAAACTTCACTTGATCTGACAGTTATAGGAGGAAATGCAAGTAGCGGTACTGAGGTGGAATCTACAGACAATGTTGCCAATTCCATTAGGGAATTCCTGCAAAGGCTTTTGGGTAGCATCTAGAAGCTACAGAGCTCAACACCGTTATTCCTCGTTAGACCTAGTGGGAGATTGTTAGAATTGGTGAGGTCTATAGCTCGTAAAAACCTATAGTTTAGCTATGTATGGTTGATAGTATAAGATTGCATCTAGGTACGTACCTTAGTACGTGTTCTGATTACAGAACAGAGAGCCATGGCTACATGGTAATCCTCTTGAGTGGGAGACTCAAGGGACTGGTCCCATGTAACCTAAATACGTTCGCAGCTCTGATTAGGGTTGGTCGCCCTATCAGGTTAAGCTGTTGGGATGACAGAGCGTGGGTGTCTCCACCACGGTCATTACCAGGCACAGTGTCTGTGGCCGAACGGAACCAACACGGTGCACAGATAGGTGAGCAGACACCTGTGCACTAAACCGTGTTTCTGCTTAGGGTAAAACGGTCCTAAACCCTGAGGAACCATGTCTGGTGGACTAACCAGTTGTGTGGTGCTTTGGCGCACCAATGTGTGAGGATCCGGATGCAGTGATCCAAAACCACGGTGTACTGGGTTACCCGGCTGGCGTTGCATCAGCATGTCACTCCTGCAGGCTATCCACACCCCTAACTGGAGGTGCGTTCCTTGGTCTGACCTACGTCGTATTAAACCCTGTCCAGGTGGTCATCAATTCGACTGGTGACGGATCCGGTTACTCGGTAGAGTTATCGGAGGTACGATGTACGTGGTCAACCTGGAAGGAACCGAGTCATATGAGCACTCGAGTCTGACGGTATTCTCCACCGCTCGAGTTGCGTCATGGCACCAGTGGAGGGACAGCGGGTTTACCATACTAAGCGGAGAGCAGGGGTATGAGGGAGAACATAGTAAGTCCGGGGGAATTGGAGTGCAGCCTGCGTCGCACTCTGGGTGGCTACGCAGGTTAACTCGGACTCAGAGGATCGATGGTACACTCGGGTAGTGTGTCGATCGAGTCTGAGTTGGAAGCCATGAACCCTGGTCCCTGAAGGTTCCACCTTATCGACATTATGTATGGTTCTTATACCATCTCCTCGAAACACAGAACGTAGTTAGAGGAAGCGAGAAGTCCAAGCATACGCTCCGTGAGTGCTTCGCACTAGTGCACGGTAGATGCGTAGCTACGTGCGTGCACTAAGGGGAAACCCTAGGTTAGTGCAGAGACGCATGTAGCAATTCCTTGCCATAAGTGGACTTTGCCACATGGGTGCGATGCGCCGGGACATGTTGCGAGTTGACTAGTTGACTTCACTAGGGGCACCCTACGGGAACCTCAGAGAATAGTGAAATCACTGGTGCACTTCACTTATGTGTGCCTTGTAAAGTCTCGTACACGAGGAACGGTCAACTAGTGGCATAAGGGCGTTTTGGTCATACCATGCGCCACTATGCACTAAGGGGGCCGGCCCTAAGTGTTGAGAGACTGTTCAAGGCCGGCCCCATTAGTTTCGGGAGGTTGTTGCCTCTGATGAAGGGGCCGGTTATGAGGCGCAGAAAACGAGCTGGTTTTGACCGTTTTTCGAAAACAAGGAAAGGATAGAGATAAAGAAGAGATATATAGGGATAAGGCTTGAATCAATCATCCTTATCCATACTGTCCTTATCCATATGGATAGGCCGGCTATATATATGAGAAGGAGAGAGAGGGTGCACGAAATTAGTACCATGGGCAAGCCCTAGGGCCGGCCATGCAAGCCATGGGGAAACCGAAGCCCCTCTTCTCTCTTCGCATCTCCTCTCTCGTCTCTCTCTCCCTCGCTTGCGCCATTGGATGGCGACTCGTCTTCCTCGCATGGTGTTTTCGTAGAAGTAGAAGGCTCGTCGTATGGAGGCACTCAGAGATCCATCGACGAGGTGCCGTGCATCGTGTGAGATCGGGTGAACTAGAAGGCGTCTCCCGCAACCTTTTGTTGTCCAGAATCTGCACAGAAAATCAATGTTATTTCTGCGATTCCGGGAGCTAAAGAAGTCCAAACGACGTGAAACTTGTTGAAAAAGTTGCGTCTCGAAGTTGGTTAACTGCAGTCCAAATTTCAGCCCAATCGGAGTTTGGAGCAGAAAGTTATGGCCATCGCACCGAAGCTATGTCGAGCAGATCCGTAACCCGTCTCCATCGACAAAGAAGAAATTTGTCGCGGTGAAAGATTCCGCACGCAGGTATGATCTCTAACAAGTAGATCTAACATAATTAGAACATGCATACATGCTAGATTGTTCTTTCGTGTTAGATCGTCGTTAGGGGTTCGCGTAGTTGCCATGCTAGATTCATACACGCATATGTAGATCGTTTCGATGAAAATTTTGATATGTAACGCACACCGCTCACGGTCCTCGGACCATCACTTTGCTTCCGCTGCGGGCCTCTGCCAGGGATTTATTTCCAACACTGAGGAGTGCTTACACAAGTAGACAGATGGTGGAACAGGCTTGACTAGGGTCTGAATACCAGAAGGCTATGGGAGCACTAGAAAACAGAAAGTGGGCTCTTGAATAATAGAATTTGATCTAAAATATTTGTCGGGTCTACTATATATAGAGGTTTGGGAATATTGGGGTTTTTGGCAAATATCCGGAGAGATTTGCTAGACCCTAAATAGTATCTATGGGCCCCAAGCAGGGCTGCAGGTTCCACCGTTGTCTTCGTAGGCCCCAAGCAGGGCTGCGAGTTCCACCGTTGTCTTAATGGGTCCCATGATGGGCTATGGGTTCCACAGTCATCTTTGTGGGCCCCAGGCAGGGATGCGGATCCCACTGTCATTTCCGTGGGCCCCAAACAAGGCTGCGGGTCCCACCATTATCTTTATGGGCCCAGGAAGGGCTACGGGTCCCACGGTCGTCTTCGTGGGCACCAAACAGGGTTGTGGGTCCCACTGTTATCTCCGTGGACCTTAAGTAGGGTTGTGGGTCCCACGGTCGACTCTGTGGATCCCAAGCAGGGCAGCAGGTCTTATTATCAAACGTTAGCCAAAATTTGCACTCATAATTATCCCCTCCCAGCTAGGCAGATACCAACCTAGCTGGCTGGGACTATAGTGCAAAAATCGATTGTGTGTCTGCTGACTCGCTATCCGGGGTCGACTGTTGCGCCTGCCAACCCCTTACCAAGGGTCGGCAAGGTGTGCGTCTGCCGACCCGCTATCCGGGGCTGACCGTAGCACCTACTGATCCCCTGCCAAGGGCTGGCCACTGTCCGTCTGCTGACCCCCTGTCTGGGGGCCGACCGTAACCGTCGATGACCCCCTGCCAAGGGCCGACCAGGTGCGTATTTGTCGACCCGCTGTCCGGGGCCGACCGTTGCGCCCGTCGATCCCTTGCCAAGGGCCTGCCGGGTGTGCGTCTACCAACCCACTGTCCGGGACCGACCGTAGCGCCTACTGACCCTTTGCCAAGGACCGGCCACTGTCCGTCTGCTGACCCCCTGTCTGGGGGCCGATCGTAGCGCCTGCCTACCCACTGTCTATGGTCGACCGGGTGTACATCTATCGACCCGCTGTCCGAGGACAACCGTTGCACCCATCAACCCCCTGCCAAGGGCCGATCGGGTGTACGTCTAGCGACTCGCTATCCGGGGCCGACCGTAGAGCCTGTCAACCCCCTGCCAAGGGTTGACCACTGTCTAGCTGCCGACCCCCTATCCGAGGGCCGACTGTAGCATCCACCGACACCCTACTAAGGGTCGGCCGAGTGCATATCTGCCGACCCGCTATCCGGGGTCGACCATTGCGCCCGCTGACCCCCTGCCAAGGGTCAACCACTGTCCGTCTGTCGAGGAGCGTGACGAGCGGCGATCGTAGTGCGCCGGCGTCGGGTGTATTGCCCAGCCCAGCCGATCGGACAGCCCGCGCTCATTTCTGCGTCCATGCACCGTTGGTCGGTTCTGGTCGGATGGCCTGCGTTGCCCACGTCCGTGCAGGTACCAGGCCCGCGCCCTATCGGTCGGTCGGGTGGTGGGCAAGCGGTCACCGCTGACTGACCGCAGAATCACGATCGGTCCCCGTATAGCACCGGCGGTCGGTTAGGGGTTTGCCCGGTCGGTCGTCTCTACGCGCCTGGTCGGTCGGCCATGGTGCGCCCAGTTGGCTGGCTGGGTGGCGCCTAGTCGGGCACAGGCGGGGGCCTGGTCGGTCGTGCTTGCGGGGGAGAGGGTCGGTTGTTGCGGTGGCGCCCGGTCGATCGCCGCCAACCGACACCAAAATTGAGGTCGGTTGTCGGGCATGTGTTGTGGTCAGTTGGTCACCCCTGGTGGAATGCTGCGGTGGTGCTTGGTCGGTCAGGTAGCCGGTCGATCGCCGCCTGACCCTAACTCTAAACCCTAAACCCACCCCCTAACCCTAACTCTAAACCCTCTAACCCCCTAACCCTAATGGTCGGGCAGTAGTCCTCGGTCTATGCGAGATTTGGAGGAAGTCGGGGAATCTCTCGCTTTTTCTCGAAATTGAATAGCAGGGGAATCTGGTCGGTCGAATGCCTTGGGCTAATTGAATGCCGAAGCTATAGACGCTTCAGACTTTGTCCTCGAGCACCAGAGCTGTCTCTCTGGGCGCATTAAGCACCAAGGTAGAGGTTGCCTCGGGTTTTGTTTATAAGCGTTAAAGTATTCTCTCCGAGCGCGTTGAGCGCCGAGACAGAGATCACCTCGGACTTCGTTTGTGGGCACTGCAGCTGTCACTCAGGGCGTGTTTAAGCGCCGAGGCAAAAATCGTCTCTGACTTTGTCTACGAGTGCCAAAGTTGTCTCTCCGGACGCTTTGAGCGCCAAGGCAGTGATCGCCTCGGACTTTGTCAGCGAACACCGGAGCTGTCACTCCGGGCGCATTGAGTGCCAAGGCGGAGGTCACCTCAACTTTTCTCTGTGAGTGTCAGAGCTGTCTCTTTGGGTGTGTTGACCGTCGAGGTGGAGGTCGCATCAGGTTTTGTCTACGAGCGCTGGAGCTATCTCTCCAAGCGCGTTGAGCGCCGAGCCAGAGATCGCCTCGGACTTCGTTTGTGGGTACCAGAGCTATCTCTCTGGGGGCATTTGAGTGCCGAGGTGAAGATCATCTCGGACTTTATCTGTGAACGCCGGAGCTGTCTCTTCGGGCGCGTTGAGAGCCAAGGCGGAGATCGCCTCGAACTTTATCTGCGAGCACCAGAGCTGTCTCTTGGGGAGCGTTGAGCACCGAGGCGGAGATTACCTTGGACTTTGTCTGCGAGCGCCGAGGCGGAGGTCGCCTCGGGTTTTGTCTGTGATCGCAGGAGTTGTCTCTCCGGGCAAGTTAAGTATCGAGATGAATGTCACCTCGGGTTTTGTCTGCGAGCACCGGAGCTGTCTCTCCGGGTGCGTTGAGCACCAAGGCAGAGATTGCCTTGGACTTCGTTTGTGGGCACCGGAGCTCTCTCTCCGGGATCGTTTAAGCGTCGTGGCAGAGATCGCCTCGGACTTTGTCTAAGAGCACTGGAGTTGTCTATTCAGGCGCATTGAGCGCCGAGGCGAAAATCGCCTCGGACTTTGTCTACGAGCGTCGGAACTGTCTCTCTGAGCGCGTTCAGCGCCAAGGCAGAGATCGCCTTGGACTTTGTCTATAAGCACCAGAGCTATCTCTCCGGGCGCGTTGAGCACCTAGGTGGAGATTGCCTCAGACTTTGTCTATAAGCGCCGAAGCTATCTCTCCGAGCGTGTTGAGTGTCGAGGCAGAGGTCACCTTGAGTTTTTCCTACGAGTGTCGGTGTTGTGCGAGGCACCTCGACAAGAAGGGGGTCGGTCAGGGGTGCCTGGGATCAGTTGTCGGGGATCCCCAGCAACCGAACCCCCCAACAGAGGTCGGTCGAGTGGGTTTCTTATGTAGTAGCATGAATGATGGGTTGCAGAGGTCTTATGATAATGAAGGTTGATAGTAGTACGTGTGCGGGATGATCCTTATGCCGACCCAAGGACTCCACCCAACAGTCAATCAATTCAAATTAAATGTCAACTTAATTATTGGTTCGAGTATTAGGTTTCTTTGATTTGATCTTTGAAGTTGAAGGTTTGTGGACTTAACCTTAGAAATAATTGAGAGATGGAGTGGAAAAGAGAGTTGACACGGGATGATCTTGGAGTTCAGCCAAGGCCTATGTCTTCGTGCTATAAGGTGCAACCTGAATTCACTAACACTTGAAATGTAGTGACCTCGACAGGCCGAGTATTACCTATCTTAGAAGAGAGAGGTCTGAGTTCTGGATTTCAAAAGTCCGATTCAGAAATCAGATAATCGATCTGGAATACTCATCTGGTCTGTTATTTATAGAGGTTTGGAAAATATTCAGGGTCCAGGGCGATTTCTGCAGTCGTATCAACAGGCACCAGGCAGGGCTGGTGGGCCCCACCATCATCTTTGTGGATCCATAGGCAGGGCTAGTGGATCCCGTCGTCGTCTCTGTGGACCCTCAAGTACGGCTAGTGGGTCCCATCTTCGTCTCTATAGACCCCCAAGCAAGGCTAGTGGGTCCTATCTTCATCTCTGTGGACCCCCAGGCAGGGCTAGTGGGTCCCGTGTTTGGGCATTGGCCAAATTTTGCACCCATAGTACGTGATGTTAGTTGACTGAGCTGAGGTACTGATTGATGCAAAAGGCTTTGGTCGAATGCCGAGACTTAGGTCTCAGACTTTGCCTTCAGGTACAAAGGCAGTATGCTTGGACCTTGTCTTCAAGTGCCAAGGGCAAGGCCTTGGGCTTGTTGAATGCCGAGGTGATGATCATCTCGGGCTTTGTCCTCGAGCACCAAGACAATCCGAGGCACCTTGGACTTTGTTTGCGAGCGTCAGGGCTATCTCCTTGGGCCTGTTGAGTGCCGAGGCAGTACGAGACACCTCGGACTTTGTCTGCATACTGAGGCAATGAGGGTACCTAAACTTTGTATTCGAGTGCCAAGGCTGTCTCCTTAGACTTTACTACATGCCAAGGCCACGAGGGTACCTCGGACTTTGTATTCGAGTGTCAATCTGTCTCCTTGGACTTTAATGCATGCCAAGGCAATAAGGGTGCCTCAGACTTTACATTCGAGTGCCAAGGCTGTCTCCTTGGACTTTACTATATGCTGAGGCAACGAGGGTGTCTCAAACTTTGTATTTGAGTGCCAAAGTCGTCTCCTTGGACTTTACTACATGTCGAGGCAACAAGGGTGCCTCGGACTTTGTATTCGACTGCCAAGGCTGTCTCCTTGGACTTTACCGCATGTCGGGGAATGAGAGTGCCTCGGACTTTGTATTTGAGTGTCAAGGATGTCTTCTTCAACTTTATTACATACCGAGACAGCGAGGGTGCCTCAAAATTTGTATTCAAATACCAAAGGTGTCTCCTTGGGTTTGTTTGCATGCCAAGGCAATGAGGGTACCTTGGACTTTGCATTCGAGTACCAAGGTTGTCTCCTTGGGCTGAGACGATACCGATGTCTCAGGATTTGGAAGGTACCGAGGCGGCGAAACCTGCCTCGAACTTTATCTTTGACTGTCAAGGCTGTCTCCTTGGATCGGGATGATGACGATGTCTCGAGCTTTGTTAGGTACCGAGGCGACAAAGCCTTTCTCGAAATTTGTCTTCGAATGCTAAGGTTATCTCCGTGAGCCGAGACGATGCCAACGTCTTGTGCTTTGTCAGGTGCCAAGGCAGCGAAGCCTAACTCAGACTTTGTCTTCAAATGCCAAGGCTGTTTCATTGGGCCGAGACGATACCAACGTCTCGGGCTTTGTCAGGTACTGAGGTGGCAAAGCCTGACTCGGACTTTTATCTTTGACTACCAAGGATAAGTCCTTGGGCCGAGACAATGGCAACATCTCGGGCTTTGGCAGGTGTCGAGGCGGCGAAGTGCGCCTCGGACTTTGTCTTTGACTACCAAGGTTGTCTCCTTGGGCCGAGTGTGGGTGCAAAATCTAGCTAACGCCCGATAGTGGGACCCGCAGCCCTGCTTGCGGTCCACACATGCCATCCGGGGACTGGTAAATCCCCCTGGATAATTACCTAAACTCATGATATTCTAGGGAATATTTCTAGTATATTTCTGAACCTTTATATATAGCCAATCATGTAAATAATCCAGATCCAATTTTATTATTATCAATCCCACTTTCTATTTTCCAGAGCTCTTTGAACCTTCTGGTATTCAGACTCTCAAGCCTCTGTTAGGATTGATGTGTTCTAAGCTTGTAAAACTTTATATTTTGATCTAATGATAAAGGTTGATAATTATTATATGAGATGCATATTGGTACGTAACATAGTTACATATTCTTTTAAGAACAGAGAGCCGTGGTTACATGGTAGTCCACTGAGTTGAAGACTGAGTAGATTGATCCTATATAATCTAAATAAGTTCGCAGCTATGATCAGGTTGGTCGCCTCATCATGATAAACTGTTGGGGATGACAGTATATGGGAAGTCTTCACCATGGTCATCACCAGGCAGAATGTTTATGGCCGAACAGAACTAACACGATGTACATATCAGTGAGCAGACACTGGTCTACTAAGTCGTGTTTCTGCTTAGGGTAAAATGGTCATAAACCTTGAGGAACCACGTTTGATGGACAAACCAGTTAAGTGTTGCTTTGGCGCACCAATGTGTAAAGATCCAGATACGTGATCCAAAACCACGGTGTACTGGGTTACCCAGCTGGCGTTGCATCAGTGTGTCACTCCTGCAAGCCATCCATACCCCTATCGGGAGGTGCGTTCCTTGGTTTGACTTACACTGTACCAAATCCAAGCCTGGTGGTCATTAGTTTGACTGTTGATGGGTTTGATTACTCGACGGGGTAATCAAAGGTACGATGTATAGGTCAACCTGGAAGGAACCAAATCATATGAGCATTCGAGTCTGACAGTATTCTCCACCGCTCGAAGTGCATCATGGTATCAAGTGGAGGGACAATTAGTTTATCACTACTAAGCGGAGAGTAGGGGTATGACGGAGAACATAGTAAGTTCGGGTGAATTAGAGTGCAGTCTGTATCGCACTCTGGGTGGCCACGCAGGTTAACTCGAGCTCAGAGGATCGATGGTACACTCGGTTAGTGTGTCGATCCAGCTTGAGTTGGAAGCCATGAACCCTGGTCCCTGATGGTTCCACCTTATCCATATTATGTACGGTTCTTGAACCATCTCCTCGGAACACAGTAAGTAGTAAGAGGAAGAAAGAAGTCTACACTCCGTGTGTGCTTTGAACTAGTGCATGGTAGATGCGTAACTATATGCGAGTGCTAAATGGGAAACCCTAGACTAATACAGAGGCGCAAGTAGTTATCCCTTGCCATAAATGAATTTCGCTGCATAGGTGCGATGCACTGAGACATATTGTGAGTTGACTAGTTGACTTACTAGATGCACCCTCCAGTGACCTCGGTTAATAGTGAAGTAACTAGTAAAGATCACTTAAGAAAGAGTCGCTAAGTCTCGCACACTAGAAATGATCGATTTGAGGCATAAGAGCATTTTGATAAAAGTGTGCACTGCCAAACCTCACTAGCGCCCGACCCTAGCTGTGGGAGACCCATGCAGGGCCGACCCCTATTTCTGGGGATTAGAATTCCCTAGTAATAGGGCTGGCCATAGGGATAAGATAGGGGTTTTGAATTAGTCAAAACAAGCCCTATAAGTGGGAAAAAATGATAAAGAGAATGAGAGATATAGGAAGATTTTAAGAGGATTAAACCTATCCCCTTGGATCCTTATCCAAGGGGGTAGGCCGTCCTTATAAAAGGGGGAGGGGGACTGGCCATACATACGCACCAAAATCGAATCCCCCACCTCTTTTCTCCCTAGTTCTCTCTCCCATCTCTCTCTACTTCCCCGCTGACTTCGTCTTTCTCGTGTGGAGTTTCGGAGAAGGAGAATAATCATTATTCGGAGGCACTCAGCGATCTGAGAGCGATGTACCATGCATCGTGCGAGATCAGGTGAACAAAAAGGCATCAATTCCTGGTATACCATCGGTTTCTTCGCGGACGATCTTTCGTCTCCATCGACAAAGAAGATAATTCTCCACGGTTAAAAGATCCGCACGAAGGTATGCATATTCTAACATGTAGATCTAGCGAGTTTTTTTATTTGCATTCATGCTAGATAATCATTACTCTAGATTGCTGTTATAATGTTCGAATCACGTGCACACACATACACGCACATATAGATTAGTTTTAATGAAAGTTTAAATCGTGTAACGTGCACCATGAAAGGTCTTTCGACTGCTTAATCGCTTCCGCTATGAGCCTCTGCCATAGGATTATTTCCAACAATTAGTAGCAGAGCCGCATTAGTGGTGTGTGTTTCATGACTTTCCATGAAACCATCATGTATGTGTTGTAGCTCGTGTGTCCTTAGCGTGGATTTTCTGTATTAACATTAAGATGACTTTGGTTATTGCTTTAATTAGAATACTACTCTGGTATATGATAATACTTATACAATAAAAGGACCCTAGGGAACACAGTAGGCCACTGAGGCGCATGGAGGATCCATGCTTGGGAGACCTAGTGGACCAGTTCTGTGCAGACCTAGAACTAGTTCACAGCTTTGGTGATGCTGGTCGCTTCACCGAGCATAAGCTGTTGGTAGGTAGAGGATATGGTGAAGTCCACCACGAGAACGTGGGATTCCCATTCACTTGACCAAGCACGATGATCGTGTTGAACAGGAACCAAGACGGTGCACAGTTCAGTGATTCAGATACTGGTGCAGAAACCGTCTTACTACTATAGATAATATGTCCTTAACCCCGAGAGACCATGCTCACTGGGCCAACCAGTTAAGTGGTGCTTTGATGTGCCAACGTATGCGAACCTTCCATAGTCCAATACCATGGTACGTTGGGTTACCCGGCTGGCGCTTGAGTGACATGTAATCCCTACAGGTTATCCGACGTCCAGTGTTGGATGGGTACGTTTTAATGAGTCAATCTGTCCACACAGTTAACCCAGGCCTGGTGGTTGTCAGTATGACTGACGATGTTCCGGATGCTAGGCATAGCACCGGAAGGTGTGTGGTGTTATAGATGACAAGTCATCAAACCCTAGTCAGATGATCGATCGGGATCTGACGGTGCTCCCCACCGCCCGAGTCGTATCATGGCACCAGTAATAGGAGGGATAAGGATTATCGGAGTTTAGTAGAGAACAGGGTTACGAGGGAGTAACATAAGTTTAGGATCACTAGAGTTCAACTCGCGTCGCAATCTGGGTGGCTACTCGGGTTAATCGGATTAGGGCTGATTAACGGAACTTTCGGTGTGTCACCGGAATAGTTAATCAGGGATCCGGTTAGAGCTAGAGATCCCGAACCCTGAAGGTTCCACCCTGTCGTTGCATATAGGAATTGTTCCCCGACCTAGTTGGATACGTTGGATGCGAAGTAGCGCGATGGAGCGCAAGCCCGGAACCAAAGAACCTAATTCACATGTGTTATGGGCCGTAGGGGTATTTTGGTAAATACTGAAATATGGCTCAGAATATATTAAATATGGATCTTAGATTGAGCGTAATAATTCCAGAAGCTCACAGGCATTGACGGAACTCAATTCCGAGTAGCGCACCTCACTCAGTCTCACTTTCAGTTTTCCGATTTTCGTGAAGGGCGTTTTTGTCCGGACTTCACGATAGACACCTGGAAGACCTAAATCCAATCCCCCCTCATCCCTATCCACCTAAGGGCCGGCCCTAGGCTCCTTGGAGCCATGGGAGACCAGCCTTATAAAGGAAATAGGGAGGGGAGGGGCCGGCCCAATGGTTCTACTCCCTCCCCTCCAAAAATCCGATCCTTTGTGCTCCTCTTTTGTGGTTTCGGCCAAGGAAAAGAGAGGAAGAAGAAGGGAGAAGGAAGAGGAAGGAAGGAGAAGGAAGAAAGGAGAAAGAGGAGGAGAAAATCTCACGGCTCGCCATCGTCTTCGCAACGGATTCCTCCGTCGGCTCGTAATCCCTGCACTCAGAGACGGGATTTCGAGGATTCTTCAATTCGCAAAGGACAAGGTGCTATCCGACAGTTTCCCTTGCGATTCAAGTGCGGTTCTTCATCGTTCCATAATCTCTGGATCATAGATCCATAAGCTATGATGAATCTAAACACCTAAGTAGATGCATTCATGTCTTCCGTAGATCGTAGTATGCCTCTAGGGTGTCCGCACATATGCTAAGATCATAGATTTGCATGTAGATGGTTTTGTATCACGAATTGTAATAAAACATACATTGTATGATCTTCGTATCTTTCTTTTGCTTCCGCTGCGACTCTGATACACGGATCCAATTCCAACAATTGGTATCAGAGCACGCTTTGGTGTATGTTTCATGCATGAATTCGTGAAAATATCATGTGAATATATGATGGCATATGTTTTCGTCGGGGTTCGGCGTAGATCACGCATATGGATTGTGCTATGTATCGTCTTTTTGCAGGTGTCGTGCTGAATAGTAATCTGTGATTGCATACATCCGGGGATCGGACCCCGGATTTTATTTTTGCATTGATTATTATTGTGGATTGTAAGGCTTTAGATGGGCGAGGGTGGGGGTTGACCATCCTCGATTCCCTGGCCAATTTTCTAGGATTGTTTCTTTTTCTTTCTAGCGAAATTGTACACGAACGAGCACTTGCTCAGAGCGTGTTAGTTTTTTCGGTCACAGGAAGAAGGAGATGATGCTACATCCATGGTTCGGGCAAGCGGTACTATGGCGTGCAAAGACCCGGCGAAAGCGTGCACATTGGCGATGAAAGGGATCGTCGTCAGAGATCGTGCAGAACGGAAGAGCGGGATATCTTGGCTGTGCTATTCAGGTTCAGGGGTCGGACCCTGGACTTGATTCAGTTTGGATGTTTTTCTGTTGTTTCTCTTTATTCAGTATTTAGAGAACCCCGATGATAATGTGATTATCATTCTTGCTTGTGAGTTTGTCTCTAGATCAGGCTTTGGGTTAGTACTAAAATTATGGATTCATCGGTGTCTCTATATGCTTCTAACACGTGCAAATCCGGTGGCTAGCTAAAAGGAAAGGTGGTAACCGCCCTCGTGGTAGTTCAGGTAGCCAAGTACTGTGCACCGAGATAGACGCAATATTAGATTTGTTTAGTGATAATTAACTAATGTCTCCATAAGAAGTATGATAACCCTAGTGGGATGCCCTTTCCCCACATGGTCCTAGCGACCAAGTTAGGTTAAGATTTCACTGTGTGATACCAGTTTCTAGATGACGTTTGATGGTAGTATGAACTCATCACGATTTGGTTATGTCACTATTAAGTTGAGGTCCGGCGGAGGTTGTCGGATGTCCCTATTTGGCCAGCATCGAAACCTGTAATGAGATAAGGTCTACTATGACATCAGGCATCAAATTATGAACGAGGCGTTATCGTAGTGGGAGTCCTTTCCACGTTGACCTTAGGGTAGGCTCCAGATCTTAGGATTGTGGGCAAACTAGTGAAGTATCGGGATCTTTGGAATCTATGTAATGTGATCCTTGCAAGAAAGGCGAAAGCTGAGTATTCAAGGTAGGGACTATGATATTTTTCGAGGATACTAATGCTTTGCGGGAGGGTTTGTAATCCTAGTGGGAGCACAATAGACCAGGATCTATGTCTAGGAGGTCGTGACCATTCTAGATATGCATAAAACCTCATAAAGAAGGCATGTGTAAGAGGTTCCCTCCAAAGGGGAGCCCCTGGCCTCCACAATCAATCGGCTAAGGGTCTGGGTGGGAGGTACGCAGTTCGATATTCCCACCGGGTGAGAGCTGTGTTTCCTTCTATGCTGGTTCGCCTAGTGGTTTCCTTTGGGACATGGCGGATGCCGGTGGCAGTGGGTGACGGTTTTATCCTACACCACGGGAGCCTATGAACCCCCCTGCCGACACCACCTAGATTTGTAGGAACATCCGAAAGCTTGTGTGAAGCCGCTGTTGCTGCGCACGCGGGTCACATAAAGCTGGCCAAAAAGAGACTGGGAGGTCTTTTAGTTTATCGTGGGTAATTCTGATGAAGACTGGGTCGTAAAAACCCCGTTGACAGAAGCGGTTGCATGCTCTCACCGAGATGCTGTCTCCAATTCAGGGCCGATAGTCTCAGTGCTCGAGCCCAGGGAATTTAGATTCCTGGATGTCTCCACTTGAGGTGGTGAAGACATAGCGGCTGGAGTAGACATTATCTATTTCTAAATTCCATGAAATAGATTGTAGTAGACCCTAACTATTGCTTTAAACCATTATTTACAGAAATCATGACCAAGCTCGACCCCCTTGCCTCCATACTTGATAACAAACTTACGGGACCAAATTACGAGGACTGGAAGCGTAACCTCATGCTCGTCCTAAGGGTTGGTAAACACACAATTGCTCTAAGTACCCCTCAACCGGCCATGTCGGGACCAGATGCAACTGAGGCTCAGTTAAAGGAATGGAAAGACTGGCTAGATGCTGATGAGATGTGCAAGTGCTACATAGTGGCATCCTTGCAGACCGTCCTTCAAAAGCAAGTCGAAGATATGGCCTTTGCTTCAGACATGATGCTCTATCTAAAGGAAATGTTCGAGGGTCGTAGTCGGGTAACTCGTTACCTGACCATCAAGAAATTGGTGTCCACGAAGATGGCAGAGGGGACTTTAGTTCGGGATCATATGCTGAAATTGTTTGGCTATGCGAACGATCTTGGTTCCTTCGATGTCATCTTGGATGCAGAGATCCAGACCGACATTTTTCTCGCGTCTCTGTCAGGAGCGTTTGAGGGCTTCGTTACCAACTTCAACCTTAACCGGTTGGAGATGTCTAACGCAGAGCTCCTAGCGGCGCTCCAGGCGGCAGAGGACGGGATGAAGGCAGGAGCCCAATCCCTGAACGTAGAGCGGACTTCTTCTCTGAAAGCCAAAGGCAAGTTTCAAAAAAGAAAGTCTAAGAAGCCCGTGAAGATAGGCCAGGTGCAGTTGCAGATTCCTAAGCAGAATGGTCCGGCGAAGCCCAAAGGAAAATATTTCCGATATGACAAGAAGGGGCACTGGAAGGGCGACTACCGTGCGACTCCCAAGAAGGCTGAGACAGGTATATCTCAAATCCATATAGTGGAATCCCTTGTAGCATCCAGTTGTTCTCCAGTTTCATGGATTGTGGATTCTGGTTCCACTAACCATGCTTGTAATAATTTGTAGGGGTTCAAGGAGATAAGAAAACTGGGTGATGGAGAAATAATCCTAAGCATGGAAACTAAGGCCGTGGCAGAGGCTGAAGCAGTTGGAGATGTCATCTTGCAGTTCCTTGATGGAAGAAGTTTATTACTTAGAGACATACTTTATGTACCATCCTTGAGACGTAATTTAATTTCTGTTTCCTTATTGAATAATGAAGGTTTTTCAGTTTTATTTGATGCTTCTGGTGTGTCAATTAAATTGAATGGTTCCTTTGTTTGTAAGGGAAAGATACAGAATGGTCTCTATGTAATTAACTCCAATCATAAGCAGGATAACATAACTGAAGCTTGTGTGATTAATTCATTTAAAAGGAAAAATCCCTCAGATAATCCAACACTCATTTGGCATCTAAGGCTTGGACACATAACCTCAGACAGGATTCACAAGTTGGTTTAGGTAGAACTCTTAAGTCCAAATATTTCAGAAAGCCTACCGACGTGTGAGTCTTGCCTGGAAGGCAAGATGACTAAAAGGTCTTTCCGAGCCAAAGGTAGCAGATCTAAGGAGGTATTGGAGTTGGTACACACTGATGTATGTGGGCCCATAAGTGTCCGTGCCATAGGAGGCTTCGAGTATTTCATCACCTTCACGGATGATCACTTGAGGTTTGGATACATATATCTAATGCGGCGGAAGTCTGAATCCTTTGATAAGTTCAAGGAGTTCAGAGCTGAAGCAGAAAAGCAGACGGGTAAAAGTATCAAGTCTCTTCGATCAGATCGAGGAGGCGAATACCTATCGGATAAATTTATAGGGTACCTGCGTGAGCATGGGATCGTATCCCAGTTGACTGCACCAGGGACACCACAACAAAACGGTATACCTGAGAGGTGAAACTGAACTTTGTTAGACATGGTTCGGACTATGATGAGTTATGCAATATTGCCACCTAGTTTTTGGGGATATGCCCTAGAGACGGCAGCATATACTTTGAACTTTGTTCCATCAAAGTCAGTACCCCTAACTCCTTGGGAGCTGTGGTTAAAGCGAAAGCCAAGCCTACAGCACTTTAGGATTTGGGGTTGTCCAACACATGTGCGGAAGGACAAGCGAGATAAGATGGAGTCAAAAACTAAGGTATGTCTATTCGTTGGGTATCCAAAAGAGACAAAGGGTGGTTTATTTTATGATCTTGAGGATAGAAAGGTTGCCGTCTCGACGAACGCCGTATTCCTGGAGCAGGATTATTTAATAGACCATAAGCCCACCAGTAAAGTAGTTCTTGAAGAATTGCTTGGTACTGATGGGAGTACGCAGACAAAAAATATAGTGGGAGCCGATACCACTAAGATTAACGGTACTGTAGAATCGACTCCTTTGGAACCACCGCAGGTTCGTCGCAGTGGGAGGACCACAGGTGCTCCTGATAGATACATTGGAGAAGCCTTTATGGTTGATCCAGAGTTTCAGGAGAATGATTCTCTGAACTGTGACGAAGCGATGGTATCCACTGACCATGCAGCATGGTAGGAAGCCATGGAGGCAGAACTGACATCGATGTCCCAAAACTCGGTCTGGACACTTGTAACACCACCTCACAACATTAAACCTGTAGGGTGTAAGTGGGTGTACAAAAGGAAAAGAGGTCCGGATGGTACCGTTGAGACTTACAAAGCTAGACTAGTCGCTAAGGGTTATACCCAGCGAGAAGGGATTGACTATGACGAAACCTTTTTGCCAGTGGCTATGCTTAAGTCTATCCGGATCCTCTTGTCCATTGTAGCCTATTATGATTGGAAGATCTGGCAAATGGACGTCAAGACCGTATTCCTCAATTAGGATTTGGAAGAAGACATCTACATGTCTCAGCCTCCAGGCTTTATCGCAAAAGGTCAGGAAGGTCTGGTGTGCAAGTTGCAAAGGTCCATTTATGGACTGAAGCAAGCATCCAGAAGTTGGAACATGTGTTTTGATCAGGCTATTCAGTCTTATAGATTTGAACATAACGTGGATGAACCATGTGTTTATAAAAGGAGCGATAAGACTGCAATAGTTTTTCTAGTGATTTACGTAGACGATATCCTGCTCATCGAAAACGATATTGGAACGTTGTCTACAGTGAAGGTGTGGTTATCCTCTCAATTTGACATGAAAGACCTGGGTGAAGCGAGTTATGTTCTGGGGATCAAGGTAACTCGAGATCGCCAGAATAAGATTCTCTCGCTGTCACAGTCAGCCTACATAGATACTATCTTGGTCAGATTCAGTATGCACAACTCCAAGAAGGGACTGGTTCCATTCAGACATGGAATGAAATTGTTCAAGGATCAGGGTCCTAAGACTCATGAGGAGAGGGCAGAGATGCAGAAGATACCTTATGCTTCGGCTGTAGGGAGTCTGATGTATGTCATGCAGTGCACGAGACCAGATATATGCTATGCAGTAGGCATGATGGGCAGGTATCAGTCAAATTCGGGTCCAGGGCACTGGACTGCTGTGAAAAGTATAATCAAGTATCTCCGTAGGACGAGAGATTATGAGTTAGTTTACTCTTCACAGGAACTGATGCCGATTGGATATACGGATTTTGACTTTGCGTCAGATCCGGAATCCAGGAGATCGACGTCAGGGTTTGTGTTTTCATTAGGAGGAGGAGCTGTCAGTTGGAGGAGCGTGAAGCAGGGATGCATCGCGGATTCGACGACAGAGGCTGAGTACGTTACGGCGTGCGAAGCAGCTAAAGAGGCGGTGTGGCTCAAGAAGTTCCTCACGGACTTAGGATGCATACCGGGAGCTCAAGATCCTATTGTCCTTTACTGCGATAATAGTGGAGCGGCAGCACAATCCAAGGAGCCAAGATATCACCAGAAGAGCAAGCATATCGAGCGGAAATACTACATAATCCGGGACTTGCAGAAGCGAGGGGAGGTAGCAGTGACTCAGGTGGTGTCTGCAGATAAAATGGCGGACCCTTTCACAAAGGCGTTACCGACCAAGGCTTTTGAGAAGCACATGGATGCCATGGGAGTTAAGACTGTTGTTCCCCGCTAGGCCAAGTGGGAGATTGTTGTAGCTCGTATGTCCTTAGCGTTGATTTTCTGTATTAACATTAAGATGACTTTGGTTATTGATTTAATTAGAATACTACTCCGGTGTATGATAATACTCATACAATAAAAGGACCCTAGGGAACACAGTAGGCCACTGAGGCGCATGGAGGATCCATGCTTGGGAGACCCAGTGGACCAGTTCTGTATAGACCTAGAACTAGTTCACAGCTTTGGTGATGCTGGTCGCTTCACCGAGCATAAACTGTTGGCAGGTAAAGGATGTGGTGAAGTCTCCACCACGGGAACGTGGGATTCCCATTCACCTGACCAAGCACGATGATCGTGTTGAACAGGAACCAAGATGGTGCACAGTTCAGTGATTCAGACACTGGTGCAGAAACCGTCTTACTACTTTAGATAATCTGTCCTTAACCCTGAGGGACCATGCTCACTGGGCCAACCAGTTGAGTGGTGCTTTGATGTGCCAACGTGTGCGGACCTTCCATAGTCCAATACCACGGTATGTTGGGTTACCCGGCCGGCGCTTGAGTGACATGTAATCCCTACAGGTTATCCGGCGTTCGGTATTGGATGGGTGCGTTTTGATGAGTCAATCTGTCCACACAGTTAACCCAGGCCTGGTGGTTGTCAGTATGACTGACGATGTTCCGGATGCTAGGCATAGCACCGGAAGGTGTGTGGTGTTATAGATGACAAGTCATCAAACCCTAGTCAGATGATCGATCGGGATCTGACGGTGCTCCCTACCGCCCGAGTCGTATCATGGCACCAGTAATAGGAGGGATAAGGATTATCGGAGTTTAGTAGAGAACAGAGTTACGAGGGAGTAACATAATTTTAGGATCACTGGAGTTCAACTCGCGTCGCACTCTGGGTGGCTACGCGGGTTAATCGGATTAGGGCTGATTAATGGAACTTTCGGTGTGTCACCGGAACAGTTAATCAGGGATCCGGTTGGAGCTAGAGATCCCGAACCCTGAAGGTTCCACCCTGTCGTTGCATATAGAAATTGTTCCCCGACCTAGTTGGATACGTTGGATGTGAAGTAGCGCGATGGAGCGCAAGCCCGGAGCCAAAGAACCTAATTCATATGTGTTAAGGGCCTTAGGGGTATTTTGGTAAATACTGAAATATGGCTCAGAACATATTGAATATGGATCTTAGATTGAGCGGAATAATTCCAGGAGCTCACAGGCGCTGACGGAACTCGATTTCGAGTAGCGCACCTCACTCAGTCTCACTTTCAGTTTTCCGCTTTTCGTGAAGGGCGTTTTCGTCCGGACTTCACGATAGACACCCGGAAGACCTAAATCCGATCCCCCCTCATCCCTATCCACCTAAGGGCCGGCCCTAGGCTCCTTGGATCCATGGGAGACCGGCCCTATAAAGGAAATAGGGAGGGGAGGGGCCGGCCCAATGGTTCTACTCCCTCCCCTCCAAAAATCCGACCCTTTGTGCTCCTCCTTTGTGGTTTCGGCCAAGGAAAAGAGAGGAAGAAGAAGGGAGAAGGAAGAGGAAGGAAGGAGAAGGAAGAAAGGAGAAAGAGGAGGAGAAAATCTCGCGGCTCGCCGTCGTCTTCGCAACGGATTCCTCCGTCGGCTCGTAATCCCTGCACTCAGAGACGAGATTTCGAGGATTCTTCAATTCGCAAAGGACAAGGTGTTATCCGACAGTTTCCCTTGTGATTCAAGTATGGTTCTTCATCGTTCCGTAATCTCCGGATCATAGATCAATAAGGTATAATGAATCTAAACACCTAAGTAGATGCATTCATGTCTTCCGTAGATCGTAGTATGCCTCTAGGGTGTCCGCACATATGCTAAGATCATAGATTTGCATTGAGATTGTTTTGTATAACGAATTGTAATGAAACATACACCGTATGATCTCCGGATCTTTCTTTTGCTTCCGCTGCGACTCTGATACACGGATCCAATTCTAACAGTATACGCATGATGAGCGCGAGATTTCATCGGGGTTCCTACACTTAGATCATGCATTGTATATATGTTGCTTGTTCTATGTATCGTGTTTGCAGGGCACTGCTATAAAATTGATCTAGATATATGTTTGCTTGCTACCGGAGTTCAAACCCCGAGTTAGTCTTTGTTTGGATTCTCTCTATATGTGTGGATAGGTTTTAGAGCCTTAGATTGGGCGAGTGATAGGGGTTGACCATCCTCGGTTTCCATGGCTTTTTCCAAGGTATGTTTTCTTTTCTTTCTAGGAAATTGTGTATGAGCGAGCACTTGCTCGAAGCATTATAGAATTTTTTCGGTTACAGATTGAGAAGAATGATGTGCCAAAGAAATCCACCATCGGGAGCGTAAGCGGAACCCTGGAGGACGAAGACGATCCGGCAAAATATTCGCAAGCGCGACGGGGGACCCGGACCGAGGAACTTTGCAAAGAAAGTTAAAGAGCCTGCGCTGTGCTAATTAGGTTCAGGGGTCGGACCCTAAACTTGATTTAGTTGAATGGTTGCTTTCTTTATAAGTTCTTTATATTTCATATCGAATCCCGATGAGATAATCTTATTATTTGTTTTCAAAGAGATACATTTCCCCTCCGGTCCAAGCGACCGTATTAGGATAGGATCCCGCTATATAATACTTATTATTCAGTTGACTTTTGATGACAATAGGATCCCATCACATATGGTTATTGTCACGCCCCGAATTCTGGACTAAGAAGAGAGGGTCCAAAACTCAAGGGTGATATTTTGAAATAGAGGAAAATATAATTACAGAGATAACATAACGCGGAAGCAATAACTAGACAACTCCAGTTGTCACTCCTACCCTCGCAATCCGATGATGAACTGCTACTCCAACTGAAACTGTCACAAAGCTCCTAACGCTCCGTCCGAGAGAAAGAACCTGGGGGGGAGAAAAAAAACAACAAAACAACTCCCCCTGAGTATAAAACTCAGTGGTCCTAAAGAACAAGTAGGAGAACGCAAGAAAGATATATAGCAGAAAATGTACTACTATAGTAAAGTAAAACCGCAACCATAACTAAGTAACCAATAAAAGAACTACAACTACTACAAATCTATGCTAAGTGATCTATTCTATTATGTCCAGAAATCTCATATTATACGCTCAAGGTCCTAACCGACAATTCCCTCATGAGGCGTCCCATTCCACTTCATGAGAGAACCTATTTTCTAGGTTGTGCATAGTGATGCAAAGCCCTAGGCTAAGGAAAAGAACAAAAACGAAAAGAAGGAGGCAAAAACAAGTATGAACCCCAAGTTTGAGCTAGGCTCCCGACTTGGTGGCGTTACTATTGGGTTCATTTTTTGCAACAGGGGAACCACTCCGTTCCTTATGCTCGGGATACAGCCTCGAGACATACTACCCTAGTGGCCAAAAAGGGGGCTTGGTCTTTCACCATGGGGCACTCACACCCAACTTGCTTTTTATGGGGTCTAAACCCCAGGATTAGGCCACTCCACCTCACTTTCCCTGCGGGAAACAACCTGTGACCTAACCCCATGATCCTTCCTACTCGTTTCGGTTTGTGCACAACTAAGGGTTCACTTACCTACGATGTACATGCGGATCTATACCGAGAGCCAGTCGGGCAACTAGGTTGCCACGACGCCAGCACATTTCAGAAGTTGCTACAAACCCCATAAAATCATATAAATCAATGTTCTCCAAATCGACCAGTCTCTAAACAATTTATATTTAAATAAATAGAACAAAAAGATAATATCTACCAACTTTGCAAATCAAAAAGTATATGCCCATGATCTCTAACTAAGCATGCAACATATTACGCGAATAATTTATTTTTAATTAAAATATCTACATGCAGTACGACTAACCTGTTGGAGCGTGCCTATCGATTGCGAGTCACTCTGCTCCTAATCTGGGAATAGTCTGAACAAAGCAAGGAATTGTATAAGAAACTAAGGCTAAGGTGTTTGGATCCAAAATCGAACCGGGTTTGGTTCAGTTTGGATCGGGCTTGGGTCAAGTTTAGGTTCATGGGTTAGGTTTAGGTTGAGTCAGGTTTGGCATGGGTCGGGTTAAGATATAGCCTAAATGTTAGTCCCAATCCATTTACAAAAGGTTGGGGTGCTCACAAGAAATTAGTAAGGATTGTATTGGAAATTGGGGTGCTCTAATAAATAGGGTTGTAATACGTAAAAAGGAGGATAATGAATTGTAGGTGCACTAAACAAAGGATATGAGTGTAGGGGTATAACTCGTTAAATACGGGGTGGGTACAACTTGAGTTACTAAAATAAAAGAGGGAGCTTCTATGGTACCCACCACTACGTTGTATGGACAAAGGAATGGATGACCCACCACTACAATGCATGGGAAAAGGGGATGGATGGTTGAGATGGATTCGGTATCAAAACCAATTTCCAACTTCTCTTCTCTTGCTATCAGAACCAAAACCAGTAGACGGCTTCAACACATGGTACTCTATCAGGATTTCTGGCTAGTAGCCAGTCTCCAGAGCTATCGGGTTTAGAAGTTCGGCATAGAGGTATGTTTGCACGGCCACCAAGCCTTAGCCGACTCAGCGGGGAAAGAAGAGAAAACGGATGGGCTCTCAGGTGGGTTTTGTATGCATATGGCTATGGCCGCATGGTTGTGGTGCTGATATATTTAGGAGGGGAGAAACAAAGGGAGGAATGAAGTGGTTGGCCTACCTCGACGGGGAAGAGGTTACCGGGGTCTCGTTTGCTCCTCTCCTCTTCTCTCGATCTCGATCTCTTCTCCTCTCTTGATCCCTTGACAACTCCTCACGATCTCACAATCGTAACCTAAGAGGAGATGGGTTTTCGGCCAGATAAAGGGGAGATTAATTCGTGCATGACCTGGGGTAGTTAATAGGTACTTGAGGGATACGTTGGTTATGGGATGAGGAGATTAATTCATGCATGACTTGGGATAGTTAATAGGTACTTGAGGGATACGTTGCTTATGGGATGAGGAGATTAATTCATACATGACTTGGGTAGTTAATAGGTACTTGAGGGATACGTTGCTTATGGGATGAGGAGACTAATTCATGCATGACTTGGGGTAGGTAATAGGTACTTGAGGGATACGTTGCTTATGGATGAGGAGATTAATTCGTGCATGACTTAGGGTAGTTAATAGGTACTTGAGGGATACGTTGCTTATGGGATGAACTTGATTACCCGACTTTTTCAAATCTTTGGAAATCCATAAAGGCAATTAAAGAGGAGTAGTCAACTTGGGCCTCCCTTTCTCTAAGACCAAGCCCAACAAAAGAGAGGAATCGGCCTGCCTCACAAATAAGTCAGGTTCGAAACTGGAGATCTTCCCAATAAGAAAACAAAACGGCTAAGGAAAAGCCCCATCTAGAAACTAATATAGGTAAAAAAGTAAAATAATAATAATAATAATAAAATAAAATTAAAAAAAAATCTTGAGTGCTACAACATAACCCCCTAAAAGAGAACTTCGTCCTCGAAGTTTAACCAGAAAAACCTTCGAAAAGATTGGGATACTGAGTCTTCATCTCCGACTCGAGCTCCCAAGTAGCTTCCTCAGGAGTATAGTGTTGCCACAACACCTTGACCATACGGATGGTCTTAGTGCGCAATACCCGATCTTCAGCTGCCAAAATCTACATCGGACGCTCCACGAAAGTCACGTCCTCACTGAGACTCAACCCCTGCCAGTCAAGAACGTGTGACGAGTCCGGCTCATACTTTCGGAGCATCGACACATGGAAGACCTGGTGGACACCGGAGAGTTGAGGTGGCAACGCTAAACGGCATGCGACATCCCCAACTCAGTCTAGTATCTCAAAGGGACCAATGAACCGGGGTGCTAGTTTTCGCTTCCGTCCGAACCTAACGAGACCTCGTCACGGGGAAACCTTCAAGAACACCCGGTCACCTACCTCAAACTCCAATGCTCACCGCCGAGTATCTGCGTAGCTCTTCTGCCGGCTCTGAGCTGCCCGCAGACGCTCTCTGATTACTTGGATCTTCTCCGACTTCTCTTGGACCATCTCTGGTCCTAGCAAGCTCTTCTCTCCGACCTCAGCCCAGCAAACCAGAGAACGACACGGTCTCCCGTAGAGAGCCTCAAAGGGAGCCATGCCGATGCTGGCTTGGAAGCTATTGTTGTAGGCGAACTCCACTAAGGGAAGGTGATGCTCCCAACTGTCTCCAAAATCCATCACACAGGCTCGAAGCATGTCCTATAGTGTCTGGATTGTACGCTCTGACTAACCATCCGTCTGAGGGAGGTAGGCTGTGCTGAAGTGGAGCTTCGTCCCCATAGCCTCCTGTAAGCTTCCCCAGAAATATGAGACAAACCGAGGGTCTCTATCTGAAACAATAGTGATGGGGACTCCATGGAGCTTCACAATCTCTCTCATATATCGCTCACTGTAATCCTTCGGCGCCATCGTCTTGCGAACAGGGATGAAGTGCGCTGACTTCGTCAACTGATCAACTATTACCCAGATCGAGTCATGGCCCTTCCGAGTAGCAGATAAACCAGACAGAAAATCCATCGTGATGTGCTCCCACTTCCACTTCGCTACTGGTAAAGGCTGCAAGAGTCCTTCTGGCCTCTGATGCTCCGCCTTGACCTGTTGACAGGTCAAACAACGAGAAACAAACTCTGCCACGTCCCTCTTCATGCCACTCCACCAGAACTGCCTCTTCAGGTCTTGATACATCTTGGTGGCTCCAGGATGTACCGTAACCCGAGAGCGATGAGCTTCTGTCAGAACCTCCAAGATGAGCTCCCGATCGGTAGAAAGGCATAACCTCCCTTGATACCTCAAGCCAGTATCTGCACCTATGGACCAACCATCCACTACATTTCCCTGCCTCAGACCAGCTCGAATATCCTCCAATTTTGCATCATCTCTCTGTGAGTTGATCACCCTCTGGAACAAAGAAGGTTGAGCTCGGATGCTGCATAGGATGGTGTGAGAAGGCTCTTTATTAACCCGCATGTCAAAACCCTCTACCATCACAAGAAACTCATATCGATCTGCTATCAAACAAGCCAATCTACTACGGGACTTTCGGCTGAGTGCATCTGCAACCACATTGGCCTTCCTGGGATGGTAGAAGAAATCATAGTTGTAGTCCGTCAGGACCTCAACCCATCTCCTCTGCCTCTGGTTCAAGTCCTTCTGAGAGTGAATGTACTTCAGGCTCTTATGATCACAGTACATCTCGAAGTCCTCGTCATAGAGGTAGTGCCTCCAAATCTTCAGTGCGAACACAACAGCTGCGCTCCAGGTCATGTGTGGGATAATTCTTCTCGTGAGGCTTCAACTGCCGGGAGGCATAAGCCACCATTTTACCATCTTGCATCAATACTGCACCAAGGCCTGCTAAAGAAGCATCTGTGTACACCACATAGCTCCGACCGCTGACAGGGACGGTGAGCACCGGTGCAGTAGTGAGGCGTTTCTTCAACTCTTGGAAAGATGCCTCATACTCGTCCGTCCACTCGAATTGAACTCCCTTCTTTGTCAATTGGGTCAGGGGACCTGCTAGATGAGACAAGCCCTCGACAAACCTCCGATAGTATCCTGCCAGACCTAGGAAACTTCGGATCTCAAAGACGTTCTTGGGCTGCTCCCAATCCAAGACTGCCTCGATCTTTGCAGGATTCACTGAAATCCCATCCTTCGAGACCACATACCCAAGGAATTTCACCTCCTGCATCCAAAACTCGCATTTACTGAGCTTTGCATATAGTTAGTGATCCCTCAGGATCTGTAGTGCCTTCCGTAAATGATCCTCGTGCTCATCCTCTGTCTTGGAGTAAATAAGGACGTTGTCAACAAATACAACCACAAACTGGTCAAGGTGCTCTCGGAAGACTCGATTCATCAAGTCCATAAAAGCTACGGGGGCATTCGTCAGACCGAACGACATCACCAAGAACTCATAGTGGCCATAGCGTGTCCGAAACGCCATCTTCTGGATGTCTTCTGCCCTTACTCTCAGCTGATGGTAGCCCGTTCTCAAGTCGATCTTTGAGAAACAACAGGCTCCTTGCAACTGGTCGAATAGATCATCTATTCGGGGAAGAGGATATCGGTTCTTCACAGTCACAGCATTCAACTTCCGGTAGTCAATGCAGAGCCTCTTCGACCCATCCTTCTTCTGAGCAAACAACACTGGGGCGCCCCAGGGAGAAACACTAGGGCGGATGAATCCTAATGTCATAAGTTCCTCAAGCTGAGTCTTCAACTCCCTTAGCTCAGCTGGAGCCATCCGGTAAGGTGCCACTGAAATAGGGGCGGTGCCCGGTACCAACTCAATACAAAAATCAACTTCCCTAACTGGTGGCAAGCCAGGAAGTTCCTCGGGGAAGACATCGAAAAAGTCTCTCACAACTGGTGCCAACTCTAGGGACGCTCCATCATCTGCTGCACTCGAGAGTCGAGCCAGGAGACTAAGACTAAAATGCTCCATAGGAGGCGGACATAGAATCGCCATCCGATCTCCAACGAAAGAGAATATCGGGACTCTTGGCGGGCGCAATGTCACCTTCTTGGAGTAGCAATCCAGGCAAGCATGATATGCTGCTAACCAGTCCATACCCAAAAGGACGTCAAACTCGTCCAAATCCAACACGATCAAATCCGCTAACAGCTCCCGATCTCCAACTCGAATGATACACCTCCTACAAATTCGGTCTACAACAGTACTGGTCCCTAGAGGTGATATCACTGATAAGGCATGGCCCAATGGTTCGGTCTCTATCCCTAGGACGGATACGAACCTCGGTACAATATAAGAGTGTGTGGAACCAGTGTCAAGCATCACATGAGCTAAGGTAGAAAAGACAAAAAGAGTGCCCTCAATAGCGGCTGTCGAAGCTCCTACATCCCGGTCCACCAATGCATATGCCCTGCCCTGAGTGCGCTGACCACTGCCACCCTGGTGAGTCGGAGGCCTTTGCTGAAGTGACTGAGGTGCACGGTACTGCTGAGAGTTCTGCTGCTGTTGTTGCTGCGGTTTGGACTGTGGCTGGGGTTGGTACGTCAATGCTGGGCGAGGAGGTGGTGGTGGAAGAAGTCCAACCTGCGGGCAGTACCTCCGTATGTAGCCAGTAGCACCACATTCAAAGCACCGCACCATCTGAGACCCAGTGGCTGGAGGACCACGAGAAGGCTGCTGTTGTGGACGTGCCTCTGAGGTCTTCTGCTTCTTCCATAAGTTCTGACAGGACCCTCTATGGCTGCTGCTGCCCCTCTCCGTGATCTTACGTATCTCCTCCAACCCACGCTCTGCCACTAACGCTCTCGTCACTACATCTGTAGAGGTCTCTAACATCAAAACCTCTACTCGACTCCGGATGCCAGGCCTCAAGCCCTGCTCAAATCGTCTGGCTTTCAAGTCCTCTGTTGCCACCAAGTATGGAGTGTATCGAGAAAGCTCCTCGAACTTTGCCTCATACTGTGCAACAGTAAGGGTCCCCTGGACTAGAACCAAGAACTCTGCCTGCAAGCTATTACGGACGCTGATCGGAAAGTATTTATCCCGAAACACCCACTCAAATTCCTCCCAGGTCCAAGCTGGCTGGTCAGCTCCTCGGGACCTTTGAACCATGTCCCACCAATAGTCAGCCTCAACCTCAAACTGGTAAGAGGCTAAGGTAACCCGTCGCTCTCCAGTCACCTCCAGTGCATCCAAGACCTTCCCGATCTGCTTCAGCCAATGATCGGCCTCTATGGGGTCTGGATCGCCTTTGAAGACAGGGGGCTTCATGCCCTTGAATTCCTTTATCCTACCAACTTGTCTGCCGCCATCTTCCCTTCTTTGCCCTGGTCGAGCTTGAGGTGGCGCCTGAGCCTGAGCTAGCATAGCCTGAAGCAGCTCAACCTGTTGCCGCTGAGCAGCTTCCAACTGCAGCCTGGCCGCCTCCTGCTGCTGATGAGCAGCCGTCTGCTGTTGCTGGATCGTGGTCTCCTGCTGACGAACCATCTCCGCCAGCCCACGGATCATCTCTGCCGTACTCTCAGGTTCAGAAGAAGAGGCGTCATTGTTGCCGTTCCTCGTAGTCACCATCTGTATAAATGACTACGCATATTAGACAACGATAACTCGATCCTAATCTAAATCCCTAGAATCATATCCCCGCTCTGATACCAAGTTGTCACGCCCCGAATTCTGGACTAAGAAGAGAGGGTCCAAAACTCAAGGGTGATATTTTGAAATAGAGAAAAATATAATTACAGAGATAACATAATGCGAAAGCAATAACTAATACTTAAATATCCATTCCATTAACAATACTCTTACAACGTCTTACAGTCCAAATACGATAACATGAAATAGTAGATAACTAGACAACTCCAATTGTCACTCCTACCCTCGCAATCCGGTGATGAACTGCTACTCCAACTGAAACTGTCACAAAGCTCCTAACGCTCCGTCCGAGAGAAAGAACCTGGGGGGAGAAGAAAAAAACAACAAAACAACTCCCCCTGAGTATAAAACTCAGTGGTCCTAAAGAACAAGTAGGAGAACGCAAGAAAGATATATAGCAGAAAATATACTACTATAGTAAAGTAAAACCGCAACCATAACTAAATAACCAATAAAAGAACTACAACTACTACAAATCTATGCTAAGTGATCTATTCTATTATGTCCAGAAATCCCATATTATACGCTCAAGGTCCTAACCGACAATTCCCTCATGAGGCGTCCCATTCCACTTCCTGAGAGAACCCATTTTCTAGGTTGTGCATAGTGATGCAAAGCCCTAGGCTAAGGAAAAGAACAAAAAGGAAAAGAAGGAGGGGGAAACAAGTGTGTACCCCAAGTTTGAGCTAGGCTCCCGACTTGGTGGCGTTACTATTGGGTTCCTTTTTCGCAACAGGGGAACCACTCCGTTCCTTATGCTCGGGATACATCCTCGAGACATACTACCCTAATGGCCAAAAAGGGGGCTTGGTCTTTCACCACGGGGCACTCACACCCAACTTGCTTTCTATGGGGTCTAAATCCTAGGATTAGGCCACTCCACCTTACTTTTCCTGTGGGAAACAACCTGTGACCTAACCCCGTGATCCTTCCTACTCGTTTCAGTTTGTGCACAACTAGGGGTTCACTTACCTACGATGTACACGCGGATCTATACCGAGAGCCAGTCGAGCAACTAGGTTGCCACGATGCCAGCACATTTCAGAAGTTACTACAAACCCCATAAAATCATATAAATCAATGTTCTCCAAATCGACCAGTCTCTAAACAATTTATATTTAAATAAATAGAACAAAAAGATAATATCTACCAACTTGGCAAATCAAAAAGTATATGCCCATGATCTCTAACTAAGCATGCAACATATTACGTGAATAATTTATTTTTAATTAAAATATCTACATGCAGTACGACTAACCTGTTGTTGCGTGCCTATTGATTGCGAGTCACTCCGCTCCTAATCTGGGAATAGTCTGAACAAAGCAAGGAATTGTATAAGAAACTAAGGCTAAGGTGTTTGGATCCAAAATCGAACCGGGTTTTGTTCAGCTTGGATCGGGCTTGGGTCAAGTTTAGGTTCATGGGTTAGGTTTAGGTTGAGTCAGGTTTGGCATGGGTCGGGTCAAGATATAGCCTAAATATTAGTCCCAATCCATTTACAAAAGATTGGGGTGCTCATAAGAAATTACTAAGGATTGTATTGGAAATTGGGATGCTCTAATAAATAGGGTTGTAATACGTAAAAAGGAGGATAATGAATTATAGGTGCACTAAACAAAGGATATGAGTGTAGGGGTATAACTCGTTAAATACGGGGTGGGTACAACTTGAGTTACTAAAATAAAAAAGGAAGCTTCTATGGTAGCCACCACTACGTTGTATGGAAAAAGGAATGGATGACCCACCACTACAATGCATGGGAAAAGGGGATGGATGGTTGAGATGGATTCGGTATCAAAACCAATTTCCAACTTCTCTTCTCTTGCTATCAGAACCAAAACCAGTAGACGGCTTCCACACACGGCACTCTATCAGGGTTTCTGGCTAGTAGCCAGTCTCCAGAGCCATCGAGTTTAGAAGTTCGGCATGGAGGTATGTGTAATGCCCGGATATTTTGGGGTACTTTGGAATAATAATTTTTATGCGTGATTATCATCATTTGATAAGACAGTTGGTAATATAAGTAGCAATGTCATATGCTGGTACTGTTGTGACCAGGGTTGCGGGGTTTTCGCAACAGGAGATTTTGCACTCGTTTGGGGTTTATGTGAATAGTTTTAAATATATTGAAATCAATCTATTTAAGGGCGTCAGAATTTGACAAAAGCTGTGCCAATGGAGTCGTCTCGCCGAGACGGTCGTAGTTGATTTTTTTTTATTATTTCGAGGTCTTAGAAAAAGGCTATTAACGGTTTAATATTTTTACCCTTTATATAACTGCACTTGATAGCGTGGTCGGATGGAGATGACACTAGCGCGGTTGCGTTCGGCTCGTCGAATCCATCTCCGGGGACTACTCACACCGGCGGATCGAAGTCCGAATGAAAAGTTTAGAGCTTTTCCTGTTTGTTAGTAGAAGGGAACAGCTTTTTGGATGTTTATAATTGGGTTCTGTAGGTGGTATTAGACCCGACCCGACTTCCTACAACAACCTCTACACGCAGCTGAGCCTTTCCATCTCCCTTGGATCATTCTGATGAGATGAGGATCGTCCGATTATTATCGGACGGTGTCATTTTGTTGAGGGTTTCATCCCTCCTCCCTATATAAAGCCTTGCATGAGATCGAGAACCCTAGCCTCTTCCTCCTAGCCGTCATTCTTCTCCTCTTCTCGCGTGTTCGTGCCGCTCGAGAACAGCCGGAGTGGAGGTCTCACCGTTGTTGGAGCATCGGCGCCGGATTTCCTCTCCTTTCTCCCAGGTTCTTCCTCCCCCTCTCCCTCCTCCTCTTCTCTCCACCGTGACAGCACCGGCCATGCTCTCCCTGGACAAGATCTAACCAATCAGCCCCAACCAAAGAGACGGCCATGTCGAGCCGAGCACCTCACGGCCATGGCTTCTCTCCCTCCTTCACGAGTTGGGTAGGGATTCCAGGGTGGCCACCGGTGGACTCTAGCGACCCCGACGGCGTTGGGGTATCTAGGAGACCACAACCCCGTGTTTGGACGGCACGGGGTGATCGGAAAATGGGTGTCGAGGCGATGGGTTCACCGTGAACCCATTGCCCTGTTTTTCTCTTTGTTGAAGAAGAAGAGGGACATGGGTGGCATTTTCAGATTTGTTGTTAAGTTTGACTATTGGATTCTACCCCTTTTTTTTAAAACCTGAACCCGGCCTGACTATCCCTCTAAACCAGCCCGACTGCATAGTATGCAGTGAACCGGCCTGGTTCAGTAGAACCAAACCCTTAAACCGTCCAAACTTGGTTCGGGCATAGATTCTCCGTCCGATGTCGGAATGCCGCGAAACTGGCGGCATTGGAACCGGCTCGAAAAATGCTACCTGATAATCTGGGTTTCATCCTGTACAAACCACTTTTAAACTCCTGTTTACAGCCATGGAACCGAACTAGTCGGCTTTCGTGGTTCGACCGTTATTTCTTCGTCCGAATTCAGATTTGGGCGAAATTGGCGGCATTAGAATTATTTTTCCAAGACGGACCTGATAGCTCGGGGCTAATACCCTGAGTCTATATTTATCCTATAGAATTTGATTTTGGGCCGTATGATTACACGGGTCCCCGTGTTATCAACCCAGCACCGGTCCCCTACCGAGGGTGACCTGGATTTCCTCCATAGACCCTTTTTTTTTAATCCTTTAGAATGGAAAATCTGGTGGGTTAGCTTGTAACCCCTGTACACACTTGCCCATGTCGAGGATAGGTCTAGCCACCGTATCGCACCGATTTGACCCCTACGAACCTTTATTCTATCAATCACGTTTGTGCGATCCAAATCTACCGACCCATTGTCGTTTAGTTGCTAGGTTAGTGATGTCTTCTTATTTGATGTGTTTTAGCATTGGAGCTTCCTAGTGGTGGTCGTGCACTTGGATACCCGGGTGTGGACATTAGGACACCTTGTACAGGAGCTTGCTACTCTACCTAAGGTAAGTTACTCTTATTATGTCATCTACAATAGTAGACTGTTTAGTGTAGCTGTGTAGTATTCTGAAGCTTGCATGGGGAATGATGTGCCTAATGCATGTGTTGAATCGCATGTGGGGAGTGGGCACATCATTACATGCGAAGATGGTTATCGTCTAATTGCTTTAAACTTGAACAATGAGATATTTGATAGCATGGTAATAGTACATTGAGAACATGTCATTCTATGAATATAGATATAACAATCACTTATGAATTGTGCTTGAGATATGTTAACTTATATATGAACTTGGTTGAGTTGCCGATGAGCAACGATACCGGCTGTCTCGGTAACTGAGGCAGGATGGATAGTATTGAATCATCATTTGACTGAGATATGACATTGTTGCTTCCTAGAGGGAAGTGTGTAGGGAGACCCGTGTGCACGAGTGGAAGGTGAACCACCACTCGTGCACAATCTGAATAAAGTAGGTAGGGTCACGGGGTTGGGCAGACGGTAAAGCCAGGGGGCTTGAGAGCCTTGGCCTAGTAGTCCACTCCTGAGGTACGACCTCGAAAAAGTAAGTTGGGCGGTAGAGCTCCTCCGTGAAAGACGGGAAACCCCTCTTGGCCATTTGGGTAAACTTTTCTACTGGAGGATCCAAGGTAACTTGTGTCCAGTAGGTTTCTGTTGTCGGAACTGGTAGAAAACCGACGGTTCACAAATAACTAATTTACTTGCATGTACATCTTTTCTGCAGAACTTAATGATTCTATGAATGTGCAATTTATAGATAGAGCTTGTTTATTTATTTTGAAATTATAGGAGTATTATAATTGAATGCATGCTTAGTCACATTAAATAGAATACTGGAGTAGTAGCTTAGTATTAGTAGCCTTACTAGTCGTTTTTCACACGACTAATCTCCCATTCTCATGGGGGCTGCCCATTCCCACGGGCAGATCCAGTTTCAGGTCAGCAGTAGACGGTGGTTAAAAGCAGGCGTGGTCTTGGAGCAGCAGTGATCAGATTTCTCGTTAGTAGCTAGTAGTCTTTATCTTCTTCAACATTTGGTGTAATTGGGAATTAGTATGGACATGTTTGGATTTTCCTTTCTGGTTGGGATTGTTGGTTAGTTTTGTTAGTTATGGTAATATCTGTTGCTCGATACCAGTTGACATATGGTAGGCCTCTCCTCAAGGCTACCTTTTCAGTAGCGTAGCTTTCACCATTTTTTTTTAAAAAAATAAATGGTGATATTTTATCAAGTAAATTCAAACTCATAACTTCTACCTTCTCATCCCCGAGTTGGATAGTTTTCCTTTGTATGGAAAACCGGGGCGTGACAACTTGGTATCAGAGCTAGGGATATGACCCTAGGGGATAGGAAGTAGTTTAGTCTTAGGATAGTTATTCTTACAGAGATTTCGATCATGGTGGTTATTTGCAGATGGTTCTCACAAGAGGTCAAACTTCTTCCTCGTCTGAGCCTGTGGTGCATAGCCAGACCCCGGCAGAGATGATGCAGGGCATGGCTGACATGATGCGTCAGCAACAGGCTATGATGCAGCGTCAGCAGGAAGTAGTAGAGCGTCAACAGCAGGCTGCACAAGAGCAGACTACTGCAGCGCAGGCAGTGCTAGCTCAGGCTACTCAGACTCAACAGCAGGGTGCACCTCGAGCTGAGGGAGATCGCATGGGGAAGCTAATGAAGGAGTTTCGTGCGATGTATCCCCCAATCTTCAAGGGTGAACCAAACCCATTAGAGGCAGACCGATAGCTGCAACAGATCCAGAAGGTACTGAACGTCTTGGAGGTGACTGGAGAGAGACGAGTTTCTCTTGCTTCCTACCAGTTTGAGGCAGAGGCAGAGTTCTGGTGGCAGTCAGTTTTGAGTTCAAGGGCAGCAGACCGAGGAGCCATTGAGTGGCAAGAATTTGAGGAGATTTTTCGTAAAAAGTTTTTCCCAGTACCCATACAAGACAAGATGGAAGCAGAGTTCTTGGCCCTCTATCAAGGGACTCGTAAGGTGGCGCAGTATGATGCTAAGTTTTCTGAGCTTGCCAGGTATGCCCCACACTTGGTAGCTACTGATGCCCGGAAGGCTAAGCGTTTTGAGATTGGGCTTAATCCAATAATAAGAGGAAAGGTTGCGGCATTCATGGGCCAGTCTTATGAGGAGGTGGTCACTCGATCACTTACTGTGGAGCAGGAACTGGAGGATTCTCGTAAGATACTTGAGAAGCGGAGTGGTAGTAGTCGTGGTGAACCATTCTTTCAGAAGAAGTCGAAAACATCGGAGGCTCGACCTCAGCAGCAGCGACAGTTTCAGTCCCGGCCTTCTGGTGGTTTTCAGGCTTATCGCCCGAGAGCAGGATGTTTTACTTGTGGTGCCCCAGACCATATAAAGCGTGATTGTCCTCATCGGGCCCCACGAGTAGCTCTTCCAGCACCCCCAGTTAGACCAGCTCTTCCACCTCCACCAGTTCCCCAGCCACAACACCAGAGGTCTCAGCAATATCGTCCTCCCCAACAGCAGCAGTGGATGCCTCCTCCTCGCCAGGGCGGCGGTAGTCAGCAGAACCAGGGAAGGGCGTATATGTTGGTCGGTCAGGATCAGGGAGCTTCTGGTGCGGTCATAGAAGGTACCCTTCTATCTAGTAGTTAGCTTCTGTTATTGAATTGAGTAGGGTATTGTCTTTCTTACATATCATATTGCTACAACCAGGTTCACTTCCTGTTTTCTCTACCTTAGCACATGTGGTTTTTGACTCTGGGTCCACACACTCCTATATAGTACCTAGTTTTGCTGCTATCTTGGGACTAGAGTCAGAGCCCTTGGGCCAAGTCTTATCGGTGATCTCACCACTTGGAGCATACGTGGATGTGGATAGAGTCTGTCGAGATTGTGTAATCCATATTGGAGATAAGCAACTATTGGCAGACCTGATTATCCTTCACCTTGGAGGTATGGATGTTCTTCTCGGCATGGATTGGTTAGCCTCCTACCATGCAGCGTTGGATTGCTATTCCAAGAAGATTTACTTTACTCCACCAGATAGCGAGCGCTTTGTCTTTATCGGGAATAAGATGGTCCTTTTGTACCCGATTCCGCAGCGGAAGTCCAGTCTTAGTCTCTTAGCGCAGCTGACGAGCGAGATTGACGAAGGCATCCCCCCAAAAATTTTCCTGGTTGTTCAAGACTTCATGGATGTTTTTCCAGATCAGCTTCCAGGTTTGCCTCCAGCTAGAGAAGTAGAATTCGGTATCGAGTTACTTCCTGGAACTGCACCTATTTCTATAGCTCCATACCGAATGGCCCCAGCAGAGCTTAGAGAATTGAAGGTACAGCTAGAAGAGCTTTTAGACCTTGGATTCATTCGCCCTAGTGTTTCTCCATGGGGTGCCCCAGTCCTTTTTGCTCAAAAGAAGGATGGAACAAAGCGGCTCTGTATTGATTACCGGAGGTTGAATGCTGTTACAGTGAAGAATAGGTACCCGTTGCCAAGGATCGATGATCTCTTTGATCAATTAAAAGGAGCAAAGTTTTTCTCCAAATTTGATCTGAGGACGGGATACCATCAGTTACTAGTGAAGAAAGATGATGTTTCGAAGACGGCTTTTCGAACAAGGTATGGTCACTATGAGTTCTTGGTGATGCCATTTGGTTTGACCAATGCTCCAGCCGCCTTCATGGACCTCATGAACCGAGTCTTCAGGCCATACCTAGACCGATTTGTGGTGATCTTTGTAGATGATGTTCTTATCTACTCACAATCTGAGGAGGAGCACGAGGAACACCTGAGAATTTCCCTGCAGCTCTTGCGAGACCACCATCTTTATGCCAAGCTCAGTAAGTGCGAGTTTTGGATGGAGGAGGTGAAGTTCTTGGGACATGTGGTCTCAGAGGAAGGCATTTCAGTAGACCCGGCAAAAATAGAAGCAGTTCTAGATTGGGAGCCACCGAAGAACGTCTTCGAGATTCGTAGTTTCTTAGGCTTGGCTGGTTACTACAGAAGGTTCGTGGAAGGTTTCTCTCGGCTGGCTAGCCCACTCACTCGCCTGACAAAGAAAGGAGTGAAGTTCGAGTGGTCTGAAGGTTGTGAGCAGTCGTTCCAAGAGTTGAAGTGGCGATTAACCTCAGCCCCTGTCCTCACAGTGCCGATCAGTGGGAAGAAGTATGTGGTTTTTACGGATGCCTCTCAGACGGGTCTTGGGGGTGTATTGATGCAGGATGGCAAGGTTGTGGCTTATGCTTCTAGACAACTGAAGCAGCATGAGAGGAATTATCCTACCCATGACTTAGAGCTGGCAGCCGTAGTGTTTGTACTCAAGATCTGGCGGCATTACTTATACGGTGAGGAGTTTGAGGTATTTTGTGATCATAAGAGTCTGCAGTATATTTCCTCCCAGAAAGACCTCAACGTGCGCCAAAGGAGATGGGTTGAGGTTTTGGCAGACTACGATTATGGGTTTTCTTATCATCCTGGTAAGACTAATGTTGTAGCGGATGCCTTGAGCAGAAAGTTCCGTAGTAGGTTGTCCAGGTTGATAGCTGATCGGAGGGAGTTGTTGGTAACCATCGAGGGTTTTGACCTAATGGTGCAATGGGAGCCTACACATACGGTCTTGTGCAGTATACAGGCTCAACCGACCTTATATCAGAGAGTGATTACAGCGCAACGACTAGATTCAAATCTAGAGGAGGTCAGGACTCGGTGCCAGAACGGAGGAATGGACCAGGATTGGTCTATTGGTTCTGATGGAGGACTTAGGTTCAAAGGGAGACTTTGTCTTCCAGAAAACTCAGAGATTCGTGAAGAGGTACTTACTGAAGCCCATAGATCAAGATTCACTATTCACCCTGGTGGTACGAAGATGTATCGCGACTTGAAGAGTCAATTATGGTGGAGTGGGATGAAGAGAGACATAGCCCAGTTTGTAGCGAAGTGTTTGACCTGTCAGCAGGTCAAAGCAGAACACCAGAGACCCGTTGGTCCTTTACAGCCATTGCCAGTAGCAGAGTGGAAGTGGGAGCACCTTACTATGGATTTCGTCTCTGGATTTCCCCTATCACGAAATAAGCATGACTCAATTTGGGTGATAGTAGACAGATTGACAAACTCAGCGCATTTTCTTCCCATGCGAACGACAATGTCAAGCAATGAGCGAGCAAAGCTATACCTGAAGGAAATAGTCAAGCTTCATGGAGTTCCTGTCACTATCGTTTCTGATCGAGATCCCAACTTTGCTTCTCAGTTTTGGAGTAGTCTACAATTAGCTTTGGGGACCAAGCTCTGTCTCAGTACGGCCTTCCACCCTTAGACAGATGGCCAATCTGAGAGGACTATTCAGATCTTGGAGGACATGCTGCGAGCTTGTGTGATTGACTTTGGAGGCAGTTGGGAAGACCATTTACCGCTAGTGGAGTTTGCATACAACAACAGCTATCAGGCGAGTATCGGCATGGCTCCCTTCGAGGCATTGTATGGGAGGCCGTGTCGGTCCCCTCTCTGTTGGGCAGAGGTAGGTGAGCGGAGCCTGGTAGGACCAGACCTTGTTCAGGAGACTACGGAGAAGGTGCATCTGATACGAGAACGTCTGCGAGCAGCTCAGAGTAGGCAGAAGAGGTATGCTGACAAGCGTCGGCGCCCTCTTGAGTTTGTGGTTGGTGACCGAGTTTTTCTAAAGGTTTCTCCTAGGCATGGGGTTTTTCGGTTTGGAACGCGAGGGAAGCTAGCCCCGAGGTATATTGGACCGTTCGAGATTCTGGATAGAGTCGGTGAGGTGGCGTATCTCCTAGCTTTGCCCCCTCGGCTCTCAGCGATTCATGCAGTCTTTCATGTATCGATGCTTCGGAAGTATGAGCCAGACCCATCACACGTGCTGGATTGGCAAGATCTAGACCTCAACAAGGATGCAACTTATGAGGAGAAGCCTGTCCGAATTCTAGCTAGTGAAGAGAAGGTGTTGCGCACCAAGACCATCCGTATGGTCAAGGTGCTTTGGAATCATCATGCTGAAGATGAAGCTACGTGGGAATTGGAGTCCGAGATGCGGTCTCGATATCCCTCTTTGTTTGGTGAGTCATCTAATTGATTTCAATTTCGGGACGAAATTTTTCTAAGGGGGGTAGGATGTAATGCCCGGATATTTTGGGGTACTTTGGAATAATAATTTTTATGCGTGATTATCATCATTTGATAAGACAGTTGGTAATATAAGTAGCAATGTCATATGCTGGTACTGTTGTGACCAGGGTTGCGGGGTTTTCGCAACAGGAGATTTTGCACTCGTTTGGGGTTTATGTGAATAGTTTTAAATATATTGAAATCAATCTATTTAAGGGCGTCAGAATTTGACAAAAGCTGTGCCAATGGAGTCGTCTCGCCGAGACGGTCGTAGTTGATTTTTTTTTATTATTTCGAGGTCTTAGAAAAAGGCTATTAACGGTTTAATATTTTTACCCTTTATATAACTGCACTTGATAGCGTGGTCGGATGGAGATGACACTAGCGCGGTTGCGTTCGGCTCGTCGAATCCATCTCCGGGGACTACTCACACCGGCGGATCGGAGTCCGAATGAAAAGTTTAGAGCTTTTCCTGTTTGTTAGTAGAAGGGAACAGCTTTTTGGATGTTTATAATTGGGTTCTGTAGGTGGTATTAGACCCGACCCGACTTCCTACAACAACCTCTACACGCAGCTGAGCCTTTCCATCTCCCTTGGATCATTCTGATGAGATGAGGATCGTCCGATTATTATCGGACGGTGTCATTTTGTTGAGGGTTTCATCCCTCCTCCCTATATAAAGCCTTGCATGAGATCGAGAACCCTAGCCTCTTCCTCCTAGCCGTCATTCTTCTCCTCTTCTCGCGTGTTCGTGCCGCTCGAGAACAGCCGGAGTGGAGGTCTCACCGTTGTTGGAGCATCGGCGCCGGATTTCCTCTCCTTTCTCCCAGGTTCTTCCTCCCCCTCTCCCTCCTCCTCTTCTCTCCACCGTGACAGCACCGGCCATGCTCTCCCTGGACAAGATCTAACCAATCAGCCCCAACCAAAGAGACGGCCATGTCGAGCCGAGCACCTCACGGCCATGGCTTCTCTCCCTCCTTCACGAGTTGGGTAGGGATTCCAGGGTGGCCACCGGTGGACTCTAGCGACCCCGACGGCGTTGGGGTATCTAGGAGACCACAACCCCGTGTTTGGACGACACGGGGTGATCGGAAAATGGGTGTCGAGGCGATGGGTTCACCGTGAACCCATTGCCCTGTTTTTCTCTTTGTTGAAGAAGAAGAGGGACATGGGTGGCATTTTCAGATTTGTTGTTAAGTTTGACTATTGGATTCTACCCCTTTTTTTTAAAACCTGAACCCGGCCTGACTATCCCTCTAAACCAGCCCGACTGCATAGTATGCAGTGAACCGGCCTGGTTCAGTAGAACCAAACCCTTAAACCGTCCAAACTTGGTTCGGGCATAGATTCTCCGTCCGATGTCGGAATGCCGCGAAACTGGCGGCATTGGAACCGGCTCGAAAAATGCTACCTGATAATCTGGGTTTCATCCTGTACAAACCACTTTTAAACTCCTGTTTACAGCCATGGAACCGAACTAGTCGGCTTTCGTGGTTCGACCGTTATTTCTTCGTCCGAATTCAGATTTGGGCGAAATTGGCGGCATTAGAATTATTTTTCCAAGACGGACCTGATAGCTCGGGGCTAATACCCTGAGTCTATATTTATCCTATAGAATTTGATTTTGGGCCGTATGATTACACGGGTCCCCGTGTTATCAACCCAGCACCGGTCCCCTACCGAGGGTGACCTGGATTTCCTCCATAGACCCTTTTTTTTTAATCCTTTAGAATGGAAAATCTGGTGGGTTAGCTTGTAACCCCTGTACACACTTGCCCATGTCGAGGATAGGTCTAGCCACCGTATCGCACCGATTTGACCCCTACGAACCTTTATTCTATCAATCACGTTTGTGCGATCCAAATCTACCGACCCATTGTCGTTTAGTTGCTAGGTTAGTGATGTCTTCTTATTTGATGTGTTTTAGCATTGGAGCTTCCTAGTGGTGGTCGTGCACTTGGATACCCGGGTGTGGACATTAGGACACCTTGTACAGGAGCTTGCTACTCTACCTAAGGTAAGTTACTCTTATTATGTCATCTACAATAGTAGACTGTTTAGTGTAGCTGTGTAGTATTCTGAAGCTTGCATGGGGAATGATGTGCCTAATGCATGTGTTGAATCGCATGTGGGGAGTGGGCACATCATTACATGCGAAGATGGTTATCGTCTAATTGCTTTAAACTTGAACAATGAGATATTTGATAGCATGGTAATAGTACATTGAGAACATGTCATTCTATGAATATAGATATAGCAATCACTTATGAATTGTGCTTGAGATATGTTAACTTATATATGAACTTGGTTGAGTTGCCGATGAGCAACGATACCGGCTGTCTCGGTAACTGAGGCAGGATGGATAGTATTGAATCATCATTTGACTGAGATATGACATTGTTGCTTCCTAGAGGGAAGTGTGTAGGGAGACCCGTGTGCACGAGTGGAAGGTGAACCACCACTCGTGCACAATCTGAATAAAGTAGGTAGGGTCACAGGGTTGGGCAGACGGTAAAGCCAGGGGGCTTGAGAGCCTTGGCCTAGTAGTCCACTCCTGAGGTACGACCTCGAAAAAGTAAGTTGGGCGGTAGAGCTCCTCCGTGAAAGACGGGAAACCCCTCTTGGCCATTTGGGTAAACTTTTCTACTGGAGGATCCAAGGTAACTTGTGTCCAGTAGGTTTCTGTTGTCGGAACTGGTAGAAAACCGACGGTTCACAAATAACTAATTTACTTGCATGTACATCTTTTCTGCAGAACTTAATGATTCTATGAATGTGCAATTTATAGATAGAGCTTGTTTATTTATTTTGAAATTATAGGAGTATTATAATTGAATGCATGCTTAGTCACATTAAATAGAATACTGGAGTAGTAGCTTAGTATTAGTAGCCTTACTAGTCGTTTTTCACACGACTAATCTCCCATTCTCATGGGGGCTGCCCATTCCCACGGGCAGATCCAGTTTCAGGTCAGCAGTAGACGGTGGTTAAAAGCAGGCGTGGTCTTGGAGCAGCAGTGATCAGATTTCTCGTTAGTAGCTAGTAGTCTTTATCTTCTTCAACATTTGGTGTAATTGGGAATTAGTATGGACATGTTTGGATTTTCCTTTCTGGTTGGGATTGTTGGTTAGTTTTGTTAGTTATGGTAATATCTGTTGCTCGATACCAGTTGACATATGGTAGGCCTCTCCTCAAGGCTACCTTTTCAGTAGCGTAGCTTTCACCATTTTTTTTAAAAAAAATAAATGGTGATATTTTATCAAGTAAATTCAAACTCATAACTTCTACCTTCTCACCCCCGAGTTGGATAGTTTTCCTTTGTATGGAAAACCGGGGCGTGACAACTTGGTATCAGAGCTAGGGATATGACCCTAGGGGATAGGAAGTAGTTTAGTCTTAGGATAGTTATTCTTACAGAGATTTCGATCATGGTGGTTATTTGCAGATGGTTCTCACAAGAGGTCAAACTTCTTCCTCGTCTGAGCCTGTGGTGCATAGCCAGACCCCGGCAGAGATGATGCAGGGCATGGCTGACATGATGCGTCAGCAACAGGCTATGATGCAGCGTCAGCAGGAAGTAGTAGAGCGTCAACAGCAGGCTGCACAAGAGCAGACTACTGCAGCGCAGGCAGTGCTAGCTCAGGCTACTCAGACTCAACAGCAGGGTGCACCTCGAGCTGAGGGAGATCGCATGGGGAAGCTAATGAAGGAGTTTCGTGCGATGTATCCCCCAATCTTCAAGGGTGAACCAAACCCATTAGAGGCAGACCGATAGCTGCAACAGATCCAGAAGGTACTGAACGTCTTGGAGGTGACAGGAGAGAGACGAGTTTCTCTTGCTTCCTACCAGTTTGAGGCAGAGGCAGAGTTCTGGTGGCAGTCAGTTTTGAGTTCAAGGGCAGCAGACCGAGGAGCCATTGAGTGGCAAGAATTTGAGGAGATTTTTCGTAAAAAGTTTTTCCCAGTACCCATACAAGACAAGATGGAAGCAGAGTTCTTGGCCCTCTATCAAGGGACTCGTAAGGTGGCGCAGTATGATGCTAAGTTTTCTGAGCTTGCCAGGTATGCCCCACACTTGGTAGCTACTGATGCCCGGAAGGCTAAGCGTTTTGAGATTGGGCTTAATCCAATAATAAGAGGAAAGGTTGCGGCATTCATGGGCCAGTCTTATGAGGAGGTGGTCACTCGATCACTTACTGTGGAGCAGGAACTGGAGGATTCTCGTAAGATACTTGAGAAGCGGAGTGGTAGTAGTCGTGGTGAACCATTCTTTCAGAAGAAGTCGAAAACATCGGAGGCTCGACCTCAGCAGCAGCGACAGTTTCAGTCCCGGCCTTCTGGTGGTTTTCAGGCTTATCGCCCGAGAGCAGGATGTTTTACTTGTGGTGCCCCAGACCATATAAAGCGTGATTGTCCTCATCGGGCCCCACGAGTAGCTCTTCCAGCACCCCCAGTTAGACCAGCTCTTCCACCTCCACCAGTTCCCCAGCCACAACACCAGAGGTCTCAGCAATATCGTCCTCCCCAACAGCAGCAGTGGATGCCTCCTCCTCGCCAGGGCGGCGGTAGTCAGCAGAACCAGGGAAGGGCGTATATGTTGGTCGGTCAGGATCAGGGAGCTTCTGGTGCGGTCATAGAAGGTACCCTTCTATCTAGTAGTTAGCTTCTGTTATTGAATTGAGTAGGGTATTGTCTTTCTTACATATCATATTGCTACAACCAGGTTCACTTCCTGTTTTCTCTACCTTAGCACATGTGGTTTTTGACTCTGGGTCCACACACTCCTATATAGTACCTAGTTTTGCTGCTATCTTGGGACTAGAGTCAGAGCCCTTGGGCCAAGTCTTATCGGTGATCTCACCACTTGGAGCATACGTGGATGTGGATAGAGTCTGTCGAGATTGTGTAATCCATATTGGAGATAAGCAACTATTGGCAGACCTGATTATCCTTCACCTTGGAGGTATGGATGTTCTTCTCGGCATGGATTGGTTAGCCTCCTACCATGCAGCGTTGGATTGCTATTCCAAGAAGATTTACTTTACTCCACCAGATAGCGAGCGCTTTGTCTTTATCGGGAATAAGATGGTCCTTTTGTACCCGATTCCGCAGCGGAAGTCCAGTCTTAGTCTCTTAGCGCAGCTGACGAGCGAGATTGACGAAGGCATCCCCCCAAAAATTTTCCTGGTTGTTCAAGACTTCATGGATGTTTTTCCAGATCAGCTTCCAGGTTTGCCTCCAGCTAGAGAAGTAGAATTCGGTATCGAGTTACTTCCTGGAACTGCACCTATTTCTATAGCTCCATACCGAATGGCCCCAGCAGAGCTTAGAGAATTGAAGGTACAGCTAGAAGAGCTTTTAGACCTTGGATTCATTCGCCCTAGTGTTTCTCCATGGGGTGCCCCAGTCCTTTTTGCTCAAAAGAAGGATGGAACAAAGCGGCTCTGTATTGATTACCGGAGGTTGAATGCTGTTACAGTGAAGAATAGGTACCCGTTGCCAAGGATCGATGATCTCTTTGATCAATTAAAAGGAGCAAAGTTTTTCTCCAAATTTGATCTGAGGACGGGATACCATCAGTTACTAGTGAAGAAAGATGATGTTTCGAAGACGGCTTTTCGAACAAGGTATGGTCACTATGAGTTCTTGGTGATGCCATTTGGTTTGACCAATGCTCCAGCCGCCTTCATGGACCTCATGAACCGAGTCTTCAGGCCATACCTAGACCGATTTGTGGTGATCTTTGTAGATGATGTTCTTATCTACTCACAATCTGAGGAGGAGCACGAGGAACACCTGAGAATTTCCCTGCAGCTCTTGCGAGACCACCATCTTTATGCCAAGCTCAGTAAGTGCGAGTTTTGGATGGAGGAGGTGAAGTTCTTGGGACATGTGGTCTCAGAGGAAGGCATTTCAGTAGACCCGGCAAAAATAGAAGCAGTTCTAGATTGGGAGCCACCGAAGAACGTCTTCGAGATTCGTAGTTTCTTAGGCTTGGCTGGTTACTACAGAAGGTTCGTGGAAGGTTTCTCTCGGCTGGCTAGCCCACTCACTCGCCTGACAAAGAAAGGAGTGAAGTTCGAGTGGTCTGAAGGTTGTGAGCAGTCGTTCCAAGAGTTGAAGTGGCGATTAACCTCAGCCCCTGTCCTCACAGTGCCGATCAGTGGGAAGAAGTATGTGGTTTTTACGGATGCCTCTCAGACGGGTCTTGGGGGTGTATTGATGCAGGATGGCAAGGTTGTGGCTTATGCTTCTAGACAACTGAAGCAGCATGAGAGGAATTATCCTACCCATGACTTAGAGCTGGCAGCCGTAGTGTTTGTACTCAAGATCTGGCGGCATTACTTATACGGTGAGGAGTTTGAGGTATTTTGTGATCATAAGAGTCTGCAGTATATTTCCTCCCAGAAAGACCTCAACGTGCGCCAAAGGAGATGGGTTGAGGTTTTGGCAGACTACGATTATGGGTTTTCTTATCATCCTGGTAAGACTAATGTTGTAGCGGATGCCTTGAGCAGAAAGTTCCGTAGTAGGTTGTCCAGGTTGATAGCTGATCGGAGGGAGTTGTTGGTAACCATCGAGGGTTTTGACCTAATGGTGCAATGGGAGCCTACACATACGGTCTTGTGCAGTATACAGGCTCAACCGACCTTATATCAGAGAGTGATTACAGCGCAACGACTAGATTCAAATCTAGAGGAGGTCAGGACTCGGTGCCAGAACGGAGGAATGGACCAGGATTGGTCTATTGGTTCTGATGGAGGACTTAGGTTCAAAGGGAGACTTTGTCTTCCAGAAAACTCAGAGATTCGTGAAGAGGTACTTACTGAAGCCCATAGATCAAGATTCACTATTCACCCTGGTGGTACGAAGATGTATCGCGACTTGAAGAGTCAATTATGGTGGAGTGGGATGAAGAGAGACATAGCCCAGTTTGTAGCGAAGTGTTTGACCTGTCAGCAGGTCAAAGCAGAACACCAGAGACCCGTTGGTCCTTTACAGCCATTGCCAGTAGCAGAGTGGAAGTGGGAGCACCTTACTATGGATTTCGTCTCTGGATTTCCCCTATCACGAAATAAGCATGACTCAATTTGGGTGATAGTAGACAGATTGACAAACTCAGCGCATTTTCTTCCCATGCGAACGACAATGTCAAGCAATGAGCGAGCAAAGCTATACCTGAAGGAAATAGTCAAGCTTCATGGAGTTCCTGTCACTATCGTTTCTGATCGAGATCCCAACTTTGCTTCTCAGTTTTGGAGTAGTCTACAATTAGCTTTGGGGACCAAGCTCTGTCTCAGTACGGCCTTCCACCCTTAGACAGATGGCCAATCTGAGAGGACTATTCAGATCTTGGAGGACATGCTGCGAGCTTGTGTGATTGACTTTGGAGGCAGTTGGGAAGACCATTTACCGCTAGTGGAGTTTGCATACAACAACAGCTATCAGGCGAGTATCGGCATGGCTCCCTTCGAGGCATTGTATGGGAGGCCGTGTCGGTCCCCTCTCTGTTGGGCAGAGGTAGGTGAGCGGAGCCTGGTAGGACCAGACCTTGTTCAGGAGACTACGGAGAAGGTGCATCTGATACGAGAACGTCTGCGAGCAGCTCAGAGTAGGCAGAAGAGGTATGCTGACAAGCGTCGGCGCCCTCTTGAGTTTGTGGTTGGTGACCGAGTTTTTCTAAAGGTTTCTCCTAGGCATGGGGTTTTTCGGTTTGGAACGCGAGGGAAGCTAGCCCCGAGGTATATTGGACCGTTCGAGATTCTGGATAGAGTCGGTGAGGTGGCGTATCTCCTAGCTTTGCCCCCTCGGCTCTCAGCGATTCATGCAGTCTTTCATGTATCGATGCTTCGGAAGTATGAGCCAGACCCATCACACGTGCTGGATTGGCAAGATCTAGACCTCAACAAGGATGCAACTTATGAGGAGAAGCCTGTCCGAATTCTAGCTAGTGAAGAGAAGGTGTTGCGCACCAAGACCATCCGTATGGTCAAGGTGCTTTGGAATCATCATGCTGAAGATGAAGCTACGTGGGAATTGGAGTCCGAGATGCGGTCTCGATATCCCTCTTTGTTTGGTGAGTCATCTAATTGATTTCAATTTCGGGACGAAATTTTTCTAAGGGGGGTAGGATGTAATGCCCGGATATTTTGGGGTACTTTGGAATAATAATTTTTATGCGTGATTATCATCATTTGATAAGACAGTTGGTAATATAAGTAGCAATGTCATATGCTGGTACTGTTGTGACCAGGGTTGCGGGGTTTTCGCAACAGGAGATTTTGCACTCGTTTGGGGTTTATGTGAATAGTTTTAAATATATTGAAATCAATCTATTTAAGGGCGTCAGAATTTGACAAAAGCTGTGCCAATGGAGTCGTCTCGCCGAGACGGTCGTAGTTGATTTTTTTTTATTATTTCGAGGTCTTAGAAAAAGGCTATTAACGGTTTAATATTTTTACCCTTTATATAACTGCACTTGATAGCGTGGTCGGATGGAGATGACACTAGCGCGGTTGCGTTCGGCTCGTCGAATCCATCTCCGGGGACTACTCACACCGGCGGATCGGAGTCCGAATGAAAAGTTTAGAGCTTTTCCTGTTTGTTAGTAGAAGGGAACAGCTTTTTGGATGTTTATAATTGGGTTCTGTAGGTGGTATTAGACCCGACCCGACTTCCTACAACAACCTCTACACGCAGCTGAGCCTTTCCATCTCCCTTGGATCATTCTGATGAGATGAGGATCGTCCGATTATTATCGGACGGTGTCATTTTGTTGAGGGTTTCATCCCTCCTCCCTATATAAAGCCTTGCATGAGATCGAGAACCCTAGCCTCTTCCTCCTAGCCGTCATTCTTCTCCTCTTCTCGCGTGTTCGTGCCGCTCGAGAACAGCCGGAGTGGAGGTCTCACCGTTGTTGGAGCATCGGCGCCGGATTTCCTCTCCTTTCTCCCAGGTTCTTCCTCCCCCTCTCCCTCCTCCTCTTCTCTCCACCGTGACAGCACCGGCCATGCTCTCCCTGGACAAGATCTAACCAATCAGCCCCAACCAAAGAGACGGCCATGTCGAGCCGAGCACCTCACGGCCATGGCTTCTCTCCCTCCTTCACGAGTTGGGTAGGGATTCCAGGGTGGCCACCGGTGGACTCTAGCGACCCCGACGGCGTTGGGGTATCTAGGAGACCACAACCCCGTGTTTGGACGGCACGGGGTGATCGGAAAATGGGTGTCGAGGCGATGGGTTCACCGTGAACCCATTGCCCTGTTTTTCTCTTTGTTGAAGAAGAAGAGGGACATGGGTGGCATTTTCAGATTTGTTGTTAAGTTTGACTATTGGATTCTACCCCTTTTTTTTAAAACCTGAACCCGGCCTGACTATCCCTCTAAACCAGCCCGACTGCATAGTATGCAGTGAACCGGCCTGGTTCAGTAGAACCAAACCCTTAAACCGTCCAAACTTGGTTCGGGCATAGATTCTCCGTCCGATGTCGGAATGCCGCGAAACTGGCGGCATTGGAACCGGCTCGAAAAATGCTACCTGATAATCTGGGTTTCATCCTGTACAAACCACTTTTAAACTCCTGTTTACAGCCATGGAACCGAACTAGTCGGCTTTCGTGGTTCGACCGTTATTTCTTCGTCCGAATTCAGATTTGGGCGAAATTGGCGGCATTAGAATTATTTTTCCAAGACGGACCTGATAGCTCGGGGCTAATACCCTGAGTCTATATTTATCCTATAGAATTTGATTTTGGGCCGTATGATTACACGGGTCCCCGTGTTATCAACCCAGCACCGGTCCCCTACCGAGGGTGACCTGGATTTCCTCCATAGACCCTTTTTTTTTAATCCTTTAGAATGGAAAATCTGGTGGGTTAGCTTGTAACCCCTGTACACACTTGCCCATGTCGAGGATAGGTCTAGCCACCGTATCGCACCGATTTGACCCCTACGAACCTTTATTCTATCAATCACGTTTGTGCGATCCAAATCTACCGACCCATTGTCGTTTAGTTGCTAGGTTAGTGATGTCTTCTTATTTGATGTGTTTTAGCATTGGAGATTCCTAGTGGTGGTCGTGCACTTGGATACCCGGGTGTGGACATTAGGACACCTTGTACAGGAGCTTGCTACTCTACCTAAGGTAAGTTACTCTTATTATGTCATCTACAATAGTAGACTGTTTAGTGTAGCTGTGTAGTATTCTGAAGCTTGCATGGGGAATAATGTGCCTAATGCATGTGTTGAATCGCATGTGGGGAGTGGGCACATCATTACATGCGAAGATGGTTATCGTCTAATTGCTTTAAACTTGAACAATGAGATATTTGATAGCATGGTAATAGTACATTGAGAACATGTCATTCTATGAATATAGATATAACAATCACTTATGAATTGTGCTTGAGATATGTTAACTTATATATGAACTTGGTTGAGTTGCCGATGAGCAACGATACCGGCTGTCTCGGTAACTGAGGCAGGATGGATAGTATTGAATCATCATTTGACTGAGATATGACATTGTTGCTTCCTAGAGGGAAGTGTGTAGGGAGACCCGTGTGCACGAGTGGAAGGTGAACCACCACTCGTGCACAATCTGAATAAAGTAGGTAGGGTCACGGGGTTGGGCAGACGGTAAAGCCAGGGGGCTTGAGAGCCTTGGCCTAGTAGTCCACTCCTGAGGTACGACCTCGAAAAAGTAAGTTGGGCGGTAGAGCTCCTCCGTGAAAGACGGGAAACCCCTCTTGGCCATTTGGGTAAACTTTTCTACTGGAGGATCCAAGGTAACTTGTGTCCAGTAGGTTTCTGTTGTCGGAACTGGTAGAAAACCGACGGTTCACAAATAACTAATTTACTTGCATGTACATCTTTTCTGCAGAACTTAATGATTCTATGAATGTGCAATTTATAGATAGAGCTTGTTTATTTATTTTGAAATTATAGGAGTATTATAATTGAATGCATGCTTAGTCACATTAAATAGAATACTGGAGTAGTAGCTTAGTATTAGTAGCCTTACTAGTCGTTTTTCACACGACTAATCTCCCATTCTCATGGGGGCTGCCCATTCCCACGGGCAGATCCAGTTTCAGGTCAGCAGTAGACGGTGGTTAAAAGCAGGCGTGGTCTTGGAGCAGCAGTGATCAGATTTCTCGTTAGTAGCTAGTAGTCTTTATCTTCTTCAACATTTGGTGTAATTGGGAATTAGTATGGACATGTTTGGATTTTCCTTTCTGGTTGGGATTGTTGGTTAGTTTTGTTAGTTATGGTAATATCTGTTGCTCGATACCAGTTGACATATGGTAGGCCTCTCCTCAAGGCTACCTTTTCAGTAGCGTAGCTTTCACCATTTTTTTTTAAAAAAATAAATGGTGATATTTTATCAAGTAAATTCAAACTCATAACTTCTACCTTCTCACCCCCGAGTTGGATAGTTTTCCTTTGTATGGAAAACCGGGGCGTGACAACTTGGTATCAGAGCTAGGGATATGACCCTAGGGGATAGGAAGTAGTTTAGTCTTAGGATAGTTATTCTTACAGAGATTTCGATCATGGTGGTTATTTGCAGATGGTTCTCACAAGAGGTCAAACTTCTTCCTCGTCTGAGCCTGTGGTGCATAGCCAGACCCCGGCAGAGATGATGCAGGGCATGGCTGACATGATGCGTCAGCAACAGGCTATGATGCAGCGTCAGCAGGAAGTAGTAGAGCGTCAACAGCAGGCTGCACAAGAGCAGACTACTGCAGCGCAGGCAGTGCTAGCTCAGGCTACTCAGACTCAACAGCAGGGTGCACCTCGAGCTGAGGGAGATCGCATGGGGAAGCTAATGAAGGAGTTTCGTGCGATGTATCCCCCAATCTTCAAGGGTGAACCAAACCCATTAGAGGCAGACCGATAGCTGCAACAGATCCAGAAGGTACTGAACGTCTTGGAGGTGACAGGAGAGAGACGAGTTTCTCTTGCTTCCTACCAGTTTGAGGCAGAGGCAGAGTTCTGGTGGCAGTCAGTTTTGAGTTCAAGGGCAGCAGACCGAGGAGCCATTGAGTGGCAAGAATTTGAGGAGATTTTTCGTAAAAAGTTTTTCCCAGTACCCATACAAGACAAGATGGAAGCAGAGTTCTTGGCCCTCTATCAAGGGACTCGTAAGGTGGCGCAGTATGATGCTAAGTTTTCTGAGCTTGCCAGGTATGCCCCACACTTGGTAGCTACTGATGCCCGGAAGGCTAAGCGTTTTGAGATTGGGCTTAATCCAATAATAAGAGGAAAGGTTGCGGCATTCATGGGCCAGTCTTATGAGGAGGTGGTCACTCGATCACTTACTGTGGAGCAGGAACTGGAGGATTCTCGTAAGATACTTGAGAAGCGGAGTGGTAGTAGTCGTGGTGAACCATTCTTTCAGAAGAAGTCGAAAACATCGGAGGCTCGACCTCAGCAGCAGCGACAGTTTCAGTCCCGGCCTTCTGGTGGTTTTCAGGCTTATCGCCCGAGAGCAGGATGTTTTACTTGTGGTGCCCCAGACCATATAAAGCGTGATTGTCCTCATCGGGCCCCACGAGTAGCTCTTCCAGCACCCCCAGTTAGACCAGCTCTTCCACCTCCACCAGTTCCCCAGCCACAACACCAGAGGTCTCAGCAATATCGTCCTCCCCAACAGCAGCAGTGGATGCCTCCTCCTCGCCAGGGCGGCGGTAGTCAGCAGAACCAGGGAAGGGCGTATATGTTGGTCGGTCAGGATCAGGGAGCTTCTGGTGCGGTCATAGAAGGTACCCTTCTATCTAGTAGTTAGCTTCTGTTATTGAATTGAGTAGGGTATTGTCTTTCTTACATATCATATTGCTACAACCAGGTTCACTTCCTGTTTTCTCTACCTTAGCACATGTGGTTTTTGACTCTGGGTCCACACACTCCTATATAGTACCTAGTTTTGCTGCTATCTTGGGACTAGAGTCAGAGCCCTTGGGCCAAGTCTTATCGGTGATCTCACCACTTGGAGCATACGTGGATGTGGATAGAGTCTGTCGAGATTGTGTAATCCATATTGGAGATAAGCAACTATTGGCAGACCTGATTATCCTTCACCTTGGAGGTATGGATGTTCTTCTCGGCATGGATTGGTTAGCCTCCTACCATGCAGCGTTGGATTGCTATTCCAAGAAGATTTACTTTACTCCACCAGATAGCGAGCGCTTTGTCTTTATCGGGAATAAGATGGTCCTTTTGTACCCGATTCCGCAGCGGAAGTCCAGTCTTAGTCTCTTAGCGCAGCTGACGAGCGAGATTGACGAAGGCATCCCCCCAAAAATTTTCCTGGTTGTTCAAGACTTCATGGATGTTTTTCCAGATCAGCTTCCAGGTTTGCCTCCAGCTAGAGAAGTAGAATTCGGTATCGAGTTACTTCCTGGAACTGCACCTATTTCTATAGCTCCATACCGAATGGCCCCAGCAGAGCTTAGAGAATTGAAGGTACAGCTAGAAGAGCTTTTAGACCTTGGATTCATTCGCCCTAGTGTTTCTCCATGGGGTGCCCCAGTCCTTTTTGCTCAAAAGAAGGATGGAACAAAGCGGCTCTGTATTGATTACCGGAGGTTGAATGCTGTTACAGTGAAGAATAGGTACCCGTTGCCAAGGATCGATGATCTCTTTGATCAATTAAAAGGAGCAAAGTTTTTCTCCAAATTTGATCTGAGGACGGGATACCATCAGTTACTAGTGAAGAAAGATGATGTTTCGAAGACGGCTTTTCGAACAAGGTATGGTCACTATGAGTTCTTGGTGATGCCATTTGGTTTGACCAATGCTCCAGCCGCCTTCATGGACCTCATGAACCGAGTCTTCAGGCCATACCTAGACCGATTTGTGGTGATCTTTGTAGATGATGTTCTTATCTACTCACAATCTGAGGAGGAGCACGAGGAACACCTGAGAATTTCCCTGCAGCTCTTGCGAGACCACCATCTTTATGCCAAGCTCAGTAAGTGCGAGTTTTGGATGGAGGAGGTGAAGTTCTTGGGACATGTGGTCTCAGAGGAAGGCATTTCAGTAGACCCGGCAAAAATAGAAGCAGTTCTAGATTGGGAGCCACCGAAGAACGTCTTCGAGATTCGTAGTTTCTTAGGCTTGGCTGGTTACTACAGAAGGTTCGTGGAAGGTTTCTCTCGGCTGGCTAGCCCACTCACTCGCCTGACAAAGAAAGGAGTGAAGTTCGAGTGGTCTGAAGGTTGTGAGCAGTCGTTCCAAGAGTTGAAGCGGCGATTAACCTCAGCCCCTGTCCTCACAGTGCCGATCAGTGGGAAGAAGTATGTGGCGGGTCTTGGGGGTGTATTGATGCAGGATGGCAAGGTTGTGGCTTATGCTTCTAGACAACTGAAGCAGCATGAGAGGAATTATCCTACCCATGACTTAGAGCTGGCAGCCGTAGTGTTTGTACTCAAGATCTGGCGGCATTACTTATACGGTGAGGAGTTTGAGGTATTTTGTGATCATAAGAGTCTGCAGTATATTTCCTCCCAGAAAGACCTCAACTGCGCCAAAGGAGATGGGTTGAGGTTTTGGCAGACTACGATTATGGGTTTTCTTATCATCCTGGTAAGACTAATGTTGTAGCGGATGCCTTGAGCAGAAAGTTCCGTAGTAGGTTGTCCAGGTTGATAGCTGATCGGAGGGAGTTGTTGGTAACCATCGAGGGTTTTGACCTAATGGTGCAATGGGAGCCTACACATACGGTCTTGTGCAGTATACAGGCTCAACCGACCTTATATCAGAGAGTGATTACAGCGCAACGACTAGATTCAAATCTAGAGGAGGTCAGGACTCGGTGCCAGAACGGAGGAATGGACCAGGATTGGTCTATTGGTTCTGATGGAGGACTTAGGTTCAAAGGGAGACTTTGTCTTCCAGAAAACTCAGAGATTCGTGAAGAGGTACTTACTGAAGCCCATAGATCAAGATTCACTATTCACCCTGGTGGTACGAAGATGTATCGCGACTTGAAGAGTCAATTATGGTGGAGTGGGATGAAGAGAGACATAGCCCAGTTTGTAGCTAAGTGTTTGACCTGTCAGCAGGTCAAAGCAGAACACCAGAGACCCGTTGGTCCTTTACAGCCATTGCCAGTAGCAGAGTGGAAGTGGGAGCACCTTACTATGGATTTCGTCTCTGGATTTCCCCTATCACGAAATAAGCATGACTCAATTTGGGTGATAGTAGACAGATTGACAAACTCAGCGCATTTTCTTCCCATGCGAACGACAATGTCAAGCAATGAGCGAGCAAAGCTATACCTGAAGGAAATAGTCAAGCTTCATGGAGTTCCTGTCACTATCGTTTCTGATCGAGATCCCAACTTTGCTTCTCAGTTTTGGAGTAGTCTACAATTAGCTTTGGGGACCAAGCTCTGTCTCAGTACGGCCTTCCACCCTTAGACAGATGGCCAATCTGAGAGGACTATTCAGATCTTGGAGGACATGCTGCGAGCTTGTGTGATTGACTTTGGAGGCAGTTGGGAAGACCATTTACCGCTAGTGGAGTTTGCATACAACAACAGCTATCAGGCGAGTATCGGCATGGCTCCCTTCGAGGCATTGTATGGGAGGCCGTGTCGGTCCCCTCTCTGTTGGGCAGAGGTAGGTGAGCGGAGCCTGGTAGGACCAGACCTTGTTCAGGAGACTACGGAGAAGGTGCATCTGATACGAGAACGTCTGCGAGCAGCTCAGAGTAGGCAGAAGAGGTATGCTGACAAGCGTCGGCGCCCTCTTGAGTTTGTGGTTGGTGACCGAGTTTTTCTAAAGGTTTCTCCTAGGCATGGGGTTTTTCGGTTTGGAACGCGAGGGAAGCTAGCCCCGAGGTATATTGGACCGTTCGAGATTCTGGATAGAGTCGGTGAGGTGGCGTATCTCCTAGCTTTGCCCCCTCGGCTCTCAGCGATTCATGCAGTCTTTCATGTATCGATGCTTCGGAAGTATGAGCCAGACCCATCACACGTGCTGGATTGGCAAGATCTAGACCTCAACAAGGATGCAACTTATGAGGAGAAGCCTGTCCGAATTCTAGCTAGTGAAGAGAAGGTGTTGCGCACCAAGACCATCCGTATGGTCAAGGTGCTTTGGAATCATCATGCTGAAGATGAAGCTACGTGGGAATTGGAGTCCGAGATGCGGTCTCGATATCCCTCTTTGTTTGGTGAGTCATCTAATTGATTTCAATTTCGGGACGAAATTTTTCTAAGGGGGGTAGGATGTAATGCCCGGATATTTTGGGGTACTTTGGAATAATAATTTTTATGCGTGATTATCATCATTTGATAAGACAGTTGGTAATATAAGTAGCAATGTCATATGCTGGTACTGTTGTGACCAGGGTTGCGGGGTTTTCGCAACAGGAGATTTTGCACTCGTTTGGGGTTTATGTGAATAGTTTTAAATATATTGAAATCAATCTATTTAAGGGCGTCAGAATTTGACAAAAGCTGTGCCAATGGAGTCGTCTCGCCGAGACGGTCGTAGTTGATTTTTTTTTATTATTTCGAGGTCTTAGAAAAAGGCTATTAACGGTTTAATATTTTTACCCTTTATATAACTGCACTTGATAGCGTGGTCGGATGGAGATGACACTAGCGCGGTTGCGTTCGGCTCGTCGAATCCATCTCCGGGGACTACTCACACCGGCGGATCGGAGTCCGAATGAAAAGTTTAGAGCTTTTCCTGTTTGTTAGTAGAAGGGAACAGCTTTTTGGATGTTTATAATTGGGTTCTGTAGGTGGTATTAGACCCGACCCGACTTCCTACAACAACCTCTACACGCAGCTGAGCCTTTCCATCTCCCTTGGATCATTCTGATGAGATGAGGATCGTCCGATTATTATCGGACGGTGTCATTTTGTTGAGGGTTTCATCCCTCCTCCCTATATAAAGCCTTGCATGAGATCGAGAACCCTAGCCTCTTCCTCCTAGCCGTCATTCTTCTCCTCTTCTCGCGTGTTCGTGCCGCTCGAGAACAGCCGGAGTGGAGGTCTCACCGTTGTTGGAGCATCGGCGCCGGATTTCCTCTCCTTTCTCCCAGGTTCTTCCTCCCCCTCTCCCTCCTCCTCTTCTCTCCACCGTGACAGCACCGGCCATGCTCTCCCTGGACAAGATCTAACCAATCAGCCCCAACCAAAGAGACGGCCATGTCGAGCCGAGCACCTCACGGCCATGGCTTCTCTCCCTCCTTCACGAGTTGGGTAGGGATTCCAGGGTGGCCACCGGTGGACTCTAGCGACCCCGACGGCGTTGGGGTATCTAGGAGACCACAACCCCGTGTTTGGACGGCACGGGGTGATCGGAAAATGGGTGTCGAGGCGATGGGTTCACCGTGAACCCATTGCCCTGTTTTTCTCTTTGTTGAAGAAGAAGAGGGACATGGGTGGCATTTTCAGATTTGTTGTTAAGTTTGACTATTGGATTCTACCCCTTTTTTTTAAAACCTGAACCCGGCCTGACTATCCCTCTAAACCAGCCCGACTGCATAGTATGCAGTGAACCGGCCTGGTTCAGTAGAACCAAACCCTTAAACCGTCCAAACTTGGTTCGGGCATAGATTCTCCGTCCGATGTCGGAATGCCGCGAAACTGGCGGCATTGGAACCGGCTCGAAAAATGCTACCTGATAATCTGGGTTTCATCCTGTACAAACCACTTTTAAACTCCTGTTTACAGCCATGGAACCGAACTAGTCGGCTTTCGTGGTTCGACCGTTATTTCTTCGTCCGAATTCAGATTTGGGCGAAATTGGCGGCATTAGAATTATTTTTCCAAGACGGACCTGATAGCTCGGGGCTAATACCCTGAGTCTATATTTATCCTATAGAATTTGATTTTGGGCCGTATGATTACACGGGTCCCCGTGTTATCAACCCAGCACCGGTCCCCTACCGAGGGTGACCTGGATTTCCTCCATAGACCCTTTTTTTTTAATCCTTTAGAATGGAAAATCTGGTGGGTTAGCTTGTAACCCCTGTACACACTTGCCCATGTCGAGGATAGGTCTAGCCACCGTATCGCACCGATTTGACCCCTACGAACCTTTATTCTATCAATCACGTTTGTGCGATCCAAATCTACCGACCCATTGTCGTTTAGTTGCTAGGTTAGTGATGTCTTCTTATTTGATGTGTTTTAGCATTGGAGCTTCCTAGTGGTGGTCGTGCACTTGGATACCCGGGTGTGGACATTAGGACACCTTGTACAGGAGCTTGCTACTCTACCTAAGGTAAGTTACTCTTATTATGTCATCTACAATAGTAGACTGTTTAGTGTAGCTGTGTAGTATTCTGAAGCTTGCATGGGGAATGATGTGCCTAATGCATGTGTTGAATCGCATGTGGGGAGTGGGCACATCATTACATGCGAAGATGGTTATCGTCTAATTGCTTTAAACTTGAACAATGAGATATTTGATAGCATGGTAATAGTACATTGAGAACATGTCATTCTATGAATATAGATATAACAATCACTTATGAATTGTGCTTGAGATATGTTAACTTATATATGAACTTGGTTGAGTTGTCGATGAGCAACGATACCGGCTGTCTCGGTAACTGAGGCAGGATGGATAGTATTGAATCATCATTTGACTGAGATATGACATTGTTGCTTCCTAGAGGGAAGTGTGTAGGGAGACCCGTGTGCACGAGTGGAAGGTGAACCACCACTCGTGCACAATCTGAATAAAGTAGGTAGGGTCACGGGGTTGGGCAGACGGTAAAGCCAGGGGGCTTGAGAGCCTTGGCCTAGTAGTCCACTCCTGAGGTACGACCTCGAAAAAGTAAGTTGGGCGGTAGAGCTCCTCCGTGAAAGACGGGAAACCCCTCTTGGCCATTTGGGTAAACTTTTCTACTGGAGGATCCAAGGTAACTTGTGTCCAGTAGGTTTCTGTTGTCGGAACTGGTAGAAAACCGACGGTTCACAAATAACTAATTTACTTGCATGTACATCTTTTCTGCAGAACTTAATGATTCTATGAATGTGCAATTTATAGATAGAGCTTGTTTATTTATTTTGAAATTATAGGAGTATTATAATTGAATGCATGCTTAGTCACATTAAATAGAATACTGGAGTAGTAGCTTAGTATTAGTAGCCTTACTAGTCGTTTTTCACACGACTAATCTCCCATTCTCATGGGGGCTGCCCATTCCCACGGGCAGATCCAGTTTCAGGTCAGCAGTAGACGGTGGTTAAAAGCAGGCGTGGTCTTGGAGCAGCAGTGATCAGATTTCTCGTTAGTAGCTAGTAGTCTTTATCTTCTTCAACATTTGGTGTAATTGGGAATTAGTATGGACATGTTTGGATTTTCCTTTCTGGTTGGGATTGTTGGTTAGTTTTGTTAGTTATGGTAATATCTGTTGCTCGATACCAGTTGACATATGGTAGGCCTCTCCTCAAGGCTACCTTTTCAGTAGCGTAGCTTTCACCATTTTTTTTAAAAAAATAAATGGTGATATTTTATCAAGTAAATTCAAACTCATAACTTCTACCTTCTCACCCCCGAGTTGGATAGTTTTCCTTTGTATGGAAAACCGGGGCGTGACAGTATGTTTGCACGGCCACCAAGCCTTAGCCGGCTCAGCGGGGAAAGAAGAGAAAACGGATGGGCTCTCAGGTGGGTTTTGTATGCATATGGCTATGGCTGCATGGTTGCGGTGCTGATATATTTAGGAGGGGAGAAACAAAGGGAGGAATGAAGGGGTTGGCCTACCTCGACGGGGAAGAGGTTACCGGGGTTTCGTTTGCTCCTTTCCTCTTCTCTCGATCTCGATCTCTTCTCCTCTCTTGATCCCTTAACAGTTCCTCACGATCTCACAATCGTAACCTAAGAGGAGATGGCTTTTCGGCCAGATAAAGGGGAGATTAATTCGTGCATGACTTGGGGCAGTTAATAGGTACTTGAGGGATACATTGGTTATGGGATGAGGAGATTAATTCATGCATGACTTGGGGTAGTTAATAGGTACTTGAGGGATACGTTGCTTATGGGATGAGGAGATTAATTCATGCATGACTTGGGTAGTTAATAGGTACTTGAGGGATACGTTGCTTATGGGATGAGGAGATTAATTCATACATGACTTGGGGTAGTTAATAGGTACTTGAGGGATACGTTGCTTATGGGATAAGGAGATTAATTCGTGCATGACTTGGGGTAGTTAATAGGTACTTGAGGGATATGTTGCTTATGGGATGAACTTGATTACCAAACCTTTTCAAATCTTTGGAAATCCATAAAGGCAATTAAAGAGGAGTGGTCAACTTGGGCCTCCCTTTCTCTTAGACCAAGCCCAACAAAAGAGAGGAATCGGCCCGCCTCACAAATAAGCCAGGTTCAAAACTGGAGATCTTCCCAATAAGAAAACAAAATGGCCAAGGAAAAGCCCTATCTAGAAACCAATATAGGTAAAAAAGTAAAAAAAAAAAAAACCTTGAGTGCTACAGTTATGCCACCATTATATCAACATCTGACTAGTCTGGTGTGCCTATTTGGCTAGCATCGAAACCTAAGATGAGATGGAGATCCACTGGACATCAATTGTCAAATTTATAAGTTAGGCGCCATGATTAGTGGGAGTCCCTTCCTGTGTGTCTGACCTTAGGCTAGGCTCCAGGGCATTTGTATGATAGCCAAGTTTGCAGAACATCGATATTCTCGGAATATGTAATGTGACCCTTGAGTGGAGAAATTCACATGAGGCAGGGCCTATGATATTCCAAGAACAATTAATGCTAGGTGAAAGGCTTGAAGCACTAGTGGGAGTACAGTGTAACCAGGGTCTAGTATATAGGAGGTCGCAATTTTTGCATTGGCATAAACTTATACTCGCAAAATAACCCTCGAATTTAATAAAGGATGCAAGTGAGGACTTTTAGAGATCCCCTGGCCTCCACGGCCAATCACTTCGTGTTAGGGTGGAAAGGCATAACTCAACATCCCCTAGGGTGGGGGTTATGTCATTCCATGCCAAATCACTTAGTGATATATCTTCAAGATATGATGATTATGGGATAAGGAGAGAAGGGCTTTTTATCCCACCCTAGTGGGGGCCTTATGAACTCCCGTATCGTAATTATCTAGGCTTGTGGGTAAGCATCCAAAGTGCACGTGAGGCTTCTGGTGCTTCGCATGGGGATCACGTAGCACTGGCAAAAAGATAACCATGGTCCATTAAAGTCCTTAGTTGGCAGATTTGGATTGGGTCAAGGAAAGACCAATGTGAGTGGATGACGCTGCATGATGCTCCCTAGGGTAGGTGTATCCAATTTCGAGATCTTGCATATATGGTTAATTAATCCATAGAGATGTCTTCGCTTGAGGGTAGCACTAACATGTGGATATAATTAGCTTATTTTAAAAAATCCATAAAATAAGTTTTTATGCATTCTCATAATTTAATCTTTTATTTTTATATGACCAAGTTAGACCCTTATCCGCTATCCTAAATGACCACAAACTTACAGGTTCCAACTATGAGGATTGGAAACGCAACCTGTACCTGGTCTTAAGGATTGGTAAACATATGACACCCTTAAATGACTCTGAACCAGATTTGCTAGAACCCAATGACATAGAGGCACAGTTAAAGGTGTTTACTGATTGGAAGGAATCTAATTAAATATGTAAATGCTATATTATAGCATCCTTGCAAACAACTCTGCAGAAATAAGTCGAGAAAATGCTCGACGTTTCTGATATGATATTATACTTGAAGGAGATATTTGAGGGTCACAATTGCGTTACGCGATACCTCACCATCAAGAAACTCGTCGGCATTAAGATGTCTGATAGGACGCTAGTTTGGGAACACATGCTGAAAATATTTGGGTTCCAGAACGAACTAGCAACCATAAATATTGTGATAGAAGGCAAGGTGATGACATACATCTTTCTCTCGTCACTATCTGGAGCCTTTGAAGGCTTTTTCACCAACTTTAACTTAAACAAGTTGGCTATGATAAATACAGAACTTCTTGGAGTTCTCTAAACAGCTGAGGATGCCTTCAAGCAGAAGGGTGAAGTACTACACGTGCACGCAAATCCTCAGGGCAAGAAACACAAGAAGAAACTTAAGTCGGCACCTGTACAGAACTCTGTGGGGGCCTCTGGATCCAGGGAATCAAAGAAACCAGGCACCAAGTGTTTCCGGTGTGGCCAGAAGGGTCATTGGAAGAAGGACTACAAGAAGTCTCAGAATGCTAGTGAAGGTAATCTACAAGTCTTAGTTGTTGAATCATTTCTTTCGAGTAACAGTTCTTTTGCTAGTTGGATTATGGATTCTGGATCCACTAATCATGCATGTAACTCTCTTCAGGAGTTTTGGAAAAGCAAAAGGTTACTTGTTAGAGAGATAACCTTGAGCATGAGAACTGAGATTGTGGCTGCTGCTGAAGCTATTGGAGATGTTACTCTTAGTTTTTTGAACAATAAGGCTTTGACTTTTAGAGATATTTTTTATGTACCGTCCTTGAGATGTAATTTGATTTTTGTTTACTCTTTAGTTAATAAAGGTTATTTAGTTTGTTTTGATGCTTTTGGTGTATCGTTTAAGCTGAATGAAACTTTTATAATAAAATGAATGGTTTAGAATTATCTCTATATTGTCAGTCCCAATTTTGAAAAAGATAACATAATGGCTTCAACATTTAATGTTAATTCATCTAAGCGTAAGAAACCTTTGAAAAATTTAACCTAATTGTGGCACTTAGGGCTTGGCCATATTGGCTTAGATAAGATTCATAGGATGGTGAAGGCTGGGCTACTGGAAACAGATCCTACGGAGATCCTTTCCATCTGCGAATCCTGTCTGGAAGGCAAGATGGCCAAAAGGGCCTTTAAAAGCAAGGAAGTAAGAGCCACTGAGGTATTAGAGTTAATTCATACAGATGTATGTGGACCCATAAGCATCAAGGCGATAGGAGGCCATAAGTACTTCATCACTTTCACTGATGATTACTCAAGATATGGAAATATTTACCTGATGCATCAGAAGTCGGAATCATTTGTCATGTTCAAAGAATTCAGGGCTGAAGTAAAAAAGTAGACAGATAAATATATAAAAACCCTTTGATATGATCGAGGAGGTGAGTACCTATCTGACGAGTTCGTTGTGTATTTTATGGAGCATGGGATAACATCATAGTTAACTACTCCAAGCACCCTACAATAGAATGGAGTTTCAGAAAGAAGGAATCGAACCTTGTTGGATATAGTTCACAGTATGATGAGTTATACCAGTTTACCAATGACCTTTTGGGGATATGTCCTATAAACAACAGCTTTTATTCTGAACCACGTTCTGTTTAATTCAGTGCCTCATACCCCTAGAGAGCTGTGGTCGAGGAACAAACTAAAACTATAATATTTCATAATATGGGGATATCCTGCATATGTGTGGAAGGACAAGAGGGATAAGATGGAGTTGAAGTCCAAAGTATGTTTGTTTGTAGGGTATTCCAAGGAGACCAAAGGTGGACTATTTTATGATCCTGAGAAAAAGAAGGTAATCATTTCTACGAACGCCTAATTCCTAGAACGAGATTATATTATAGACCACAAGACTACTAGTAAGGTAGTCCTAGATGAACTACTGGATACTGGTAGAAAGTGCATACCCAAAAGCATAATGGAAACTGACATTACAGACACTAATATACCAGACACTGTAGTACCTATTCTTCCTGAAACACCACTACTACCTCATCGCAATAGGAAAAGCATCAGAGCTCCTAACAGATACTATAGAGAAACCTTATTGGTTGATCCAGAGGGTTAAGAGGATGATCCACTGAGCTACGATGAGGCAGTGGGAGCTTCTCACAGCTCTGACTGGCAAAATTCATGGAAACAGAAATTGCATCAATGTCTCAAAACGCTGTCTGGATTCTTGTTACACCATCATCCAATATTAAACATATTGGGTGTAAGTGGGTGTATATAAAGAAGAGAGGATCCGATGGTTCTATTGAGACTTATAAAGCTAGATTAGTTGCTAAGGGTTATACCCAGATAGAGGAATCAACTTTGATGAAACCTTCTCGTCGGTAGCTATGATAAAGTATATTCGGATCCTCCTATCTATTACAGTCTATTACAACTGGAAGATCTGGCAAATGGATGTCAAGACATCATTTCTCAATGGGGATTTGGAAGAAGACATATATATGATGCAGCTACCAGGTTTTGAGTCAAATGATCAGGAGCATCTAGTTTGCAAGTTACAGAAGTTCATTTATGGACTAAAGCAAGCATCTAGAAGTTGGAATATTCATTTTGATCAGGCAATCCAGTCATATGAATTTATTCAAAATGAGGATGAACCATGTGTATACAAAAAGAGTGATAAAACTACAGTGGTGTATTTGATATTTTACATAGATAATATTCTGCTCATTGGGAATAATGTTGGAACATTATCAACGGTAAAGGTCTGGTTGTCAACGCAATTCAATATAAAAGACCTGTTGGATGTAAATCCATGGTAGAGGCTCACAGCGGAAGCAAAGTAAAGGTCCGAAGACCATGAGCGGTGTGCATTACATATCAAAATTTTCATCGAAATGATCTACACGTGCGTGTATGAATCTAGCATGACAACTACGCGAACCCCTAACATCGATCTAACGTGAAAGAACAATCTAGCATGTATGCATGTTCTATCTATGCTAGATCTACATGTTAGAGATCATACCTGCGTGTGGATTCTTTCACCGCAACAAGATTCTTCTTTGTCGATGGAGACGGGCTCGGATCTGCTCGATATAGCTTCGGTGTGACAACTATAACTTTTTTACAAACTCAGATTAGGCTAAAATTTGGACTATAGGTAACCAACTTCAAGATGCAACTTTTACAATAAGTTTCACCTCATTTGGACTTCTGTAACTCCCAAAATCATAGAAACAATGCTGATTTTTTGTGCAGATTCTGGACAGCAAAAGGTTGCGGGAGATGCCTTCTAGTTCACCCGATCTCGCATGATGCACAATACCTTATCGATGGATCTCTGAGTGCCTCCATACAACGAGCCTTTTCCTTCTACAAACCCTATGCGAGGAAGATGAGTCGCCATCCAATGGCGCAAGCGAGGAAGAGAAACGAGAAAGAAGAGGAGAAGAGATCTGGGGAGAATAAAGGAAGGGGGGTTCGGTTTTTCCATCTGGCATCATTCTTGGCCGACCCCCCCTCTCCCATTTTATAAGGCTGGCCTATCCCCTTGGATAAGGCTCCAAGGGGATAGGTTTGATCCCCAAAAGATCTCCCTAAAAATCTCCCTCTATATCTCATTCTCCTTATCTGTTTTCCCCACTTTTAGGACTTGTTTTGACCAATTCAAAATCCCTATCTTATCCCTATGGCCGGTCCTATTACTGGGGATTCTCATCCCTAGAATATAGGGGCCGACCCTGCATGGGTCTCCCACAACTAGGGCTGGTCACTAGTGAGGCTTGGTACTGCGCGTTTTTACCAAAACACCCTTATGCCTCAAATTGACCATTTCTAGTGTGCGAGACTTAGCGACTCTTCCTTAGGTGATCTTGACAAGTTACTTTACTATTAACTGAGGTCACTGGAGGATGCCCCTAGTAAAGTCAACCAGTCAACTCACAATATGTCCCAGTGCATCGCACCCATATAGTAAAGTTTACTTATGGCGAGGGATAACTACATGTGTCTCTGCACTAACCTAGGGCTTCCCCTTTAGTGCACACACGTAGCTACGCATCTACCATGCACTAGTGCGAAGCACTCACATAGTATAGGTTTGAACTACTCGCTTCCTCTTACTGCGTCCTGTGTTTCGAGGAGATGGTACTAGGACCGTACATAATATCGATAAGGTGAAACCTTCAGGGACCAGGGTTCATGGCTTCCAACTCAGACTCGATCGACACACTACCCGAGTGTACCATCGATCCTCTGAGTCCAAGTTAACCTGCGTGGCCACCCAAAGTGCGGCACAGGCTGCACTCCAATTCTTCCAGACTTACTATGTTCTCCCTCATACCCCTGCTCTCCGCTTAGTATGGTAAACCCGCTGTCCCTCCATCTGGTGCCATGATGCAACTCGAGCGGTGGAGAGTACCATCAGACTCGAGTGCTCATATGACTTGGTTCCTTCCAGGTCGACCTTATACATCGTACATTCGATTACTCTGACGAGCAACCGAATCCGTTACCAGTCCAACTGATGACCACCTGGCCAGGGTTTAATATGACGTAGGTCAGACCAAGGAACGCACCTCCCGTTAGGGGTGTGGATAGCCTGTATGAGTAACACGCTGATGCAACGCCAGCCGAGTAACCTAGTATACTGTGGTTTTGGATCACTGTATCCAGATCCTCACACATTGGTGCGCCAAAGCACCACACAACTGGTTAGTCCACCAGACATGGTTCCTCAGGGTTTATGACCGTTTTACCTTAAGTAGAAATACGGCTTAGTGCACCAGTGTCTGCTCACCGATCTGTGCACCGTGTTGGTTTCGTTCGGCCACAGACACTGTGCCTGGTAATGACCGTGGTGGAGACACCCACGTTTTGTCATCCCAACAGCGTATCCTGATAGGGCGACCAACCCTAATCAGAGCTGCGAACTTATTTAGGTTACATGGGACCAGTCCCTTGAGTATCCCACTCAAGTGGATTACCATGTAGCCATGACTCTCTGTTCTATAATCAGAACACGTACTAAGGTACGTACCAAGATGCAATCTTATACTATCAACCATACAAAGCTAAACTATAGGTTTTTACGAGCTATAGACCTCATAAATTCTAACAAGACCTAGGTGAGCGAGTTATGTTTTGGGGATCAAGGTAATACGATATCTCCAGAACATGATTCTCTCGCAGTCACAAGCCGCGTATATACATAAGGTTATGGCTAGGTTTGATATGGAAAACTCCAAGAAAGGTTTTATGTCATTTAAATATGGCGTAAAACTGTCTAAGAATCAATGTCCTAATATACCTGAGGAGAGAGCAGAAATACAGAAGATACCTTATGCTTCGGCAGTAGGTAGTCTAATATATGCTATGTATTGTACAAGGCCAGATATCTATTTTGCAGTAGGCATGATGGATCGATTTCAATAGAATCTGGGTCCAGATCACTAGACAGTTGTGAAGTGTATACTCAAGTACCTTCGTAGAATAAGGAACTATGAGTTGGTCTACATCGCACAGGAACTGATACCGATTTGATATACAGATTCTGACTTTATATTAGATTTGGAATCTAGAAAATCGACATCAGGATTTATGTTTATGTTAGGAGGAGCAACGGTTAGTTGGTAGAGTGTGAAGCAGGAGTGCATCACGGACTCTACCACAGAGACTGAGTATGTTGCAGCGTGCGAGGCAGCCAAAGAGGCGGTATGGCTCAAGAAATGTCTTACAGATTTGGGGTGTGTACTAGAGGCTCAGTTACCTACTGTGCTTTACTGCAACAATAGTAGGGCGGTAGCATAAGCCAAGGAGCCAAGACACCACCAGAAGGAGAAGCACATTGAGCGTAAATTCCACTTGATTCGGCAGTTTCAAAAGCAAGGGCGAGTAGCATGACACAAATTACATCTGCAGATAATATTGCTGATCCTTTCACCAAGGCAATACCTACCAAGGCATTCGAGCGACATATGAACATAATGGGAGTCAAAACCGTTTTGCTACGCTAGACCAAGTGGGAGATTATTAGGATTGATGTGTTCTAAACTTGTAAAACTTTATGTTTTAATCTAATAATAAAGGATGATAGTTATTATATCAGATATATATTGGTATGTAATATAGTTATATGTTTTTTAAGAACAGAAAGCCGTGGTTACATGGTAGTCCACTGAGTTAAAGACTGAGTGGATTGGTTCTATATAATCTAAATAAGTTTGCAGCCATGATCAGGTTGGTCGCCTCATCATGATAAGCTGTTAGGGATGACAGTACATGGAAAGTCTTCACCATGGTTATCACCAGGCACAGTGTCTATGGCCAAATGGAATTAACACGGTATATAGATCAGTGAGCAGACACTGGTACACTAAGCCATGTTTCTGCTTAGGGTAAAACGGTCCTAAATCCTGAGGAACCACGTCTGATGGACTAACCAGTTGAGTGGTGCTTTGGCGTACCAATATGTGAGGATCCAAATACGTGATCCAAAACCACGGTGTACTAGGTTACCTGACTGGGATTGCATCAGCGTGTCATTCCTGCAGGCCATCTACACCCCTGTCGAGAGGTGCGTTCCTTGGTCTGACTTACACTGTACCAAATCCAGGCCTCGTGGTTATCAGTTTGACTATTGACCGGGTTTGATTACTTAATGGGGTAATCAGAGGTACAATGTATAGGTCAACCTGGAAGGAACCATGTCATATGAGCATTCGAGTCTGATAGTATTTTCCATCACTCGAAGTGAATCATGGCATCAAGTGGAGGGACATTGAGTTTATCACTACTAAGCGGAGAGCAGGGGTATAACGGAGAATATAGTAAGTCTGGGTGAATTGGAGTGCAGCCTACGTCGCACTCTGGGTGGCCACGTAGGTTAACTCAAGCTCAGAGGATTGATGGTACACACGGCTAGTGTGTCGATCGAGCTTGAGTTGAAATCCATGAACCCCGGTCCCTGATGCTTCCACCTTATCCATATTATATACGGTTCTTGAACCATCTCCTCGGAACACAGTGAGTAGTAAGACGAAAAAAGAAGTCTACGCTCCGTGTGTACTTTACACTAGTGTACGGTAGATGCGTAACTACATGCGAGTGCTAAAGAGGAAGCCCTAGACTAGTACAGGGGCGCAAGTAGTTATCCCTCGCTATAACTGAATTTCACTGCATAGGTGCGATGCACCGAGACATGTTACGAGTTGACCAATTGACTTTACTAGAGGCACCCTCCGATGACCTCAGTTAATAGTGAAGTAACTGGTAAGTATCATTTAAGGAAGAGTTGCTAAGTCTCGCATACTAGAAATGGTCAATTTGAGACATAAAGGTATTTTGGTAAAAATGCGCCCTGCCAAACCTCACTAGTGGCCGACCCTAGATATGGGAGACCTATACAGGGCCGGCCCCTATATTTTGGGGATTAGAATCCCCCAGTAATAGGGCTAGCCATAGGGATAAAATAGGGGTTTTGAATTGGTCAAAACAAGCCATCTAAGTGGGAAAAAAGGATAAAGAAAATAAGAGATATATGGAGATTTTAAGGGGATTAAACATATTTCCTTGGATCCTTATCCAAGGGGGTAGGCCGGCCTTATAAAAGGGGGAGGGGGGCCGACCATACATACACACAAAAATTGAACCCCCCCTTTTCTCTTCTCCCTAGTTCTCTCTCCCATCTCTCTCTACTTTCCCGCTTGCGACTTTGTCATCCCCGAGTGGAGTTTTAGAGAAGGAGAAGGGCCGTTCTTCAGAGGCACTCAGATATCTGAGAATGACGTACCGTGCATTGTGCAAGATCGGGTGAACAAGAAGGCATCATCTTTTGGCATACCATCGGCTTCTTCGCGGACGATCTTCCGTCTCTATCGACAAAGAAGATAATTCTCCATGGTTAAAAGATCCGCACGAAGGTATGCATATTCTAACATGTAGATCTAGTGAGTTATTTGATTTGCATTCATGCTAGATAATCATTACGCTAGATTACCATTAGGGTGTTTGAATCACGTGCACACACATACACGCACATGTAGATTAGTTTCAATGAAAGTTTAAATCGTGTAACATGCACAATGAACGGTCTTTCGACCTCTTAATCGCTTCCGTTGTGAGCCTCTACCATAGGATTATTTCTAATAGTCTCTTCCACCCTCTGTCTACTTGTAACAAGAACTCCTCGACCTGTCGAGAGTAGCTTTATATTTTCAGAGATAGTGGATTCAAAGGTTGCGTCTTATCGCACGGAGATATAGGCTACGATTGAACTTTATTACCACATCATGTGTCAACTTCTTTTCTATATCCTTCTCTCTATCTCTCTCTGTAGAAACAGTGTCGGTGTGACAACTAGCCATGCGACAGCTCGGCAACCTAACTGTTGTCGTTGCTCCATACCCTTCTTCTTATTGTTAACAGCACTAGCAAAACATCGAGATACATGATAGCTCAGTGCTTCAGCATATGCCAGCTCAGCACTCCATAGTGCGCCACACCTCGAAGGGTCAAACTTTTAATCGACTATTAAAGGAAGGTTACGTATGATGGCCAAAATCATCCCCACCACAGTTTGGTACCATCTGTGGGACCTTCCCTATCGACTTGCAACCTCCAGGCTTCCCAGCTCCTTCGATCAAGAAGCAACTACCGATAGTCAGAGCAACCCGTCTTTCTCCATCGCTATACTAGAATAGCAAAGACATGACCCGTGAATCAGCCAGAGGGAAGTCATCTAGATCAAGACGTTCAAACATTGGGGATTAGTCCTCCAACGTTGGAAATTAGCATCAACGATGGAGCAGGCATCCATCGATCGGTCGACCTATCTCCTGCTCCTTTCAGACAATCCATCGTCAACACCTCCCGTCGACATCTCGAGCCTTTCAATTCTGATTCTTTTCCTATCCCTATGTTGGGGGTGATGTTTGAAACGAATGAGCTCACTTGAAGACTACAACGACCGAGGGCTTGGAGATAGCCAGCTCTCAAGTATCCTTCAGCATTGTAGATTGCCCTCAAAAGCCAATAAACAAAGGTATATAACATATATCGATAAGCCCACGACCCTAGCCTTGGCATTCGAATGCAAAGTCCAATGCACACTCGCTGCCTCGGTATTCAACAAAGTCTAAGGAGACAGCCTTCGTACTCGAATGTGAAGTACAAGGAACACTCGTTGCCTCGGCTTTCAACAAAGTCCAAGTAAACAACCTTGGCACTCGAATGCAAAGTCCAAGGCACACTCACTACCTCGGTACTCAACAAAGTTCAAGGAGACAACCTTGGCACTCGAATGCAAAGTCCGAGGCACACTCGCTACCTCGACATTCAATAATATCCAAAGAGACGGCCTTGGCACTCGAATGCAAAATCAAAGGCACACTCACTGCCTCGGCACTCAACAAAGTCCAAAGAGACAGCCTTAGCACTCGAATGCAAAGTCCGAGGCACACTCGCTATCTCGGTACTCAACAAAGTCCATGGAGATAGCCTTGGCACTCGAATGCAAAGTTCAAGGCATACTCGCTGTCTCGACACTCAACAAAGTCCAAGAAGATAGCCTTGGGACTCGAATGCAAAGTCCGAGGCATACTCGTTGCCTCAACATTCAACAAAATCCAAGGAAACAACTTTGGTACTCGAATGCAATGTCCAAGGCATACTCGCTACCTCAACACTCAACAAAGTCCAAGGAGATAGCCTTGGCACTCGAATGCAAAGTCTGAGGCATACTCACTGGCTCGGTATTCAACAAAGTCCAAGGAAACAGCCTTGGTACTTAAATGCAAAGTCTGAGGCACACTTGCTTCCTCGGCATTCAACATAGTCCAAGGAGACAACCTTGGCACTCGAATGCAAAGTTCAAGGCACACTCACTGTCTCGGCATTTAACAAAGTCCAAGGAGACAGCTGTGGGGGAAAATCTTCGTGCCGACCCGAAGACCTTCGCAGCACCAGTCAATTGGAGTCGAAGTTAATGTCGAAGATCGTTGGTCGATCGGTTGGTTGAAGTTGTTGCTTTTTTGATATGTAAACAGAAAAGCAATCAGAGAGAGAGAGATTTTGACACAAGAGAAGTGATCTCGGAGTTCAGCCGAAGCCTACGTCTCCGTGCTATAGGGAGCAACCCGAATTCACTAACACTTATGTTGAAGTAACCTCGACAGGCCGAGTATCACTGAAAGCTCCCTGATCTCTTCGAAAAGGAGAAGAAGATCGAAGAGAGATGGTAGATCAGAAGTTGAAAATCCCAGAGTTCTGGTTTTTAGAACTGAGAATTCGATCCTTTTACATTCGAAGGCCCTGCTATTTATAGGCATTCCGGGTGGCGAATGGCGGTTTCCGCTGTAGTATCTGGGGATTCTCCAGGTAAAGTTGCGGGCCCCGCGGTTGTCTTCGGAGGTCCACCAGGCAGGGCCGGTGGGTTCCACTGTAGCCCTCGTGGGCCCACCAGGCAGGGCCGGTGGGTCCCGTGGTAGTCCTCGTGGACCCACCAGGCAGGGCCGGTGGGTCCCGTGGTAGATTTATGCCAAAATTTGCACCCACAGTTACCCCCTCCAAGTTAGCTAGAGTGCATTCTAGCTGGCTTGGACTTGGTGCAAAAAATAGCAACTTCCTGTTTAGAAAAACGGACACGAAGAAACTTGTCGTATGTTAGAGAAAAAAGGGACTGATCGGTCAATTTGGACCGATCGGTCAAATTTGACCGATCGGTCAAATTTTGACCGATCGGTCAAATTTTGACCGATCGGTCAAAATTCAACCGGTCAAGAATCGGGTGATCGGTCAAAAAACAGGGTTTTTTGACCGATCCAGTAGTAATTTTGACCGATCAGCTGAAATTTGACCGATCGGTTAAATTTTGACCGATCGGTCACTTTTGACCGATCGGTCAAATTTTGACCGATCGGGCAAAATTCAACCGGTCAAGAATCGGGTGATCGGTCAAAAAACAGGGTTTTTTGACCGATCCAGTAGAAATTTGACCGATCAGATATCTTTCGCCGATCGGACATGTTTGTCCGATCGGTGAAAAATATCCGGTCAAGGTTCGAGTGATCGGCAAAAAACCTTGGTTTTTTGCCAGATCCAGTAGAAATTTGACCGATCAGATAACTTTCGCCGATCGGACAGGTTTGTCCGATCGGTGAAAAATATCCGGTCAAGGTTCGAGCGATCGGCAAAAAACCTTGGTTTTTTGCCAGATCCAGTAGAAATTTGACCGATCAGATAACTTTCGCCGATCGGACATGTTTGTCCGATCGGTGAAAAATATCCGGTCAAGGTTCGAGCGATCGGCAAAAAACCTTGGTTTTTTGCCAGATCCAGTAGAAATTTGACCGATCAGATAACTTTCGTCGATCGGACAGGTTTGTCCGATCGGTGAAAAATATCCGGTCAAGGTTCGAGCGATCGGCAAAAAACCTTGGTTTTTTGCCAGATCCAGTAGAAATTTGACCGATCAGATAACTTTCGCCGATCGGACATGTTTGTCCGATCGGTGAAAAATATCCGGTCAAGGTTCGAGCGATCGGCAAAAAACCTTGGTTTTTTGCCAGATCCAGTAGAAATTTGACCGATCAGATAACTTTCGCCGATCGGACATGTTTGTCCGATCGGTGAAAAAATATCCGGTCAAGGTTCGAGTGATCGGCAAAAACCCTTGGTTTTTTGCCAGATCCAGTAGAAATTTGACCGATCAGATAACTTTCGCCGATCGGACATGTTTGTCCGATCGGTGAAAAATATCCGGTCAAGGTTCGAGTGATCGGCAAAAACCCTTGGTTTTTTGCCAGATCCAGTAGAAATTTGACCGATCAGATAACTTTCGCCGATCGGACATGTTTGTCCGATCGGTGAAAAAATATCCGGTCAAGGTTCGAGTGATCGGCAAAAACCCTTGGTTTTTTGCCAGATCCAGTAGAAATTTGACCGATCAGATAACTTTCGCCGATCGGACATGTTTGTCGGATCGGTGAAAAAATATCCGGTCAAGGTTCGAGTGATCGGCAAAAACCCTTGGTTTTTTGCCAGATCCAGTAGAAATTTGACCGATCAGATAACTTTCGCCGATCGGACATGTTTGTCCGATCGGTGAAAAAATATCCGGTCAAGGTTCGAGTGATCGGCAAAAACCCTTGGTTTTTTGCCAGATCCAGTAGAAATTTGACAGATCCAGTAAAGTTGTGAACCTGCCCTTCAAAGGATGTTTACTGCTTTGTTCTTCGATATTTTGGCAGAGTTTTGAACATTGATGGAGCTTGATTCTTCTTGTTTTGAATCCTTGGTTGGCTTGATGGTTGCTTTGAACCGGCGGTCCGGTTTGAACCGGCGGTCCGGTTTACCCAGACCGGTGGCTTGCTTGGACCGTTGGTTCATGTGGACCGGTAGGTCCGACGTTTCGCCTGGTCGCGACTGTTCGCCTGGTTTTGCGCTTGCTACGGATGGATGCCACGTGTACCTACAAAAACACGCGATTTGATATGGTGAAGACACGTGTCTTCTCGATTTGCGTACCTGTTTTACCCTGGGTACAAAAAGTTTTCACCGGCTGTCATTTCGCCTCACGCTTCCAAAATTTTTCGAAGTCTAGACCCTTGTTCTCTTGATTTTCTGCTCTTGTTCTTGTTCTCGTTCGATCGGTCGAATGGCTTCATCTGGCAGTTCGAAGAAGTCCGGTACAGCTCCCTCGAAGAGAAAGGGGAAGGAAATTGTCGAGGTTCAATCTCCTCCGAGGGGCCGTGGCAAAGGCAAGGCTGCTCTCGCTGAACTTGGCCAACTGGGCAAGAGGCACCAAGGGGTAGGTTTTGCCTCAGCGCCATCAAGGCCAGAATTCATCCCCAAAGTGAAGTTTGTTCTGGGTCCTCTTATGCCCCTAACAGACGAGACGGAGTACATGTACAATGTGGGTGGTGAGTTCACAGATACGAAGAGAAAGAAGTGGCAAGCACTTCTCTCTTACTTCACTGAAGGGAAGGGAGCGCAGCCTTCACTCCCTAGCATCCAGACGACTTTCGGCATCGACAAGAAGACCGTCTTCACCAATTTTGCCAGCAACGAGAAGGTCATGGGAACCATCGTGACCATCGGCCAAATGAACTGCGGCCTACGTCTGCCTCTGCCACCCTTCGCTGCAAGACTACTGAATACATCTGGCCTTTGCCCGGGGCAAGTCACAGGGAATGCCTGGCGAATCATCTATGCGTTCTGCCGGGTGGAATCAGATTTTCAAGAGGACTTGAGGGCCTGTTACTCCAGTATCCCGGAAGGTGAACCTGCCAGGATTGAGCTCGGATACTTCTTCTTTCATTATCGATGGAATTACAGGAAGGACAGCCCTTTCTATAATTTGACTGGAGTATCTCCCCTGCGCCCGCTCACCGATACAGTCCCATCGGACAAGTTGTACACGGACTGGCCTATTTCTGTATCTGGCGCCTGGACGTCCATGTCAGTGCCCGACACCCCCCGAGACAGCGTGCACGAGGCGGTGAAAATGTACAGCGCTGGAGGCATCTTCGCCTGGAATTCTGAGAGGGCGGGAGCCATAGATAACTTGTTCCTCGAGCTAACCTGTGGAACCAGGTCGTGGAAACAGTTTTCTAACTGTCCTGTGAGATATGGCAAGGCCAATCTCCTCCACAGATCAAAGGACAGGTACGAGGACAACGAAGTCCTATACTCTGACTACGAGGAGGACCCTCAGTCGGGCAAGGTCATCCGGAAGGTTCGGGCCGAGAAGAAAATCTACACTGCGAGGCGCCGGTTACCTACCATGGACGAGAAACTGGTGCTCCAAAGAGGCCCAGTGAAGAAGAAGCGAAAAACTCTCGTCAAACCTAAGGAAGATGAAGACCAAGACAAGAAGAATGATGATGAAGAAGAAGAAAAGAAGAATGAAGAAGAAGAAACTGAGAATGCCAGCCACGACAACAGTGGCAATAGCGAAGATGAGGATGGGGACGGCGAGGACGATACGTCTTCTACCCCCTCCAGTGGGGATGATGAGAATGGGGGTGGTGAGGAAGAAATTCCTCCCACCCCCACTGGTGGTGCAACGGGGGAGGACTCGATCCCTATTCCCATTGACGAGGTTAAAGCCCGTCAGATGGAGGAAATTCTCGACACAGAAGGCGACGGCAAAAAGGTGGTTCCCACCTACAAATTTGACGAATTGAAGAGGCCGATGCGCTTCAAAATTAAACTATCGAAGAGTGCTGGGGTTGGAAGCAACCCCACGCCTCTTGATCAAATCCCCCCTGACGCTCTTCGCATTGAGGGAGCAACAATGAGTGGGGGTGTAGAGGTTGAGCAACCCCCTCCCCCCTCTCACTCTTTGCTCAACGAGGTGGAGGCCATGTTGGCCGGGCTCATTCAGCCAGGCGGGTCGCAAGGAGAGAGAGCCTCACCTCCCAGGAATGCTTCCCCCCCTGCTAATTTGGAGAGGGGAAGTCGAGTGGGCGATGGGGCTCCTCAACCTCAACCAGCGCCAACCCCGACTCAGGAGAAATCGACTCCTAAGAGTGGCTCTGATCGTCGGAAGGGCAAAGAGCCGAGGGTCGAAACATCAGGTAATTGAACTTAACTTGCTTTGAATGTCTTGTCTTTGAAGTTCGAAAATAATCTAACACTTTGATTCCCTTTGATTGCAGGTACGCCTGCTGGATTGACTCCAACAATAAAAAACTTGGGGGACGTTGATATCAACCGCCCCACTGCTGCGATCAGAAAACTCATCAACCTTCCGAGTGCCACTTTGGATGAGGCTTTCGATAGAATTAACCTGTTGGTAGGTGCATCTGCTTGATCGATCATTTGAATCGTATCTTTCTTCAGAATAATTCAACTCTTTTGTTCTTTTGCAGAACTCAGCACTTATGAATGTTGCAACCAAACTCTCTTTGAGGGCGGGAGCAAAAGAAGCTGTAGCTGAAATAAATCAGTTGACCGCGGAGAGAGATGAGCTGAGAGAGCTCCTGGCTTCGAAGAAAGCCTCTCTCAAATCCAAGATTGAGGAACTTCGCAAGGGAAGGCTGGAGATCAAGGGGCTGAAGGATCGGTGTGAGGCACAGAGTCACGAGCTCGAATCCCTGAAGACTCGACTCTCCAGGGTTGAGGACGTGTCCTGTGGCCGCACCATCGAGATTCAAGAGCTGAAGCAACAACTTGCTACTCAGCACGCTGCCTTCACTGCCAGAGAGGAGACTTCCAAAAAGGCAATGGAGCATGCGCTGTCAGAGTGCAAGGTTTACAAGGAAACTGCAGAGAAGGCAGCATAAGCGCTCAGGACTCATGTAGCTAGCGTCCGATCCTCCAAGGCATCAGTGGCGAGTAAAGCTCGTCCTGGATCTGAAGGGGAGAAGTCGCATGCGAAGAGTGTGGCCAAGCCCTGAGACTTTTCTTCTTCTTTGTTGTTGTACTTGTAAATTTTTGAAATGTAACAGCTCCTTGTATCTGACATATTTTGATGATAATAGAAGACATCTTTTTGGTATTTGAAACTTGCACTTCTTTTGAGTTGAATGTCTTTGAATGTTGAGTTCTGGAATGCTATTTGACATGATTGAGTATTCATAAATTTGAATACTTGAATGTAAGGGGTTGAGTCGCTACTCAATCACCCAGACTTGTAACTTTGAAAATTGAATTTGAATTCGAATAACTTTTGAATGTAAGGGGTCGAGTCGCAACTCAAACTCCCAAACCTGTTAGACGATATCGAATTGATTGAATTGGATATTGAATTTCGAAGGTCAGTTTAACATTCGCTAGTAAGGGGTCGAGTCGCAACTCTAACACCCAAACATGTTAAGACCTGGTAACTTGAAAATGGTCAGTTTTTAACATTTGCTAGTAAGGGGTTGGGTCGCAACCCTAACACCCAAACTTGTTAAAAGACCTGGTAATTTGAATATGGATAACTTGAAACTGCTTCAGAACTTGGATTGAAAATCAGAACACTTGTACACTTGAACATTTGAAAGAGAGCTTTATTCATCACAGAATTTACATTATGGATAGAACAACTTGAGGTGTCTAGAATTCCAAGCTCGAGGCAATCTATCTCCTTCTGGTGTGATCAGTCTGTAAGAACCTTTGCCTCCAACTGACTCAATGATATATGGACCTTCCCAGTTGGGAGCAAGCTTTCCACTGCTGTGCTCTTTGGTATTGTAGAAAACTGCTCTGAGAACTAAACTACCCACTGGGAACTGTCTCTTGTGGACTTTCTTGTCATAGGCTCTTTTGATCTTCTGTTGATATTTGGCCACACGAAGTGATGCTAGATCTCGTAGTTCTTCAGAGAAGTCTAGATCATTGATCCGAAGTTCTTCATTGACTCCTTCTTCAACAGCTTTGGTCTTCAAAGTACTAGATATATTTTCTGTTGGGAGTATTGCTTCTGATCCATATGTTAGACGGAAGGGTGAGAACCCTGTTGATCTTCTCGGAGTTGTACGATACCTCCAAAGAACTTCAGGTAGGACTTGCTCCCACAATCCTTTCTTGTCGTTGAGTTTCTTCTTGAGTATATCAAGTATAGATCTGTTTGAGGCTTCAGCTTGACCATTGCATTGAGGATATCTTGGAGTTGAATAGAATAACTTGATACCGTTGTTCAGACAGAACTCTCGGAATTTGTCTGAGTCAAATTGAGCTCCATTGTCAGCAACAAGAACTTGAGGTGTGCCAAATCTTGAGAAGATATTGTGCCGAATGAATTTGATCACTTCGTCGTCAGTCTCTCGAAAGAGGGGCACAGCTTCAACCCATTTGGTGAAGTAATCAGTAGCCAGCAGTAGATATTTCTTCTTGCTTGGAGTTGGAGGGAAAGGACCCAAGAAATCCAACCCCCATTGATGGAAAGGCCAAGGACTTGATAATTGATGAAGTTCATCTGCAGGGAGATGGATAGCTCGAGCGTGTCGTTGGCAAGGCTCGCATCTTTGAACGACTTGTTGAGCATCCTTTGCCATTGTTGGCCAGTAGTACCCTTGTAGCTTCGTCTTGGCTTCAAGAGATCTTCCTCCTGAATGATTTCCACAAGCTCCAGAGTGGATATCAATCAGGATTGCTTGTGCTTGTTCAGGACCAAGGCACTTGAGTAACATTCCGCTGTGAGATTTGAAGTATAGATCTTCTCCTTGCAAAATGTAGCACGGGAGTTTCCTCTGAAGTCTTCGGGCTTGATTTGGATCTTCCGGCATTTTGCCATGTTTGAAGAAGTCGAAAATTGGTCGCCTCCAGTCTTGAAGTTGATCTCCACCCCCAGATTCTTTTGTAGTAGTAAGGATCTGTTGATCGGGGATGGTCTTGGGCACTTCTTGATAATCGATCTGTATTTGCCTTCCTCCGAGTGAGTCTCCAAGAACTGAGGCAGCATTAGCTAAGGCATCTGCTTCTCGGTTCTCTGCTCTGGGGATTTGAATGAATTCAGCGCTAGTAAAACGTTGTTGAAGACGTCGTACTAAGGCCAAGTAGAGTTGCATTCTTTCTTCTCGAGCTGTGTACTCTCCATTGATTTGCCTTATGATCAATTGGGAGTCGCTGTATATGATGATTTGATCTACCCCCAGAGATTCTGCCATTTCGAGTCCGGAAATGAGTGCTTCATATTCAGCTTCGTTGTTGGTGGCATTAAACCCAAGGAGAGTGGCCTTCTGGAGATGATCGAGTTCGGGGGATATTAAGACTATCCCAGTTCCCGAACCGATCGAACTTGATGCTCCATCAGTATAAAGCTTCCATGGAGGAGTTGCAGAAATAACTTCAAGACTTGGATCAATTTTTGTTGCAGGATTGATCGGAGGAGTATCCTCATCTTCCAAGCGCATGTCGACATCATCTTCCCAAGTGATGGGGTCTTCAACTGGAAAGTCAGCTAGAAAATCAGCAATTGCTTGACCTTTGATAGAAGTGCGAGATTCGAATTGAATCCCCAGAGCACTCATTTCGATCACCCATTTGGTCATTCGACCAGCTCGACCAGCTTTGTCAATGATATCTTTGAGTGAGTGTTCTGAAATGACAGTAATCTGGTGGGAGACGAAGTACGGTTGAAGACGACGCGAAGCAGTGAGCAAGGCCAAGATGACCTTCTCAGTTTTTGAGTAGCGAGTCTCAGCCGGAAGAAGAGTGTGGCTGATGTAGTAGACTGGATGTTCAATGCCTTCTCTTCTACTGACTAAGACCGTGCTGATTGCTTGATCAGTCACGGCAAGGTAGAGCCACAAGTCTTCTTTTGGAAGTGGAGCAGTCAGGATAGGAGCTTGCACCAGATATTTCTTGATGCTTTGAAATGCTTCTTCACAAGTTGGACTCCAGCCGGAGGTATCCGCCTTTCGTAGTTTGTCGAAGAGTGGCTTGCACTTGTCTGAGGACTTTGAGATGAATCGATTGAGTGCTGCTAACCTTCCAGTGAGACGTTGAACTTCTTTTCGATTTGTAGGTGAAGGCATATCGATGATGGCTCGAATTTGATAGGGATTGGCTTCGATACCCCTCCTGGTCACAAGATGACCCAGGAATTTGCCAGATTGAACTCCGAAAGCGCACTTGGCTGGATTGAGCTTCATTCGATACTTTCGGAGGACTTGGAAGGTTTCAGCCAGATCAGATAGATGTTTACTCCAAACGGAACTCTTGGTGAGGAGATCATCGACATATACTTCGACGTTGCGACCAATCTGATCTTCGAACATTTTGGTAACTAGCCTTTGATAGGTGGAACCAGCATTTTTGAGGCCGAATGGCATGACATTGTAGCAATAAAGGCCTCGGCTAGTCACAAAACATGTCTTCTCTTGATCATCAGTGTGGAGTGGAATTTGATTATATCCAGAATACCCATCCATGAAAGACAATAGCTCGTGGCCAGCAGTGGCATCGACGAGTCTATCAATCCTTGGCATGGGGAATGGGTCCTTGGGACAAGCCTTGTTGAGATTGGTAAAGTCGATGCAGACTCTAACCTTTCCGTTCTTCTTCGGAACCGCCACAATGTTAGAGATCCAAGTAGGATACTCCACTTCTCGGATGAATCCGGCTACGAGTAGTTTGGTAATTTCTTCTTGAACAGCAACTTGCAGCTCTGGTCGAATGGTGCGAGGCTTTTGCTTGACGGGCTTCACCTCTTCTTTGATCGCAAGTCGGTGACAAGCGTCATCCGGATTGATACCAGGCATGTCTTCGAAACACCAAGCGAAGACGTCGATATTGGACTGGAGGAATGATACCATGTCTTGCGCTTCTGCGTCGCTAAGACCGGTACCAATAAATGTTTGTCGAGGGAGATCTCCGCTGCCTATGTTGATCGGGATGATTTCTTCAATTGAATGTGATGTTTCCCATTCGATTGGTGGAGGTTCGGTCAGCGGAATCTTCTTTGATTGCTATTTGGAAGAGGGACCAGCTTCATCTCGTGGCCGCTTTGGAGGAGCAATATTGATCTTTCGATCTGTCTTTGCCGCAGCAGCTTCACAAGACCTTCCAGCTTGCTGATCACCAATATGTGAGGATCCAAATACGTGATCCAAAACCACGGTGTACTAGGTTACCTGACTGGGATTGCATCAGCGTGTCATTCCTGCAGGCCATCTACACCCCTGTCGAGAGGTGCGTTCCTTGGTCTGACTTACACTGTACCAAATCCAGGCCTCGTGGTTATCAGTTTGACTATTGATCGGGTTTGATTACTTAATGGGGTAATCAGAGGTACAATGTATAGGTCAACCTGGAAGGAACCATGTCATATGAGCATTCGAGTCTGATAGTATTTTCCATCACTCGAAGTGAATCATGGCATCAAGTGGAGGGACATTGAGTTTATCACTACTAAGCGGAGAGCAGGGGTATAACGGAGAATATAGTAAGTCTGGGTGAATTGGAGTGCAGCCTACGTCGCACTCTGGGTGGCCACGTAGGTTAACTCAAGCTCAGAGGATTGATGGTACACACGACTAGTGTGTCGATCGAGCTTGAGTTGAAATCCATGAACCCCGGTCCCTGATGCTTCCACCTTATCCATATTATATACGGTTCTTGAACCATCTCCTCGGAACACAGTGAGTAGTAAGACGAAAAAAGAAGTCTACGCTCCGTGTGTACTTTACACTAGTGTACGGTAGATGCGTAACTACATGCGAGTGCTAAAGAGGAAGCCCTAGACTAGTACAGGGGCGCAAGTAGTTATCCCTCGCTATAACTGAATTTCACTGCATAGGTGCGATGCACCGAGACATGTTACGAGTTGACCAATTGACTTTACTAGAGGCACCCTCCGATGACCTCAGTTAATAGTGAAGTAACTGGTAAGTATCATTTAAGGAAGAGTTGCTAAGTCTCGCATACTAGAAATGGTCAATTTGAGACATAAAGGTATTTTGGTAAAAATGCGCCCTGCCAAACCTCACTAGTGGCCGACCCTAGATATGGGAGACCTATACAGGGCCGGCCCCTATATTTTGGGGATTAGAATCCCCCAGTAATAGGGCTAGCCATAGGGATAAAATAGGGGTTTTGAATTGGTCAAAACAAGCCATCTAAGTGGGAAAAAAGGATAAAGAAAATAAGAGATATATGGAGATTTTAAGGGGATTAAACATATTTCCTTGGATCCTTATCCAAGGGGGTAGGCCGGCCTTATAAAAGGGGGAGGGGGGCCGACCATACATACACACAAAAATTGAACCCCCCCTTTTCTCTTCTCCCTAGTTCTCTCTCCCATCTCTCTCTACTTTCCCGCTTGCGACTTTGTCATCCCCGAGTGGAGTTTTAGAGAAGGAGAAGGGCCGTTCTTCAGAGGCACTCAGATATCTGAGAATGACGTACCGTGCATTGTGCAAGATCGGGTGAACAAGAAGGCATCATCTTTTGGCATACCATCGGCTTCTTCGCGGACGATCTTCCGTCTCTATCGACAAAGAAGATAATTCTCCATGGTTAAAAGATCCGCACGAAGGTATGCATATTCTAACATGTAGATCTAGTGAGTTATTTGATTTGCATTCATGCTAGATAATCATTACGCTAGATTACCATTAGGGTGTTTGAATCACGTGCACACACATACACGCACATGTAGATTAGTTTCAATGAAAGTTTAAATCGTGTAACATGCACAATGAACGGTCTTTCGACCTCTTAATCGCTTCCGTTGTGAGCCTCTACCATAGGATTATTTCTAATAGTCTCTTCCACCCTCTGTCTACTTGTAACAAGAACTCCTCGACCTGTCGAGAGTAGCTTTATATTTTCAGAGATAGTGGATTCAAAGGTTGCGTCTTATCGCACGGAGATATAGGCTACGATTGAACTTTATTACCACATCATGTGTCAACTTCTTTTCTATATCTTTCTCTCTATCTCTCTCTGTAGAAACAGTGTCGGTGTGACAACTAGCCATGCGACAGCTCGGCAACCTAACTGTTGTCGTTGCTCCATACCCTTCTTCTTATTGTTAACAGCACTAGCAAAACATCGAGATACATGATAGCTCAGTGCTTCAGCATATGCCAGCTCAGCACTCCATAGTGCGCCACACCTCGAAGGGTCAAACTTTTAATCGACTATTAAAGGAAGGTTACGTATGATGGCCAAAATCATCCCCACCACAGTTTGGTACCATCTGTGGGACCTTCCCTATCGACTTGCAACCTCCAGGCTTCCCAGCTCCTTCGATCAAGAAGCAACTACCGATAGTCAGAGCAACCCGTCTTTCTCCATCGCTATACTAGAATAGCAAAGACATGACCCGTGAATCAGCCAGAGGGAAGTCATCTAGATCAAGACGTTCAAACATTGGGGATTAGTCCTCCAACGTTGGAAATTAGCATCAACGATGGAGCAGGCATCCATCGATCGGTCGACCTATCTCCTGCTCCTTTCAGACAATCCATCGTCAACACCTCCCGTCGACATCTCGAGCCTTTCAATTCTGATTCTTTTCCTATCCCTATGTTGGGGGTGATGTTTGAAACGAATGAGCTCACTTGAAGACTACAACGACCGAGGGCTTGGAGATAGCCAGCTCTCAAGTATCCTTCAGCATTGTAGATTGCCCTCAAAAGCCAATAAACAAAGGTATATAACATATATCGATAAGCCCACGACCCTAGCCTTGGCATTCGAATGCAAAGTCCAATGCACACTCGCTGCCTCGGTATTCAACAAAGTCTAAGGAGACAGCCTTCGTACTCGAATGTGAAGTACAAGGAACACTCGTTGCCTCGGCTTTCAACAAAGTCCAAGTAAACAACCTTGGCACTCGAATGCAAAGTCCAAGGCACACTCACTACCTCGGTACTCAACAAAGTTCAAGGAGACAACCTTGGCACTCGAATGCAAAGTCCGAGGCACACTCGCTACCTCGACATTCAATAATATCCAAAGAGACGGCCTTGGCACTCGAATGCAAAATCAAAGGCACACTCACTGCCTCGGCACTCAACAAAGTCCAAAGAGACAGCCTTAGCACTCGAATGCAAAGTCCGAGGCACACTCGCTATCTCGGTACTCAACAAAGTCCATGGAGATAGCCTTGGCACTCGAATGCAAAGTTCAAGGCATACTCGCTGTCTCGACACTCAACAAAGTCCAAGAAGATAGCCTTGGGACTCGAATGCAAAGTCCGAGGCATACTCGTTGCCTCAACATTCAACAAAATCCAAGGAAACAACTTTGGTACTCGAATGCAATGTCCAAGGCATACTCGCTACCTCAACACTCAACAAAGTCCAAGGAGATAGCCTTGGCACTCGAATGCAAAGTCTGAGGCATACTCACTGGCTCGGTATTCAACAAAGTCCAAGGAAACAGCCTTGGTACTTAAATGCAAAGTCTGAGGCACACTTGCTTCCTCGGCATTCAACATAGTCCAAGGAGACAACCTTGGCACTCGAATGCAAAGTTCAAGGCACACTCACTGTCTCGGCATTTAACAAAGTCCAAGGAGACAGCCTTGGCACTCGAATGCAAATTCTGAGGCACACTTGCTGCCTCGGTATTCAACAAAGTCCAAGGAGGCAACCTTGGTACTCGAATGCAAAGTTCGAGGCACACTCGCTGCCTCGGTATTCAACAAAGTCCAAGAAGACAACCTTGACACTAGAATGCTAAGTCCGAGGCACACTCACTATCTCGGTATTTAACAAAGTCCAAGGAAATAGCCTTGACACTCGAATACAAAGTCCGAGGTATACTCATTATCTTAGCATTTAACAAAGTCCAAGGAGACAGCCTTGGCACTTGAATGCAAAGTCCGAGGCATACTCGCTGCCTCGGTATTTAACAAAGTCCAAGGGTCCGCCCATGGCATTCGATGACAAAGTCCGAGGGTGAGCTTCACTGCCTCAACACTTGCCAAAGCCCGAGACGCCGACATTATCTCGGCCCAAGTAGACAGCCTTGGCAACTAAAGATAAGACTAGTTTGATCGCACAGGGTCTTCTCACGATTAACCAGCATTCAAAGCTATAGTTAGTCCGGTTCGGGTTACGACACAGCCGGCTAACCTATAATGGTACAAATATATATGTCATAGATGTAGGTTCGACCAAAACGGCTCTAAGCCTAAGTCAACCAATACACAGGAACTACACTGAGTACTCCGAATCTTTGGTATTGCATATGCTCTTGAGTTATGTAAGACCGCATGCTCCTGTGCCTCACCACAGTTAGTTCGATTCGGGTTATGACACGACTGGCTAACCTGCAATAATACAAAACTACGTGCCCTAGATGTAGGTTCAACTAAAATGGCTCTAAGCCTAAGTCAACCGATACACGAGCACAATGCTGAGTACTCCGAATTTTTGGTGTTGCACATGCTCTCGAGTTATGTAAGAACTCATGCTCCCATGCTTTGCCACAATTAGTTCGGTTTGGGTTACGACACGATCGACTAACCTGCAATGATACAAAGCTACGTGCCCTAGATGTGGGCTCGACCGAAATGGCTCTAAGCCTAAGTTAACCGATACACAGGCACTACGCTGAGTACTCCGAATCTTTGGCGTTACACATGCTCCTGAGTTATGTAAGAACTCATGCTCTTGTGCCTCGCCACCGTTAGTCCGGTTCAGGTTGCGTCATGGTCAACTAACCTACAACGGTACAAAGCTACGTGCTCTAGACGTAGGTTCGACCGAAACGGCTCTAAGCCTAAGTCAATCGATACACGGGTACTATACTGAGTACTCTGAATCTTTGGCGTTGCATATACTCTCAGTTATATAAGAACTCATACTCCCCTGTCTCGCCACAGTTAGCTCGATTCATACTGTGACACAGCTGGCTAACCTGCAGCAATACGATGATACGTGCGTTTGATATAGGTTTGACCGAAACGGCTCTAAGCCTAAGTCAACCGATACATGGGCGCTACGCTGAGTACTCCAAATCTTTGGCATTGTATATGCTCCCGAGTCATGTAAGAACTCATGCTCCCATGCCTCGTCATAGTTAGTCTAGTTCACATTGCGACACGGCCGGCTAACCTGCAACAATACGATGGTACGTGTCCTGGTGTTGACTCGACTAAAATGGTGCTTCGCCTAAGTCGACCGATATAAAGGCACTACGCTGAATACTCCAAATTCTAACCCCCATCAATCAACCAGTCCGAAGCCCTATTCTCGGCATTCAAACACAATATTCGAGATTGGCTTCGCCGCCTCGATAACTCCCAAAGCCCGAGATATCAAAATCATCTCAGCTCGAGGAGATAGCCTCGGTATTCAAAGAAAAAGCATGAGACCGATACTCCGCCTCGGCCACTTCCAAAACCCGGAACATCGATAACATCTCAGCCCGAGGAGACAACCTCAGTATTCAAAGACAAAGTTCGAAGCATCCAACGCTTCAGCACATTCTACAAGCCCAAGGCCCTGCCCTTGGCACTCGACGAAAGTCTGGAGCATCCAACACTTCGGCACATTCTACAAGCCTAAGGCCCTACCCTTGGCACTCGATAGAAGTCTGAATCGTCCAATGCTTTGCACATTCTACAAGCCTAAGACCCTGCCCTTGGCACTCGGCGAAAGTTCAAAGTGTCCAATATTTCAGCACATTCTACAAACCCAAGGCCCTACCCTTGGCACTCGATGAAAGTCCGAAGCGTCCAACACTTTGGCACATTCTAACCCAAGTCCCTACCCTTGGTACTCGACGAAAGTCCGAAGCGTCTAATGCTTTGGCACATTCTATAAGCCCAAGGCCCTGCCCTTGGCACTCGATGAAATTTCGAAACGCCCAATGCTTCGGCACATTCTACAAGCCCAAGGCCCTGCCCTTGGCGCTCGACGAAAGTCCAAAGCGTCCAACGCTTCGGCATATTTTATAAGCCCAAGGCCCTGCCCTTGACGCTCGACGAAAGTTCAAAGCGTCCAACACTTCGGCACATTCTACAAGCCCAAGGCCTTGCCCTTGGCGCTTGACGAAAGTCCAAAGTATCTAACGCTTCGGCATATTCTACAAACCCAAGGCCCTGCCCTTGGCACTCGCCGAAAGTCTGTAGCATCTAATGCTTCAGCACATTCTACAAGCCCAAGGCCCTGACCTTGGCACTCAGAGAAAGTCCGAAGCATCCAACGCTTCGGCATATTCTACAAGCCCAAGGCATTGCCGTTGGCACTCGACAAAAGTTCGAAGTGTCCAATGCTTCGGAATATTCTACAAGCCCAAGGCCCTGCCCTTGGCACTCGATGAAAGTCCGAAGCGTCCAATGCTTCGGTACATTCTACAAGCCCAAGGCCCTACCCTTGGCACTCGATGAAAGTCTGAAGTGCCCAACGCTTCGGCACATTCAAGCAATCTCAAAGCTCTACCCTTGGCACTCGAAAAAATTCGAAGACATTAATAAACATTCAAGATATTCAATGACAGTCAATTAGAACATGCAATAGACATTCCGAAGTCATTCAAGCCAAAAGAGACCTTCTATTATCAAAGTCAAGGAATTACAAAATATGTCTGCGGGCTTACAAAAACAAGAAGCGGCTATGGCTTGCTCGACTTTTGCCTCGACAATGTCTTGTTGGAGGAAGAACCCACTGCATCTCAAAGGGCTGCCAGCACTTTATTTGCAGACTCCTGAAAACTGGCGTAGTTCACCTTCAGTTGCTTGTTCTCCTCGATCAAGGTCTTCTCACGAGCTGCCACCTCCTCAAGCGAAGCTTTTAGCTTCTCTAACTTCTTCGATTGCTCCTGGTACAGGCTCTTCATCTCTGAAGCGTCGTCTCGAACCTTCTTCAGATCCGAGCGAAAGGAAGAAACACTCCCTTTCAGCTTCACTATGATCTCTCCCTTCTTGATGAGAGAGTCCTTAGCCTCCTGATGCTCCTCTTGGAGTTGGGCCGTCTTCAGGTCAGACTCGACCTTGCCATCGGCTCGATCACTCTTCTCTACTCCCCGCACCAAGGAGAGGATCTGCAAGCACAAATCAGATTAAGTCAGTACACAAAGGTGATAGAATATTTTGAAATCTTCAGAGTACTACACTTACCATTCGTTCGGTTCGGTCTATGACGGTGTTGTGCGGCTCGTCATAGCGACCGGATATCTGTTTCAATACAGAGCCAGGCATGTTGAGGTCGACTCGACCGAACTTGAAATACTTCAGCAACAAGTCATCTGAGCCGGCCGAACAAAGGTGTTACATCAAGCTATCAAATCACAAACTTCAAAAGTCAAGTGTTATACCTCTTACTGGGAGATCAGGAGGAATGGACTCACTTGAAGATGAGTCGCCTAAAGATGAATCGTTTGCAGAACTGCCGAAAGAATCCCCAGTACTTTATTGCGAGGGTAGTGGAGACACGCGAGGCTACCCCTCTAACTGTTGGGGTGAAGGGGAAGGAGACTTCCGTGGGGTGGCCTCCTTTCCCCCTCCCTCGGTAGCAGCCTTCTCATTCAGCAAGGCCGCAATTGCTGCGACTACCTCTGCTGCATCACCTACCGGCTTCGGGGTCAAAGGCCCAACGTCGACATTGACGAGAGAGACATCGAGTAGAGGGGTGGCCCACGCTACTTTCCCTTCGAGGTCTTTAGTTGGTCGAAGTGGTACTTCGGCTCAGCCTGGCACCTGGGACTCAACTCCTCCATCTCCTCATCCAACCGTCGGGTAGCCGAATCCAGGATGCCCTGGCCTGGAGGAGTGCGATAGCCCGACCCTCGATCTTCACCGCCAGAGCCCTCCTCCTGATTAAGCCCACCTCTGGGGGCATTGGGCCATCACCTCCCTCGCTGAATTCTTGCTTCCCCTCACTCTTCTCGCTTGGAGGTAGCGAGCCGCCGCTGGGGGTTGGGCAAGGATCGGCGGAAGCCTTCAGCTTCTTGGCAGGTGGATGAAATTTTATATAGATTAGCTAAGCTAGGCTTGGCTAGCTAAGCACCGTGCACTATATGACAACCTAGATGAAGCTAGTTGGTATGCCCCACAACGAGCAGATGCAAGCACGGGTTAGATAGCACAATCTACAGCTAGCGGAAGTTATAAGTTGTGATCAACGAGAAATGACATTAAAGAGCATATACAAGCATATACAAGGTGGAAACCCTTAACAGGGATGAAAACCACCCTCGGTCAAAATCAGTCCTAGACCCTTTATACAGAGAGGTCTAGCTTTCATAATGAAGTAGCAAACAAGGTTACAAGCAAGGTAAAAGTAACTACATAGAGATTACCTCATAGCCCCCGAGGTCCGTGACCCGCGTCTTCGGTGAAGTAGAGACGGCGCTTTCACTTCATATGTGCCTTTAGCCCCCTAGATCCTTGACCCGCGATGATGGTGAAGTAGAGGCGACGCTCTCACTTTATAGGTGCTGAACCGAGCTAACTCTTGCACCTGCTTCTTTGCTCCTCTTCTCTGCTTGCTTCCACTCTAAAAGAGGTCCCCAAAGTGAGCGACATTGTTATGGGTTCTCAACGTGAATAACATCACGGAGCACTCTCGTAAGAGCCTTCCACACTATGGTGGGAACACACTCGGTGTGTGCAAAGTGAAGTGGGGGAAACAAAAAATAAAAATAAAAACAAAAGCTTGTATCTAAGAAGTGACTAAAGTAGAACGTGATCTTGATCTCTTTTGAGACCTTAGATGCATACTTCTAGGCCTAATAACTTTAAAGACATTAAGCTACAAAACCCCCAAAGACTAGTTCTAGATCTAGGTGTTGGATGACACCATAGATCCTTGATAGCTTTGCCTCTCTATTTTGTATGATCTTAAGGTGTTGGAAGACACTCAAGAGGCCATACAAAGCATGAGTCCAACCTCCATAGATTTGATCTTGGATAGAAGGTTGAAGAGAGGAGGAGAAGGGGAAGAAGAGAGGAGATAGAGTTCAAGGATGAACTCACTAAAACCATAAAATCCCTCGTCTAATTTCTCCCCTAATGCAAAAACTCATTAGCAGCTGAAGGGTGTAGGGGTGGGCTATTTATAGCCCAAGGGAGTCCTTAGGTGGATGACTAAGACCAAGTAATAGATCCTTATCTCATGGGTCTGTCTTAGCCAAGTCGTGCGCACGACCAACACGTGTAACTCATGGATTGGTTAAGTCAACCAACTTAGCCATTCCAGTATGTTCTAGACCCAGTCATGTGCACGAATTCAAAGTCGTGCGCATGACGTTCTAACATATCATCATGCTATAGGACCGTCTCATATGGGGGCTAAGGTGGACATTAAATAGTGTGTGGCCGACTAGGATCGTGTGCACGACTTGCGAAAGTCGTGTGCACGACTTTTAGTCTCCCAGACTACTTTGGAAACTAAATCAAAGTAGTGCGCACGAGTTTATATCTTGCGCACGACTTGTAGTCTCACAGAGAGAGCTTATGCCCACCTCTAGACTTAGTCATAGTCGTGCACACGACTTGAAAGTCGTGCGTATGACTACCCTACTATACATACACACTAAGTATAGGACATCAGCTCTTGTTCCGAGCAAGATAAAGCATTAAGTCTAACATGCCCATGTAGTAATTTTTGTCTAAAATAGATGCTCATACATCTTTGACATGAAGTAGAAATAAGCAAGCATGTGAGTGTTTCAACGATAAACAAAATCGAACGGAATGAAGTGTATGTGTGTGTTTTGCTAGTCATGTACGCACACCCATAATTCCCGAGTAAAGCCTTTTTTAAAAGAGTTAGAAATGTACCTCCATGTCTAAGCATGGTGGAAGATGATGGTAGTAGTGGTTTTGACTACAATGATACTTCTTTGTAGCAACAGAGTTAAACCTAACTCTACCCTCCCGACTTTAGCTCACAGCTACTCACTACACCGGTAAGTAGGTTTGTTTAAGTTGCTAAAAACTAATAGCAACATAAGGAGACCTAACAATGTCCCCCTTTGTCATAGAATTTAGTGACAAAAACAAATATCACTTTATACAAATCACTATAGGGGAGCCTCCTATACTTCCAATTTCTATAAAGCTCGGTCCCTGAGTGTCTCGGTGTAAACCCTAGACTCTAATAAGAGAAAAGATAAAAAGAGGACATATGTAAACCTGAGATAAATCAAACACACATGTTAAATCCACTTTTATTCTTGCAAAAACCGATGTCAATCTAAAAGAACATATGTGATATCATCTATACGATAATAAAGTAATTTAAGCATAGCAAAGGTGATACCATATGTTTAATATGTCAAGAAGGAGATTGACAAATTTTCTATTAGGTCTAGTAAAAAAGGCAAACTCCCCCTGAGGGGATAGCCACAGTCTTATAAACCGAGGTTCATAAGGAACAGTCTTGTGGACCAAAGTCCATAAGGAATTTGTGGAATGAATCTACCAGTCTTGTGGAATCCGTGAGGATTTTATAAGGATTTCCTCCCCCTTTTTGTCACAAAAGTTATGACAAAATATAGAAGAAACGTGCATCTTAAAAAGAAAGCACGAAAATGTCCCCTAAAAGATAAATTTGTTAAAACACGAAGAGGACCCTAGCAACCCTAGCAGGTATATGCGAAGTGCATAGTAGGGTGCTAATAAAAACCCACCCTCAAGCATAGCTTGAGGCAGGACACCTCCCAACCTCCCGAGGATACAACCCTAAAGAGGAGTGCACCGCTCAAAATCACCCCCTTAAGCACAAGGCTTAAGGTAGGTCACCACCCAACCACCACATATGTTGTATATATATGCAACTAGTGACATATATAGTATGACATATGGGCTCACCACAAGATATTGAAATGAAAAGGCATAGGTGACCTTTCATACTCTATCACTCTCTCAAAGGTATGCAAAGAAATATGGAAGAGAGATGAAGGAGCCAACTTAAAGGACAAGAGCAAGCAATAAACACAATTATGATGCGAAGAGAAAGCTAAGAATAAGATGCTCTCGAAATGTAAGTTGGAAAGCAATGTTTGAATAAAAAACACGAAATTCAAAACATTGCCAAAACAAAAATAGATCAAAAGACCCAAAAATAGTTTTGAGATTTTACATATGCAAATATTTTTGGGTTTTTCTAAGAAGAATGCATCAAGAGTATAAGACTATTAAGCTTATGATGCATAAAAAATAACAAAGCACACATATCAAGAATTTAAAATAGCCCGTGTACAAGACACCAAACTGGGGTATAAAATAAAAATTTATGATTTTTAGAAAACCAAACATATCTGGAGTCTTTAAGATGTAAGAATACGCCTAAAGGATGCTACTATGATTGATGAACACAAAAGTGCACTAGTGATGCTATGCAAATACGACTAAGTCATGCACAAGCTTAATAAAAGGACAAATTTGCAGAGTGATTATAGTGTGAATTCAATAGTAATAGATCAAGCATATAAAATACATTTCACTTTATTTATGCTTTAATAATAAGTTTCTATCCTAGCACAATATCATTTATCCCATTTTTCAATCGTTTTAGCTAATAGAATTCCATAAGCGTGACATTGGCCTCATTTGAGGCTCTTTATAGCTTTTCTTTTCCTTTACTTCCTAGTAAGCCTAAGATGACTATTCTTATATAAAGAGTGAAGATTGACAATCCCTAACTAGTTGGCTAAGGTTGACGGGCTTTGAGATACCCTTACGAATCTTTTCCTCAAGTAGATCGTCAGTTGATCTAGGGTACCTTATGGATAATCTCATATAGCAAGGAAGTGACCGATAGCTCCAAGCCAGTTGGCTTTGGGTACCAGGTTTATCGCCCCTCGGGTCATATCCTCGAGATCTCCATATAAACAAAATATGTGTTCAAGTATGGATTCAACTATTAGAAACTATATAAGTATAATGTGCATGGATATAGATTCACTAGTTAAGCATAAACAAACTATCATCATTGCTAATGCTAGTAAGAGTTTAGACATCAATCACACTTAGCACACTAAGCAACTTAGTCTATTCTAGTAAGCTTGAATACATGACAAGTCAATCAAACTAAGCATTGAAGGATACTAAATACAATAAAGTATGTTCAAAACAATCATAGTAGTATCCTAGGTCATTTCTAAATAATTCAAATAACTCAAAGTAGCTTAAAATCCTATCCATCTAGAATTACAAAACAAAACCCCTAAAACAAAGTTTAAGCATGCAAATGAGAACTCAAAAGATTTTCAATAAGCTTTAACAAAAACAAAACCACAAGCACCTAGTATTTTTTATTATTTATAAAATATACAAAACATGGTGCAAGGAACAAATACAAACTCAAGCATGTTCAAAACTAGAATAGCGAGAGAGAGCAAGGAAATGATTAATACAAGGGATGAAAGCCAAAGGATACGGAAAAGCTATAGGGTTCATAATTTTCTTAGGAATTCATATAGCTTCAACCTTCTTCCTTGACTCACCAAGCTCGCTAGGAATAGAAAGGTCACAAGAAAGACTAGGAGGAGGTATTGAGGCTATGGTATGACCATTAGGAGTTGTGGCTCCTAGAAGTCCCTCAGAATATGAGCTTCGAACGGTGTGCAAAATATCCTTCCTAACCCACTTAGGAGTGCCCTTCAGGGAACGAGCATGTAAAGACGTGGGTAAAGGAGATAGAAAAACACCTTACCTTTTGGGCGAAGAATCAAAACTCCTTGCCTTAAAAGGCGAAGGAGGGAAATGAGGACATCAAAAATGACCCTGGTGTGGGTCAAAATGAGATATGCCTAATGTGGGCGGAGAAGGTAGACTAACACCTATCATAGGTGTAGTCAAACAGTCAGTCATATCTACCCCATGATGAGGGTAGAAACCAAAATGCAAGAAGGAAAGACTAGAGAGCTTCTTTAGCTTGAAGCAACGAGGGCGGATATGCCCCTTCTCACCACAAAAATGGCAAGTGGGTATGAAGCTATCTCGGGTATGGGACTGTGTGGCCACGTAAGTGGCACTAGTCTTTCTAACAAAAGCTTTCCCTTTAACAATCCTTGGTTCCTCGTGTGAGGTGCCAGATTTTCCAAAATCACTCCCCCTCACGGACTGTCCCTTCCTAAAAGCTTCCACAACACACCTCCCCCAAAGACTAAAGCAAAAGTCCTTGAGGTGTCCCTTTTTCCCACACCAAGAGCACACATATACTCCCTTGCCAAAAGAGGTCAAAGAAATTGAAGTAATATGATTAGTGCTCTTAGTAATAGGGGGACAAAAGGTATTAGCAAGTATGGTATGAGTTATGGTGGAGGTATTTCTTTTGCTACCATAACCAATACCACGCTTGTCATGGACACACTTTTGAACATCCAAAAACTTAGTCAAGCGGTTGGAACTAGCATCAAGTTTATGAATCTTCAATGAAGAGTCATTTAATGTTTTCTGCAATATCTCAACTTTAGTCAAAGCGGCATCCTTCTCATCTTTCTCAACTTTGAGAAGACCATCAAGGCACTTGGCCCTTAAATCTAGAGATGACTTCTCAACAGTGCAAGAAGCCCCTTGGGCATGTTCGACTTCTAGAAATCTCACATTCTCCTTGAGGTTCAAAATTATTGAGGATTGTTCTCGAGCGAGAACACATGCCTCCTCACTTTCCTTGAAGGCAACCTCCTTCTCGGAGGCACACACACACACACACTCTCTCTCTCTCTCTCTCTCTCTCTCTCTCTCTCTCTCTCTCTCTCTCTCTCTCCTCAAGCTCCTTGTTGAGCTTCCTAACTCTATTACCCTCCTCCATGGCAAAAGTGCATGCGGAGGGCAGCTAAAATTCCCTCAATACTTATTATCATCATGCTTGCTCTTACTAGTCTCACTCGAAGGTGAGGGGGATGGAATATTACCAAGTTGACCCATGGATGACACAATGACTGGAAAGTGACCAAACTCACATTCGATTGGTCTAAGCTACTCTCCTCTTCAGAGTCCAAATAGTCCCAAGAACTATTCAAGGGTTGCTCTCGTCTAACGGAAAATATGGTGGGACAATTCGAAGAAAAATGGCCAAAACTTTAGCACATAAAACATCAGCAAAAATTGTTGATGGGATCATAAGAGTGCACTTGATCATCTAAAGAAGCAACAATATTGGTCTTCTCTATAAATTGAGTCTTGCTAGTGACACTCCCTTTCCTCTGTGAATCCATCACGAATAGGTAACGAAAACACACAAAACAAACAAGCAATTAAGCCCTGGGGCACAAACAGAAGTCCTAAAGGGATGGGCAAAGACAAAAGCCCTAATAGGGTGGGCAAATAACAATACCCTAGAAAGAGTCCCCATACATGAAGCAAAATATACAATATACTTCGCAAAACCCTAAAGAGGGCTACTCACACACACCAAAATGCTTGTGCACACATGGGAAGTTGATCACTTGTGATAGATCGGTAATCTCACGGATCCTACTCCATGAGTGTTAGCTCCAACAAGAGAGACCCGCTCTGATACCAATTGAAATTTTATATAGATTAGCTAAGCTACGCTTGGCTAGCTAAGCACCATGCACTATATGACCAACTAGACGAAGCTAGTTGGTGTGCCCCACAACGAACAGATGCAAGTACAGGTTAGATCGCACAATTTACAGCTAGCGGAAGTTATAAGTTGTGATTAACGAGAAATGACACTAAAGAGCATATACAAGCATATATATAAGGTGGAAACCCTTAACAGGGATGAAAACCACCCTTAGTCGAAACCGGCCCTAGACCTTTCACACAAATGGGTCTAGCTTCCCTAATGAAGTAGCAAATAAGGTTAAAAGAAAGCTAAAAGTGACTACAAAGAAATTACCCCGTAGCCCCCTAGGTCCGCGATCCACGTCTTCGGTGAAGTAGAGACGTCGCTTTCACTTCACAGGTGCCTTTAGCCCCCTAGATCCTTGACTCGCGACGATGGTGAAGTAGAGGCAATGCTCTCACTTCATAGGTACTGAATCGAGCTGACTCTTGTGCCTGCTTCTTCACTCCTCTTCTCCGCTTGCTTTCACTCCAAAAGAGGTCCTCAAAGCGAGCGGCATCGCTATGGGTGCTTGACGTGAATGGCATCACGGAGCACTCTCGCAAAAGCTTTCCACACGGCGGTGGGAACACACTCAGTGTGTGCAAAGTGAAGTGGGGAAAACAAAATAAAAAATAGAAATAAAAGCTTGGATCTAAGAAGTGACTAAGGTAGAAGGTGATCTTGATTTCTTTTGAGACCTTAGATGCATGCTTCTAAGCCTAATAACTTCAAAGACCTTAAGCTACAAAAACCCCAAAGACTAGTTCTAGATCTAGGTATTGGATGACACCATAGATCCTTACCTAGCTTTGCCTCTCTATTTTGTATGATCTCAAGGTATTGGAAGACACTCAAGAGACCATACAAAGCATGAGTCCAACCTTCATAGATTTGATCTTAAATAGAAGGTTGAAGAGAGGAGGAAAAGGGGAAGAAGAGAGGAGATGGAGTTCAAGGATAAACTCACTAAAATCTTACAAGCCCTCTTCTAATTTCTCCCCTAATGCAAAAACTCATTACCAGCTGAAAGGTGTCGGGGTGGGCTATTTATAGCCCAAGGGAGCCCTTAGGTGGATGGCTAAGACTAAGTGATAGATCCTTATCTTAAGGGTCTATCTTAGCCAAGTCATACGCACGACTTGAAAGTCATATGCACGAGCAACAAGTGTAACTCATGGATTGGTTAAGTCAACTGACTTAACCATTCCAGTATGTTATAGACCCAGTCGTGCGCACGAATTCAAAGTCATGCGTACGACGTTCTAACGTGTGGTCGTGCCATCGGACCATCTCATGTGGGGGCTAAGGTGGACATCAAATAGTGTGTGGCCAACTAGGATTGTGCGCACGACTTGTGAAAGTCGTGTGCACGACTTGTGAAAGTCGTGTGCACGACTTTTAGTCTGCCAGAACACTTTGGAGACGGCAAAGTAGTGTGCACAATTTTATGTCGTGCGCATGACTTATAGTATCACAGAGAAAGCTTATGCCCACCTCTAGACTTAGCCACAGTCGTGCGCATAACTAGCCTACTATATACACACTAAGTGTAGGACATCAACCCTAATTCCGAGTGAGATAAAGCATCGAAGTCTAACATGCCCATGTGGTCAGTTCTATCTAAAATAGATGCCAATGCATCTTTGATATGAAGTAGAAATGTGCATGCATGTGAGTGCTTCAATGATAAACAAAGTCGAATGGAATGAAGTGTATGTGTGTGTTTAGCCAGTCATGCACCTACACCCATAATTCCCGAGTAAAGTCTTTTTCTAAAGGGTTAGAAATGTACCTTCCATTCCTAAGGATGGTGAAGAGGATGATAGTAGTGGTTTTGACTGCAATGGTATTTCTTTATTGCAACAGAGTCAAACATAACTCTACCCTCCCGACTTTAGCTCACAGTTATTCACTAAACCAATAAGTATGTTTGTTTAAGTCGCTAAAAACTAATGGCAACATAAAGAGACCTAATAGCGGCTTCCTCCCTCGAGCCAACAGCCACTTGGTGATGGTAACCTTCTCAGAGGGGATGCTCTTCCTTCTCTTGGTGGGCACCTTCTGCATCACAGCTACCTTCCTCGACTGTTCAATCATTAGCGATAGAGGAAGGGGATCAGCAGCATTATCGTCCTCTCGCTCTGAACACCACATATCGTTGTCCTCGAACCTGTCCTTTGACTTGTGAAGCAAGTTGGCGAGGCCCCAACGCACTAGGCAGCAGTGGAATTGCTTGAAGGAGCGGCTTCCACAAGTCAACTCCAAAAACAAATTATCAAAGGCCGCAACCCTCTCGGCAGTGTATGCACGATCGCTACCCTCCTGGTAGCGCAACATAGAGAAGGAAACTTCTTTTCTCTACACCATCGGGACTGGGAGAGGAGTCCATTCCCTGGAGACGGAGATCGGCCAGTACGTATAATTTTTATCGGACTTGAGAGTCTCCTCGATAGGCCATAGAGCCGATTCCCCAACAAGGTGGGCAAAGGCCCTATCCTTCCCCACCGTCCACCGGTAATGATAGAAGAAGTAACCTAGCTCTATCCTCGGCTCATCCCCCTCTAGGATCTCCAAGTAGTAAGCCCTTAACTGTTCTCAGCAATCGGACTCTATTCGACAAAAGGCATAAATCATACGCCAGGCGTTGCCGCTGATCTGCCCTGGCACCAAGCCTGATGTGTTGAGTAGCCTTGTGGCGAACAGGGGAAGCGGGAGCCTCAACCCGTTGTTCATCTGGCCAATGGATAGCACAGTGCCTATTATCATCTCCTTACTCAGCACCAAGGTGAAGGTCCTTCGAGGGTCAATGTCGAAGTAGTTCTGGATTTGGGTGATCTTAGGCCTCAGATCCTTTTCCTTGAACTTCCTCACCATTGAGGCCCATCCCTTTCGCTGTTGCTCCACTGTTGGAGGCCCACATCCCATCCAGTCAACTCCTCATCCACTAGAGGCATCAGGGGCCTGAGGATGCAGGGCATCATCGGGATGGTCTTTGGCTTACAGGGAGCAGAAGAGAAGGCTAAGTCCTTATGCCTCTTCATCCCTTTTCCAGTGCCAGTAGGGCTACTGGGGCCAACAGAGGCAGAGTCCGATACCTTCTTTGAACCATATCCCTTGCTCTTCGAGGGGACGATTTTAATCTTTAATTTCCCTAAAGCAGTGGCGTTGGGTGGAGCAGAAGCACCTTCGGACACCATCACAACTCTTCACTTGAACTCAAGGGAATCAAAGCAAAGGCTCAAGCTCTGAAAATTCTCAAACGGTGAAAATGATATTTTCACCAAGGGGCCATACATATAGCCCTCGAAACCCTTCGCCTCGAGAAACGTAAAGGTAGGAAGCGAAAAGACATGGGATGAAAAGACTTGTCCAGATTCAATATCCAAAAGCTCGACACATTACCTTCCAGTGGAACCTTTCGCCTCCTAGAAAGCCATGACAAAATCTTTGCCACATCACCACCCATGCCACGTCAGTATCGAGAATATGCAGTAAGTTCAATTTTCCCAGAGTTAGATTCGCTATCGGCTTTGTAAAATCGATGTTTGTATCGGCCTCACGAGGTCGATACCATGATCGGCCTCTCAAGACCAACACCCCTATCAGTCTCGTAAGGCTGATATACCCTATCGGCCTTATTTCCATAGTGATCGACCTTAGAAGGCCCTTCTAAGGCCGATCAGAAGAGGCCGATATTATTCCATGATCGGTCTCCTGAGTCTGATACCCTGATCGGCCTCTCGAGGCCGATACCCCTATCAGCCTTGTAAGGCCGATATACTCTATCAGTCTCATTTCCTTAGTGATCGGCCTATTGAGGCCGATAAGGCCGATCACCAAAACTTCGAGGCCGATAAGGCCCCATTCCATGATTGACCTATTGAGGCCAATACCCTAATCGGCCTCAAGAGGTCGATACACTGATAGCCCTCTCAAGACTGATATACCTTATCGGCCTCATTTCCTTAGTGATCGACCTCAGAAGGCCTTTCTGAGGTTGATCACCAAAACTTTAAGGCTGATAAGGCCCCATTCCTTGATCGGCCTTATGAGGCTAATACCCTGATCGGCCTTATTTCCTTAGTGATCACCTTAGAAGGCCCTTTTGAAATCGATCACCAAAACTTCAAGACCGATAAGGCCCCGTTCCATGATCGGCCTCCTGAAGCCGATACCCTGATCGGCCTCACGAGGCCGATACCCCTATCAGCCTTGCAAGATCGATACACCCTATCGGCCTCATTTCTTTAGTGATCAGCCTCAGAAGGCCCTTCTGAGGTCGATCACCAAAACTTCAAGGCCGATAAGGCCCAGTTCCATAATCGGCCTCCTGAGTTCGATACCCTGATCGGCATCATGAGATCGATACCCTGATCGGCATCACAAGATCGATACCCTGCTCGGCCTCATGAGGCCGATACCCCTATTGGCCTCGCAAGGCCGATATACCCTATCAGCCTCATTTTCTTAGTGTCGGCCTTATAAGGCCCTTCTGAGGCCAATCATCAAAACTTTAAAGCCGATAAGGCCCCATTCCATGATCGGCCTCTTAAGGCCGATACCCTAATCGGCCTCACAAAGCCGATACACTGATCGGCCTCGCAAGATCGATATACCGTATCGGCCTTATTTTCTTAGTGATCAGCTTTAGAAGGCCCTTCTAAGGTCGATCACCAAAACTTTAAAACTGATAAGGCCCTATTCCATGATCGGCCTCCTGAGGCCGATACCCTGATCGGTCTCACGAGACCGATACCCCTATCTACCTCACAAGGCAGATATACCCTATCGACCTCATTTCCTTAGTGATCGATCTCAGAAAGTCCTTGTCACACCCCAGAAATCTGAAGACCGATCCCTGGGGTGTGAGATGAGAAAAAGAAGAGGGTTTTGGGTTTGGTCAATTGATTACACCAATTTGGGTTCTCACAGGGCTTCTTCTACGCTCTCTAATATGAAAAACAAGGAGGAGGGAGAAACAAGAGGGGAATCTTTTAAATTTGATTTTTCGAAAAACATTTTTATTAAAAAGCAAAGAAAGAGAAATGTCAATAGAGAGAAGATATTATCTAGTCAAGCTCAACCTTCAAAAGTCCTATCCTCTCAGTATGTGTGATCTGTCGGTGCCACTACATACTGACAGGAGTCTATCTGAGGGAGCACGAGGCTCAAGCCTCTTACGGCTAGCCAATTAGTCTCATCCACTCCCTAACACTCAGGTGCACCAGTCTAGGGTTCCTATCTACAGGGTTAATCAATTTAGTCATTTATATGCACTTATATTTTCATTATGATCTATCCTAAGCTTAGGGCCTTGAGGAGAGGCCTACCCAAAAGAATTCAGCTGGAACCATTGCAACTACAATCATAGAATACTAACTAACTAATAAGAACTCTTATTCCAATACAATTACAATGTCTGAAGAGAAAAGACTACAAGATTAACATACTAAGCAGAAAGGTAACACTGCAACTCTAACTCCGCCTCTGGACTCCTACTGCTACTCCTGAGCCTCCGGACCTGCAACTGAGCCTACTCGTGGGAAAGAGTAGCCCCCAATAGGAAATTGGGAGATTAGCCAAATTAATGGCTAGTGACATCCTAATAGTCTATAATAACATGAGATGACCAATCGTAATAAATTAAGATATAATCTAGCAGTTCTAGTATGATCAATGTTTGCAGAATGATACCTAAACCTATTAATAGTCTATATTCACATGCAATTCCTACTGTCACTAGGTTATCTAACCTAAAGTCCATTCAATGTTCTACAGCATTAAAGAACAAACTAAATAAGACATTTATTTAAAGTCACGAGATCATCATGTGAACAGTCATACAATTCTAAATTCATGTACAGATAAAACACACTCTATCAAAATGTGAACCCCGGATATTTTGTCATCCTGCCCCCGGTTGGGCATTACTATAGGGCCTTTTATTTCGATGTAGAGGGCCAACTCTCTCGCCGTGCATCCACCAACACCATGCACTAGTCACCCAGATGATCATAAGGGGTTTCCCGTCTTTCACGGTGGAGCTCTACCGCCCAACTTGCTTTACTATGGGGACTTCAACTCCCCGGGACAGGGTTGCTAGGCCAATCCCTACTCGAGGGCACCTCCTATTGGCTTTACCACAACCCTTGCCCGTGACCCCTAACCTACTTAACTTCGGCTGTACGCGCAGGGTGGTTCACGGCCCATGCGCGTACGGGGTCCCTACCCTCTAACCAGGTAGATTCACATATAACATCTTTCAATACATACAATGAAGCTACAAAAGGTATATTTAATGTTTATCAATTTTCAACAATTTACCCCTGGTCCCGTACTGCTCTCGCAACCCATGCGACATAATAAATCAATAAAGTAAAACACTCATCCCAGTGACCCATGTGCTAGGGTTGCCATACTCCTCTCAGGAGGGTGGGCTCCGATAATTATTAGTTATTCAATTTATTATTTAATTTAAGGGAATCCTAATTACGGTGTCCATACAATCAAAAGCTAGCAATCATTATTATTATTTTGTTAATATTTTAAGCATGCATCGCCGGACTCGCGACTCCGCATGCAAGGCGGGGTCCACTTGACCACATGCGACGATGCCCGGCGGGGCCCGCATGCAGTGTCATGGACACCTACCCTTAGTCATTCTTATTTCCCACTATCAAAGACCACGCAAGGGTAGTAGATGTCACCTGGCTGTCGATCGCACACGACTCCGGCTTGCTAGTTGCTTCTGATCCATCTCCGCTGGATCACCACGATCAAGGTCTGATAATAACCACAGCTCCGTATCACAACTCTATCGATTAAAACAAAAGAATCTACGATGAGGGTTCTATGCCAAGGATATCGGGCACCCTCGATAGGGGACCAACATTGAGTCGACAGCACGTAATTTCGTGCGACTGAAGAACTCGATCCTAAACCATACTAGGCCAATCAAGTAAACAGAAGCTAAACCTACTCATCAAATCGGGCTCGAAGAACCCTTTCCGATGGTTCCAGTTTCGCTGGAATCCGACTTCGGTCGAATAGTTTTGGGTCAAACCACGTAGAACCGATAAAATCGATTGCATGGCTGTATTACTAGGGTAGAAGGGGTTCTAGGGTTATCTTCAAAGTTTAATAGGTAGGCGTCAACGTTCTGAGCATAATGCCGCTAGTTTCGTCCGAATCCGAGTTCGGACGATGAAACGGCGGTCAAACCACGGTACCGCGATAATATCGGGTTAAAGGATAAAACAGGGTATTAAACAGTATATTTACTATTCTAGACTATAACCAACAGGTAGTATTTTCCGATCCGGTCGAAATGGCGCTGGTTTCGTCCAATTCCGAGTTCGGACGGAGAAATAGCAGTCGAGCCAAAATCGACTGGTTCACGGGTCTGGTTCAGGTGAACCAGACCGGTTCACTGTTTTGGTCGGGTCGGGTCGGGTCTGCAGTGGGAAGTCGGGTCGGGTTCAGGGTTTAATTAATAACCTATAAAATTACTGAACTACCCCCCCTCTCCTTCTTCTCCACGAGACCAGCCCGAGCGGCTGGTTCCTGTGCGCCGGCGGCCGACGGGAGGGGCGGCCTGGAGCACCGGCGAGCGCTCGGCCGGCCTCTCCCGCACCACCCCCACGGAGGAGGCGCGGTGGGAGGCGGCCGGAGCGGTCGTCGGAGCCCGAAGCTCGGCCGGGGGGGGCTCGCATGGGGTTGCGGCCGGTGGTGGTGCGCCGGGGATCGTCGGGAGGGGCTCGGTTGCGGCGGCGGTGTCCGCCCGTGCGGGCCGCGACAAGAGAGGAGGAAAGGGGTCGCGGAGGAGATGGGAGGATGAGAGGGGGCTGACCTGTGGGACTCGACGTGCTCGCCGGGGCTCTAGCGAGGGGCGGGTGGGGTGCTCCGATCTCTTCTCCTTCTCCGTCTCCGGCTCTCGCTCTCTCTCTCTCTCTCTCTCTGCATCCCGTTCTCTCTCTCTCTCTTTCTCTCTATTTCTCTCCCGTTCTCTCTCTCTCTCTCTCTATTTCTACTACGTCCTTCTCTCTCTCTCTCTCACGTTCTCTCTCTATTTCTCTCCCTCTCTCTCGGTTCATATATAAAGGGGGGGGGGGTTGTTGTGATAGGGGTTGGGGATAGGGTCGGTTAAGGCGAAGGGATAAGGAAAGAAAGATAGGGATCGATACATCATCCCAATCCTAGCCGATAATTCCCATCCGAATTTCGGATTTTAATTCACTGAGAAGGGAGGTCTAGAGACCTTAAATTATGCTAGGAGATCGGGAGGCAGGCTCCAGGGCTGGTCGGGCTCGGTCCCGAGCCCTGAACCGGGCTCGGTTAGAATCCGGGTGCGATTCGCCCATCAACCGGACTGAAAAGAATAATCACTTGTAACTATCAAACCGGAAGTCAGAATAGGGACCGAGAGGATTCGTTGGAAAGGTCTCATCAACGCGAACGTGTTAGCGCTTGGTACATAATTTTCTAACTTCTGGATCTCCCGAAAAGAAGGAAAGACTCCAAAACTCAAAATAGCAATAACTATTCACCCGGGTATCGGATCGACCCAAACTCAGGCTCATTGGAAAGCTCTCTCAGAGACTCATCTAACATATCTTGTTTCATTATGATTCGATTATCCAATCTCTCACAAGAAACAAAACAGCTACAACTATCGACCAATTATCGTTTTTCTAGGGTTTACCTGCCGGGCTACCGAAACTGGCTGCGCATACACATGATCGTTGCACGGAACGCACCATCGTGACATACTCGAAGTTACGGAGAATATGAATGTAAAACATCTCATAGGTTTACGATCCATTTATTGGGAAAATGCCCAAAGAAAAAGTCTGGCTGTAAAAAGACGAAACTAGCCATTGAGGATTTCTATTATTCTCAAATCTAACACCACAGGTGTTACAGTCCTTCTGAGACCGATCACCAAAACTTCAAGGCCGATAAGGCCCCGTTCTATAATTAGCCTCCTGAGGCCGATAACCTGATTGGCCTCACGAGGTCGATACCCCTATCGGTCTCACAAAGTCGATACCGGCCTTACAAGGTCGATACCCATATCGGCCTCGCAAGGTCGATGCACCCTATCGGCCTTATTTCCTTAGTGATCAGCCTCGAAAGGCCCTTCCGAGGCCGATCACCAAAACTTTGAGGCCGATAAGAGCCTGTGTTGTAGCTCGTGTGTTTTTAGTATGGATTTTCTGTATTAATATTAATAAAGATGACTTTGGTTATTGCTTTAATTAGAATACTACTATGGTATATGATAATTCTCATATAATAAAAGGACCCTAGGGAACACAGTAGGCCACTGAGGCGCATGGAGGATCCATGCTTGGGAGACCCAGTGGACCAGTTCTGTGTAGACCTAGAACTAGTTCACAGCTTAGGTGATGCCGGTCGCTTCACCGAGAACAAGTTGTTGGCAGTTAGAGGATGTGATGAAGTCTCCACCACGGGAACGTGGGATTCCCATTCACCTGACCAAGCACGATGATTATATTGAATAGGAACCAAGACGGTGCACAGTTCTGTGATTCAGACACTGGTGCATAAACCGTCTTACTACTATAGATAATCTGTCCTTAACCCTGAGGGACCATGTACACTGGGCCAACCAGTTGTATGGTGCTTTGATGTGCCAACGTGTGTGGGCCTTCCATAGTCCAATACCACGGTACGTTGGGTTACCCGGCTGGCGCTTGAGTGACATGTAATCCCTACAGGTTATCCGATGTTCAGTGTTGGATAGGTGCAGTTTGATGAGTCAATCTGTCCACACAGTTAATCCAGGCCTGGTGGTTGTCAGTATGACTGACGATGTTCCGGATGCTAGGCATAGCACCGGAAGGTGTGTGGTGTTATAGATGACAAGTCATCAAACCCTAGTCAGATGATCGATCGGGATCTGACGGTACTCCCCACCGCCCGAGTCGTATCATGGCACCAGTAATAGGAGGGATAAGGATTATCGGAGTATAGTAGAGAACAGGGTTACGAGGGAGTAACATAAGTTTAGGATCACTAGAGTTCAACTCGCGTCGCACTCTGGGTGGCTACGCGGGTTAATAGGATTAGGGCTGATTAACGGAACTTTCGGTGTGTCACCGGAACAGTTAATCAGGGATCCGGTTGGAGCTAGAGATCCCGAACCCTGAAGGTTCCACCCTGTCGTTGCATATAGGAATTGTTCCCCGACCTATTTGGATACGTTGGATGCGAAGTAGCGTAATGGAGCGCAAGCCCGGAGCCAAAGAACCTAATTTACATGTGTTACGGGCCGTAGGGGTATTTTGGTAAATACTGAAATATGGCTCAGAACATATTGAATATGGATCTTAGATTGAGTGGAATAATTCTAGGAGCTCACAGGCGCTGACGGAACTCGATTCCGAGTAGCGCACCTCACTCAGTCTCACTTTTAGTTTTCCGCTTTTCGTGCAGGGCGTTTTCGTTCGGACTTCACGATAGACACCCAGAAGACCTAAATCCGATCCCCCCTCATCCCTATCCACCTAAGGGTCGGCCCTAGGCTCCTTGGAGCCATGGGAGACCGGTCCTATAAAGGAAATAGGGAGGGGAGGGGCCGGCCCTATGGTTCTATTCCCTCCCCTCCAAAAATCCGACCCCTAGTCCTCCTCCTTTGTGGTTTCGGCCAAGGAAAAGAGAGAAAGAAGAAGGGAGAAGGAAGAGGAAGGAAGGAGAAGGAAGAAAGGAGAAAGAGGAGGAGAAAATCTCGAGGCTCGCCATCGTCTTCGCAACGGATTCTTCCATCGGCTCGAAATCCTTGCACTCAGAGACAGGATTTCGAGGATTCTTCAATTCGCAAAGGACAAGATGCTATCCGACAGTTTCCCTTGCGATTCAAGTGCGGTTCTTTATCGTTCCGTAATCTCCGGATCATAGATGCATAAGGTATGATGAATCTAAACACCTAAGTAGATGCATGCATGTCTTCCGTAGATCGTAGTATGCCTCTAGGGTGTCCGCACATATGCTAAGATCATAGATTTGCATGTAGATTGTTTTTATCACGAATTGTAATGAAACATACACCGTATGATCTTCGGATCTTTCTTTTTACTTCCGCTGTGACTCTGATACACGGATCTAATTCCAACAGCCTGTTCAATGATCGGCCTCCTGATGCCGATACCTTGATCGGCCTCATGAGGCCGATACTCCTATCAACCTTGCAAGGCCGATATACCCTATCAGCCTCATTTCCTTAGTGATCAACCTCAGAAGACCCTTCTAAGGCCGATCACCAAAACTTCGAGGCTGATAAGGCCCTATTCGATGATCGGCCTCCTGAAGCTGATACCATGATCGGCCTCACAAGGCTGATACCTTGATCGACTATACGAGGCCGATACCCCTATCGGTCTCGTAAAACCGATATACCCTGTCAGCCTTATTTCCTTAGTGATCGACCTCAGAAGGCCTTTCTGAGGCCGATCACTAAAACTTTGAGGCCGATAAGGACCTATTCCATGATCGATCTCATGACTACAATACCCCTATCAGCCTCCAGAGGCCGATACGCCTGATCGGCCCCAGACAGCCCCTCTGATACCGATCACCTCAGACTCGAGACCGATATGTCTGATCGGTCCTAGATAGCCCCTCTGAGGCCGATCACCTCAGGCTCGAGGCCGATATACCTGATCGACCCCAGATAGCCCCTCTGAGGCCAATCACCTCAGGCTCGAGGCAGATAGGGCTATCGGACTCCAGAGGCCGATACGCCTGATCGGCCCTAGACAACCCTTATGAAGTCAATCACGCCTAGTTCAAGGCCGATACCCTTGTACCTCCAGAGACCGGCACTCGGCCCTCAACATACGGGTAAGTATACACACTTCTGGTTGGCCCTAGGCAGGGGGTCGGTATAAACCTCGGTCGGCCCTTGGTAGAGGGTTGGCAAACATACAATGGTTCAACAAACAAACCCTTGATCAACGGGGGTTTTAACCGGTACCTTCGGCCGGCACAAACACAACCACTCCCGTAATCGGTGGTATGTCTAACACATCATAGCCACACAGAAGATTACTATTGCCTTCTTGCATAACTCCAGTCAGCCTTAAGCCTCATGCATAGCGCTCAAATGCTGCAGATCTGTGATCGGCCTTAGGCAAGGGGTCGGTAGATATAACGATCGGCTCCAGACAACGGGTCAGCAGGTAGGCTGTTAGTCAACGCCCACCGAGAGGATGACAGACTCGACATTCAGAAAATGAATGTTACAACCTTCTCCAACTTGGGGTTAAGGATTAGATACAAAAAACCGACATCCCCCTTGGCCGACCTCTCCACTTGGATCAGGTTGGCGGATCATTGCAAACAGGAAGCTAAATAGCATATCGATATCCAAGCCTAAAAGTGATCGTCTTAAGCAACACCAACTCAGAAAATTTGAGGCTACTCCTCTTTAGGTCGGCCCTTGGTAGGGGTCGGTAGATTCTTCGCAAGATACAAGCCTAGGGTACTCAAACATCAGAAACCATGGATTTGAAGCCTGTTCAGATCAAGCTCATGATAGATCTCACATCAAATAGTGGAGCCACAGATTGAGCCTTGGATAGCCCTAGGCAGAGGGTTGGCAGATTCTATCATCCGAACCAACGCTCGTCCCTCCGCACAAGAGGTGAGGGGAGATGACCACGTAACGCGAATCAACCCTTGCAAGAAACCGACAGACACACCCCAACACTACTATCCTTGCTAGAACATGTTGGAAATAATCCCATGGTAGAGGCCCGCACGGGAAGCAAAGGAAAGGTCTGAAGACCGTGAGCAGTGTGCGTTACATATCAAAAATTTTATCGAAATGATCGACACATGCATGTATGAATCTAGCATGGCAACTACTCGACCCCCTAACGTCGAACTAGCAAGAATAATAATCTAGCATGTATGCATATTCTATCTCTATACTAGATCTACATGATAGAAGCCATACCTCCGTGCGGATTCTTTCACCGCGATAAATTTCTTCCTTGTCGATAGAGACTGCCTTGGATCTGCTCGATATACCTTTGGTGCAACAGCCATAACTTTTTTCTCCAAACTCCGATTGGACTAAAATTTGGACTGCAAGTAGAAGACTTCGAGATACAACTTTTGTTATATTATTTGGAGTTCTGAAGCTCCTGAAATCATAGAAACATCGCTGATATTCTGTACAAAATCTGGACAACAAAAAGTTGCGAGAAGCGCTTTTGAGTTCACCAGATCTCGCACAATGCACATACCACGTCGATAGATCTCTGAGTGCCTTCATACGCTGAGCATTCTATATATTCGATTCACCACGTGAGGAAGAAGAACCGTATCCAGACCATTGCACACACGCGAGAGAGACAAGAAGAAAAAAGGGGGGATGACGGCTAGGGCTTCAACAAAAGAGGCCGCCCCCTCCCCTTATCTATATATAGGGCCTTATCAATATATAGGGCCTCATCAAGAGAGGTCGGCCCCCTCTTTGTATCCCTCTCGCCTTGCATATAGCACAGGGCCGGTCCCCTGTTGTCATACAATGCTGGCCTCTTAAAAGTCAAAGCTCCTTGAAATTAGCCCCCCTCCCCTATAATCTTGCTTGCAATTCCTTTAAGCTAAGGGAGAGACGACCAATGCATGTTCCTATATGCTAAGGGTGGCCAACTATGCATATGATGATATTTTGGTTTTCCAAAATACCCCCATGCTACTAGTTGGTTGCCCCTCTCGCTTGGAAACTCGCATGGCGCACTTACGTGGGTTATGACTAGTATTTCACTATCACCGGGTGCCCTTAGTAAAATCTTAGGGTGCCTCTAGTAAAGTCAACTAGTCAACTTGCAACACGGACCGGTGCATCGCACCCATGTAGTAACCCCACTGAGTTAAGGGGATGACTACTTGTGTCTCTGTACAACTCCAGGATTTTCCCTAGTACATTCATGTACCTACGCATTTTACCGTGCACTAGTGCTATACACATACGGAGCGTAGGGTTATTAGGGTTGGATTAATTACTTCCTCTAACTACGTTCCATGAATCGAGGAGATGGTTCAAGAACCGTACATCATGTGGATAAGGTAGAACCTTTAGGGACCAGGGTTCATGGCTTCCAACTTGGACTCGATCGATACACTACCCGAGTGTACCATCGATTCTTTGAGTCCGAGTTAACCTACATAGCCACCCAGAGTGTGATGCTGGTTGAACTCCAATTCTCCTGACTTACTATGTTCTCTCGCATACCCCTGCTCTCCGCTTAGTATGGTAAACCCACTATCTCTCTACTTCGTGCCATGATACAACTCGAGCAATGGAGAATACTATCAGACTCGAATGTTCATATGACTCTGTTCCTTCCAGGTTGACCACACACATTGTACCTTCGATTATTCTACTGAGTAACCGGATCTGGTCAATAGTCCAACTGATAATCACCTGGCCAGGGTTTAATATGATGTAGATCAGACCAAGGAACGTGTCTCTCATTGGGGTGTGGATAGCCTACAGGAGTGGTACACTGATATGACACCGGCTGGGTAACCCAATACACCATGGTTTTGGGTCACGTAACTGGATCTTCACACATTGGTGCGCCAAAGTACCACACAACTGGTTAACCTACCAGATGTGGCTCCTTAGGGTTTAGGACCGTTTTACCCTAAGCAGAAACACGACTTAGTACACCGGTATCTGCTCACCGATCTGTGGACCGTGTTGGTTCTGTTCAGCCATAGACACTGTACATGTTAATGACCGTGGTTGAGATACCCACGCTTGTCATCCCAACAGCTTATCCTGATAGGGTGACCAACACTAATTAGAGCTGTGAACGTATTTAGGTTACATGGAACCAATCCATTGAGTCTCCCACTCAAGTGGATTACTATATAGTCATAACTCTTTGTTCTGTAATCAGAACATGTACTAAGGTACGTACCAAGATGCAATACTAAGCTATCAACCATACGCAGCTAAACTATAGGTTTTTACGAGCTGAAGATCTCACCAATTTTAATAATCTCTCACTAGGTCTAACAAGGAAAAACGGTGTTGAGCTCTATAACTTCTATATACTGCCCAAAAGCCTTTGCAAGAATTCCCTAAAGGAATTGGCAGTATTATCTGCAGACGCTACATCAGTACCGCTACTTACATTTCCTCCTAAAACTGTCAGATCAAGTAGAGTTTGTACTTAATAAGTTTTCCGTTACGGTGGTCCCTAGGCTCCTTGGACCTTGCTTACCGCTCTTCTGTAGCAATAATAGACAACTGAGCCTCTGATATACGTCACATGTTCTCCAAGAACATCCTGAGTCATACCACCTACAATCTTACAACGTGCTCAGTCTTTGTGGTAGAGTTTTTGATGCATTCTTGCTTCACACACTACCAACTATCGCTTCTAATCCCAAGATAAAAACAATCCTGAGGTCGATTCTCTAGAACGCACATCTGGCCCTAAAGTCAGATCTTATACGCCCAATCGATATTAGGACCTGTGAAGTATAAGTTAACTCATAATCTTCGTTTGATGAGAACTTATAAGTATACCCTTCATATTAGTCCAGTGATCTGGACCCGGGTACGACTGAAATCGACCCATTATTCCTGCTCCGTAGTAGATATCTAGCCTTAAAAAATTGAATATGGCTAGAGTCTTATCTTTATGCGTAGCCTGTGACAGCGAGAGAACCTTGCTCTAGTAATCTCGAGTTACCTTGATTCCCAGAACATAACTCGCCTTACTAGGGTCTTTCATATCGAATTGCGATGACTACATACCTTTGTCGTAAATAATATTTCTACATTATTTTTAATCAGTAGAATATTGTTAATGTAAAGTACTAAATATACCCTTATAGCTCTATCACTTTTCTTGTACCCAATTGGTTTATCCTTATTCTGATCAAATTTATGTGAACATATTTCCTGATAAAAATAGATATTCCAATTCCTGGACACTTGCATTAGTCCATTAATGGACCTTTGGAACTTGCACTCTAGTTCTTCCTGACCCGCTGACATAAAGCCTGGGGCTACATCATACACATGTCCTTTTCTAAATTCCCGTTATGGAATAACTGTCTTGACATCCATCTACCAGATCTCCCAACTATAATGGACTGTAATGGATTAAGAGGATCTGAAAACAGACTTAGACATAGCTACCAGCGAGAAGGTTTCAACATAGTCAATCCCTTCGCTCTTGGCAACTAATCTAGCTACTTAAGTTTTAATAAGAATATCGGGTCCTCTTCTTATACACCCCCTACACCCAAAAAGGATGATAGTGTAATAAGAGTCGAAACTGTTTCAAGGGACATTGATGCAAGCTTTACCTCCATGATCTTTTTTCAGTCAGAGTTGTCAGAAGCTCCCCCTAGTTCTTCGTAGCTCTAGGGATCATCCTCCTGAAACTCTGGATTAACTATCAAAGTTTCTCTATAATATCTTTCAAGAGCTTTGATATTTCTCCCACAATAAAAAGGTAGTAGTGGTGGTACAGAATGAATCATTTCAATAGTATCTGGTATACTAGTTTCTTGTATCATCTACTCCAACTACACTTTTAGATGCGCACTCTCTACCAGTACCTAGTAGTTTACCCAGAACAACCTTACCGGTAAACTTATGGTCTATAATATAATCCTGATCTAGGTAGATGGTATTCGTAAAAACGATTACCTTCCTAGCCTCAATATTATATAATAGTCCACCTTATGCCTCCCTAGGATATTCTACAAACAGATATACCTTGAACTTTATCTCCATCTCATCCCTCTTGGCCTTCTGCATAAGTGTATGACAATCCTATATCCTGAGACACTATAGTATCAGCTTTCGCTTAGACCATAGCTCTCTATAGGTTTGAGGCACTGATTTAGATAAGAGATAGTTCCAGTTATAAACTACTGTTTTAAGGTACAACCCCACCAGAAGGTGGGTAGTACATTTGGCAATGTCCATCATACTATAGACTATGTCCAACATGATCCAATTCTTTTCTCTCAGAGACCTTATTCTGATGTGTTATCCTTGGAGCACTTACCTCAGAGATAATCCTATGCTCCCTTAGGATCCTATGGAACTCGTCTGATAGGTACTCATTCCATTAATTAGATTGAAGAGCCTTCTACCATCTAGACACTCTTGGAACCACAGACGTCAAAATTAACTAACACCAATACCTTAGTGGCCCTTTTAGTTAATCTACATTCCAAATAACACTCACTGGTCAAAAAGGACCTCTAAGAAATCTATGAACAGAAACTCAGCCTTTTTCAACCTTTGAATTTATCTGATACAAAGTATCTAAATCGAAGGGACACAAATAGGTTAGCTTCTCCGAAGGATTTAGATGAATATAAGTCAGACGCTGTAGCTGTAATGAGTTATTTCTGAATTTGGATTAAACATAAAGAGATCATTATGAACTATTCCTCTAGCAATGAAGATATCCATTCAGTTTAAGAGACACACCAACGGTATGAACTAAAACTATAAAACTTTATTTAGCAAGGAGGAAACAAAGCTAAGTCTCTAAAGATCAAAATCCGTATTTCAGAAAAAACTAAGATAATAATATATAACAGTTTCCACAATGTATTATGGCATCAGTATCTATGTTAGGATTATTTCATCATAAAGTAGCCTTCTGCTTTCCTTGAATCCCTGTAGACCTAAAGTCTATATTCCAAGAAGTAAAAAAATTGCTACTAGATAATGACTCAACTCCTAACACCCTGAGGCCATACACTATCTTCTAATACCCCCTTTACTTTCCTCAGTGGAAACACTTTCATCCTTGGCGTTACCAGACATAGGAGTCCACACCAGTTTCTACACTTATATAGTTTTTATTTCTGATAAGTTGCTCCCTTAGGTTCTTCTAAAAAAGACCTAGGTTAAGCACTAAAGGCTTTGCCTTTAATCTTGATATTATCCTTTGTCACCTGGAAAGCTCCTTAGAAGTTCTGCATTTGTCATCTCTAGCTTATTAAAGCTAAAGTCTCTGACAACGCCTTCGAAGGTCCCAGACAAGGATGCAAGACAGACATCTTTCACCACCTCATCATCTGGCACCATGCCTTTGGAATCTAGTTCGATCTCTAACCCAAGTATGTATTCCTGAATAAGTATATCCTCAAACATCTTGGTACCGACGAATATCTTGATAGAAAAGCGATGAGTCTACTGACTTCGCCTTCCAGACATCTAATGCAAGTAAAATTTTATTTCAGAAGACCCGACATATCTCTGACTTGCTTCTAAAGAGTTATCCGTAAGTATGATATAAGATAGCACTTGCACATCTCCTTAGACTCTCGCTAGTCATCATATGCCCTAGTTAGTGCCCTAGTGACATCTGGACTCATTAGGTCTAGTACAGGGATATTGAGATTGAAAGCCAATGTACGTTTACTACCCTGAGTATAAGATAAAGATGGCGCTTCCGCTCTACGTAGTTAGAGACTCGATAACTAGTTCTCTTATGAGATAGTGGACATGGGAACTATATGATTGAATGAAAGAATACAGAAAACTTATTTTATAGATTTTGAAAACAAGCTAATTATGTCCAAATACCAAAGCTACCCTCATAGCAAGGACACATCTATGGATTAATTAACTAAGTATGCGAGATTTCGAAATCGGATACACCCGCCCAAGGGGGCAGTGTGCAGTGTCATCCGCTCACACGGGTCTTTCCTTGACTCAATCCAAATTTACCATCAAAGGGCTTTGATGGACTATGGTTGTCCTTTTAGCTATTGTAATGTGATCCTTATGCGAAGCAATGGAAGCCTTACCCACTTCGGATGCATACCCACAAACCTAGGCAATTACGACACTGGAGTTCATGCAGCCCCCACGAGGGTGAAAAAAGTCCTTCTCTCCTGGTCCCGTAACCATCATATCCTGAAGGAGACCACTAAGTCATCTGGCATGGAAAAACATAACTCTCACCCGAGGGGGATATTGATATACGCTCTCCTACCCAGACACAAAACAGTTGGCTGTGGAGGCCAGAGGATCTCAATGAGTCCTCTAACACATCCCTTATTAGAGTTGAGGGTTATTTTATGCAAGTATGAGTGTATACTAAGGTCACGACAACCTATACACTAGACCCTGGTCATACCGCGCTCCCACTAGAGTTTTAAGCCTTTCACAAAGCATTAATCGATCTTGGAATATCATAGTCCCTGCCTCAAGTGGATTTCTTCACTCAAGGGTCATATTACATATCCCAAGAACATCGATGCTCCATAAACCTAGCTATCACGCTAATGCCCTAGAGCCTAGCCTAAGGTCAGACAGACAGAAAAGATCTTCCACTACCATAGCGTCTTGCTTATAAATTTAAATATTGATATCATAGTAGAATTCCAACTTATTCTAGATTTTGATATTGGCCAAATAGGTACACTCGATTAATCGGGTGTTGATCTAATAGTGGTATAACCAAATATGAGAAATTACACTATCATCAAAGATCAATTAAATAATAGGCATCACTAGTAGGATTCTATTATAATAAGTTCACTTAGACTCGAGGGGAAAGGCTATCCCTCTAACACAGATAATCTAATTATTGCATCAGGGTTCTTTACATAAATATAAAGAACAGGAAAGAAACAATCATATAACCGAATCAATTCCGACCCCTGAACCTGACTTGCATAGCACATGCTCTCTGTCTCCTTCACAAGGTTCCAGAATTCGGTGCAAGCCTCTGTATACAATCTTCTGACGCTCTTGCCCTTTTCCGTCATCGTGTACACTTCACCGAATCGCCTTCATCCTCCAAGATTCCGCTCGTCCCTCCAGTGGTGGATTTTCATAGTAAGTCCTTATCTTCAATCTGTAACTAAAAAGGATTTAGTATACTTCGAGCAAGTACTCGCTCATATATAATTTCTTAGAAAGAAAAAAGAAACAAGCATAGCAAAAGACTTGGGAATCAAGGGTGGTCAACCTCCACCTCTTACCCGACTATGGCTCTAAAACTATCCACACACAGAAAGGTAAAACACATCCAGACATATATACTAGGATGGGGTCCAACCCCCGATAGCAAGCAATCATACATCTAGATAATTTCACAACGGTTCCCTGCAAGAATCATCCATAGAATACACAAATATATACTATATGCATGATCTACTCGTAGAACCCTGATGGTGCTACATACTATACATGCGCGCATATGATAGTTTCATGAAAAACATGAAATACACATCACTTATATAGATCTGATACCAATTGTTGGAAATAATCCTACGGCAGAGGTCCGCAGCGGAAGCAAAGGGAAGGTCCGAAAACCGTGAGTGGTGTGCGTTACATATCAAAAATTTTATCGAAATGATTTACACATGCATGTATGAATCTAGCATGGCAACTACTCAACCCCCTAATCTCAAACTAGCGAGAAGAATAATATAGAATGCATGCATATTCTATCTCTACACTAGATCTACATGATAGAAGCCATACCTCCGTGCGGATTCTTTTACCGTGACAAATTTCTTCTTTGTCGATAGAGACGGCCTCGGATCTGCTCGATATACTTTTGATGCAAACTTTTTATTTTGAACTCCGATTGGGCTAAAATTTGGACTGCTAGTAGAAGACTTCGAGATGCAACTTTTTCAAGTAGTTTCATGTCATTTGGAGTTCTATAGCTCCCGAAATTACATAAACATTGTTGATATTCTATGCAAATTCTAGACAACAAAAGGTTACGGGAAGCGCCTTCGAGTTCACCTAATCTTGCACGATGCATGGCATCTCATTGATGGATCTCTGAGTGCCTTCATATATCGAGCCTTCTCTGTCTTCGATTCACTACGAGAGGAAGAAGAATTGTATCAAACCTTTGCGCACACGCGAGGGAGACGAGAGACGAGAAGAAGAGAGGGGGGATGATGGCTAGGGCTTCATTAAGAGAGACCGGTCCCCCTACCCTCATCTATATATAGGGCCTTATCTATATATAGGGCCTCATCAAGAGAGACTGACCTTCCCATACCTTGCATATGGGAGTTGTGGACGCCCCCCCTTTGTCTCCCTCTCTCCTTGTGTGTAGCACAGGGCCGGCCCCCTATTGCCATACACGGTCGCCCCCCTAAAAGTCAATACTCCTTGAACTTAGCCCCCCTCCCTTATATTCTTACTTACAACTCCTACAAGCTAGGGGAGGGGCTGGTCCATGCATGTCCCTATGTGCTAGGGGCGGCTAACCATGTGCATGATGATTTTTTTGGTTTTCCACAATACCCTCATGCCACTAGTTGGTTGCCCCTCTCGATTGGGAACTCGTATAGCACACTTACGTGGGTTATGACTAGTGATTTCACTATCATCGGGGTACCCTCAGTAAAATCTTAGGGTGCCACTAGTAAAGTCAACTTACAATACGGACCAGTGCATCGCACCCTTGAAGTGAAGCCTACTAAGGTAAGGGTATGACTACGTGTGTCTCTGTACTACTCCAGGATTTCCCCTAGTACACACACGTATGTACCTACGCATCTACCGTGCACTAGTACTATGCACACACGGAGATTAGGGTTATTAGGGTTGGATTAATTACTTTCTCTAACTGTGTTTCATGAATCGAGGAGATGGTTTAAGAACCGTACATTATGTGGATAAGGTGGAACCTTCAATGACAGGGTTCATGACTTCCAACTTGGACTCGATCGACACACTACCCGAGTGTACCATCGATTCTCTGAGTCCGAGTTAACCTGCGTAACCACCCAGAGTATGACGCAGGCTGAACTCCAATTCCCTTTGACTTACTATATTCTTTCGTATACCCCTAGTCTCCGCTTATTATGGTAAATCCGCTATCCCTCCACTTGGTGTCATGATACAACTCGAGCGGTAAAGAATACCATCAGACTCAAATGCTCATATGACTCGGTTCCTTTCAGGTTGACCTCATACATCGTACCTCTGATTACTCTGCTAAGTAACCAGATTCGGTCAACAGTCCAATTATTGACCATCTAGCCAGGGTTTAATATGACGTAGGTCAGATCAAGGAACGCACCTCTCGTTAGGGGTGTGGAGAGCCTACAACAGTGGCACGCTAATACGACGTCAACTAGGTAACCTAGTACACCGTAGTTTTGGGTCACGTAACCAGACCCTCACACATTGGTATGCCAAAGTACCACACGACTGGTTAGCCCACCAGACGTGGCTCCTCAGGGTTTAGGATAGTTTTATCCTTAGCAGAAACACGACTTAGTGCACCGGTGTCTGCTCACCGATCTATGCACCGTATTGGTTCCGTTCGGCCATAAACACTGTGCTTGGTAATGATTGTGGTGGAGACAACCATGCTCTGTCATCGCAATAGCTTATCTTGGTGCCTCTCTCTCTAGGGTCCATCTCTCTAGGTCAGAGCCTCTCTCTTTAGGTTCCGGGTAATCTTGGCGCACCTTATCATCTTTCTTCCATGCAGCCCCCCCAAGACCCGGATCCATCACTTGGGCGAGAGAGGGATGGGTGCTTTGATGGTCATCAAGATGATAAGGGAGTAGAGGATCAGTTGAGGGTTGAGGAGGCATTCCAGCCACTTCGAGCTCCAACCTTGCGTGATTTTCTCGCAGTAGGATCCAGTAGATCTTCGGCTAAGGGGCGTGGAGGAGGCACTCTTTCTTCTTCTTCATCTTCAGTTCGTGGCCATGGGGGATCGGAGCAGGATTTGGGTGCTTCAGGATCTCAATCGGGTGGAGCTGAAGTGGTGGGTTCTGGATTTACTGAAGATGGTGAGGCATCTTCGGATTCCAGATCTGGTGGGTCGGAAGCAATTGCCCATGCTGCAGATGGGGTCCAACCTAGGACGGGATTGTGCCTCAGTTCGGGAGATCCACATGGTGGGATTGATGTGGAAACTGAGGAGGTCCCAGCCCTGATCTACTCTCAGTACAGTCCACGGTTGGGACGGTTGGCAGGGAAGCAAATATGCAACATAGTTGCTATGCCTCATAGTGCTGCTGTGCCGCACAATGCTGATGTGACTGTTGGTGCTTACAACGTATTTGATGAAATGCAGAGGTCGAATGGGGTCTCAGGTTCTGCTGGGATATTAGTGCAACCTTGTGCCCAACAGGTGATTACTGATTTGCTGGAGCCACAACCAGCTACTGCTTTGCCACATTCAAGACCAGCAATTGAATTACAATGCAACCAGTTGCACACGGGTGGGCCTGCTGCAAATCAAAAAGTGAATATTTCAAAGCGGGCGGCAGAAAATGCTTGGAATCGACCGTTGTTCTTTTTTTCTCCTACTATTAAAGAACGTAGGCTGTCTTTTATCGAGCCTACCATCCTCGAGGGAAAAAGAGTTGATGTTTGCTCTCAAGCAGAGATAGTAAAAACTGAAAAATTATGGATATATTCCTTGGTGGGGTTTGTCTTGGGCAAGAGACCTTTTTCCCCCCTACTTTAGGCTACGGTGAAGCGTCTATGGCGGCTCTTGTGTAACATGGAGATGTCCTCTCGAGAAAACGGTATTTTCATTTTCAGATTTGACAATGAAGAGGATTGCTCTAGAATTCTTGAAGGTGGCCCATGGCACTTCCAAGGTCACCCCATTGTTTTAAAGAAGTGGACCAACAATCTACAGTACGGTCGGGATATCTTAACTAAAATCCCCTTATGGGTAAGATTCCCAAAATTGTCGGACAAGCTTTGGTCCTTTGATGCCCTCAGTAGGGTGGGGAGTGTTCTTGGCACCCCTTTGGGGATGGATGCTCCAACGACAGCTGCGGTATTGCACAAAGACGGAGGGAGGATGAATTTTGACAGAATATGCGTGGAGATCAACGTAGAGGAGGTTCTCCTTGATGTAGTTAAAGCACACTCTGAAGCGGGTACGCTTCTTTCCTTGCAAAGAGTTGAATATGATTGGAAGCCTTCTCGTTGTTGGGCTGGCATGTCAATCCTTTGCTCATAACGAAGACTCATGTCCGGTTCATCCCAAGCTAGATTCTAGATGGAAAAAATTTTCTTGACTAGGGACTGAACCTGCTATGCAGAATGGGAAGAAATGGGTGCCAACTGGGAAGGTTTTAGACGATAGCGCTCCTTCAAAACTTGCTTATTAGTACACCAACCAGTGGATTCATGTATGTCCAAAGCATAATGGTTCGGCAAAGGAAGTGGGGGCAGAAGGAGATGGTGGGGCTGCGACTGAAATATTAGGTTCCAGCATCAAGATTGGGACTTCTCAATATGCAGTCTTGGCAAATCAAGGGGAAGATGAGGACAGAGCTATGGGTGATGTAGTGGCTGAAGATTCCTCTATAGATGTTGATGATGCTACGCTTGCAATTGGGGCAAGGGATGATGGGATCTCTGATGCTATGGCTGCCATGGAAGGTGATTGTGAAGTGGATGCTGGCGTGGCATCGAATGTCGTTATGCAGGCTGTTTGCGATAAAATGGATTATGCTGCAGCCGTTTCTGACCCAGCAGCTGATGCTGTTACGCGACCTGCAATCGCAGAGGATGTTACGCAAGCAGAGGTGGTTGCTGTGCGGTCTGTGGATGATGTTACAAAAGGAGATGATGATGGTGCTTCATCTGTTGCAGTAGGTGCGACTTGTGTTGATGTTATGCGAGGTGCTACTGCTGATTTGCATGCAGAAGTTCACGTTACGAGAGCAGAAAGCACAGCTAGCGAGGGGGAGAGACCGATTGTCCTAGCGCTTTCTAGTGAGTATGGAGCCTCTGTTGGAGGAGCTAAGAAGTACTCTTGTCGGTGGAGCCAACGCGAACGAGAGGGAAGCCCCAGTTTTATTATTCCTGCTTTTCAACGATCTCGTCGGAAGAAGGTTTCGGGGGATCGAATTTGTCAGGGTGCGGCGAGGATAGCTGGAGGATAGGCCTCAAGTGAACCGCCATAACCCTTTGTGGATATTGGGGAGGATAATCTAGCTCGAGTGGAGGGAGCGGGCAATTTTCCAGATCCCTTAGCTCAGTTTAAGAAATTTCCCCCGCATCTTGCCAATTTCTCCTCGTTTCTTACCAAGCCGAATCCGGCGCTGGAGTCCTCTTCCCGATCCAAAGAATCTTGGCCTAAGGGTCATTCTGATAGGGTCACTAGGAGTAAGGGGGCTAGTTAAAATTGTTAGGGCACTGTTGGTTTTGTTCTCTTGTCTTCGTCTTAGAGTTGGTCCTCTGTATTGTGTTGTTTGATTCCTCATGGCAGGGGGCTGCCATGTTGGCCAGGGTATGGAGATGAGGTGGCCCTTTTTGGTCGTGTGTCCTGCTTTCTCACTCGGAGACAAGCCGTGATCTGTAACTGCTTTTCTTTTTCAGTAATATATTCATTTTTTACCCCTAAAAAAAAAGCCTTATCTTGATAGGGCGACCAACCCTAATCAAAGCTATGAACGTATTTAAGTTACATATGACCAATCCATTGAGTCTCCCACTCAAGTGGATTACCATGTAGCCATGGCTCTCTGTTCTATAATCAGAACACGTACTATGGTACATACCAAGATGCAATCCTAAGCTATTACCTATACACAGCTAAACTATAGGTTTTTACGAGCTGAAGACCTCACCAATTTCAACAAAATGAGCCTCGTGCAGAGCGCTAAAGTGCTACCAACCCTTCGGTCGGCCCTTGACAGGGGGTCGGCAGATTCCTAACAAGACACATGCCCAGGTTACTTATATATTAGAAGCCATGGATTTGAAACCAGTTCAGCTCAAACTCATGATGGATTTTACATCAAAGACTGAAGACACGATGGTCGAACGCTGCATTGGGATTGCAGCATAAGTCATCATTTGATATTCAGATTTTATCGCTACGTTCGAGACATGGGTCCAAGGTCGGCCCCAGACAGCTGGTCGGCAGACGAATACCTGGTTGGCCCTTGGCAGGGGATAGACAGATTCTTCTCAACACTCGTCAAGCTACTCCAACGTCGATAAAGAAGTTTTGCACCACAGAGTCCCAACCAGCTAGGTTAGCACCTACCTAGCTGGGAGGGGGTAACTGTGGGTGTAAAATCTAGCTAACGCTCGATAGTGTGACCCGTAACCCTGCCTGGGACCCACACATGCCATCCAGGGACTGATAAATCCCCTCAGATAATTACCTAAACTCCTGATATTCTAGGAAATATTCCCAAAATATTCCTGAACCCTTATATATAGCAAATCCTGTAAATAATCCAGATCCAATTTCATTATTAACAATCTCGCTTTCTATTTTAGCTCTTTGAGCCTTCTATTATTCAGACTCTCAAGCCTCTTCCACCCTTTGTCTACTTGTTGTTGGAATTGGGTTCCGCTAATTAGAGTCACAGCGGAAACAAAAAGAAAGATCCGAAGATCATACGGTGTATGTTTCATTACAATTCGTGATACAAAACAATCTACATGCAAATCTATAATCTTAGCATATGTGCGGACACTCTAGAGGCATACTACGATCTACGGAAGACATACATGCATCTACTTAGGTGTTTAGATTCATCATACCTTATGGATCTATGATCCGGAGATTATGGAACGATGAAGAACCGCACTTGAATCGCAAGGGAAACTGTCGGATAGCACCTTGTCCTTTGCAAATTGAAGAATCCTCGAAATCCCGTATCTGAGTGCAAGGATTTCGAGCCGACGGAAGAATCCGTTGCGAAGACGATGGCGAGCCTCGAGATTTTCTCCTCCTCTTTCTCCTTTCTTCCTTCTCCTTCCTTCCTCTCCCTTCTCCCTTCTTCTTCCTCTCTTTTCCTTGGCCGAAACCACAAAGGAGGAGCACAAAGGGTCGGATTTTTGGAGGGGAGGGAGTAGAACCTTGGGGCCGGCCCTCCCTCTCCCTATTTCCTATATAGGGCCAGTCTCCCATGGCTCCAAGGAGGCTAGGGCCGGCCCCTATATGGATAGGGATGAGGAGGATAGGATTTTAGGGTGTTCCAATGTCTATCGTGAACCCTGGACGAAAACGCCCTTCATGAAAGTGGAAAAACTGAAAGAGAGACTAAGTGAGGTGCGCTACTCGGAATCGAGTTCCGTCAGCGCCTGTGAGCTCCTAGAATTATTCCGCTTAATCTAAGATCCATATTCAATATGTTCTGAGCCATATTTCAGTATTTACCAAAATACCCCTACGGCACATAACACATGTGAATTAGGTTCTTTGGCTCCGGGCTTGCGCTCCATCGCGCTACTTCGCATCCAACGTATCCAACTAGGTCGGGGAACAATTCCTATACGCAACGACAGGGTAGAACCTTCAGGGTTCGGGATCTCTAGCTCCAACCGGATCCCTGATTAACTGTTCCGGTGACACACCGAAAGTTACGTTAATCAGCCCTAATCCGATTAACCCGCGTAGCCACCCAGAGTGCGACACGAGTTGAACTCTAGTGATCATAAACTTATGTTACTCCCTCATAACCCTGTTCTCTACTATACTCCGATAATCCTCAGTCCCCCCTATTACTGGTGCCATGATACGACTCGGGCGGTGGGGAGCACCGTCAGATCCCGATCGATCATCTGACTAGGGTTTGATGACTTGTCATCTATAACACCACACACCTTCCGGTGCTATGCCTAGCATCCGGAACATCGTTAGTCATACTGACAACCACCAGGCCTGGGTTAACTGTGTGGACATATTGACTCATCAAAACGCACCCATCCAATACTGGACGTCGGATAATCTGTAGGGATTATATGTCACTCAAGCGCCATCCGGGTAACCCAACGTACCGTGGTATTGGACTATGGAAGGTCCGCACACGTTGGCACATCAAAGCACCACACAACTAGTTGGCCCAGTGAGCATGGTCCCTCAGGGTTAAGGACGGATTATCTATAGTAGTAAGACGGTTTCTGCACCAGTATCTGAATCACTGAACTGTGCACCGTCTTGGTTCCTGTTCAACATGATCATCGTGCTTGGTTAGGTGAATGGGAATCCCACGTTCCCGTGGTAGAGACTTCACCACATCCTCTACCTGCCAACAGCTTGTTCTCGGTGAAGCGACCGGCATTACCTAAGCTGTGAACTAGTTCTAGGTCTACACATAACTGGTCCACTGGGTCTTCCAAGCATGGATCCTCCATGTGCCTCAGTGGCCTACTGTGTTCCCTAGGGTCCTTTTATTATATGAGTATTATCATATACCAGAGTAGTATTCTAATTAAAGCAATAACCAAAGTCATCTTTATTAATGTTAATACAGAAAATCCACACTAAGGACACACGAGCTACAACAATCTCCCACTTGGCCTAGCGGGGAACAACAGTCTTAACTCCCATGGCATCCACGTGCTTCTCAAAAGCCTTGGTCGGTAACGCCTTTGTGAAAGGGTCCGCCATGTTATCTGCAGATGCCACCTGAGTCACTGCTACCTCCCCTTGCTTCTGCAAGTCCCGGATAATGTAGTATTTCCGCTCGATATGCTTACTCTTCTGGTGATATCTTGGCTCCTTGGATTGTGCTACCGCTCCACTATTGTCGCAGTAAAGGACAATAGGATAATGAGCTCCCGGTACGCATCCTAAGTCCGTGAGGAACTTCTTGAGCCACACCGCCTCCTTAGCTGCTTCGCACGCCGCAACGTACTCAGCCTCTGTCGTCGAATCCGCGATGCATCCCTACTTCACGCTCCTCCAACTGACAGCTCCTCCTCCTAATGAAAACACAAACCCTGACGTCGATCTCCTGGATTCCGGATCTGACGCAAAGTCAGAATCCGTATACCCAATCGGCATCAGTTCCTATGAAGAGTAAACTAACTCATAATCACTCGTCCTACGGAGATACTTGAGTATACTTTTCACAGCAGTCCAGTGCCCTGGACCCGGATTTGACTGATACATGCCCATCATGCCTACTGCATAGCATATATCTGGTCTCGTGCACTGCATAGCATACATCAGACTCCCTACTGCCGAAGCATAAGGTATCTTCTGCATCTCTGCCCTCTCCTTAGGAGTCTTAGGACCCTTATCCTTGGACAACTTTATTCCATGTCTGAATGGAACCAATCCCTTCTTGGAGTTGTGCATACTGAATATGACCAAGATAGTATCTATGTAGGCTGACTGTGACAGCGAGGGAATCTTGTTCTGGCGATCTCGAGTTACCTTGATCCCCAGAACATAACTTGCTTCACCCAGGTCTTTCATGTCAAATTGAAAGGATAACCACACCTTCACTGTAGACAACGTTCCAATATCGTTTCCGATGAGCAGGATATTGTCCACGTAAAGCACTAGAAAAACTACTGCAGTCTTATCGCTCCTTTTATAAACACATGGTTCAAACACGTTCTGTTCAAATCCATAAGACTGGATAGCATGATCAAAACGCATGTTCCAACTTCTGGATGCTTGCTTCAGTCCATAAATGGACCTTTGCAACTTGCACACCAGACCTTCCTAACCTTTTGCGACAAAGCCTGGAGGCTGAGACATGTAGATGTCTTCTTCCAAATCCCCGTTGAGGAATACGGTTTTGACGTCCATTTGCCAGATCTCCCAATCATAATGGGTTGCAATGGACAAGAGGATCCGGATAGACTTAATCATAGCCACTGGTGAAAAGGTTTCATCATAGTCGATCCCTTCTCGCTGGGTATAACCCTTAGCGACTAGTCTAGCTTTGTAAGTCTCAACGGTACCATCCGGGCCTCTTTTCTTTTTGTACACCCACTTACACCCAACAGGTTTAATGTTGTGAGGTGGTCTTACAAGTGTCCAGACCAAATTTTGGGACATCGATGTCAGTTCTGCCTCCATGGCTTCCTGCCATGCTGCATGGTCAGTGGATACCATCGCTTCGTCATAGTTCAGAGGATCATTCTCCTGAAACTCTGGATCAACCATAAAGGCTTCTCCAATGTATCTATTAGGAGCATTTGTGGTCCTCCCACTGTGATAAACCTACGGTGGTTCCATTAGAGTCGATTCTACAGTACCGTTAACCTTAGTGGTATCGGCTCCCACTACGTTTTCTATCTGCGTACTCCCATCAGTACCAAGCAATTCTTCAAGAACTACTTTACTGGTGGGCTTATGGTCTATTAAATAATCATGCTCCAGGAATACGGTGTTCATCGAGACGACAACCTTTCTATCCTCAGGATCATAAAATAAACCACCCTTTGTCCCTTTTGGATACCCAGCGAACAGACATACCTTAGTTTTTGACTCCATCTTATCTCGCTTGTCCTTTCGCACATATGCTGGACAACCCCAAATCCTAAAGTGATGTAGGCTTGGCTTTCGCTTCAACCACAGCTCCCAAGGAGTTAGGGGTACTGACTTTGATGGAACAAAGTTCAAAGTATATGCTACCGTCTCTAGGGCATATCCCTAAAAACTAGGTGGTAATGTTGCATAACTCATCATAGTCCGAACCATGTCTAACAAAGTTCGGTTTCTCCTCTCAGATATACCATTCTATTGTGGTGTCCCTGGTGCAGTCAACTGGGATACGATCCCATGCTCACGCAGGTACCCAATAAATTCATCCGATAGGTATTCGCCTCCTCGATCCGATCGAAGAGACTTAATACTTTTACCCGTCTGCTTTTCTGCTTCAGCTCTGAACTCCTTGAACTTATCAAAGGATTCAGACTTCCGCCGCATTAGGTATATGTATCCAAATCTCGAGTGATCATCCGTGAAGGTGATAAAATACTCGAAGCCTCCTATGGCACGGACACTTATGGGCCCACATATATCAGTGTGTACCAACTCCAATACCTCCTTAGATCTGCTACCTTTGGCTCGGAAAGACCTTTTAGTCATCTTGCCTTCCAGGCAAGACTCACACGTCGGTAGGCTTTCTGAAATATTTGGACTTAAGAGTCCTACCTTAACCAACCTGTGAATCCTGTCTGAGGCTATGTGTCCAAGCCTTAGATGCCAAAGGAGTGTTGGATTATCTGAGGGATTTTTCCTTTTAGATGAATTAATCACACAAGCTTCAGTTATGTTATCCTACTTATGATTGGAGTTAATTACATAGAGACCATTCTGTATCTTTCCCTTACAAACAAAGGAACCATTCAATTTAATTGACACACCAGAAGCATGAAATAAAACTGAAAAACCTTCATTATTCAATAAGGAAACAGAAATTAAATTACGTCTCAAGGACGGTACATAAAGTATGTCTCTAAGTAATAAACTTCTTCCATCAAGGAACTGCAAGATGACATCTCCAACTACTTCAGCCTCTGCCACGGCCTCAGTTCCCATGCTTAGGATTATCTCTCCATCACCCAGTTTTCTTATCTCCTTGAACCCCTGCAAATTATTGCAAGCATGGTTAGTGGAACCAGAATCCACAATCCATGAAACTGGAGAACAACCGGATGCTATAAGGGATTCCACTATGTGGATTTGAGATATACCTGTCTCAGCCTTCTTCGGAGCCGCACGGCAGTCGCCCTTCCAGTGCCCCTTCTTGCCGCATCGGAAACATTTTCCTTTGGGCTTCGTCGGACCATTCTGCTTAGGAACCTGCAACTGCACCTGGCTCATCTTCACGGGCTTCTTAGACTTTCTTTTCTGAAACTTGCCCTTGGCTTTCAGATAAGAATTCCGCTCCACATTTAGGGATTGGGCTCCTGCCTTCATCCCGTCCTCGGCCGCCTGGAGCGCCGCTAGGAGCTCTGCGTTAGACATCTCCAACCGGTTAAGGTTAAAGTTGGTAACGAAGCCCTCAAACGCTCCTGACAGAGACGCGAGGAAAATGTCGGTCTGGATCTCTGCATCCAAGATGACATTGAAGGAACCAAGCTCGTTCACATAGCCAAACAACTTCAGTATATGATCCCGAACTAAAGTCCCCTCTGTCATCTTCGTGGACACCAATTTCTTGATGGTCAGGTAACGAGTTACTCGACTACGACCCTCGAACATTTTCTTCAGGTAGAGCATCATGTCTGAAGCAAAGGCCATGTCTTCGACTTGCTTCTGAAGGACGGTCTGCAAGGATGCCACAATGTAGCATTTGCACATCTCATCAGCATCTAGCCAGTCTTTCCATTCCTTTAACTGGGCCTCAGTTGCACTTGGTCCCGGCATGGCCGGTTGAGGGGTACTTAGGGTAATTGTGTGTTTGCCAACCCTTAGGACGAGCATTAGGTTACGCTTACAGTCCTCGTAGTTTGGTCCCGTAAGTTTGTTATCATTAAGTATGGAGGCAAGGGGGTCGAGCTTGGTCATGATTTCTGTAAACAATGGTTTAAAGCAATAGTTAGGGTCTACTACAATCTGTTTAATGGAATTTAGAAATAGATAAAGTCTACTCCAGCCGCTATGTCTTCACCACCTTAAGTGGAGACATCCAGGAATCTAAATTCCCTGGGCTCGAGCACTGAGACTATCGGCCCTGAATTGGAGACATCATCTCGGTAAGAGCATGCAATCGCTTCTGCCAACGGGGTTTTTACGACCCAGTCTTCATCAGAATTACCCACGGCAAACTGAAAGACCTCCCAGTCTCCTTTTGGCCAGCTTTATATGACCCGCGTGCGCAGCAACAGTGGCTTCACATAAGCTTTCGGATGCTTCCCACAAATCTAGGTGGTGTCGGCAGGGGGGTTCATAGGCACCCGTGGTGCAGGATAAAACCGTCACCCACTGCCACCGGCATCCTCCATGTCCCGAAGGAAACTACTAGGCGAACCAGCATGGAAGGAAACACAGCTCTCACCCGGTAGGAATATCGAACTGCGTACCTCCCACCCAGACCCTTAGCCGGTTGATTGTGGAGGCCAGGGGCTCCCCTTTGGAGGAAACCTCTTACACATCCCTTCTTTATGAGATTTTATGCATATCTAGAAAGGTCACGACCTCCTAGACTTAGACCCTGGTCTACCGTGCTCCCACTAGGATTAAAAACCTTCTCGCAAAGCATTAGTATCCTCGAAAAATATCATAGTCCCTACCTTGAATACTCAGCTTTCGCCTTTCTTGCAAGGATCACATTACATAGATTCCAAGGATCCCGATACTTCACTAGTTTGTCCATAATCCTAAGATCTGGAGCCTAGCCTAAGGTCAACATGGAAAGGACTCCCACTACGATGACGCCTCGTTCATAATTTGATGCCTGATGTCATAGTAGAACTCATCTCATTACAGGTTTCGATGCTGGCCAAATAGGGACATCCGACAACCTCCGTCGGACCTCAACCTAATGATGGCATAACCAAATCGTGATGAGTTCATACTACCATCAAATGCCATCTAGAAACGGGTATCACACAGTGAAATCCTAACCTAACTTGGTCGCTAGGACCACGTGGGGAAAGGGCATCCCACTAGGGTTATCATACTTCTTATGGAGACATTAGTTAATTATCACTAAACAAATCTAACACTGCGTCTATCTCAGTGCACAATACTTGGCTACCTGAACTACCACGAGGGCGGTTACCACCTTTCCTTTTAGCTAGCCACCGGATTCGCACGTGTTAGAAGCATTTAGAGACAGCGATAAATCCATAAGCTTAGTACTAACCCTAAGCCTGATCTAGAGACAAACTCACAAGCAAGATAATCATATTATCATCGGGGTTCTCTAAATACTGAATAAAGAGAAACAACAGAAAAACATCCAAACTGAATCAAGTCCAGGGTCCGACCCCTGAACCTGAATAGCACAGCCAAGATATCCCGCTCTTCCGTTCTGTACGATCTCTGACGACGATCCCCTTCATCGCCAACGTGCACGCTTTCGCCGGGTCTTTGCATGCCATGGTACCGCTTGCTCGAACCGTGGATGTAGCATCATCTCCTTCTTCCTGTGACCGAAAAACTAACACGCTCCGAGCAAGTGCTCGTTCGTGTATAATTTCGCTAGAAAGAAAAGAAGACAATCCTAGAAACATGGCCAGGGAACCGAGGATGGTCAACCCTCACCCGCGCCCATCTAGAGCCTTACAATCCACAATAATAATCAATGCAAAATTAAATCCGGGGTCCGACCCCCGGATGCATGCAATCACAGATTACTATTCAGCACGGCACCTGCAAAAAGACGATACATAGCACAATCCATATGCATGATCTACGCCAAACCCTGACGAAAACATATGCCATCATATATTCACATGATGTTTTCACGAATTCATGCATGAAACATACACCAAAGCGTGCTCTGATACCAATTATTGGAATTGGGTTCCGCTAATCAGAGTCGCAGCTGAAGCAAAAAAGAAAGATCCGAAGATCATACGGTGTATGTTTCATTACAATTCGTGATACAAAACAATCTACATGCAAATCTATAATCTTAGCATATGTGCGGACACCCTAGAGGCATACTACGATCTACAAAAGACATGCATGCATCTATTTAGGTGTTTAGATTCATCATACCTTATGGATCTATGATCCGGAGATTACAGAATGATGAAAAACCGCACTTGAATCGCAAGGGAAACTGTCGGATAGCACCTTGTCCTTTGCAAATTGAAGAATCCTCGAAATCTCGTCTCTGAGTGCAAGGATTTCGAGCCGACGGAAGAATCTGTTGCGAAGACGATGGCGAGCCTCGAGATTTCTCCTCCTCTTTCTCCTTTCTTCCTTCTCCTTCCTTCCTCTTCCTTCTCCATTCTTCTTCCTCTCTTTTCCTTAGCCGAAACCACAAAGGAGGAGCACAAAGGGTCAGATTTTTGGAGGGGAGGGAGTAGAACCTTGGGACCGGCCCTCCCTCTCCCTATTTCCTATATAGGGTCGGTCTCCCATGGCTCCAAGGAGGCTAGAGCCGGCTCCTATATGGATAGGGATGAGGAGGATCGGATTTTAGGGTGTTCCAATGTCTATCATGAACCCTGGACGAAAACGCCCTTTACGAAAGTGGAAAAACTGAAAGAGAGACTGAGTGAGGTGCGCTACTCGGAATCGAGTTTCGTCAGCGCCTGTGAGCTCCTGGAATTATTCCGCTCAATCTAAGATCCATATTCAATATATTCTGAGCCATATTTCAATATTTATCAAAATACCCCTACGGCCCGTAATACATGTGAATTAGGTTCTTTGGCTCCGGGCTTGCGCTCCATCGCGCTACTTCGCATCTAACGTATCCAACTAGGTCGGGGAACAATTCCTATACGCAATGACAGGGTGGAACTTTCAGGGTTCGGGATCTCTAGCTCCAACCGGATCCCTGATTAACTGTTCCGGTGACACACCGAAAGTTCCGTTAATCAGCCCTAATCCGATTAACCCGCGTAGCCACCCAGAGTGCGACGCGAGTTAAACTCTAGTGATCCTAAACTTATGTTACTCCCTCGTAACCCTGTTCTCTACTATACTCCGATAATCCTCAGTCCCTCCTATTACTGGTGCCATGATACGACTCGGGCGGTGGGGAGCACCGTCAGATCCCGATCGATCATCTGACTAGGGTTTGATGACTTGTCATCTATAACACCACACACCTTCCGGTGCTATGCCTAGCATCCGGAACATCGTCAGTCATACTGACAACCACCAGGCCTGGATTAACTGTGTGGATAGATTGACTCATCAAAACGCACCCATCCAACACTGGACGTCGGATAACCTGTAGGGATTACATATCACTCAAGCGCCAGCCGGGTAACCCAACGTACCGTGGTATTGGACTATGGAAGGTCCGCACAGGTTGGCACATCAAAGCACCACACAACTAGTTGGCCCAGTGAGCATGGTCCCTCAGGGTTAATGACAGATTATCTATAGTAGTAAGACGGTTTCTGCACCAGTATCTGAATCACTGAACTATGCACCGTCTTGGTTCCTGTTCAACACGATCATCGTGCTTGGTCAGGTGAATGGGAATCCCACGTTCCCGTGGTGGAGACTTCACCACATCCTCTACCTGCCAACAGCTTATTCTCGGTGAAGCGACCGGCATTACCTAAGCTGTGAACTAGTTCTAGGTCTACACGGAACTGGTCCACTGGGTCTCCCAAGTATGGATCCTCCATGCGCCTCAGTGGCCTACTGTGTTCCCTAGGGTCCTTATATTATATGAGTATTATCATATACCAGAGTTGTATTCTAATTAAAGCAATAACCAAAGTCATCTTTATTAATGTTAATACAGAAAATCCACGCTAAGGACACACGAGCTACAACACTTGTAACAGCCACTCCTCGGCCTGTCGAGAGTAGCTTTACATTTTCAGAGATAGTGGATTCAAATGTTGCGTCTTACCGTACGGAGACATAGGCTACCGCCGAACTTCGTTACCACATCCTGTGCCAACTTGATAGAATGCTTTTTTGCTATGTCGTTGTTGTAAAAGCTATTTATCAAAAATTTTCAATACCTGCAATTATAACTCAGAGAATTTTGAAAGTATAGGACAAGTAAGGATCGAACCACACGTAATTTGATGCCTAGAGAAAAGATATCACAAATGAAGCTTGATTAAATTGAATGAAGTTTGGATTTTTATTATTTTTAAAAATAATTTATTTTAGAAAGTAAAAGCTAATAACTAATTATTCAAATTAATAGTTTAGAAGATATAAAAAGAAAAATCCACCTAGGAGGAGATTGATAAACCATGGTTTGATTCCGACTTCTCTTGTAATATCACTCTCTTTTATCTGCACTTGAGACCGAAACTTTTACCATCTCAAGCGGAAAGTTTAGAGTTAAAGCCCACGTTATCTAATTTCATTATATAATACCCTCATAATCTTAAGAATAGAATCCTTCTTATGGTAAAGAAGTACAACTAGTTCAATCGTGAGAATTTATCTAATGAAAATTAGATAAGAATAAAATAATAATTTGTCTACTTAACCATTGATTAACTGTCGGAGTTTGAAGTATCACCCGAATCCCAATTGAATGGAAATACGGGAGAGCTTCTTCTCTCTTTAGAATGAAAATCAAATGTGATAAAAGACTTAGTCATTAAGCGAGATCGAGAGTAATTTGCAAGTAAATAAAATCAGTTATTCACCATGGCATCGAACCCCGCTCCCTAGAGGGAGGGAGTTTAGCCGAGCATGATGTGAACGCATACAGAATATTGAAAAATATTAAGCATGGCAGAAAAAGATGAATGCATAAGAAACTATAAATAAAAGATGCTTTTATTGAATCGAAGAAAAAAAATATTACACCCACTACTTTGAAAGCCCTACTTCCAGAAAATAGACAATATTACAAACATACGCACACACACATCGCACTCTCTACAGAATCATGGTGAAAAGAAACTCTAAAAAAAAACTGCATGCCCCTCCCTAGCGGGAGGGGGTGGGTCGGTTCCCCCCCTTTTCTTTTTTTTTCCCTGGCCAAGTCCTCCATTTATAGGGTCTTGTAGCTTGCTCTCCAAGGGGACGTGCATGGCTTTAGGGGAGAGAAGAGAGAGGATCGGATGAAGGATATGAAAGGAAAGAGAATCAATAGGGAGTGAGAAATGGTAAGAAAGATTGCAGAAAAAGGGTAGATCCCGATCGGGTAGGAAATAATAACTGTGACTATCAGATCTAGAGAGAGGAAGATCCGGAGCTAGGCTTGCGATGGGGTTGGGCTGATGCTAGGGAAAGGAACGGCTGGGATGAGGTCTCGGACGTGTAGGGATAGATAGAGAAAATAGGAGATCGCCATTTTTGTAGGGTCTGTGATTAGTTTCCAAGTGGGGAGGCTCAGTTTTGGAAAAAGGGAGAGAGCTACGCGCGAGGGAAGGTCGGGTAAGGGATGGATGCAGCTGGCGCGAGAAGTCTCGCGTGAGATAGAGGGGATATCTAGAGAGGGAGAGAAAATAGAAAGAAACCGGGCTGGGTATGAAAGAGAGAAGTTCGGTTGAGAAAAGATCGTGCAAGGCTGGATTCAGATTTCAGAGTGGTATGGAGATTAGAGTAATGGGATTGCAAGGGGGATTCGGTTAGTCAGTTTTAGAAAGAGATAAAGAGAGAGAAAAGGAAACGGGAGAGAGAATCAATGGGAAGAGAGAGAAAGGAGATCTGGGCTGAACAGGATATGGAAGGAGAGAGAAAAGTTCGGTGGGAGAGAGGCTCGGGCTGCTGGGTTTGGACAGTTAGAGAGAGAAAGGAAAGAATAGAGAGAGAAGATCGGAGCTCTAATGGGATCCGGTTTTGTAGAGAGAGGAGGTAGGAACGGCTGTGATCGGGTTGCCTGGATGGAATGACTGTGATTAAGTGGGTAAGAGAGATACGGTAGAGAGAGAGAGATGATCGGGTCGGTGCCGGTGCCGGTTTTAAAGGGAGACAGTGGGTGAGCAGCTGCACATGCATGCATTGAAGGTATGAGCGATCGGACGGCTGGGATTATGTAGAGGTGAAGGGCTGAGTGCATTAATGGGGTTTCGGTCCAGAAGGGTGAGGTGGCACGGACGGCTGCGATGGGGTTAGTGAGAGACGGGATTAGAGAGAGAGACGATTGCTGATGGCATGGGTTGCATGGATGGGATCATGGATCGGACGGTTGTGATCGTGTCCGGTTTGTGGCTTCGGATGTAATGAATGCATGGTTCGTGATCGGATGGCTGTGATTAGGTGATGTGGAATAGAAAGGGACGGCATGGTGTCGTAGTGGGGTGATTTAATGCATGCATGCATGGCTTTTATGCAATGGAGGGCTGTGATTATTTTGATGCAAAGGACGTTTGCTATATATGAGTTTTGGTAAAGAGGAAGACATGTGGGTGAGGTGGGGGTTTTTAGTGTCATCCGGTTTTGATCGGAAAGAATGGAAAACAAAAGAAGATAATATGAAAGAGAGAAAAGGTGGCAGGAAGATAAAGGTCGTCATCTGGGGTGCACCATTCGAACCATTCGAGCCCGTCAACCCACGTCATTCAACTTGCATGTTTGTAGTCCTCGATCTTCCATTCAAACGACGTTAAAAGCATTTTTCCTCCGTCTCGTCGTTTGCTCATTTATTGTTCGTCGATTCTCTTGTCATCCATACATGCACAACCTCCGTCTATTCCAAAGCCAATTGAGATGGTCTTGACTCCGTAGTCTTGCATCACTGTAGTCGTGCGTGTCGAGATCCGGACAAATTTCCTGAAAACACACATGAAATTACGCTTATCAGGTTCGAATGCGATTATCGATAAAATGATAATTTGGACTAATGGGCTTTGTATCTTTCATGCATGCAATGTATGAGAGCGAACCAATATGTCATTGGGTTCGTACGAAAGTCTATTATATCATGGTGCTAAGAAACTCATGCAGCTTACGTGTATTATGAAAGTTTTACGTAGCAAAGTGACGCTATGTGCATGATAAAGAAGGGATAAATCGCACCAAATGGACGCTTAACACAACTTATTCTCTATCTCTCTCTGTAGCAACAGTGTCTGTGTGACAACTAGCCATGCGATAGTTCGGCAACCTAACTATTACCGTTGCTCCGCACCCTTCTTTTATTGTTAACAGTGCTAGCACGACAGCAAGATACATGACAGCTCAGTGCTTCAACACGTACCAGCTCAACACTCCATAGTGCACCATACCTCGAAGGGTCAAACCTTCAATCTACTATTGGAGGGGGGGTTACGTATAATGGCCAAAATCCTCTCCCATACAGAGACGATGCCGATGTCTCAGGCTTTGTCAGGTGTCGAGGTGGCGAAGCCTTCCTCGGACTTTATCTTCAAATGCCAAAGCTCTCTCTTTAGACCGAGACGATGCCGACGTCTCGAGCTTTGTCAGGTGTCGAGGCGGTGAAGCCTGCCTCGGACTTTGTCTTCAAATACCAAGGCTGTCTTCTTGGGCCGAGATGATACTGACGTCTAGGGTTTTGTCAGATGCTGAGGTGACGAAGCTTGTCTCAGACTTTGTCTTTGACTGCCAAGGCTGTCTCATTGGGCTGAGATGATGTCGATGTCTCAGGGTTTGGCAGGTGTCAAGGTGATGAAGCCTGCATCAGACTTTGTTTTTGACTGCCAAGGCTATCTCCTTGGCCTGAGATGATACCAATGTCTCGGACTTTACCAGGTGCCGAAGTGGTGAAGCCTTTCTCGGACTTTGTCTTCGAATGCCAAGGCTATCTCCTTGGGCCGAGATAATACCAACATCTCGGGCTTTGTCAGGAACCGAGGTGGCAAAGCCTGTCTTGGACTTTTATCTTCGAATGCTAAAGCTGTCTTCTTGGGCCGAGACGATACCACGTCTCTTGCTTTGTCAGGTGCTGAAGTAGTAAAGCCTTCCTCAAACTTTGTCTTTGATTGCCAAGGCTGTCTCCTTGGGCTGAAATGATGTTGATGTATCAGGCTTTTGTCGGGTACCGAGGCGGCGAAACCTGCCTCGGACTTTGTCTTTGAATGCCAAGTCTATATCCTTGGGCTGAGATGATACCGACATCTCAGTCTTTGTCAGGTGCCGAGGTGGCGAAGCCTGCCTTGGACTTTATCTTCGAATGCCAAGGCTATCTCCTTGGGCTGAGATGATACCGATATCTCAAACTTTATTGGCTACCGAGGCGGCGAAGCCTACCTCGAACGTTGTCTTCGAATGCCAAGACTGTTTCCTTAGACTTATCGAATAATGAAGATTAAAAATCAAAGTACTCAGCATATTGCCTTTGTATCGGTTGGACTTTAGGCAAGGGGCCATTTCAGTCAAACCTTTGTCGGGGCGCGTAGCTTTATATTGTTGTAGGTTAGTCAGTTGTGTTGCAACCCGAATTAAGCTAATTGTGGCAAGGCACAGTTTAATGGGAGTATGTGCAATGCCAAAGATTTGGAATACTCAGCGTAGTGCCTTTGTATCGGTTGGACTTAGACGAAGCGTCGTTTCAGTCAAACCTACGTCTGGGGCACGTAGCGTTATACTGTTGCATGCTAGTCGATCGTGTCGCAACATAAATCGAGCTAACTATGGCGAAGCACGGTGTAACATCCACCCCAAACACAACATATATTATATGCTTTGCCCGTGCGCACACGAAGACTTCCCAAAGGGGTTACCCATCCTAGTACTACTCTCACATGAGCACGCTTAACTATAAACTTCTTACGAATTCCGTAGCAGCGCACGGTTTTAAAACGTGTCTTTCTATGTTTGGCAGGGGAAATTGTATAAATAGCTCATGATCTCCTTCTCACCAGGCCATGTGGGACTAACTCGGTAGCCTTGGACACCTCACCCCATCCATCTTGGCATCACCGCCTCAGGTGTCTTAGCTCTTGGTCATCATAATCCACCTGCCTTAAGGGCTACACGTCCACGTGTAGAGTTAGGACCCCCTATATCGAGGAGAACCAGCTCTGATACCATTTTATAACATCCGCCCCAAACACACAAAATATTGTCTGCTTTGCTCGTAAGCGTATGAGAACTTCCCAGGGGGGTACCCATCCTAGTACTACTCTCGTTCGAGCACGCTTAACTACGAAATTTTTATGAATTCCATAGAGGCGCATGGTTTCAAAATGTGTCTTCTATACTTGGGAGGAAAAATTATATAAGTAGCTCAGGATCTCCTTCTCTCCAGGCCATATGGGACTAACTCGGTGGTCTTGGACACCTTACCTCATCTCACCCATCTTGGCATTACCGCCTTAGGTGTCTTGGCTCTTGGTCATCACATACGGGAGCATGTGTCTTAATGTGACAACAGGAGCATGCGCAACACCAAAGATTTAGAGTATTAAGTGTAGTGCCTTTGTATTGATTGGACTTAGATGAATCGTCATTTTGGTCGAACCTACGTCTGGGTCACGTAAATTTATACTATTGCAGGTTAGTCAGTTGTCTCATAACCCGAACTGAACTAACTGTGGTGAGGCATGGGAGCATGTGTCCTTAAGTGACAATGGGAGCATGTGCAATGCCAAAGATTCAGAGTATTCAACATAGTGTCTTTGTATTGGTTGGACTTAGGTGAAGCACCATTTCGGTTGAACCTACATATGGGGTATGTAGCTTTATATTGTTGCAAGTTAGTCAGCCGTGTCGCAACCAAACCGAACTAACTGTGGTGAGGCACGAGAGCATGTGTCTTTACATGACAACGGAAGCTTGTGCAACACTAATGATTCGGAGTACTTAGTGTAGTACCTTTGTATTGGTTTGACTTAGGTGAAGCGCCATTTTAGTCAAACCTACGTCTGGGGTATGTAGCTTTGTACTGTTATAGGTTAGTCGGTCATGTCACAATATGAACCAAACTAACTGTAACTTTAAATAGAATTCAAGATAGGAATGAAAACTTTTCACTGCTGGTTGATCATGGGAAGACCCTGTGTGATCGAACCAGTGAAGGGGATACCGAGTTGTACCTTCGGAGTTCGACAGTGGCGAAGCACTAATTGATCAAGAGTTTGAGAAGGATTTGAGAAGGATATCTCTACAGAAGTAATTTAAATTGCTATTTTATTGATAACTCGGAGGATGTTACATCATGGATTTCAAATGAGCGACATTTTGAGTTGTTAACAATCTGCGGGCCTTCTAGTCTGATCAGTCGATGGGATGATTCCCTTCTGTTGCAGAGGGGGGTCCCTGACAAGATCCATGTCTTCCTTTGAACTCTTGGAGATGTCTCTCCTGCCAGAGGTCTTCCAAGTGATATGAGAGAGACTTATATTTCATCGTTGGGTGTCCGTGACATCGATAGAAGTCACAGTAGACCGATTTATTTGCCGTGTGCTTTGAATCAGGTTGGAAAGGGTTAGGCCAGTTGATTGAAGGGTAGAGCTTCGAGGTGTGGCACGCTGAGCTATCGCGTGCTGAGCTGTCATACTAACACTTCAGAGTAGAGAGAAAGAGAGAGGAAGAGAGAGAGAGAAAGAGAAAGAGGGTTGACACGGGATATGGTGATGAAGTTCGACCAAAGCCTACGTCTTCATGCGGTAAGACGCAACCTTTGAATCCACTATCTCTAAAGAAGTAGAGTTACGCTCGACAGGACAAGGAGTGTTTATACAACTAGACAGAGGGTGAAACAGGCTTGACTAGGGTCTGAATACCAGAAGGCTCTAGGAGCTCTAGAAAACATAAAGTAGGATCTAGAATAATAAAATTCGATCTAGAATATTTGTCGGGCCTGCTATATATAAAGGTTTGGGAATATCGGGGGTTTTTGTAAATATCCGGGGGGAATTGCCAGACCCTGATTAGTATCTGTGGGCCCCAAACAGGACTGCGGGTCCCACCATCGTCTTCGTAGACCCTAAGCAGGACTGCAGGTCGCACCGTCGTCTTTGTGGGCCTCAAGCAGGGCTGTAGGTCCTACTGTCGTCTTTATAGACCCCAAGCAGTGTTGCGGGTCCCATGGTTGTCTTTAGGCTGAGTTGCGGGTCCCACTATTATCTCCATGGGCCCCAGGCAGGATTGTGGGTCCCACGATCGACTCCATGGGCCCCAGGTAAGCTGCGGGTCCCACAGTCGGGCGTTGGCTAGATTTTGCACCCACAAGTTTTATTGTACAAGAAACAGGCATTCTGGAAGATTGATCGATTCTTTTATTTACCGATCGGAATTATTCACAACTATAATTTATTCAGGTCAAGCCAAACCGACCGATCAGACTTGATGACCGATCAAGCGGTTTGTCTACATCAGGAATCTGTTTCTTTTGGGCTTGGATCTTTTATGTGCTGTAAACCACATGCTATATATAGGGTATTTTAGAGACCAAACCAGCGGGATGACGAATCTGCAATAAACTTCTTGAAATGAAGAGTAACCTTGAGGCAAATAGGGTCTTCTCAGTGTTGGTGGGCTATTTCTTGTACCAGAAGACAAGGAGATAAGGAGATCAATCATTTTTATCGTCAGGATTTGGATCATCCCTTGGGCCGAGTCGTCCAATCAGGAAGCTCAGAATCTTTGTAATTTTATTGTAACTTGATTTTTATCTTTAAATAAACTTGTAGGGGGTGGCCCAACCCTCCCTCCTTGAGGAAAGTTTTTTTTTAAAAAAAAGGAGGTGAACGATGATACAACTTTGATGGGTAACGATACCGCTTGCAAGGTGATTGGAAAAGTAGAAGTCATAATTCATATACATGTTGCCATTGTGAGGATCTTGACTAAGGTTTGGCACATTTCAGAGTCGTGGAAGAATTTGATCTCTATTAGTACTTTGGACTTGATGAGTTGCGAATTCATTGTTCAAGGTTGAATCCCGTATTTTGAGGGCATATGATCGTTATGAAGGGTAGGAAAGTCATAAGACTACCTTTTTTTTTTCTTTTCTGGAAGCACAATTATAGGTAGTGCGACTAATACTACCGTGTCGGGAGATCAGGAAATAGTCTTGTTATATTTATGGTTGTCTGGGTCAAACGAGTAAAAAGGGTCTATCTCAATTGAGTAAGTGGAATTTACTCTCATGTGTGGAGAATAACAAACTTGACTTTTGTGAACATTACATATTTAAAAAGCAACATTATGGTCAAGTTTGGATCTGCAATTAGTCACACAAAGGGAATTTTGGATTATGCTCATACATATGCTTAGGGCCCTTCAAAGTGACTTTAAAGGGAGGATCACAATTCTTTGTGTCCTTTATGGATGACTATTTCAAGAAGGTCTGAATCTACATATTAAAAAAAATATAATAAAGTGTTTGAGATATTCAAGCGATACAAGAATTTGATAGAGAGCCAAACTAACAAGAAGTTTAAGCGTTTTCTGCAATGACAATGGAAAATAATTCACATAAAAAAAGCTCAAAAAGTGTTGTGAGGATAAAGACATTACTAGATAATTCACAATGAGGGAGCCACAACAGCAGAATGTAATCATTGAAATGATGAGTCATACCTTACTTGAGTGAGCATGTTGCATGCTATATAAGTCAGGTATGGATAAAGAGTTTTGGGCATAAGCCATTTAACACAACATGTTGTTTGGTGAACAAATCACCAGCTATTGCGATAGGTTTGAGGATTCCATAGGAGATTGGGTCATTCAAACATACGGATTATTCGATCGTGTGACTGTTTGAATATCCAGTCTACTATCACTTTAATGATGACATGCTAGACTCTATATAGAATAAAGATATATTCTTGGGGTATACTTTTAGGAGTCAAGGGCTACAGGTTATCGTACCCAAAAATCATAGTCGCTTATTATTCGTAGAGATGTAACTTTCGATGAAATTGTGTTACTTACTTCAAACAAGAAGAGGGTACAAATCTGTAACGCCTATGTATTTTACGGATTAATTCAACCCGTATAACACTGGGGTGTTAGAAGTAAAAACTTGATATAGATAAATTCCATCAAATATGAAAATTAACTGAGCCACTTTATTCAATAACATAAGTGTTTGATACATTTCTTGAAAAAGCCTAAGGCTTAAATTTGCAACATCAACACTTCATATTTCTGCTCCTGCATCCTCGTAGTATGGTGTGTAGAGTGGGTCTTCAACTCCCTCCGGTTCATTCTCCGTTCGCTCCTCACCTTCTTCTTGTCCTGTAGGTTCGGTCTCTGTAGGGTTCATAGCATCTGTAGGGGAGTGAGTCTAATCCACTGACTCACCTAAAGACTTAGTTTTATTCATGCTAAGACATATGTATTGAAAAGCAGTGACATGACAATGAATAGTAAATAAAAAAAAAATTGATCACCCGATTCTCTTTTTGGCCTCAGCCAGGGTAGGAATCTCAAGTCTTACCCGGGTACTTTTTGTCCGCAATAAGGCTAGCCCCACACCTAGGTTCTTTTAGTCCTTAGACTAGGCTAGCCCCACACCTAGGTAACTTTTTGGCCTCAGCCAGGGCTAGACCCACACCCAGGTTACTTTTTGGCCTCAGCCAGGGCTAGACCCACACCCAGGATACTTTTTGGCCTCAACCAGGGCTAGTCCCACACCCAAATAAGTGATCACATATCTCAAAATTTACATGTCTATAGCAATCTACCGATATTCGATATCATATACTTAGCATGAATAACTTAGTGTAAATCCCTACCTAAAGCATTGAAAACTCTTTCTCCTGATGAGGAAGCCTTAGGAAGCTCACTACCTGAAAATATGTTAATATATTTTGTTAGTTTTTACCTTAACTTTTACAAGGATTTGTCGAAATGATTCCGACGAGGACTAACATGTTTTATTTCTATAGGGGTATTTTGATCATTTTTAAAATATTTTGATTTTATACTCAGTTTGTAGAGTTTTTCATTCTAAAACCGTGGCCACAGATGGAACTCAATTCGGAGTTCATTTGCTCCCGGTATGGCCAAAATAGTCGATATTAGCGGATTTTAAATAGGTGGTCTGCCCTTAGTAAAACGATCCGGTTGTTTTCAGTAATAACGTTTCTGTTAACGAAGGCAGAGTCGTTTTATCATAACTTATTTGGGCTTGATGGGCTTCGGCCCATAGAATTTAATTGGCTAAATGGGCTTCGGCCCATAAGGTTTTAATAGTTTAAATGGGCTTCGGCCCACAGAAATTAATAATAAATAAATAAAAATATGGCTATAGGCTGACCGGTGGTGGGTGTCGGGAGGCGGCGGCCGGCGGCGGTGACCGGCGGCGGACGGCGTCAGGCGGTTGCCGGCGGCGGGCGGTGACCGGCGACGGACGGCCGGCGGCGACGGGCGGCGTCGGGCGGTTGCCGGCGGCGGTGGACGACCGGTGGCGGCGGGCGGTGGCCGGCAGCGGTCGGTCGGCGGCGGGTGGCCGGTGGCGGGGGAAAGGGTTTTGGTGGTAGGTGGCACGGATCCCGAGATGGACTTGGGTGAAGAACTCTTGTTGAGGGGGGGTTTATATAGGCCTTTCGGGAATACCAAAAGTCGCAAGGTCTTAATTGCAAAACAACCATTTACTGTTTCAGCTGTGCGACTGCTCCTGTCCGATCGGAAACGAAAGGTCATCGGTTACTGTTTTTGCTGCACGACTGTTCCCGTCCGATCGGAAACGAAGGGTCGTCAGTTGAGATGTCTTTTGGTCTCCCCCTCTTTACTATAACAATTATTTTCCATGTATTTAGATAGAAAAACATTAAGGGTCTTCTGGTTAGAGGAAAAGGTTTAAAATTCTGCTATTAGGTCCTTGGTTCGAATCCTTCTATATATATATATATATATTAATTTTTAACTACTCTAGATGAGCTCAAAACGCAAAAATTTTATATAGGTTTTTTGATCATTTCGACGAGACGGACGTAATAGCGCAGTCCGATTAATATTTTGAATTTCCTATATAATTTTTCTTATAATATCTTTTAAATTATTAATTTATTTTTGGGATGTTACATCCTCTACCTCTAATAGAAATTTCGTCCTCAAAATTTAAAGTACGTACCTCAGCTGTTGAACAAATATGGATATTGCTTTTGTATTTCCGACTCCAATTCCCAAGTAGCTTTCTCCTCGTTGTGATGTTGCCATAATACTTTTACCAATCGAATAGTCTTGGTTCGCAATTCTTTATCTTTGGTGTCTAAGATTCTCACAGGTACTTCTATGTACGAGGCATCTGATTGAATGATGATATTTTCCTTTTTCAGAATGTGAAAATGATTAGGCTCATATTTGCGAAGCATGGACACATGAAAAACTGGATGTATATTTGCCAAATTTAAGGGTAATGCTAGTCGATATGCAACTAGTCCAGTTTTACCCAATATTTCATAGGGTCCAATATATCTGGGTGCAAGTTTTCCTTTGAGGTCAAAACGCTGAATACCCTTCTTATGTGAGATCTTTAGAAAAATAAAATCTCCTACCTCAAATCCGAGAGGTCTTCTTCAATTGTCTGCGTAACTGTTCTATCTGCTCTGAGCTTTTAATAAATTGGCCCGAATAATTTTTATTTTGTCAGTAGTTTCTTGGATTATTTCAGGCCCCATAATACTCTTCTCTCCCACTTCTGTCCAACAAACTGGTGATCTGCAGGGCCTTCCATATAAGGCTTCAAAAGGTGCCATTTGTATGCTGGATTGGTAGCTGTTGTTATAAGTAAATTCTATCAGGGGTAAAAAATCTTTCCAACTACCTTTGAAATCCATCACACAAGATCTTAGCATGTCTTCTAAGATTTGTATCACTCTTTTCGATTGTCCGTCAGTTTGAGGATGATAAGCAGTACTTATGGTCAATTCTGTCCCCAATGATTTCTGTAAACTCTTCCAGAACTTAGAGGTAAAATGAGGTCTCTGTCGGATACAATAGTTACCGGAATACCGTGGAGTCTAACGATTTCCTTCAGGTATAAGGTGCTATCATCTCTAGTGGACGCGGTTGTTTTCCGGGGTAGAAAATGGGCTGACTTTGTTAATCGATCCATAATTACCCAGATTGAATCATTTCCCCTCCTCGTTGTAGGAAAATCGGTAACAAAATCCATGGTTATATGTTCCCATTTCCATTCTGCTATAGGAAGAGGTTGCGATAACCCAGGTGGTCTTCTGTGCTCAGCCTTCATCTTTTGACAAGTGAGACATTTTGACACAAATTGGGCTACATCATTCTTCATTCCACTCCAACAGAAGTTTCATTTTAGGTCGTGATACATTTTGTTCTCCCCTGGATGAATAGAAAACTTTGACTGATGAGCTTCATACTGGGAAGCACTAAGTTTTTCCTGATAGAGTTCTAAGAATTCCGCAATCATTTTATCCCTGGTTGCGTCGGAGAAATATTTTTCTAAGAACACTTTGGTAAACTCTTCCCAAGTGAAACTAGATTGAGTTCTTTTGACAGAGTCCCACCAGTAATCTGCCTCTCCTTCTAACATATATGTGGCTAAGATGAGTTTCTGTTCATCATTTACCTTCAAAGTTTCCAATATCTTCCCTACCTGCTTGAGCCACCTATCGGCAATCAGGGGATCCGGTTCTCCCTTAAAAGTTGGGGGTTTTAATTCTTTGAATTCTTTTAAGATCGCTCCCATTCTTGAACTATCCTTTGAAGAGTTCATCTTTTCTATCAGTTGATGTAGAGCTCCTAACACCTTGGTTAGGTCTTCATTTGGAGTAGCGTTTTCGTGTGAATTCATATTTTCTAAAAAATATAAATAAACAAAATTCTTCAAACACAACTAAGATAATACACGTGCATTCATTATAAATACTTTTCTTGTCAATCTACATATAGCCAACTACTATTTTGAAAAACATCGGGTGTTCACAACGATTCTCATCGCCCACTTTTCCACAGATGCATCGATAACGTTTATAGAAAACATTCTCATTTTTAGTAAGGGTAACCGATTTCTTCTCCTTCTTTGACTTCATGATTTTCTTCTTAGGTTTCACCTTTACTCCCAATGAGCTACCTTCAGATAATTTCGACTTCATGACTCTGCTAGAAGAAAGAAAAACGTTAATTCATAGATATAGATACTTTAAATTTTTTGTCTGGCTACCATATCGATGTCCTTCTTGCTAATAAATTTTTTTATTCCTAGGACCTATTACCTAGGCTCTGATACCAAGTTGTAACGTCCCGGTATTTTACTGATTAATTCAACCCGTATAACACTGGGGTGTTAGAAGTAAAAATTTGATATAGATAAATTCCATCAAATATGGAAATTAACTGAGCCACTTTATTCAATAACATAAGTGTTTGATACATTTCTTGAAAAAGCCCAAGGCTTAAATTTGCAACATCAACACTTCATATTTCTGCTCCTGCATCCTCGTAGTATGGTGTGTAGAGTGGGTCTTCAACTCCCTCTGGTTCGTTCTCCATTCGCTCCTCACCTTCTTCTTGTCCTGCAGGTTCGGTCTCTATAGGGTTCATAGCATCTGTAGGGGGGTGAGTTTAATCCACTGACTCACCTAAAGACTTAGTTTTATTCATGCTAAGACATATGTATTAAAAAGCAGCGACATGACTATGAATAGTAAATAAAAAAAACATTGATCACCCGATTCCTTTTTTGGTCTCAGCCAAAGTAGGAATCTCAAGCCTTATCCGGGTACTTTTTGTCTGCAAAAAGGCTAGCCCCACACCTAGGTTCTTTTAGTCCTCAGACTAGGCTAGCCCCACACCTAGGTAACTTTTTGGCCTCAGCCAGGGCTAGACCCACACCCATGTTACTTTTTGGCCTCAGCCAGGGCTAGACCCATACCGAGGATACTTTTTGGCCTCAGCCAGGGCTAGTCCCACACCCAAATAAGTGATCACATATCTCAAAATTTACAAGTCCATAGCAATCTACCGATATTCGATATCATATACTTAGCATGAATAACTCAGTGTAAATCCCCTACCTGAAGCGTTGAAGACTCTTTCTCCTAATGAGGAAGCCTTAGGAACCTCACTACCTGAAAATATGTTACTATATTTTGTTAGTTTTTATCCTAACTTTTACAAGGATTTGTCGAAATGATTTCCAACGAGGACTAACAAGTTTTATTTCTTTAAGGGTATTTTGGTCATTTTTAAAATATTTTGATTTTATACTCAGTTTGTAGAGTTTTTTATTCTAAAACCGTGGCCGCAGACGAAACTCAATTCGGAGTTCGTTTGCTCCCGGTATGACCAAAATAGTCGGCATTAGCGGATTTTAAATGGGTGGTCTGCCCTTAGTAAAACGATCCGGTTGTTTTCAGTAATAACGTTTCTGTTAACAAAGGCAGAGTCATTTTATCATAACTTATTTGGGCTTGATGGGATTCGGCCCATAGAATTTAATAGGCTAAATGGGCTTCGGCCCACAGGGTTTTAATGGTTTAAATGGGCTTCGGCCCACAGAAATTAATAATAAATAAATAAAAATATGGCTATAGGCTGACCGGTGGTGGGTGTCGGGAGGCGGCGGCGACCGGCGGCGGCAGTGGCCGGCGGCGGTGGGCGGTTGCCGGCGGCGGGCGGTGACCGGCGGCGGGCGGTGGCGGGCGGCCGGCGGCGGCGGTGACCGGCGGCGGACGGCCGGCGGTGGCGGGCGGCGTCGGGCGGTGGCCGGCGGCGGCAGGCGGTCGGCGGTGGGTGGCCGGCGGCGGGGGAAAGGGTTTTGGTGGTGGGTGGCACGGATCCCGAGATGGGCTTGGGTGAAGAACTCTTGTTGAGGAGGGGTTTATATAGGCCTTTCGGGAATACCAAAAGTTCCAAGGTCTTAATTGCAAAACAGTCATTTACTGTTTCAGCTGCGCGACTGCTCCCATCCGATCGAAAACAAAAGGTCGTCGGTTACTGTTTCAGCTGTGCGACTGTTCCCGTTCGATCGGAAACGAAGGGTCGTCGGTTGAGATGTCTTTTGGTCTCCCCCTCTTTACTATAACAATTATTTTCCTTGTATTTAGATAAAAAAACAGTAAGGGTCTTCTGGTTAGAGAAAAAAGTTTAAAATTTTGCTAATAGGTCCTTGGTTCGAATCATTCTATATATATATATATATATATATATATATATATATATATAATTTTTTCTTTAAATTTTTAACTACTCTAGATGAGCTCAAAACACAAAAGTTTGTATAGGTTTTTTTATCGTTTCGACGAGACGGACGCAATGGCGCAGTCGGATTAATATTTTGAATTTCTTATAAAATTTTTCTTATAATGTCTTTTAAATTATTAATTTATTTTTGGGATGTTACAAAATCGATCTTGAGGGCGAAGGTCGCAGTGATCCTATGTAGGTAGAATAACATGCTTCTAGGGCATCTATAGAAGTAGAACATACTACTTCATTGTATGAGGGAGTTCGAGTTCCAAAGCAGTCATTGATAGGTGACATGACGATCGAGGACTATCAAAGCCCCAGTCACATTTGGTTATGAGGAGATTGTGTTTTATGCACTAATTCTGAGTGATGGTGATAAGATGACCACTTATAACGAGGTAGTTATTGATTATGATTATGGTCATAGTAGAGCGACCATGAGTGAAGAATTTGAAACTCTTCACAAGAATAAGACTAAGGAGCTTGTTTCGAGACCCATATGACATAAGCTAAAAGACTATATGTAGGTGTATAAGAAAAAAGATGAATTCCTAGACATTTTGTATGAAATGCGATCGGTCACAAAAGGATACTTAAAGAAAGTGGGCGTCGACAATAATGAAGTGTTTTACACCAATGATGAAACACATTTCTCTCCACATTCTGTTGGCCATGCTGTCGTTGTTTGATATTGAGCTGGATCAGCTCGATGTGAAGATGACTTTCTAGCATGACAATTTAAAGGAGCAAATCTATATGCATCAACTTGAGGGGTACGTGATGGAAGAAAAGGTGGACATGTGTTCAGATTGAGGAAGCCCTTGTACGGGCTCAAGCAGTCACCAAAACAATGATATAAGAGGTTTGTCACATTCGTGATTGATCATGGGTACGTTAGAAGTGCGTATGTTCATTACATGTACTTTAGGAAACTTCGTGATGGTTTTATAATATAACTTCTATATGTAGATGATATGTTTATTATTGCAAAGAACATGTCAAATATTGCGGTTCCAAAATCTCAGTTCAGTGTCTAGTTTTAGATAAAGAACTTAGGTGGTGTAATTTTTTTTTTGGGATATGTAGTTTATTAGAGATCGAAACCATACAATTTGTTTGTCACAAAGGACTTATCTTGAGAATGTGGTTTCCCATTATAGCATGAGCAATGCTAAGTCAATTAACATCCCTCTTACTGCCCACTTCCGACTTTTTGCAACACAATATTTCAGCACCTACTATGAGCATGAGTACATAAATCATGTATCGTATGAGAGCATAGCTGACAATTTGATGTACGTAATACTGTGCATATGTCCATATATCGTACAAACAGTTGGTGTGGTCAACTAATAAATATAAGATACTATAAAGGAGTATTGGCATGCCATAAAGTGAATATTAGTGAATATTGAGATGTCTTAAGGGTACAATGAGCATTGTCTTCTGTGGGTCTAAAATCTGGCTAAACGGCTGACAGTAGGACCCGCAGCCCTTTCTGGGGCCTACGAAGACGACAATAGGACCCGCAGCCCTGCCTGGGACCCACGAAGACCACAGTGGGACCTGCAGCTCTGCCTGGGGCCCAAGAAGGTTATACGGGGTCTGGCAAACATCCCTAGATGATTTTCCAAACCCCGGGTGTCCCCAGGAATATCCCAGGAATATTCTCTAGAATATTCCTTAGATATTCCCAAACCTCTATATATAGCCAATCCTGTAAATAATCCAGATCGGAATTTATAATTCCACATTCCACTTTCTGTTTTTCAGAGCTCTTTGAGCCTTGTGGTCTTTAGATTTCCAAACCCTCTCTACCCTCTATTTACCTATAACAAACACTCGTCGGCCTGTCGAGAGTAGCGTTACATTTTCAGAGATAGTGGGTTCAAAGATTATGTCTTACCGCATAGAGACATAAGCTTCGGCCGAACTCCGTCATCACACCTTGTGTCAACTCTTCCTTTCTCTCTCTCTTTAACCTTCTTTGTATCTCTCGATCTATTGCAACAGTGCTTGAGTGACAGCTCAGCATTCGACAGCTCAGCGCTCCATAGCGCGCCACACCTCAAAGATTCAACCCTTCAATCGACTGTTGACGGGGGGTTACGTACGACGGCCGAAATCCTCCCCCATAGTTTGGCGCCGTCTGTGGGATCTCCTATATCGACTTGCGACGTCCAAGCTTTCCAGCTCCTTCGGTCAAGCAGTAACCACCGATTGCCCGAGCAATCTGTCTGTCTCCCTCTCTACCTGAATAACGAAGACAAGACCTGTGGACCAGCTGGAGGGAAGTCACGTTCATCCTAACATCTAGCATCCTACGACTCGCTCGGGGGGGGGGGGGTGGGGGGGGGGGGGGGGGGGGGGGAGGAATTGAACCCACACCCTCCTCACCAAAGCATAAGTTGCTTACCAACACTCCCCTATCCCCTAGTGAGTGATTAAGCGGTGTTTTATCATTTATCCGGGGAGTGGGTGTTGATTGGCAAGTGATAAAATATGGTTTAATTGTATATTCCCAGGCAGAATTGCAAATGCAAGAAGTAAATAATGTTATGATTCATAACCTATCGGTATGTAAAGCATTTTGGCTTGCTTGGCATGACCTATTAATGTAAGGTCTTTGGCTTGCTTGGCATGACCTATTAATGTGTGGCTATAAGATTGATGCTCTCTCTCTCTCTCTCTTGATTTAAAGTGTCTATTTTGCAACCCGGTATGGTTAGAACATATCTTATGTCAGGGGCTACAACTTCTTTCCAATCATTGATCCATAAATTGGGATCCCTATATGAAACTATTTCGCGCTGATAAGCAAGAAAGCCTCGGTGTTTGACCGCACTAGCAACTTGAATTGGCCTCTTGGGTGGGTTAGAATCTTTCGATTCCTGTGAGTTTGCTTTCCCATTGAATAAGGCAGCGAATGTCCCAACAGTGGTTGCTGTTGGTGGTGTCGGGGTTGTCGGTTCGTTGGGGCGGGGCTGCTATAGGCTGGTGTTACCGCCGAAAGTGTTTTGTTGCCGAAGGCGGTCAAGTGTGTTGCCGCCGAATACGGCAGTATGGGTGGGGGTGGTAATGCTCGGTGGGTGTCTTGCCGCCCAAGGCGACCCAATTCTGTGTCGACAGGTCTGTTGCTGCCGAAGGCGGCCCGCTGGAGTGCTGACAAGTGTGTTGTTCTTTCGTATTTTGAAGGAATTTTGCCTCCATGTGAAATTTGTGGATCTCATTCGAAACCTTTATCAATACTCAGCAATGTGTTCTTCTGGCATACTCAGCAATGTGAGAAATCTTTAAAAATGCATTTAGCCCCGACTAATTTGAACTCAAACTAATTTTGATAAGTGATGCCCAGGGGGTGTCTTGGGGCGGCCCTCTGTTGTGCCGACAGGTTTGTTGCCATCGAAGGTCGCCCGCTGCTTTGCCGACAGGTCTGTTGCTGTCGAAGACGGCCGTTGCAATGCCGACAGGCATGGGCATGCAGCCATGCACTAGTCTAGGAACAAGATACACGGGACCTATAAGGCACTTATTATACTCAACTTGGATTTGGGTTGGATCGGGTTGTCTGACCCCGGCCTAGTTTAATTCGGGTTGTCTTTTTCAAACCCGAAACAACCCGATCATAAAAACAAATGAGTCCATACCCAACCTAGAGTTGGTGGGTTGGGCTTGGATTGGGTTGTATTCCTAGTTTAGCCGTTCAGGGGTCCTTTACTAATTATGTAAAGTTGTTGAAGTATTTTTAAAAAAGGACCACCCAGTGTACACCCATCTCGCTAACTCGTAATCCCCTGTCGCTCGAAAAACCCTTACACCACCACCCCGACCACCGCAGCATCCACCACCTCCTCCTACTCCGGCCAGCCGCCAAATAGATCTCCTCCGCCGTCCGTAAGTACAAAATCACCCCCCACCCATCCTCCCCCCCCCCCCCCCCCCCCCCCCCCCACCCCCCCCCCCCCCCCCCCCCCTCTCTCTCTCTCTCTTATTTTCTCCCCCGACAATCTCTCCCCCCACAGCTCCATTACAGCTATTTCTAGGGTTTTGCGGAAGATCCCGCCATTTCCTTCACTTCGATGGTTTCTTCTGGACTCATCATTCTGTGGTGGGTCGGTGTCTGTAGCTTTTGTTTTGTCGCTCGAATCGAGGACTCTCCCAAAGGGTATATGAGAGGGCATGTGAATTGGCTCCTGACCCTTCTTGTGAATTCTCCATTTTTCTCTGAATTTCTGCTTAATTATTGTTTATCATGAATGATATTTGCTTTATTACTTCAAATTTCAGGCTTCTTGCGTGATCTCTTCATATTGTTCTATCATTTCGGTACTAATGTTAGTGTATGGGTTGTACTTCTTCCAAATCCATGAATAATTGCATTTTTCAGTGATTTAGACTAACTCTACCGGGGTTGTTTGTCGTAGTCCTACGGTGTACATAAGATAGAATTCACATAGTGCATAGCTCTCAACTAAGTTGACTAGTGGGCCAAGCATGACTGCATGAGAGCTTTGCCTCCAGTGAGGTCATTGATTCAATACCCATGTCCTACCTTTTATATGTTTATGGTTGCTTGCTTCTTTAAGTTTATTTTTTCAACAAGATAGGGGAATGTAAGGAGGTGTGTATACTAAGAAGCACGGATACGGATATCTGATACGTGTATGATACTATATGGGTACGTCGATACGACTAATCTAAAAAAATTAGGACATGGATACAGCCAAGGATACAATAATAAATTTTAAAAAAAATATAAATATTAAATAAAATACTAAATTATTAATTTATTATTCAATAAGGTAATTAACTAATCATTCCACTTATCATGTGAATTCATCATTATATTTATTACAAATAGTCAGAGAGAGAGAGAGAGAGAGAGAGAGAGAGAGAGAGAGAGATGGGGGTTTGCGGGGGGCTGTGAGAGACTGTGGACTGAGGTGGGGTCTTGGGCGGGGCTGAGAGAGAGAGAGAGAGAGAGAGAGAGAGAGAGAGAGAGAGAGAGAGAGAGAGAGAGAGAGAGAGAGAAGGTCGTGGGGGGCTGTGAGAGACTATGGGCGACGATGGTGGGCTGTGAGAGATGGCAGACCACGAAAGGGCGATGGCGGACTAACGGACGACGGCTAGGGTTTGCTGCTGTTGCCCTCTACTCGGTCGGGGTCACAGAAGGGGTGGGGTGGAGGGTTTTAACTTTTAAGATTGTGTTTGGGTTTGGTTTTAGCCGAACCCAAACCTGATATTAAAACCCTTAAAACAAAACTGTACATGATTTATAAATCTGACTCGAGTTTAAACCTGCAACCCGCGACTCCCGTATCCCTCCGTATCCCGTCTGTATCCCTCCCGTTTTCCTTCCGTATCCAACAGGTTTTTAGGGTTTTAAAATACTGGATACGCCCGGAACGTATCGGACACGTATCCGGGTCGTATCCGTGTTCGATACGTATCATGCCTTTTGGAGTATCTATGCTTTCGTGTGTGTGTGTGTGTGTGTGTGTGTATATATATATATATATATATATATATATATATATATATATATATATATATATATATATATATATATATATATATATATATATATATATATATATATAGGCGTGTTAGGATGCGGCATGCGGTGTCAAATGGTCGAAGCAAAATCTGCAGATTTTAACGGTGACTGCGGACGACTGATTTTGCTTCGACCATTTGAACCCCCTAGAAGTTTTGGAATTTGATGAAAATTTGTGAGGATAATCATCTTAACCTAGACAACGCCCTCACCAAATTTCATCAAATTCCAAAACTTCTAGGATGGTCAAACAAAGCCTGAGGTGCAGCAACGACGCTGCACCTCAGGTCTAACATCCCTTTTCCCATATATATATATATATAGAGTAGTGATACATTGTGGCCGGGGTTAGCGTGCGGCTTCCGTGCGGTGGGCCGGGGGGTGTACAGGCCGTCCGATCATCCGATCCAATGATCGGGATTCACCCCCCCCACCGACCATCGCTGTTACTGTGGCGGCCACAGTAACAGCGATTTCGGTGGGGGGTTGAACCCCGACCGTCCGATCGGCGTGAATCGAACGGCCCAAATCCTTTCCGCCCGGTTAAAAGGTGTAGCCATTCGATCAAATGATCGAACGGATGAGATCCCGTGGGAAACAATCGAACGGATGAGATTACTATCATTACTTTTTGTCCTATTCGATTGTTTTCCACAGGATCTCATCCGATCGATATTCGATCGAACGACTACACCTTTTAACCGGGCGGAAAGGATTTGGGTCGTTCGATTCAAGCCGATCGGACGGTCAGGGTTCATCCGGACCACCAAAACCGGGGCGGAAAGGATTTGGGTCATTCGATTCATGACGATCGGACGACCGGGGTTCAACCCCCCCACGGAAATCGCTGTTACTGTGGCCGCCACAGTAACAGTGATGGTCGGTGGGGGGGGTGAATCCTGATCGTTGGATCGGATGATTGGATGGCATGTACACCCCCCGGCCCGCAGCACGGAAGCCGCACGCTAACCCCGACCGCAATGTATCACTACTATATATATATATATATATATATATATATATATATATATATATATATATATATATATATATATATATATATATATATATATATATATATATAGGTCAGGATCGGATGACCCAGCAAATTTTGACCCATTAATAACCCAGCACCCTTTGATGCACTTAGAGGTTATAGAATGGGCTGATTTTTTGTAGACATGTCGTCTATGGTATGTTGATCATCCTCACAAAAAATCAGCCCATTCTAAAACCTCTAGGTGCATCAAATGCGCTCTTCAAATCAACGGTTTTTGACTGTCAATTTTAACCGTTGATTTGAAGATCTCATTTGATGCACCTAGAGGTTTTAGAATGGGCTGATTTTTTGTGAGGATGATCAGCATATCATAGACAACATGTCTACAAAAAATTAGCCCATTCTAAAACCTCTAGGTGCCTCAAAGGGTGCTGGGTTATTTGCTTGGTCAAATTTTACTGGGTCATCCGATCCTGACCCATATATATATATATATATATATATATATATATATATATATATATATATATATATATATATATATATATATATATATATATATGAGACCTATCCCCATGGACTTGATTGGAATCCATGGAGTTGAGTCTACTCCCACCCACACACCTATGATATGGGGGACACCTCTAATTGAGCCCTCGGAGCCGTGTCAACCCGTGTCGACACGGATTCCCGTGTCCACCCGTGTCGACACGGCATGATACCATCGCTCCATGTTATTAAACCAAATGTTGCGAATCTCTTCCTTCTCCAATTGGGTGAACAGAGGAAAATGGTTGACTGTGGATGAGTTGAATTCCGAAGGGATAGTAATTTTTAATTTATATCAATTTTATAATTTTGTTGATATATATATATATATATATATATATATATATATATATATATATATATATATATATATATATATATATATATATATATATGCCCACGTGTCTCCGTATCCATCTTTTTTGATGTAGCCGTGTCCGACTCCCGTGTCCGTGTCGACATTAGACACCCGTGTCCGTGTCTACAGATCATAGCCACACACACACATGTGCTCACACGCCACGTCGCAGCCGTACTGCGATTGTGTGTATGCGGTACCCTTTTTTTAAAATTTTCTTTTGAACTTTTATAATTAAGTGCATTATTGTTGTTTAATGCTTTGTCGGAATACGTTATGAAGAGAGCTGTTGTCCAATGAGTCTCTTGAACGTTACCTCGATAATGGATTTGGGTCTGAGCAGAAAGTCTTACAAACGATGGGGTGACCATTATTGGTTGGAGGCTTATACAAGGACCCCAAAGCAGAGGAGAAAATGCACAGAGAAGCATTCCCTCTCATCAGCTCTCTTCGTCTTTTTGTTCTACTACTTTTTGGTTTTCTCTGGGTTTCGAAGCGCTAGTTGAGATCTCAAAACCTTCTATGAGTTGTGCCAACGAGAAGACGAGCTGTGGCCAATGGGCGTCGTATCTCTAGGACTCTTTGCCATACCCGCATGTAGGGGGACAATTGAATTCTTAGGACAATGGCTGCACGCTTTGTCTTCCCACATGTCGTCTCTACTCCATTCTCTTTCATCACTAGTCATGTAGTTTTGTTGTCTAATAACATTGCCACACTAGATCGCGTGTTAAGTATATTAATCCCGTGCTAGGTATGATATGTATTTTCCAATAATCTAAGAATCCAATTTTCTATCATTATTTATTGCACACCAACTTTTTGATAAATTGTCACAGTGGCTCATCTCAACACATAGTACTACGGTTGCAACTCGGTCGGGTTGGGGGCCAACCCAAGCCCAAGCCAAGTACTAGAACTCTCAACCCAACCCAACCTCCAACAGTGTTGCTTAGCCCAAGCAAAAATTTCCAAGCTCTGGTTGTCCCAAGTTGGAAGGATAGGTTAGGTTGTGCGAGTTAGGGTATGCTTATTTCCAACCTTTATTTAAAATTATCATTTCAAGATCAAAAACTGAAAAAGAACTTATCCTTGCTAACGTTACTATAGAGCTTTTGTTGAATTTCTATCCATGCAATTGACTAGATCATCAAATAATGTCTTTATTTGATAAACAAGAAGCAAATAAATAATAGAGCATTCAAATGATAATAGGAGAATTCACATAAAAGAGCATTCAAATGACATACCATGATATTCAAGCAAGTTACCCTAACTTAAATGATTAAGACATTCAACTTGCTGTTGTCCTGGACAATATCTTCTTTCATAAACCATTCAATCCACATGAAGTGTTATAAATTTTTTTCCCCTTTTATAAGAAGATGATAGACACTACTTAGAAAGGAGTATGCCCTCACATTTTACTCTTTTATTTAGACACATTAATCCTTGAGTGGTCAAACCCGAGTACAAATTCGGATCCGACTCGAATCACAAAGTCCAACTCGACAACTTTGCTTAGTCATATCTTTCGATCCGTTCATCGGATTTGGTCGGACCAAATACCAAACTTGCACAATTTTTCGAGCTCGATCCATTCATGCCTTCCGTGCCTCCGTCCAGTCGGTTCAACGATACAAAATTATTACTTTGCACCTATCGCCTATATCGTCATGTATTACCATAGTGATGATTCCGACTTCGGATCCATTCCTCTTTTCTCCAGTTAGTGTTATAACTTATAACCCATCCTACTTGGAGGTCCATCCACCTTATGGGCATCCTTATGGCCATCATGCTCCCTACCAGGCATCTGGATACTATTTCATTTGTGAGTACGTGTCCACTGATCGGTTTGTGTTCCTTGTTACTTCTGAGTGGGACATGCATTGTTGTTTATATATCGATGATCAAGCCTACAAGCTGAACTTGCCAGTATCACCATTCGTCATGTGGTTTCTCCAAAAATCTAATAACTGGACACACTAGGAGAGGTTTGACTACATTCATTATGTGCTCAATGACATTGGTGATGAGCTACATTACTGGGAGCATACCCGGAGATGCACTAGACGTCGTCAATCCGCTCGTCCTACAGTGCCCTCATCAGAGCTTCATTTGTGCCTACTGTGGGACTCCTCTTATGGTGGAGTTTCTAAATTCAGTAGCCCATCTAGATGGGCCTCTTCTACGGGAGGAGCCATCGCAACAGATTGATTTCCTTGGGCTCGACTCTGTGCCACTAGCCCTAGGGCGTCTCAAGCTTCGTCTGCACTTGGGTCTGCCTTCCGACGAGTTACCACTCCATTTGGTCTAGGAGAGCGCACTCGCTTGTAGGCACTATTTTCGCGTGGGACCGAGTTGTGACTTCCGTGCAGTACGACACCACTTGTTGGACCTCCATCACCAGATCTTGGCACTGCGGTGATATCATGGTGGAGGAACCTTTGCTCATTTGTTGCCACCCATGCCTTCCCGTTGGAACTCGAGGACGAGTTCTTCGCAGCTGAAGTGATTGATGTAGCCTAGATATCGGCCCAAGACCCAAGCCCGGGCCTAGCCTGCCATTGATGGATAAGGCATGATATTTCTTAGGATATTTTTTAGAATCTTTTAAACTTGGGATTTTGATTTTTAGGAAAGTTAGGATAATTAATGTGTTTTAAAAAAAATTGTTTCTATTTTTAATTTTTTGGATGCCTATTTAAAGGCCCCATTGTAATCGGAAAAGAATAGATTAATATGAATGAATGAATGGATGGTTGTTGCTGTTTAGACTCATGGATTTGCGTCTCTCTTGGTCTAGTGGATTCCAGCTGTCGATCTTGGCCTAGCTTGTAGTCTTTTATTCTCATCTAAGAAGCACGGATACAGATACAAGATACGGGTACAATACGATACGGGTACTAGGGGTGTGCAGGATCCAAACCAAACCGACTAAACTGAACAAACCAAACCAAACCGATCGATTTTGATTGGTATCAACACACTCAATGAATCGGATTGGATTGGGTTTTTTAAAAACCGACATGATTGGATCGGTTGACGGATTTGTAAATCTAAAACCGACCTAAACCGAACCGACATATGTATATAAATATAGTATTTATTAAGTATACCATATGTTCTCATATACCTTTGCTACCAACAACTTTTGCAATATTGTAGGCTGACTCAAAAATCAGTAAAAAATCTTATTTATGCCTAATGATTTGACAATAATTATTATTTTTAAGTTGAAACTAGGTTCTAATAGAAGGAGAAAAAGTCCATTAAGAATATTAGACAAAGCCCAAACCGACCATCCAATCCAATCCAAGCCGACTTTAATTGGATTGAATTAGATTGGATTCCACCCTCAGTTCAGTTTGGATCGGATTGAAAATCCTCAAAACTGACAAAGGTTGGATCGGTTTGTGTTTTGCCAAATAGGTTGGTTTCGAATCGATGCACACCCCTAACGGGTACGGCGATATGACAAATCTCAAAAAAGTGGGGCATGTGTACGGCTAAGGATACGACAATAGATTATTATTTTTTAATATAAATATTAAATAATTAATTTAGTATACAATAAGATAATTAACTAATCATTCAACTTATTATGTGAATTCATTATTAGATTCATTACAAATAGTCTAAGAGAGAGAGAGAGAGAGAGAGAGAGAGAGAGGTTCACGTGGGGCTGTGAGGGACTGCGGTGGGGTCTTGGGCAGGGCTGTGTGTGTGTGTTGGGGGGGGTTCACGGGGGGGCTGTAAGAGACTGCGGACAACGATAGTGGGTTGTGAGAGATGGCGGATCACGGAAGGGCGATGGCTAAGTGACGGGCGACGGCTAGGGTTCGCTGCTGTTGCCCTCCGCTCGCTGTCCTCTTGCTCGGGGTCACAGAAGGGGTGGGGTGGAGGGTTTTAACTTTTAAGATTGGGTTTGAGTTTGATTTTAGCCTAACCCAAACCCAAACTCGATATTAAAACCTTTAAAAAAAAACTGTACATGATTTATAAACCGACTCGAGTTTGAACCTGCAACCCGTGACTCTCGTATCCATCTTGTATCCAACAGGTTTGTAGGGTTTTAAAATATAGGATACGTTTGGAACGTATCGTACACGTATTCGGGCCATATCCGGGTCGTATCCGTGTCCGATACGTATCTGGTACGAGTACTTCATGCCTTTTGGAGTATTCGTGCTTTCTAAATTTTCATCCATTGCTTCTAGCCCCTCCGCCCTTTTCTCTCTCGGTGATCTCGTATCACTAGTTATATTTTTACATAGAAAAAACCCATTTTAATTTTTATTACATCGCTTCATTTTCATTTCGCTTCCCTCCCATTGATCGATTGGCCTACATCAAATACGTTGGCTAAGTGAAGAAGACGAGAAAAGAAAACTTCTTGAAAGACATGATCTGCTGCTCAAGAGGCACTTGCTCAATCTTCGATGCCTCGCAGTGAACGAATGTGCCTCAGGATGACCAGCCCTCAAATCTATTCGCACCAATTAGCAAGAGTAGCTAGAAGAAGGGGACGTGGAAAGATTTCATGATCTCCTACTTTAAAAAATGATCAAATTTCAAGCTTAAGGATCCTCTTGTGGAAGGCTAAGCCTTCTTTTGAAACCTTGGATAGTCCGAAAAAGTAAGCAATGGGTCTGTTGGATGAAGTTGAAGTCATGAAAAAGGGGGAAAGAAAAGATGCGGATGGTCACTGAAAGGGTCCTGTGTGGAGAACAGAAAAAAGAGGAAAAATTTGCTCAGCCTTATGGTTATTATTAAACTCGTGGTTTGGGGTTTCTCATGAGATCCCATGCTTGGAGATGGTGATGGGTTGTGTTTTCTCTTTAAATGAGTTTATATGCGTGTTTGTCGTTAACATAAGTTAGGGCCTTTTCATTCATAGGATGGATTCTAATGGACATCTAAGCTCTGGTACCAAAATTTATGCAATTAGGTTGCAAATTTTGTACTTAGGAATATACTTGAACGATAGTTAGGTTAATGAGGTTTATTGTCCAATTGGGTATAACATCGGCCATGAAGTAAAACTAATAATTGCATGATCAAGTGATAAGGATACCATGTAGCATATAAATGTCCACAGCCAGCAAACAATGGTGTAACAAGGAGACCTCAAAGAAGCATCCAGAGAATAATCAGAATATAAGTCCTAGAACAAGAGGGCATTCTAGAACAAGATAAATCCTAGAAAATTTGGTGTAAAAGTGAAGAAAAGTGTTTGCAATTAGGAAAGAAAAGCAATAGGGTGTAGGATTATATCCTGTAAAATAGGTCCTAGACATAAACTGGAACTGTATTTCTCAGCAAATCTCACATACGAAGAAATGGTAGGCCCGTTCTCTTATTTTTACTTTTCCGGCAACGACACCCTTGCCCCAAAAAGCCTAGTAGTTTAAAGCTCCAAAAAAATTTAAAAATACATAAGAAAGATTGGAATAAAATAGTTATCGACCAAATCTAGAAATACATATGGCATCAATCTTTTAGTCCTGGTACTACACAATACTTGAACCCTTCACTACCTGTTCTAAGAAGGAATCTTCAAATCTTTTGCGAGGAGAGTTACCAAATAATTGTATGTTCACTATTTGACGTAATTTGTTAATGAAGTTTTCATTCTCCTGCTTATGTTCCCACTTCCCACTCATGAATTTGTTCTAGTATCTAGATCATCTTGCTCTTTGTTCAATTGAATAATGTAATTCACCTTTCTGTGGTGTGTGAAACCTTCAATAGATTGTTAATTAGCATGTTATCATTGTTTTTATGCCTGTCACTTGATTTTTGGACCCTTTTTTAGTTTCTTGTGTTGGAACTTGCTGACCTTGCTGACTTCCTAGGCCTTTCCTTTTCATCAAAAGAGCTTCATGGTAAGAAGAAAAAAGTGGGCTCCACTTCATTTTGTTTAATGGAATTGAAATTTTTTGGAATTTTTGGAAAGGATATTAATCACCAATTCATTAACGATAATCTGTTCCCACACTACATTAGAACTTTCACTATGTTGACAACTTCAGCAAGTGTGACTGATTAATCCTCCAATTCGACTATGTGTTGTTGCTTCTTTATTTTAGGAAGCTGATTAATTAGCACCTGAGAAGGTTCGATACTTGTCATTCAGGCTTATGCTGTTATGCATAAGGTATGGTTATCATTTTTTGCATCTGCCTGCTGGCTTGTTTGAATTTCTTGGGGTTTACAAACTTAAATTGCCTATTTTGACTTTCATTTCGGGGTTAGTGTCTTAATTTCCACTGATAAACTAATGTTATGCAACATTAAAGTCTACTAAACTTTTGAAGTTCTAATTTTTGGTTGTTTCCATGTCATTCTTTTGCTACTCTATAAATATTTATTTTCCATGTTTCTGCATTTCAATGTCACCATATGATGGTAAATAAAAATCATGTCCAGTGCCATATACTATGGATGCACCTAAGGAAAGTTTTGCCGAGCCTAACATGGCTGGGGAAACCGGCAACTCACACAATCAGAAACTAGTACATGATGACGATCTGGGAGCTGGTGGTGGTGAAAAGAGGTGGCCTGGGTGGCCCGGAGACAATGTTTTTCGTATATTGGTTCCTGCTCATAAAGTAGGTGGTATTATTGGCCGCAAAGGAGAGTCCATAAAAAGAATGTGCGAGGAGTCTAAGGCTCGTATTAAGATTCTTGATGGTCCTCCAGGAGCCACAGAAAGAGCTGTAAGTTATGAAGAGAAGTATTTCATGTTGCCATTTCTTTAGTTAATATTACCAAACTGCCTGATAGGTTATGGGTAGACACTGAAAGAATCACAAAAACCATATTTGGTGTTTAAGAGATCTGTCATATTGCTCTAACAATGAGATTATTATATGTATATGTCACAGTCAGAATTTTATTTATCCTTTTCCTTTTTTTGTAACATAGGTTCATTTTATGTTTTTCACGATAATTATCTCACTGTCATTTTTTTTTGTTTTTGTGGATATTCTGAAAGGAGCTTTTCTAGTATTTTTTCTCTGCATTATGACTAGTTAAGTTGACCTATTCTAATGCTTTATCATGTCTATGGCCATGTCGTCATGCTATGAAAATATGCCAAATATGAGTTTCTGTTTCAGATTTCTGTAATTGCCACATCATTGCTTTGTTGCTAATGATCAATTAATTGTTGTCTTGTGTTACGCTATTTAAGGTGAGGAGATTTTGAAAAGGACTTGGGATTTATAGTAGTTTGGGTCTTTGCTGTCTTGGACTTTTATGAAAACATATACTTTCAAAAATCTGTAGGAAAGAAGGGAAGTCTATTGGGGATTTAGGGTTTTATGGTGTTAGCCTTAAATAATGGCACCATAAAATAGAAGGTTTTATGGAGGGAAGGGGCTACTTTTAGGTTATTTTGTTGCTTTACTGTATAATGTTTTGATCAAATATGTCAGTTCAGATAAAAAATATAACGAGGGAAGAGAGGATCAGGGGCGATCTTTACCTTCTTTTTCTTCTTGGTAATCAGTACAATAATCAGAAGTTCCTTCGTTTTCTTATTTCCTAAAGAATAAAAGCCTCTTAGTAACAATCTGTTCCCCTAAGTTAAATTTGAATCATAGTTGTCAAGGCGTCAAGGCGTCAAGGCGCCCCGAGGGAGCCTAGGAGCTAGGCGTGGCCTTATGTGCATAGGCATCCTCCAAGCATGGGTATATATATGTATAGTCTATAGATTATACTTGCAGGTATATATGTAATAGGTAGCAATATAACACCTTACTAACATAAAATTATGCATATTCTAGTCAAATGCATGCAACACAATGACACATACATAGTATAAAGAAGTAAACAACAAAAGGAACAGATAGAATACAAACACTTGCTAACATAAAATTGAGCATATTCTAATCAAATTCATGCAACACAATGAACACATAGTATAAACAAGTATACAAAAACAAAATGAACAAAGAAGATGGGGGCGGATTGGGTTTTACTTAAAAAAAAAACAAAAATCAATGTCTAAAACTAGACGTGCGCCTAGTCTAGGTGCGCTAGGCCGTCGCTTAGTGCTGTTCGCCTAGGCGCATTGGGCCTAGCTGTCTCCGGGCACCTAGTGCGCCTAGTTGCGCGCCTTGACAACAATGATTTGAATGTGACTCGTACCACCCCCTCCTCTCCCTCTCCCTGTCCTCTCTTTCCATGCTCTCTCTCTCTCTCTACATGATTTTCCAATATTCATTTGTTTCAAGTGTATCCTTGGACCATTGAATTTGACGGTACACTTGTTTGCTTTGGTATTATACTAAGCATATGTATCATTGGTCCATGGTCAGCCAAACAACAAGTGTACAATCACCATAGGTATTACATGGCACTAAGCGATATCTTCACTTAAGCTGATTTTTAACGAGACTAGGCATTGCTCTCATACCAAACTGATGCAGGAAAAAAGATAGTTCTATGATATCAAACTGAAACAAGAGAGGACTGATTGGTTCAGGGTTTAGGTCTGATTTGGAGCAATTCTAGATATTTGAAAGTGAGATTAAACCTGAATCTTATATGATTTTGTACTACAAAAGTGCTCAAAGATGGGATTGAAGTTGATAACTTGTTATGTAGGAGCCTAATATCAAAGCGGATCTAGATCTCAAAGGGTTTTGTGATGGATTCTGGCATGTAACCTTATAGACATGTAGATGTAACTTTTCTGGTAAGTTCAACTTGTTAACTACAAGTTCTGTTGTGAATTTCATATCAAGTCCACCATCTATAATCAAATTGCTTGCCTTCTCACCGCATAATTCTTTTACGGTATACATGAGACACCTCATGATATACAACTGCTTGATCCATAGGCTTTTGTGCTCTCAAGTCCAGTTTGCACACACTATCATTTGTTTTTTTAATTAGCTACTCAAAACGCTTTGTAAATCGGGCAATTTCCATGAACTAGACTAATCATTCTGGTAGGACATGGTAGCAAATTGAAAGCTCGGTTACCGAATTGATGCAGGAGATAAAAGGACTGGTGGATTTATGATTTGGTTTTTTTGGGTCCAAATCTAGAAAGTTAAATTACGTCTGAAATTATACTACCAAAATGGTCAAATATGAAAAAAAGGTTGGTCGAGGAAACCTATTACCAAGCGAGATAAGGATTTGGTAGGGCTTTGTCATTTGACAAGGATTTGTGAAAGGACTTGAAAAGTATGTGCTTACTGGAATTGAAAATATGGAGTAGAAATTATGGGTTTAGTATGGCTGATTTGGGGATTATCGGTGAATCTAGGCTTATGGATGATTAGTTCTACGAACAATAACTAACATAGGTGCAAGATTGAAACTTGAAAGTATAGATGGACAAACTTAATAAAACTCCAAATAAAAATAAAGATAAGTACTAAAAGAGTCTCGCTTCTAGCGAGCATTAAGACATCACACCTAAATGTTTCCAAGGCGTTGCCCTTAGCTATAAGGCATCTCCCCATAGCAATCACATCAAGAGCATGCGACTCATACCAAAAAAATACAACAAATAAGGGGGAAGGAACTATGAATAGTTCATTGATCAAATACTTATCTGTGTTACAAAAAATCTCGTCCACTTCACCTCCCACTTTCTTGCTAACAAGTATCAATTCTTGATTGCCTTAGATATTAGTATTCGCTTACTGGAGACTCCTTCAAATACTTTCCTAATAGAATAAGACTTCTTAACACACTTTTAAAAGTGACTAGAAAAATGCTCCGTTTAAAAATTAGTAACAAAAACAAGTGTGGGCTTTTAGTGTAGGTCAAACTAGCCCTCCCAATTTCACTCAAATTGGGACACTCTTAACATCAATTCTCTGTGTCCAATTCAACTTGAAAATTGACTCCTAAATGATTTAAAAGTCCTATAAAAAAAAAGAAATGTCGACTCTCTTAACCCTTGGATTGGAGCCTAAAGAGGAGGGGCTTCTAATTAAACTCAAAGACAAATGGTCGGACTTTCTTGTGATGCCCATGATGGCTTGATGACTTTTTCCTCTCCTTCTGGCCAAAACCATCTACATTATATTTCTCTCGCCCTTTTCCCATCTCAATTTGTTCTTATGAAAATATTGATTGCTCAAAAAAAAAAATGTTCCTATGAAAATAATGAAATTAAAAACACTTGGTGGTGTGTAGTAGCACCCCGGGATGCCTTTTATGTCTCTATTCTTGCATATGTTTGTATATCTTCTTGCCTTCTCTCATTAGGGAAAATCACTGCCAATCATCATTAGAAGTTTAAAATTGTCCTTCCCAACAATTTTTTATTCTGTGCAGTGCTAGATGATCCTATTTGTCACTTATTTCTTGCTGGATGTGTAGACAGTAGGTCCACCATTTGTTATTCCAAGAAATATCTAAATTGGTGATGGAAACACTTTATGATGTCAATGGTGGGCTATCTAAACAAATCAAAATTGACTCTTGTAAGTCGTATTACTAATAGTTGCAATCATCACATGTAGGCAATGATGGGCTCTCTCTTCTTGAAATGGTACTAATGCCCACTGTTTTGAAAGATGATTGTATAAAACCTCCTTCACAAAAATTTCATAATAAAAAAGACCAAGATTCTAAAGTTCCTCGATCTTCAAAGAGATTTTACAAATTTACGATTAAGTGATTCTGTATGGTGGATGGTAATTAATGGATGTTTTTACAATGACATAAATAATCACAAGGGAGAAGAATATCACCTCAAACAATCCATTTAAATTTCAAATTATCTAATTTCCTTACAATAACCGTATGAATCTTTGCAGGTTCTGTCTACAGACCTAAGGCAACAAATCAAACTATCAATGTGAATCCAAAATAGAGAACAAAGATCAAGATTAGAAGGATCAAGTATTTGAGCATGACAGGTTCTGCATAGTTCATTTGATTAAGCCCTTTCAATATATGTTGGGTGACTGTGTCAAACATTCTTGCCATGAAGCTTCAACTTTATATTCGGTAACTTCAGGACCGATTGGTTGATTTCTTTATGACTTTGTTGTTGAAAGATGAACTATATAATAAAACTAGAACACATATCATATCCTTGACTGCAAACTCATTATTTTCAGTAACTAATTGTATAAGAGATAAACGAAATAAAAGAACAAAGAAAACATCTTCTAATGCTTGTTATTGCTATTACATGTAGCATTATATGTCCAAATTATGTTGGATTTATGGTTATAGCAGTCCAAAGACGTTAGCAAGCATTACAAAATTATGGTAAGCTACCTACATGGAGGCCTTTACAGTTAAATAAGAATTTAAATACAGGTACACTTGCTTTAAAACATCTGTTGAATTGAGTAACAAAACCTTTGATCATCCATCTTCTCTTAAGCTTAATTTGAATAGTATTTTTTTTGAGCTACATATAAAAAATTTCTTTCAATTTGTTTCCGACTAATATAGGCATGCTCTTGTATTTTGCATGCATGTAATTCATATTTTTCTGCTAAAGTTTCATTTCAATTACCTTTTGATGATTAAGCTATTTTACACAAGTGATGTGCTTTCGAAACTGTCTTGGAACTTTTTTTTAGTTAACTCATTTAAATCAACTACATAACATTTTCTAAGAGCTAGTTGCAAAAAGCTGAATCATAGAAACATCATTCCTAGTGTGATTTGAGAAAAATCCAATATTTGGTGGAGTTGGATTGTGTTCAATAATTCCAGGATGAAAATTGATGCAACCGGACAAAAAATCACAATTTTAGCGGCTATTGGCTTCCCAGTTTTCTCGAATTTGTTAAACCAAAACCTCAAAATAGTTGAGTTAATTGTATTTGGACTTTGGAGTGTGCAGAAAAATGTAAATTCGTAAGACCTGAAAGTGCTAGCCTAAACGTGAAGTCTAAAACTAAGAATTGAGATCTTATCAAATCCAATACTGAATAAATCTTAAACATTAGAATTAGATCATACAAAAAGAATTTATGGGAAAGGATCTTGATGGCCACCTCTCATATCCCTTTAATCAATCAACTTAGTAACATTGGTGAATTAAGCATTGGATATGCATCAGCTGCAACATCGACCATGTGACCGGTGATGGTTTTGTATCTTCTAGAACCCTTTCATTCATTTGATCTTTTTCAATGTCACTGACATTTGCCTAAGCTGCATTTGGATCGTTGTGTCTGATTGGTTCCAGATTCATTTGAATCACTTTGTCTTCAGATAATGCGTCTTTTAATGGAGCTTTGATTACCGAATCATATATATCATCATTCGTTGGTCTTTTGGCTCTTCTGCATGCCGCTGATTGCACATCATATTCAAGTACTCCAAGAACTCATCCATCTTTCTTGATAATTATGCATATTCGTCTCGCTATGAACATACGAACTTAAGTAAAGGATGGCTAGAGTAATTGAAGAAGATGGAAGGATGGTCTGATACCAAATTGGCACCATTAGAAATCCTGGAAGATCTAGGTATGTAGCAGAGATGAGAAGGAGAAGAAGGGGAAGCGGGATGATGTGTGGTCAAGTACTCCATGCCATGAGTATATTAGCTAAACGACAAAATAGAAGATAGAAAAAATCTCATCCATGATCCATCATCTATAACTATAAGTATAGCCCTCAATCTCCTTTATGTATACTCTAACTGACTAGTCAAGAAAGAAAGCTTATGGTTTTTTTGTTTCTATTTTATTTATTTATGACTTTTTTATTCCCAAAACAATTCTTGTCTATGTCGTAGCTCGAGGGAAAGGGAAGTATCCATGTAAATCCTCTCACCTCAGTCCATATAGTTCGTACGAACGTGGAGAAAGACTAATCTTGTCCAAGTGGTCCAACTAAGATGGATTTTCTAAAATCTAGGAATTGGGATCTTACAAATGTTTCGTGAGCTTCCGCCAGCAACAGTCAAAGAACTGATCGGGTACAAGTCATGGTGGTAACTAGATCTGACAACAAATTTGAATCGAATTATTAGCCTAATTCACAAAACTGACATGAATTCAATTCATGGCAATTGACTTAGTTCTACCACAGTACCACTTGTACCACTTGGGTAGGGCCTGCCGGTGACTTGATTATGCCTTTCCAACTATGAATAACTATGTGTTGGTATTGTCCTGACCTAGATTAGGTGATACATCATACACATCTTTTTTGACCCTGAAGCTTACCTTGGTTCAACTACAAAGCATAGAATCTTGTCCCAACACTAACTACCAATGTCTTAGGTCATGGTTTCTAATATCTCTGTCCCGATTCCACTTGTTAGGTCAAGTGGACCTCATGTAGACTGATACTATGACTTCCTGTTGCACAAACTGTGCACCAGCGTCATTGACTATGATGTGAGGCCGAGCACAAATATGTAATCTACTCCGACACCCATCAACTCATTATTAATCCGGATCCATCGGATCTAGATGAACAACTATTATTGAGTAGCAATGCTCACCTAACCATTCATCCTATGACTAAATCATGAGCGCAACGTAAAGGATGTCACCCTGTCTATACTTGTAACTACAATAATTAATAAATGTATATTAATGCATGGATGCATGCATGTCTAGTTAGATAGACTAATGTAGTTAAAATCTCATGCCTTGATCGGATCAATGTGAGCTTCCATGAAGAATGATAGTGAATTCTCAAAGAACTGTTGAAGATATGTCAATGACCTGTCAAAGATCGTGGAAAAATTGATTGATGATTGCCGAAGTTTTTGTTGAAGAATGTCGAAGAACTTCGTCGAAGACCGTCGAAGAATGCATCCAAAAATGCCGACGAACTTCCTTTGAAGAATGCCGAAGAATTTTGCTGAAGATTGCCGAATAACTTGGTGAAGACGTCGAAAAACTTTCTTGAAGAACGCCGAAGAACTTTGCTTACGGGGAGAGAAAGTGCTGGGACTTTACTCCATTGGAAACTCTTCCATTCTCCTTCTCTCCTCTCTTTACTATCGTCCTCCTTGATGTGGCTTGTTATCTGTATGAGAAGTAGCCAACCACCTCTATTTCTAGAGGGCTAAGGGGACCAGCCCCATGGTGCGGCAATGCACATGGATTAGTACTCCCACGAAGCAATGGCATTCCATGCACAGTCTATCCAATGAGATGCCGACGTGCGATAAGAGTCAATGAGCGCACCTATCCCACTAGTTTGGTTATTCAAGGGGTGGCACCTTGCATGGCCTTCGTCTTATGTTCCTAATACGACAAGGATTCAAGAAGGCGCCATACATGGCCACTCCTTTGAATTATTTAGGGCTTAGGGTTTTTAGTGGTCGGTTAATATGGTTTACCCAATGAACTCTAGAGCCAACCCACTACGCCCACGAACCCAAATATGTGCAAACCGATTTGATTTCTTGGGAAACCACAGTTGCCACCATAATGTCTCACTAGTTGGTACGTTGGATTTCTGGCAAAGCCCTAATTACCTCCAATTTTTCTGGACAATAACCAATAATGTTTCAATGTGGTTGGACTTGGACATTATGTCTTTGACTTGCAAAAGGGTTCCATTGGATTCTAGAGTGGGAGTGTGGGACCTTTTAGGATTGCACTTTAGTTGACTACTAACATCCGACATTCTATGCAAGGATTTAATGAGTGATTCTAGTCACACTGAATTCCACAAAACGAGTGTGATAACACTCCAATTAGGTGAAGTTTGATTCTACTAAATTAGTGGCAAAAATTCCAAGTGGGTGACTAATAAAATCATACTGTTTTCTGTTGATTTTCTGCAAGCGGCCCCCTCCATGAGTGATTTCCGTAAATTGCTCTTGGAACCATCGTGATGACTATCCGAATCTATGTTGTCAACCCAGTGGTCATTTATTTTGTTTAACTCCTTACTAACTCAACTTGTCCTTTTTGATTACTAGGATACTTTTTTCCACAAAAATATTTTTGGAATAATTTTATAAAGATATTTTTTGTAGTAATGATCGCGTGGCCAAGTATTTTGAATGATCAGGACGAAGTCACCTTTAGGGTGATATCACTACTCTTATAAATCATGTATTCCATGTTTGGTGATCGCATGTTCCTACAATCCTAGCATCGATCATTCAACTTATGAAGATTTTGACCATAACTTGATCACACTCTTGAAGTCTTGGTAAATTAAAGTAACGGACACGAGAATCTTTGTGCCCCCTTCTTCAGGATTAAGGAACATTGCCTTCTAATGGCGTTGAGCATTTAGTCAAAACTGTGGCAGGCTTAAGTTTTTCATCTTTTGGTGATCTTGTTCATTATGTTACACACACACACACATTTAAGACACTACCATGGAATCTCTTCTCTTATTTTCGAGATTGACCACCCTATCATATAGAGGCTGGGTGCGTTAAAACCTTCTTCGATGAAGTGCTCAATATCATCACTAGATATAGGTAAAAGTTTTAGGTTTGACAAGGAATCTTGTGACATTGATCCCTGAGCATGCCTAGCCTTCAATTTATACACCTTATCACTTACAATGCAACCTGTGTACCTCTTCACTTCCTGGTTCATTTCAATATAGGTTGATGTATAATAATATGTCAACCCATGAAACAGACTATATATATACCCAATGAGTATCTTAAAAGATTCTTAGTTAGCAATGGTCAATTAGCTTTTGGGGCATAATCCCTACAACAAAATCTATCAGCAATAGTTCTAATGTTGATTTAGAGCTTAAGTAATTGGATTTATGGCTCGTAGTAAAAGGATCTTGGCCAAGAAACGTAACAATGTGGTTGATTATATGTTGAATGTATGATATCCAATTAAATTAGAGTTGACTGGATGAAATGAAGAGGAGCTTCTAGGTGCTATGAGCCTATGCTATCGCTGTATGCCTTTTAAGTCTTCCGATTTTTCAAGACAACAATAAGGCCCATAATGTTGTATGGTTCATAATGTTTTACCATAGAGAGGGCTCTATCACACAATATAAGCTTGGCACCAGCAACTGCAGCAGTAGGTCGATCACGGGTAGGTGGTCCGGCACACTTCTCAGTATGAAGTTGCCAACAAGAGTCGATCGTGTGTCTGGACTTGCCACAGTTGGTGCACCGCCGAGTGTTAGGCGGGCCATCGGACGTACCAGAGGAACGGGAGGGACCTCGAGAGAGCGGAACAGTGGAAGTGGGTCTCGGAGGTGGAGTAGCAGCAAGAACACCCTCAAAACTGGAAGGTGCAGAGGTCCGACGAGCTGCAATGGTGCGAAGACGGGTCTCCTCTGCAAAAAGCTCCGCAACGGCAGCATCGAGACAAGGAAGGGGATCCCTATAGATCATCTGTCCTGCGAAGGGAGAGAACTCAGGGTGAAGAGTCATCAGAAACTGTTAGAGTTGTTGCCGTTCTTGAAAGAACTGCAGCTCACGCTAGGAGGCACTGACTCTGGACACCTCCAGCAGAGGAGGCTCCAAAGCCTGGAGCTCACGCCAGTAGCCACACATAAGGCTGTGAAACTGCTGAATCATCTGCTCTCCTTGTTGAGCAGATTGAGCCTGAGAGAGAAGTTGATACTCTCGGGCCCCGCTCTACTCCACAAAGCACTCCATAAGATAAGCCCAGAGCTCTGCCGTAGTAGTAAATGTGACCAGGTCAGCTCGAAGTGAGCGGTCAACTGAGGCAACCGGAAACGTCCGGACACAACGATCACGTAGGTTCCAGGTGTTAGAGGACCCTGCTTCAGAGGAATCAACAGGAGTAGGTGTAGAACCATTAAGATACCCATACAGAGCTCGACCGTTCAGGACACTCCGGGCGGTGGCAGACCATGCAGTCCAGTCAGCAATCGTGACCAAGGGAAAGTCAGTCGAGACACGAAGGAAGTCTCTTGTCTACTCAAGTTGTGTCATCGAGAACTGTACAGAGGTCGTCTGCACAGGAGTCTCCATCGACGATTGATCTGAAGAAGTCATCGAGAGCTGCAGAAGACGCAGACTCGGTCGGCAGAAAGACGCGCTACGTGGCGCGGGTAGCAAGGAGTCGGCAAGCAAGGACTGGCCGGCGGAAAGACCGACAGGATTGCAGAAAAGGTCGACGGATTGCAAGAGGCCGGTAGCGGGCTGCAGGAGGGGATGACGGAAGACCGACAGGCTGCAGGAGGGTCAACGGATAGTCGACGGGCTGCAGGAGGACCGACGGCAGGTTGTAGGAGGTCCGACGGAGGGCTGGCAGGCTCAGGCGGCTGCAAGAGGGGCTGGAGGATAGTCGGCGGGCTGTGAAGAGCTGACGACGGGTTGCAGAAGGTCCGGCGAAGGGCTGGCAGGCTGCAGGAGGGCCGACGGATAGTCGGTGGGTTGCAGAAGAGCCAACAGCGAGCTGGAGAAGGTCCAGTGGAGGGCTGGCGGGCTGTAGGAGGGCCTGCAGATGGCTGCAGAACGTCTGACGGTGGGCTGTAGGAGGGCCGAAGGATAACTGGTGGACTGCAGGAAGGGCCGGTGAAAGACCGGCAGGCTGCAAGAGGGCATGCGAAAGGCAGACGGAGGGCCGATCGAGTGCGGGAGAGTCGATCGGGCGCGGGAGTGCCGAGCGTTGGCTCGAACGCAGGGCGCAAGGCAACGGGCTCGTCGTGGGCGCAGGCAAGGTCGCTAGATCGGGGAGGAGGGTAGCGGAAGGGGATGGCGAGGGGATTAAACCCGCTCTGATACTATGTTACCATAATCCTAGGAGGGAGAGAGAGAGAGAGAGAGAGAGAGAGAGAGAGAGAGAGAGAGAGAGAGAGAGAGAGAGAGAGAGAGAGAGAGAAAGAGAGACGGCTAGGGTTTGGGAGAATGACGGACAATTCTCATTAGGGCAATAGCCACGAATATATAGTCACATACATGTGTAGGGAATGAGTCATGTACACCTACTCATATGTATAACCTACAATATACATTAACAAAATGATTATCTGATAATCGTGCATAGATGAAGTCTCTACATTGCCGTACACTTTTAGAACGAACTTTACCATAGGTGGATGCCGCGTGAGAAATTTCAAAGATCTTGGATCTATTTATATAAACTGCTTGTTCTACTTATTATGCATAAGCCATCTTTGGGCTGTACACTATACTCACATATTAACCCTGCACTCATCAGTCACCAAAATCTAAGACTTTGGGGATGCTGTACTCGCATATTAACCCTGCACACACTCAATGCTTCCAAATCCACCCTTATTTCAGTGCTATGCTTAATTTTATTTCAGTAAAACTTGACTTTTTAAAAAAAATATCTTATCTCGTGCGTCATGTCTTTTTAAGCAATAAGGTCACCAAATCCACTTACACCGGAAAAAGCCACCATATAGACAAACTTGGTTATTCATAGCATCCATATTAATTTCTACATACAATTTCTAGCACTTGAATATGTCTCACACCCTCATCCTCGACTTAGGCTACTACACTGAACTTGTATCCTACTCTGATGTATTGTTTATGCGATTTTGTCTAAAGTGTCTTATTGTCCAACAAATATATTTAATTTAGTGCGCACAAATGTAGAATTTGTATAAATTTTAATATATGGGACCATCAGAATATCTTTTTTTTTTCGTTCCAAAGGTGCTTCTACTATGTAAGGTCTGGATGTTTTCTCGTTTTAGGTAGTCCGGAATTGTTTTCCTTACCATGTATATTTATTTTAAATAGATATGCTGGTAGCATGATGGAAAATGATTTTATAAGTGTTTGTACTTGTACATTCCTTTATCCATAATTGCCTTCCATAAATATGACATTTCAGTCATGTTTGGAGGCATTTTGTTTGTGTGTTTGTATTTTTATTTTGAAATTTATGGCTGTGTTTATCACTTAAGATCATTGCTTGTGGCCCGTTGTTTATCATGACTCTTTGCCTAAACTTTACTATTTAAATACTTGTCACATTTGAGGCTGTGCAATAGTTATTTACTACATTTTTCATAAAAAAGTGATACTTTCTACTATATAACATGATATATTATGGTACTGCATGTTTGTTTTGCAACACAAAATTCATTTCGATCCTCTTTTAAAATTTTCTCAATCATCTGCTGCTTGTTTCTCCCCAATTCATAGTAATATGGTGCAGCTTTAACCTTTTGTGTTTTTGTGGAAGCTACTGAATAAGTTCCTCTTACCAATCGATTTATGTAACTAACTATAGTTATTTGAAATTCTTTCTTCAGTATTCAGTCTTCTCGAAGAATTTATGCTTAAAGCTGATTATGTATCTATGATTCCTGTGAAAGGTAATTATTTCTGCGAAGGAGGAGCAGGATGCTTCGATTTCTCCCGCTATGGATGGTCTTCTAAGGGTTCATAAACATGTAGTTGATGGCTCAGGTGGGGAAGGCAATCATGCTCCACCAAGTTCTGGTAATATGGTACCAACAAGACTACTAGTAGCAGCTACACAAGCAGGAACCCTGATTGGAAAACATGGAGCAACCATAAAATCAATTCAAGAAGCTTCTCATGCTGCTGTCCGTATTCTCGGTATGGTTGTTCTAATCCTTCTTTCTCCATTTCCTTTTGTTTGTAGTGGGCCACATATATCTACCATGTTGGTTTTTGTTCTACAATTATTTACATCACGCTTGCTGTATCATCCCTTTTTTCTTTCCAAGATAGTACTTCGTTGTTGAGACTACTGTTGCAAAATTGTTATTCTTATGTTTTCTTGCATCGAATCATTGGTAATGCATATATGCAAATCAGGGTTTTAAGTTTCGATTGATACCGGTATGCACCGGCTGGTACATACTAGTTTTCATGGACCGAAACCAATATGACTCCCGGATCCGATGCCTAGCTCGTGCCAACCTATATCAGTATGTATTGGTCCGTGCTGGCCCGTTCAATCCGGTACCGGCCAGTCCAACCGGTACCCACAAGGTTTGGGTCAATTATTATTATCTCTTCTTCCTTTTCCGTTCTTTTCTTCACATGTGCAAAATTCTTCACCTACAAGAAAATTTAGGCATCAATTTGATATTACAACATATTTTATGGTAATAAATCCTGCATGAACACACAATTATTCTGATTGTGGGTGGCATTCAAGACTTTACAACATCTGGAAATCATCAAACTAGAACACTTCGAATTTTCTGGAGATCAATGGAAGTTTCAATTACATAGATTTCCGTAATCTTTCTTGATTTGGAGATGTGCTATCCACAGATTGTTCCAAACATGAAAAATAATTCTTCTCTCATCATTGGAAAAACATCAGAACTCAAATCTTTGGTAGCTGAAACTTACCACCAGCCCTCAATTAGTGTTTCGAACATAATGCCAATCATCCAAGACACAAGTCTGTAGCTCGTGCGATGCGAGCAGCCACAACCTCATTGATGCTGCTCGTTCATCGCCATCGCCATCGCCATCGCCATCGCCATCGCCATCGCTCTCTCTCTCCATCTATTATTGCTACCCGTGAGTGTGGGAAGTTGTTGCACCGCAACCGCACTTTGCCACCCACTCCTCCCCACCGCACGTGCTCTCTACCCATCTCTCTCCTCATGTTCCATCTCTCTCTCTCTCTCTGTCTCTATCTCTCGCGTTCTCTCTCTCTCGCGCTTTGGGAAATGGGTCAAAGGGTCAATGGACATGTGAATAGTAATAGGAGAGCGTACCATTACTGTTCACGAGACACTGGACTGGGGACAGGTTCATTGTTCCTACAAAAAATGGGACCATTTCCCATTATAGAGTGCTATAGATAGTTTACGAGCAAGAGCCCATGGGTACTACAATCTTCTTTGATATGACAAGCAAGAACTTGTCCAATAGTTGGAGGGCATGTTGGTTTGATATACTCCATCGATCCCTTTCCGCCATGTGAAAAAGCATGCTATGTGAACTACATTAACACGAAAGATCATTATCATATTGAGAACATCTGCTATAATGAAATCATGACCTATATAATCATTGTTTTAGGTCCATCAAGGGATATAGACTACACCTTCGGGTAAGTGAAGATGTTCATAAAGGAGTCAAGGCTTGCAAATGGTGATATCCAAGATTGTGGGTGTAGGATTACACAAGCATAATATTGAGATCGACATATTTAGAGACGTAGAGCAAGATCCTCATGATGAAACCGTGTAATGTAACTACTAGTAGGGATAGATTGGTCACATTGTGTCTTTGTATTTGTCTTATGTATCTTAGTTATAGTTCCATATTTATATTATTTAGGTTCTTACATCCATTTTAATGTATTTGCACATATACTCGCAGTGACTCTAAATAAAATGGTAGTTACATCCCTTGAAAGTTGCCACTGCAAGTATATGTGCAAATACATTAAAATTGATGTAAGAACCTAAATAGTATAAATATGAAAATTAGGTCGTGGAAGTTCGAAGCGCGATTAGGTCGTAAATACTATTTTATTTAGAGTCATATATTTGTTTTAATGAATACGATTGGTTTGTTTAACAGTCTGAAATAAATCTAGTTTCATAGCTTGAACTAGATTAGCCTATATAGGATGGAGGTTGGGTGCATAGCTAGGAAGCACTGATGCGGGTACGGGGACACGGGTACGACACGACACGGGTACGCCGACACGGCAAATCCTAAAAAAAGAGGACACGGGTACGGCGGGGACACGGCAAAATAAATTAATATATTTTTTAATATTTTATGTGCAGTTATAATTCATATATATTTCAATAACAAAAAAATTATCCCGTAGAAAACAACTAAAATGAAAATTTTATGCATACTCCAATCGACAAGCGAGAGTCGAGGACCTCGAGGTCCTCAATACACATAAGTAGAGATAGACATTAGACAACCATAAGTTCCATATTTCCATAATTCAACAACCAAAAACATCCAAAAGCACCAAAAAACAAAAAGAAACACATGATAATGAAGATTAAGCATCCATGTTCACATCATCATCTCCATCAAGAAATATCATGGCCTCCAAATCCGGTTCATCAAGTGAGAGCTCCGCAATCTCAAGCACACCGGCACCATCAAGTGAGTCAAAGCTATCCCCTCCTACATCCCACATCTTGCTTTCCCCTTCATGATAGTTTGGACTTTTCCTTGATAAGAGCCGTAGATTGTTGTGCACATAGACCAAATCTTCTTCTCGTTGTGGAGCCATCTTATTTCGTTTCACTGAATTGATAAATGCATAAGTGCTCCAATTTCTCTCACAACAAGAAGATGAGCAAGGTTGTCCAAGTAGTTTCAATGCCAAGCGTTGAAGTTTAGGGGCAACATCTCCATGCACAGCCCACCATAACTTAGGATCCATTACCCCTCTATCATGCAACGAGCAAGGTTTAAAATCACGGTATCAGTCGCGGTATCGGTCGGCCCTGAACCGGTATGTACCGGTTGAGAAAAAAAACCTTAAAAAAACCAAAAAAACCAAAAAAAAAAAAAATTAACCTGTCGGTACCGGTCCGTACTGGCCGTACCGGTCGGTACCGGCCTGAACCGGCCGATACGGACCGGTACGTACCGGTACCGGCCTGAACCGGTCGATACGGACCGGTACGTACCGGTACCGGCCGATACAGACCAGGTATCGGGATCGGATGCAGTACCGGTCTCGAACCGGCCAAAACCGGTACGTACCGGCCGGTACGTACCGGTATCGGCCGAGTTTTAAAACCCTGGCAACGAGTCGCTCCTCTGCATTTGGAAAGAATTTTTGCATGCATGCCTTTCTTTCCTTAGCAATCTCCGCATCTTGATGCGGTGATAGTCGATTTGTAGCACCACTTAGCCATTCATGGCTATAATATCTACAAAAACAAGTTAACAAATCTAATCAACAATGAATTATAAATAAAAATATTCAATAGCAATAGAAATATTAGCCCATTAGATTTAGTTACCTAGGATTCAACGAATGCGCCATGCAATGTAGTGGTGTACTGCTTTTGTTCCATCTATCAACCAAGATATTGTGCACTACTATGTAGAAGGATGACTCCTCGTCTTCTTGCTTCTTCTCATTTCGATAGATGGCAGTTTTCATATTCTCAATCATTGTATCCCACATATCATAGACTAGGTGGGGGCATGGTCTATCAGTGTCCGCTAATCTCAGCATATCATATATAGGATCTGTAAAGGAGAGGATGTAGTCAACCTTATCCCACCACAAGTCATCAAGGACTTTCTCTTTCACAAATTGTGCTTTCCCCACATCCTCGTCTCTATACATGGACCATTGATCACTAATGACCATGTTTTGGAGACCTTTCTTGATAAGCTTGAACCTTTTCAGCATCACCACCACCGAGGCAAATCGGGTATCTGCAATTGATAGCATCTTCAGCTTCACAAATTTATTGAAAATTGTGAGCCTCATTGAATGATTCATGATAAAATTTTTAATCATCGAAGCATCCCCAGCGACAATGGTGATCCAACTGCATTCATCATATACTATCTCATTTGCCTCGGTATTTTTTGCAGCACATATATTTTTAAGGGCGAGGTTGAGGGTATGCACCACGCATGGTGTCCAGAAAATGTGGGGATGTGTGGCTTCAACAAGTAAACCCACCGCACGACAAACTGGAGCGTTGTCCGTGATAACTTGGACAACATTTGCAGCTCCAACCTCCTCTATGGTTTTTATGATCAAACCAGCAATGAAATGCTTGTCCTTATACTCACCCTCACAGTTCACGGCCTTTAGGAATACAGGTTGTCCTTCTGACACTGCTATAAAGTTGATTAGAGGTCTTCTCTGTGCATCAGTCCAGCCATCACTGACAATGCTCACCCCCTTATCCTTCCATGCATTTCTCACTAGTTGCAAAAGCAACTCAACATTTGTCATTTCCTTCTCCAACAATGTTGTCCTCAACATATTGTAGCCGGGCGGCACAAAGCCACCAAGGTTGCTATTACAAGCCATGGTAAAAGCCTTCATATAATGGGGATTTCTAGCTAAATGAAACGGCAAGCCACTTGTGAAGAACATACGAGCTATCTCCGCTTGTAAGTCTTCTCTAGCACCAACATTGAAGGCCTTCTCAATCGCCGTATTTCCAACCGCCTTTCTTTTTCGCGGATCAAATGCTTCTTGCCTAAACGAAGATGACCGTGTACTGCTTCCTCCAACAGATGGCAAAGGTACTTCTTTGGGCATAGTCTCCTTGCCCTTCAATTCTGCTTGTTCCACTTCTCTTTTCATTTTATTAATTGCTTCGGTAGTCACCTTGCTACATTTTCCGAACCCAAATCCAGTAATTTTCAACAAGTGTGCCTTCAATCTAGTATATGATCATGTGTAGGTACTCTTGCAGAAATTACATTCAAATTTAACATTTCCACCACCTCCCGAAGCTTTCTCAACCCTTGTTACGTACTTCCACAACGGCTTTGTCTCGTCATCTCTTGACCCACCAATGACACCACTTTCAACAGCAGGTTCAGAGCTAGAAGTCGCGACAGAACTTGATGTGTTCATTGAAATTCCTAACATGACAATAATTTACTTAACAATATGTAAAGATGCAACTAACAATATCAATATGCAAGTATGCAACTATACGAGCAACTGGAGAAGCAAGACTAGCAAGTTCAAGTAACTAATCTAGAGTAACTAATTAACAACTACTAATTAACAAGTAATTAACAATTAAGAACAAAAAATCTACTGTTTTTTAAGGAAAAAAACTAACAATTTTTTATTTTTGAATGCATAAACATTAATCCATATTCCATAGTCATATTTTTGAAAGAATTACCTAGACATATTTTTTTATGAAGCCCATAAATTAACTACAAACAGTGAATCAGTCTATAGTTTTTTTGTTTTTAAATGCATGACATGAATCAGTCAATGATTGATTCATGACTATGCATTAAAAAACAAAAATTCTTAAAAAAAAACATTCTTAAAAAAAAAAAAACTCACTATTATGTAGAAAAAAAAATCCGCAGTTTTTTGTTTTTGAATGCAAAAACATGAATCAGTCATGAGTCATGACTGATTCATGTTTTTTGCATTCAAAATAAAAAATTCTTCAAAAAAAAAAAAACATTCTTAAAAAAAAAACTAACAATTTTTTTGTTTTTGAATGCATAAATAGGTGAGAAGGAAGGAGAAGAGGATGAAGTAGGAGCAGAGGATCAAGCAGGAGCAGAGGAACAAGAGGAAGAAGAGAAGAAAGAGAATCAGGAAAAAGAAAAAAAAAAGGGAGGAGAAGAGGATCAAGCAGGAGCAGAGGAACAAGAGGAAAAAGAAGAGGATCAAACATGAGCGGAGGAACAAGAGGAAGAAGAGAAGAAAGAGAATCAGGAAAAAGAAAAAAAAAAGGAGAAAGGAGAGGAAGAGAATCCAGTACCTGCGGCGAAGTCGGCGGCGAGTTCGGCGGCGAGGTCGGCGGTGAGATCGCCCGATCTCGAGCAGAGCAGAGGAGAGGGGCTAGGGTTTCTCGCGCTGAAATGAAGGCCGGGCCGTCGGGGGGGTGGGGGTTATTTAGTTAGGGTCGGGTTGGGTCGGGTCGGGTACGGAATTTAAAACAAACCGATTCGGATCCGTCCGTGTCCAACCCGAGTCCGGCCCGTGTCCAGCCCGTGTCCGAGGCCCAATTCGATTTAAACCGTTCCGAGCCGTGTCGGGCCGTGTCGGACACGTGTCCGGGCCGTGTTGGAGCCGTGTCCGTGTCCGACACGTGTCGGACACTGGTACGGGTAGGCGGGTGAAGTGTCCGTGCTTCCTAGGTGCATAGTTACCAAGTTGGAAAAAAATCGGCTAGGGGAAAAGTCGGAAAAATCGGGAAAGAGTTGGAAAGGTAGGGAAAGAGTCGAAAAACAAACGGTAGAATTTTAGAACATATTTATATATAGATGTTACAATACATGACGAGATTAAAACGCAATTAATTGGAATTAAAACATAAAAATCGTGATTTTTTTTCAAAAATCGGGAAACTGTCCCTTAGCGAACGTTTACTGAAGAAGTCATGTTTTAATAGAGACTTTTCAAAAAATTGGAGTTTTTGGTAGCAGAGGTTGGGTGATGTAGTTCGTTTGTGAAGATGAATTGAATTTCCTTTTCTTTTTCTTGGTAGATAGATTTTGTCATATGCTTTTGGACTTGAGATAGATACACTCGGCTTTCCCTATTCTCTTCTCCATCTTCTCTTGCTCTTTTTCATTTTTGCTTTTTCGTTTGTGCATAATTTTTTCCCCAGAACTTTTTCTGCGCCATTCGTTTGTACGCACGAGCATGTTAATAAGCTAGGAAAGGCAAGGACATATAATAGGACCAATAGCAACAAACGTCATTCTTAATACTAATTCATGAGCGAGTTATGAGTTTGATGCAAGTATTTGATGTAGGTGGTGAATGAGACGTAGAATTCCTGGATACAGTTTGAAGAAAAATCAAATTATCTGGAGTACTTCGTAAAATTACTTGCCCTTATAAAATTTTAATATATTATGGCTATAATTCATTCCGGGGATATCTTGTTGAAGTTTATAGATTTCAAGTATTGTGCGTTGTAATTAGTTATGTATTCGTTACATACAGTTTCCCTTGAGATGTGAAAAGTAGATGTTTGGAAATTTTAGGCTTGTATTGACTGGTGGTTGAAGCATTCTTACCTTCTACGGTATACGGTTATAACAAATGTAGACATATTGATAGTATCAAGGGGATTGTCTTTGCCATTTCTTTTTCATTTTCGAAAGTAGTGAACTCATGCTGACAACATGCTACCAATTGATGATCATAAAGTTCCCAAACTATGCGAATCATAAGCTTAAGGCTATTGAAACCTTACTGGATCGAAAGGGGCGATAGAGCATAGCTACTTTGTGTTGTTTGTGGCTATAAGCGAACTTTCCTTTCATTACATGTCTCAGTTTCCTCTCATTTGGAACATCCACTAATCAAGACCAGTGAAACACCATATTTGTGGAGTACTTGCTAGAACTACCAAATGGGATAAAATTTGTGTTATGATTTTGTTTTACACAATCTAACACTAGTTTTAATGGATAAAACGGACAAATGATTTTTTTTGATGCAAAAAATCCACAGAAAGAAACAAATGTTTTCACTTTAATGATAGAGGGAGGGAGCGAAGGAGAGTCTGTTATGAGTGAGTTACTCAGATTGTCTATTCATAATTTCTTATAGTTCCAAATTTATTCAACTTCAAATTCAAAATTCTTTCTCCCCACTTGTCTTATGATATAGACACATATTTTAATATTCATGCAATGCACCAATAAAACAACGGCCAAACAGACTTTTCACATCTATTGGGATTGGCCATGGAGCACAACTCAAGGTTGGGAAGGCTCCACATAAGGATCTATTTGATCTTTGCCAACTGTCAACATGATGTTAATCATCATACAAAGTCCTACATTTTTTACTTAGTTAAGACATTAGGAAGTAGGGGAAGGGAACAACTTAAAACAAAAAATGCTTTGACTTTTGGTTATGCCAGCTTGCTAGTAGGAAGGTCTACCTTCGATGTCATTTAAGTCTCCATTTTGTTGGAAACATATCAACATGAACCACAAAATGTGGGGTTTTATGGAACTTTTTTTGGCTTCGTTAAATTAGATTGGTAAGACTCCTAGAAATCTAAGAAATGAATATATGAAGAACAACTAAAAGTCTAAAACCAAACTGCCCTGTTAGATGCAACCAAAAACACTAGGGTGTATTTGGATGTACCAAAAAAGATCATGAGATTTTTTATTTTGCATTTTTTTTGATATGCAAGTTACCAAATTGGTATTTTGGTGTAGCGTGAAATTCAAAGATTGCCTAAGTTCATGAAATTGGAAATCTCTACTCAAGAATTTTCCAAATTCACTTCCCCTCCCTCAATTTTTTTCTAATAACAACCAAACATATTAATAAAAAAACTCACAATTTAAAATTCTAAAACTTTAAATGTAAGAAAAATAAAGCATCATGATATTGAAAGTGAAATTCATGCAAGTGCAACCTATGACAAAAAGATATCACTACTAGCGAAACATGCCATACACATAACAAAAAATGTATTGAATTCTACCTTCTTTGAGTTGTTGACTTACAACTCTTTTAAATCCATTGAAGAGTAATGTATGTTATTGTCTTTCATGTTTTTATAATGCCCATTTTCTTGTTAATAAAGTTATTTTTGATATCCACATATTATGAGATTGGTTAAATATCCTATGTTCTCCATTATCACCTTATGACTCTTTATTGCCTAAAAGATTAGTCAAAAGACTTAATTGGATGCCCCTGACTCCGTGTGGTGTCTTTTTTGAGTTGTATCTTCATTTTTATGGGTTTAAAGTGGTTATACGGGTTATGCCTTTTTTTTTGACATTTCCAAGCAAGATAAGACTTATTTATAATTTTAGTCAAATGAGGCTTTTATGGAAATAAGTGCTATAAAGGATAAGTATCCACCTAGATTGACTTCCAATAAATTATGTTTCAAAAATAGAATTAAAATAAAAAATGAGAAACCAAACGCCTTTCCCACGAAAAATGGAGTCCAAAATTTCTCTTTACCCATTGGGGACCACCGGCGGGGGAAAAGCGTTCCGTGACTCCTCCCCTGGTGATGAGCCTCCCCCTTCTTCCGTTTGTTGATACAGTACTTAAAGGGGCACAAACAAAACGATATGGATTTAATTAGGAAAGGGAGCTTTATTCACTTACATCTATTCCAGCTCTTACTTCCTTTCTTTCCTCTTCTTAAGAAAATGCACGTTGTTATCAAAATAGACAACATACCAGAAAAGCAAAAAGCTGATGGTAGGTAATCACTAGTCCTACGTGGTTTTGTTCCTGTTTTTTAGTGTTAGATGTTTTTAGTATAGCACAAGATTTTGTTGGAGTTAATTGGTTTCTTGTAGACAGTTCATCGAACACTTGAATGGCCCAATCTGGTCTATAGGGGCAGCAAGCAAGCAGATCAGATTTTTTATAACAATTTTCCTAGTTTCTAGCCTGCCTAGCCTCTGATACCACGCAAAGGCGTAGTTTGTGGGGGGAATTGTGCCTAGTAAATTGTAAAGCCTTATGATGCACTTTCGGAGGGCGAGCACCAAGCTTTCATTTCTGTACAGAACAGGGCATCAAGCAAAACAAAGATGGCTTTGCTCTCAAATTGATTTTTGTTCTAAATTAGTTTATAGATTTTATTGCCACTCTGTAGGGACTTGTAATTAATCATAGATAATATGAATTCGAGCATTAACAAACCTAAAATATAATCCACAATGCACATATTTGTCAAAAGAGTTAGGCCCACAAGTTAGATCGAGATACTCTTCGTTGTCTATCCATATATGCTCAAATAAGAAGTAACCTATATCTGAAACATTAATTCAGCAAAAATCAGTGAAGCCAATTCTAAAAGGAGTATACCGTGAAGGAACTACCGGCCTTGCCTCGAATGTCTCCCGATGAAACAGCAGCCCTCGAATAGTACCCGACCATTCCTTGAATGTCTCCGGCGAAATGTCAGGTGTCGATTAGTACCCAAAGATGGGATGTAAAGGCAGTGGAGAATGAGGGTGACAAAGAAGAGTGTGATCACAAGATAGATGATGTAAATGAGTACTTGTTATTTTCTTTTCCTAATTCATCCTCCATGTTCCTTTTATTTGATGTTGGGGCCCTTAAATAAGTGTGAAACATCGTTTAAAAATCATATCAGAATTCAAATAAACAATTGAATTCCAAAAAAAACTCCAAAACAATCAACTGAATTCCAAACCAAACTCCAAAACATTCATACTTGCGGAACCTTGCTGCAAATATTTGTTTTGCACAAAAACACTTCTCAAAATTTTAAATAACGGGCCTTGCAGGGATAAATTAAAACTTCGCAAAGAAATTGGGGTAGATTTTCGGTCCCCAATTTCTTTGCGTAGGTTTAATTGCGAAAAGAATCAGGAGCTTTTGTGTAACTAAGGGGGTGTTTGGTTTGGCTATTTGCTTATAAGTAGAACTGTTTTTATAAGAACTTATTAAAAAGTTCTGCCAAAAAAAGCTCTTATAATATGCAAAGTCGTTTGGCAACTCTGTTTAGATAAGCTCTTAAATAAAAAAGTGTGTTTGGTTAACCTCTCTTTTATAGCGCTTATTTTGGGGGTAATATTGTCATAATTTTGGGGCGGAGGAGGTCTCACTGTAAATCTCCTAGCAAACGAGGGGCGTAGGAGGTCTTCGGAGGGGGCGGATTGCGGAGGAGGCGGAGGAGGGCGGACTGTGGAGGAGGGCGGACTACGGTAGAGTGTAAATTGAGGGCGGACTGCGGAGGAGGAGGGCGGACGAGGGGCGGAGGAGGGTTGACGAGGGGCGGAGGAGGTGCAGACGAAGGGCGGAGGAGGGTGGACAAAGATCGAAGGAGGGGGGACTGCTGAGGAGGGTGAACGAGGGGCGGAGGTGCAGACGAGGGGGCAGACTACGGACGAGGGCGAACAAGGGGCGGAGGAGGTGCAAATTGCTGCAAATCGCGAGGGGCAGACGAGAGGCGGATGAGGGGGCGGACTGCGGAGGTCTTGCTGCAGATCGTGAGGGAGAGGAGCGATATATTTTCCTCCCGAGCAGCTTCGGAGTGGATAAGTCAAAGGTAAAAACAATTTATGCCCTCTGTAATTTTATGATAAGTGAGGGGCTCAATAGTCCAAAAAAATGCTGTGCGAATAAGTGCAAAAAGTCATTTTCAAAAAAGCTTCGGTCCGATTGCTTCTAAAATAAGGAAAAAAAGAGTTATCTCTTAAAATAAGCACTGTAAAAAAGTACTCGACCAAACAGGCTTTTTGGATAAAAAAGTACTTATTTATCAAATAAGTCCAATAAGCATTTAAAACCAGCCGAACCAAACGCCCCCTAATACTAAAATATTGAGACCTGTCAGAGGAAATTCGACTTATTATGGTGATTGTTTTTAGCCATCATCCCCTTATTGTTTTATATTGTACAATATCTAGCTCTAATATCTTGAGATGGTGTTATATTCTCATGCTAGGTTTGAATCTCTGCAGATGACCTACCTCCCGTTGCTCTGCAAGATGACAGGATTGTTGAGATACAAGGAGAACCCACTGCAATGCATAACGCTGTGGAACTAATTGCAACTCACTTGCGCAAGTTTCTGGTTGATCGTAGTGTACTTCCTTTGTTTGAAATGAATGTAAGTCTTGTTTCGATCATACATTTTGGTGCTGGTATTGCAAATTAAAGGGTTAACTTCGATTTGTATAGATGAAGCATTTTAGTGTTGGATTTTTTTTTTTAACTACACATGTTGAACTGACCGGCTCTGCAGATATCAATGCAACATCCATATATGGAGCAGAACATGCCACCGCCTCAACCTTGGGGCCATCAAGCACTTCCTCTGAACGGCGGTGGTCCTGGTTATGGGGGCAATCCCCAGTTCATGCCTCCACGGCCGCATGATAATTTTTATCCTCCACCTGAACTTCCTCCATCCGAAAAGCCGCCGCATCATGGTATATCTACATATGGACGGGATGGGCCACCCATGGGAGCCTATTCATCGGCCAATCAACAACCGCCGATGGTATCCCAGGTACGCGCTGTAATTAAGTGCAAATGGCAAGCCAACTTTGTTCCCTTTAGATTTTATTTTTTAAATATTACGTCTGGCCTCCAACAGGTTACACACCATATGCAAATCCCACTTTCATATGCCGATGCTGTAATTGGGACAGCTGGTGCGAGTATCAGCTATATCCGTCGTACCAGTGGTGCGGCCATAACTATACAGGAAAGCAGGGGTGCTCCTGGAGAAATGACTGTTGAGGTCAATGGGAGTGCTACGCAAGTTCAAACTGCTCAGCAATTGATACAGGCATTCTCCTTCCCCTTTTGTTTTGGTCATATTACCTCTTTTTTGTACTTTCTCTTTTGCTTACGTTCCGAACATCCAGTCTTTTATACCCACAAATCTTTGTTGAGTTTGTTCTTATTTTGTTACACCCATTCTAGTACTAGTAAGCATGCTCTCTATGGTTAAGTATGCTTCTTTGTATCAAGGTTTGATAATTCAAGTTCGGGTCGAACTGAGCAAAAACCGAATCGGTTCAGGTTTGTTCGGTTCGGCCTAAAATATTAGAAGTTGGGAGGAAATTTTTTCAGAAATCCAGATTTGATTCAGCCAAAACTGGCTTTATTCGACTGAATTAGGTCCAACTTGGCGTTGTTGGAAGCTGATTCAGTCGAACTGGATCGAACAAGGGCGAATTGGATCCGAACGAGACAGGACCACATCAGAAAAAGGTCGAACTGGTGAATCGAATCTGAATCACAACATACTTGGGGGGGTGTATTAGAAAAAAAAAGAAAGAAGAAAGAACCGGTTCGGGTTCGGGCCAACCCTTTAACCATTCTTTGCATTCATCTGAATTGCATAATTCAAATTTTCAGAGGAATTCTTTAATTTGGACACCATAATACACATTCGTTGCTATATACCTTTGTTTTGGTGTAAATTAAATTCTCCACATGGATCAATGATTCATATTGTCAGCTGTTCTTCTCTGTTCCTTGCCTGGCTGACTGAGACCATTGTTGCTGTGGCTGCAGAACTTCATGGCCGGAGCAGCAGCAGCAGCTGCCCCACCGGCTCCCGCTCCAGGGCCAAACCCAATGGCCCCTGCGGATCAGGGCTACGGCTCGTACCCAGCGCACGGACACATGTACGCCTCCCCACCAGTCAACGCCGGACCAGCTGCTCACACCGGCGGGGGATACGGTTCTGCTTACGGGGCCAGCTATGGATATTAGACAAGTCTCAGTGAATTTGAGAGAGAGGAGAGCTTCTCTTCATTGAGATGACCATGAACTCACTTGGGCCTGTCCTGTTAAAGACATTTTTGGCAGCAGAATTTGTTATGCTATGCTAACCTAGCCTTAGCATCTGCCATTTGATTTCATGTTGGTTACTGTACACTAAGGTTTACTTGTCTATTTGGCTTAGCTGCAGATTGACCTTGCCCCCCCAGTTAGTTGGGGTAATTAAAAAAACACCCCCCCTCCCCTAGTTTGTTGTGTTACCTGTAAGTCCAATATATAGGATTGAGAAAAGGCTCAGGACAACTAATAGTTTTATCTAAGTCTACCTAGACAGAATCAAAATAGTTTTAAGGGTTATGCTCTCCCACTGTTTTTGCACCGAACAATCCTTTACCAACAGCTTAGGATGTGATTTTTTAAATATAAAAAATATCCATTGGGATCCTTTTACATTAATTAATAGTATATGATTTAGGAATATATTTTTTTGACGGAAATATTGGCTTGGGTTGTTACAATGATTTCACTGTAGTATCTACAGTGAATTTATTGTAGATGCTACAATGATTTTTTACCATGGTGGTTATAAAGACTTTCTTACAGTAAATCAGTGTTGCAATATGCAAATAATACTCAATATAATTGGTAGAGTATTATTTTGTATATTTGAGTACCATTTAAAACCACTACAATGGCTACAAAGATTTTTGTCGTGGATGCTAAAAGACTTTCCTATAGTGAAATCACAGTAGCAATGTTACTCAATTATATGCAAATAATACTAAATTTAATTAAGTATTATGTTGTATATTTGAGTATCATTTTAAACCACTTAGGGATTTAGAGTAACTTTTTTTATAGGCTAATTATCATTTAAAATGATACTCAGTGCTATAGTGATTTCATTGTAGGAAGTTGGATATCATTTTCATATAATTGAGTATCATTTTAAATAAATGTAGCAGCTATAGTGAAATCACTGTAGTGGTACAGTGAAATTACTTATTTATATGAAATGATATTTAACGCTCCAATGATTTCAAAGTAGGAAATTAAGTATTATTATTATAAAATTGAATATTATTGCTACAATGATTTCACCGTAGCAAAGTTTTTTTAGCAGCCTTGGTGAAATTACTACAGCAGCTACAGTGATCCCCCTATAGGCAATGACAATTTGATAAATATGGTAACTTATCCTGGCTATTTTAGTCTTTTAGTAATTAATTGAGCCGTTGCATTTTAAACGGTGAAACATGGATCTGGATTAAGTGGAAAAAGTTGTTGAGATCTATCCTAAAACGAAACTGTTAAAAAAGACTAATTGTTATCTGCCCTATTAAAAAATTCCTCCTCAGGTACAGATTGTTACCCCCCCCTCTCTCTCTCTCTATCTCTCTCTCTCACGCACGAGCGAAATTATGGCTTATTTGTGGGTGAGCTATCGATCTTTGAAATGTTCCGTACAAAGAACTTTTATGGAGAACGGGATCTAGGGCTTCAGGTAAACCTATGGATCTATTTGTGGGTGTGCTATCGATCTCTCAGCAAGCTATGTTTCAGTGTTGATCTCTCGACGAGCTATGTTACTGAGTATAACGACATTGACCCATAAGCTTATGAGTGGTTTATTATTATTATTATTATTGTTTGTGTGGAGGAGGATTTCGACTGTTGTACGTAACCCCCCTCCAACAGTCGATTAAAGGTTTGACCCTTCGAGATGTGGTGTGCTTCGAAGCGTTGAGTTGAATATCTGATCGAACCTTTGTTTGGTAGATCGGCTAGGAGATTGATGTCTTAATGACTTTGAGTTGAAACTTTCAATATGCAAACAGAGAGATATAAGCAAGGTATGATCTCGGAGTTCAGCCGAAGCCTACGTCTCCGTGCTATAGGGAACAACCCGAATTTACTAACTCTTTGTTCAAAGTGACATCGACAAGCCGAGTGTCACTGAAGTATCACTGATCTCTTCAGAGACAAGAAGAAGATCGAGGGAAATGGAAGATCGAAAGCTGGGATTCCAGAGCTCTGGGTTTTTGGATTATGCTCTCTGGTTTTTTTATTTCCATCTGTCTGCTATTTATAGGATTTCCTGAGAGGAAAAAAAATCGGGGCAAATGGCGGTTTCTGCTGTCGTATTTGGGGATCCTCCAGGCAGGGCTGGTGGGTCCCGCTGTCGTCTCTGGGATCCCCCAGGCAGGCCTGGTGGATCCCGCTGTCGTCTCTGGGGATCCCCCAGGCAGGACTGGTGGGTCCCGCTGTCGTCTCTGTGGACCCCTCAGGCAGGGCTGGTGGGTCCCGCAGTCGTCTCTATGGACCCCTCAGGCAGGGCTGGTGGGTCCCGCAGTCGTCTTTGTGGACCCCTCAGGCAGGGCTGGTGGATACCGCATTCATCTCTGTGGACCCCTCAGGTAGGGCTGGTGGGTCCCGCAGTCGTCTCTGCGAACCCCCCAGGCAGGGCTGGTGGGTCCCGCAGTCTGTGGGGCTTCTTGCCAAAATTTGCACCCACAGTTACCCCCTCCAAGTTAGCTAGAGATTCTCCTGGCTGACTTGGATTCTTGGTGCAAAGGTCTACCCCCTGTCAAGAGTACATGTCTTTTTGAGTATTGGTGTCTGCAAAGAAGAGTTGCTGAGTCAATTCACAATTTTTGAAGAGTTGATTTAAACTGATCGGTCAAAATTGACCGATCGATCGATTTTGACCGATCGGTCAAGTTTGATCGATCGGTTAAAATCAACCGGTGGAGCCCGATCCAGTAGAAATTTGACCAATCGGTTGAATTTGTCCGATCGGTCAAAATTGACTGATCGGTTAAATTCAACCGGTCGAGGTTGAGGCGATCGGGCAAAAAACTAAGTTTTTTGCCCGATCCAGTGGAAATTCAACCGATTGGTTGAATTTGCCCGATCGGTCAAAATTGACCGATCGGTTAAATTCAACCGGTCGAGGTTGAGGCGATCGGGCAAAAAACTAAGTTTTTTGCCCGATCCAGTAGAAATTCGACCGATCGGTTGAATTTGCCCGATCGGTTAAAATTGACCGGTCGGTTAAATTCAACCGGTCGAGGTTAAGGCAATCGGACAAAAAACTAAGTTTTTTGCCCGATCCAGTAGAAATTCGATCGATCGGTTGAATTTGCCCGATCGGTTAAAATTGACCGATCGGTTAAATTCAACCGGTCGAGGTTGAGGCGATCGGGCAAAAAACTAAGTTTTTTGCCTGATCCAGTAGAAATTAGACCGATCGGTTGAATTTGCCCGATTGGTCAAAGTTTGACCGATCGGTTAAATTCAACCGGTCGAGGTTGAGGCGATCGGGCTAAAAACTAAGTTTTTTGCCCGATCCTTTGGAAAATTATATGAACGTCTGTCTGTCGAATGGGCGAAGTCTTGGAACGGCGATCGGTCAAAATTGTCCGATCGGTCAATTTCAACCAGTGGAGGTTGTGGCGATCGGGCAAAAGAGCCTGTTTTTTGCCCGATCCTTTGGAAAATCACCCGATCGTCTGCCTGTCAAACGGGCGAAGTCTTGGAACGACGATTGGTCAAAATTGTCCGACCGGTCAAGTTTGACCGATCGGTCAATTTCAACCGGTGGAGGTTGAGGCGATTGGGCAAAAGAGCCTGTTTTCTGCCCGATCCTTTGAAAAATCACCTGATCGTCTGTCTGTCGCTCGGGTGAAGTCTTGACCGGCGATCGGTCAAAATTGTCCAATCGGTCAAATTTGACCGATTGGACAATTTCAACCGGTGGAGGTTGAGGCGATCGGACAAAAGAGCCTGTTTTTTGCCTGATTCTTTGGAAAATCACCCGATCGTCTGCCTGTCGATCAGGTGAAGTTTTGAGCTGGTGTACTTCCAGGTTCGATCTTTTTTGCTTGAGCCGGCGATTCGCATGGACTGGTGATTCGCTTGGATTGGTCAGTTCGCCTGGACTGGCGGTTCACCTGGACCGGCGGTTCATCTGGTCCGACGCTTCGTCTGGTTCGACGTTTCGCCTGGAAGAGCACTTCGTTCGGACTGATGCCACGTGTCCCTTTCGAAAATACGGCTTTTGATCTGATGATGCCACATGGCGCTTTGATTTTCCCGCCAAATCTCCGGGGTTTATAAGTTCGCTTCGGAGTTCATTTTTACCTCGCGCTCTCAAAAATTTTCGAAGTCCACAGCTTCTATTTCCCAAATTTCATGCTTCCTGTTCTTTGTGCTCTCGACCGATTCAATGGCATCTTCGGGCAGCGTGAAGGTGAAGAACATCGTTCCGTCGAAGAGGAAGGGGAAGGAGAGAGCTGAGGTTTTGCCCAAGCCTATTGGCAGAGGCAAGGGCAAAGCTGCTTTGGGTGTACTTGGCAAGAGACACATGGGAGTGGGCTTTGCTTCTGCGCCTTCCCGGCCAGAGCATATCCCCAAGGCGGACTTTGTGCTGGAGTCGCTAAGGCCATTGGAGGATGAGCCGGTGTTCGAGTACGGGGCTGGCAAGAAGTCCATCGAAGCCAAGAGGGCCAAGTGGGAGAAGCTGCTCAGCTGCTTCACTGAGGGTGCCCACCGTCCTACCCTTGCTGGAGTGCAGTCCGCATTTGGGATTGACAGAAGGGTTGTCTTCACAGAGGTGGCGAGCAAGGAGCAGATAATGGGGACGATCGTCACGATCGGTCAACTCAACTGTGGACTGTGCCTACCCTTGTCGATGTTCGCTGCTCGAGTGTTGAACACTTCGGGCCTTTGCCCCGGGCAGCTAACGGGGAACGCGTGGAGGAACATTTACGCGTTTTGCAGGGTGGAGTCCGACCACCAAGAGGAGCTGCGAGCCTGCTACTCCAGTGTCCCCGAGGATGAACCGGCTCGGATAGAATTGGGCTATTTCTTCTACCACTATAAGTGGGTATCAAGGAAGGATAGCCCGTTCTTCAACCTCCATGGCATCTCCGCTCTCCGCCCGATCACCGATACAGTCTCGTCCGACAAGCTGTACACGGACTGGCCTATCTCCGTCTGGGGAGCGTGGACTCCCTTCTCTGTGCCTGAGGTCCCTCGCTCTCAGGTTCACAAGGAGGTTGAGAAATACACCCCTGGAGGGGAAATGGGCTGGACGTCCGATCGGGTCGGGGCGATCGATAACCTCTTCTTGGAGTTGATCTGCAGCACCAGATCGTGGAAGCAGTTTTCAAACTGCCCGGTCTGTCATGGCAACGCCAACCTGATGCATCGACTGATGGTCCGATATGAAGACAACGATGCCTTGTACTCCGACTATGAGGAGGATCCGGAGACAGGCAAGTTGGTCCGATATATCCGGGCCGAGAAGAAGGTGTACGGGGCGAGGCGACACTCGGGCCCGACCGAGGAGAAGCTGGTGATGACCAGGAGGGGGCAGGTCAAGAAGCGTAAAGTATTGAAGGAGGTGGAGAAGAAGGAAGAGGAGGAAGAAGGGGAGGTTGGAGGCGAAGGAGGAGAAGAAGAGAGAGAAGAGGAGGACGAAATGAGAGAAGAAGAAGAAGAAGAAGAAGAAGAAGAAAAAGAAGAAGAAAGAGAGAGAGGAGGAAGATGGAGGTGAGAAGGTAGGTGATGAGGCCCCTCCTACTCCTCCCGAGGCAATAAAAATCCCCATCGATGAGGCTAAGGCCCGTCAGATGGAGGATATCATGGATGAGGTGGGCGATGGCAAGAAGGTGGCACCTTCCTACCACTTCGAGACCTTGGTGCGCTCTACGCGCATCAGGATAAGATACTCAGGGAGTGATGGGGTTGCTAGCAATCCCACGCCCATTGCACAAGTACCCCCAAGTGGCATCCGCCAGGAAGGGGCTTCGACGAGCGAAGGGCTGGAGGTTGAACAACCGAAGGCTGCTCTTCGACTTACTGCGACCTAGATGGCGGAGGAGACGGCTGCACTTGTGGCCTCTCTTCAACATGTGGGCGAGCAGCGCAAGGAAGGGGAGATCACTCCTCCTCGCGACGTTCCTTCCCTTTACGAAGGGAGGGAGGAAGTCGTGTGGAGGTTGGGACACCCAACCTATCCCTGTTACATCCCCCGTGAAGGAGAGGTCGACCCCCAGGGGTAAGAGCTCTGATCGGGGGAAAGGGAAGGAAGAAGCATCCCGAGTAGGCACTGGAGGTACGTCTCTACTAACTCTTCTCTCTTTTTTCTTTACTGTACTTGGTGTTTGAAATTCTAACTGTTTGAACCTTTGTATTATTTGCAGATACTCCTGTAGGCCCTCCTCCTGCCATGAGAGATCTGGGTGAGGTTGATATCAACCACCCAACAGGAACACTAAGGAAGCTGTGCAACCTTCCTGATGCGTCCTTGGAAGAAGCCTACGACAGGCTTGAAGTAGTGGTAAGTGTATCGATTTTGACCTGAACTTTGAACTGGCCTCTAATATGCTGTTTTTGACTTGTTCTCTATTGCTTGGCAGAACTCCGCAGTTTTGAAACTCACCAGCAGGCTCTTCAGGAAGGCAGGTGAGCGGGGGGCTTCAGCTGAAGTCGCTCGCTTGAACGCCCTCCTGGCGGTCTCGAATGAGGAGAAGGAGAAGCTGCAGGCGGCTTTGTCCGATAGCCAGAAAGCCCTCCGTAAGTAGAAGCTTGAAAGTAAGAAGTGGCTTGCTGACTACACCGCTCGGGGTCATGAGCTTCACGATTTGAAGAACAGGTTCTTCAAGGTGGAGACCTCTGCCCATGATCGTGCCGTGGAAATAAAGGAGCTGAAGGCCTAGCTCGCTGCGAAGGAGGCAGCTCTTGCGGCTAAGGAGGAGGAGCTCGGGCAGACACGTATCGATTGCGAGAGCTTCAGGTCGACTACGAAGAAGGCGATGGAGGCCCTCAGGCAGGCTCATGCGAGTGGCGTCCGTTCTTCCAAGGCGTCTGCGGTGAGCAAGTCTTACGGCGGATCTGAAGGAGACAGGTCACGTGCTCAAAGTGTAGCGAAGCCTTGATGTACTCTTATCTTTTTTTCGTTTTTGTACCTGTAAGACTTGCATATGTAAAAGCTCACTTGTACTTGAAAGTTTTGAGAAATAAAGACTTGTTTTGGATATTGGAATCGAATGTCTCTTGTGTTGAATTGTCTGAATGTTAGTGTTTTGAATTGAATGATTGAATGCTCGTTTAACATTTGCTTGTAAGGGTTCGAGTCGCAACTTGATCACCCAAGCTTCTTAAGCAATCTGGTAATTGAAGGTTGTGTTGTATCACAACCTGAAACCGTCTAACATTTGCCTGTCAGGGGTTGAGTCGCAACTCGATCATCCAAACTTGTTAAACGATCTGGTAGTTGAAGGTTATTTAACATCTGCATGTAAGGGGTCGTGTCGCAACACGAGCTTCCAAACTTATTAAATGACCTGGTAGTTTGAAGGTTGTGTTGTTTCACAACCCGAAACCGTTTAACATCTGCCTGTAAGGGATCGTGTCGCAACACGAGTTCCCAAACTTATTAAATGACCTGAAAATTTGAAGGTTGTGCAATTCACAACTTGAAATTGCTTGAGAACTTAAGTGGACAAGATGGACGTTTGAAAGCAATCTTTATTCAGTACAACGTTTACATCAAGGATAAAACATTTTGAGATGCCTGGCATTCCAAGCTCGTGGTAGTCGATCTCCTTCTGGCGAAATCAAGCGATAAGATCCTTTGCCTTCCATTGATTCGACAATATAGGGTCCTTCCCAGTTGGGAGCTAGTTTTTTGCTACTGTGCTCCTTAGTATTGTAGAAGACTGCTCTGAGGACCAAGTTACCAATCGGGAATTGTCTTTTGCTAATCTTCTGATCGTAGGCTTGCTTGATCTTCTGTTGGTATTTTGCAATACGTAAGGTTACTTGATCACGTAATTCTTCCGAGAAGTCGAGGTCATTAGTTCGAAGTTCGTCATTTAACCCCTCTTGGATCGCTTTAGTCTTCAAAGTGTTAGAGATGGCTTATGTTGGGAGAACTGCTTCCGATCCATATGTTAGACAAAAGGGCGAGAACCCTGTGGATCTTCTCGGAGTAGTTCGATAGCCCCATAGTACTTCTGGTAGGATCTTCTCCCATAGTCCTTTATTGTCATCAAGTTTCTTCTTGAGCAGTCCCAGTATAGCTCTGTTCGAGGCTTCAGATTGACCATTGCACTGAGGGTACCTTGGTGTTGAGTAAAAAAGTTTGATTCCGTTGTTTAGACAGAATTCCCGGAACTTGTCGGAATTGAATTGGGCTCCGTTATTAGCGATCAGAACTTGGGGAGTGCCAAACCTGGAGAAGATGTTATGCCGGATGAACTTAATGACTTCATCATCGGTTTCTCAGAAGAGTGGTACCGCTTCCACCTATTTGGTGAAGAAATCTATGGCTAACAGTAGATACTTCTTCTTGCTTGGTGTTGGTGGGAAAGGACCCAAGAAGTCCAACCCCCATTGATGGAAGGGCCACGGACTTGTTAACTGGTGGAGTTCATCCACTGGGAGATGGATAGCTCGAGCGTGTCGTTGACAAGGCTCGCACCTTTGAACCACTTGGTGAGCATCTCTTGCCATAATTGGCCAGTAGTAACCTTGCAGCTTTGTCTTGGCTTCGAGAGATCTTCCACCTGAATGATTTTCACAGGCCCCAGAGTGAATGTTGATTAGGATCGCCTTCGCTTGCAGGGGACCAACACACTTGAGCAGCATCCCATTGTGTGATCTGAAGTAGAGATCTGCTTCTTGGAGGCTGTAGCATGGAAGTTTCCTTTGAAGTATTCTGGCTTGAATTGGATCTTCTGGCATACTGCCATGTTTGAAGAAGTTAAAGATTGGCTGTCTCCAATCTCCGAGTTCATGCGTTGTGGTAAGATTGAAAGTTGGTCGTCTCCAACCCCCAGATCTTTCAGTAGTGGCAACGATCTGCTGCTCGATGGTGGTCTTGGGTGATTCTTGATATTCGATTTGAATATGCTTTTCTTCGAGTGAGTCTCCGAGTACCGATGCAGCATTAGCTAGAGCATCTGCCTCTTGGTTTTATGCTCTCGAGATTTGGAGGAACTCAATGTTATCGAAGTATTGTTGGTGATGTCGCACCAGAGCTAGGTAATATTGCATCTTCGCTTCTCGTGCGGTGTGTTGGAAACTAATCCGGGTCAGAGGCTCGCAGCGGAAGCGATTTGGCGGTCGAAAGACCGTTCATGGTGCACGTTACACGATTTAAATTTTTCACAGAAACTAATCTACATATGTGTGTATGTGTATGCACGAGAATCGAAAACCCCTAACGGCAATCTAGCGTAATGATTAACTAGCATGGATGCAAATCATAATGCTCGCTAGATCTATATGTTAGATTACACATACCTTTCGTACGGATCTTTTAACCGCGGAGGATTGTCTTCTTTGTCGATGGAGACGGAAGATCGTTCGCGAAGATGCCGACGGTACGAATGGAGATGTTGCCTTCTTGTTCACCCGATCTCACACGATGCACGGAACGTCGCTCTCGGATCTCTGAGTGCCTCCGAAGAACGACCCTTCTCCTTCTTCAGAACTCCACGCGAGGAAGACGAAGTAGCAAGCGGGAAACGGGAGATGAAACGGGAGAGAACTCGAGAGATGAGAGAGAGGGGGGTTCGGTTTCTCTTGTGCATGGGGCCGGCGCCCATAGGTGCCTTTATAGGGCCGGCCAACACCCCTTGGATAAGGATCCAAGGGGATATTAACCCCCTCTCATTATCTCTCCATTATCTCCCTTTTATCTCTCCGCGTATTTATCCGTTTTCCCACTTTTTAGGGCTCGATATTAACCGATTTATCGCCCCATCCCTATCCATATGGCCGGCCCTATAGATGAGGGATTCTTATCCCTACATCATAGGGCCGGCCCTAGTGAGGTGTCCCACCACTAGGTTCGGCCAACAGTGAGGTCCGGCAGAGTGAGGTTTTTACCAAAACGCCCCGACGCCTCATTTTGACCATTTCTAGCGTGCGATACCTAACGGCCATTACTTAAGTGATATCTACTAGTTACTTACTATTAACTGAGGCCACCGGAGGGTGCCTCTAGCATAGTCAACTAGTCAACTCGCAACATACCCCGGTGCATCGCACCTATGCAGCGAAGTTCACTTATGGCTAGGGATTACTACATACGACTCTGTACTAATCCCGGGCTCAACCCTTAGTACTCGTATGTAGTTACGCATCTACCGTGCTCTAGTGCCAAGCACACACGGAGCGTATACTTCTTTCTTCCTCCTGCTTATGGTGTTCCGAGGAGACGGTTCAAGAACCGTACATAATGTTGATAAGGTGGAACCATCAGGGACCGGGGTTCATGGCTTCCAACTCAAGCTCGATCGACACACTACCCGAGTGTACCATCGATCCTCTGAGCTCGAGTTAACCTGCGTAGCCACCCAGAGTGCGACGCAGGCTGCACTCCAATTCACCCAGACTTACTATGTTCTCCATCATACCCCTGCTCTCCGCTCAGTAGTGGTAAACCCGCTGTCCCTCCACTTGATGCCATGATTCACTTCGAGCGGTGAAGACTACCGTCAGACTCGAATGATCATATGACTTGGTTCCTTCCAGGTTGACCTATACATCGTACCTCTGATTACCCCGTCGAGTAATCGAACCCGGTCAACAGTCAAACTGATGACCACCAGGCCTGGGTTTGGTACAGTGTAAGTCACACCAAGGAACGCACCTCCCATCAGGGGTGTGGATGGCCTGCAGGAGTGACACGCTAATGCAACGCCAGCCGGGTAACCCAGTACACCGTGGTTTTGGATCACTGCATATGGACCCTCACACATTGGTGCGCCAAAGCACCACGCAACTGGTTAGTCCATCAGTCGTGGTTCCTCAGGGTTTAGGACCGTTTTACCCTAAGCAGAAACACGGCTTAGTGTACCAGTGTCTGCTCACTGATCTGTACACCGTGTTAGTTCCGTTCAGCCACAGACACTGTGCCTGGTGATGACCATGGTGAAGACATCCCATGAACTGTCATCGCCAACAGCTTAACATGATGAGGTGACCAACCTGATCATAGCTGCGAACTTATTTAGGTTATACGGGACCAATCCACTCAGTCTTCAACTCAGTGGACTACCATATAACCATGGCTCTCTGTTCTCAAAAGAACACGTAACTATGTTACGCACCTATATGCATCTCATATATTAATAACTATCAATCTTTATTAGACCAAAACATAAAGTTTTACAAGCTTAGAACACATCAATCCTAACAATCTCCCACTTGGTCTAGCGAAGCAAAACGGTTTTGACTCCCATCGCGTCCACATGTCGCTCGAATGCCTTGGTAGGTATTGCCTTTGTGAAAGGATCAGCAACATTATCTGTAGATGCAATCTGTGTCACCGCTACTCGCCCTTGCTTTTGAAACTGCCGAATCAAGTGGAACTTGCGCTCGATGTGCTTCCCCTTTTGGTGATGTCTTGGCTCCTTTGCTTGTGCTACCGCCCCACTATTGTCGCAGTAAAGCACAATAGGTAACTGGGCCTCTGGTACGCACCCCAAATCCGTAAGGAATTTCTTGAGCCATACCGCCTCTTTGGCTGCCTCGCATGCTGCAACGTACTCAGCCTCTGTGGTAGAGTCTGCGATGCATTTCTGCTTCACACTCTGCCAACTAACCGCTCCTCCTCCTAGCATAAACACAAAACCTGATGTCGACTTCCTGGATTCCAAATCTGACATAAAGTCAGAATCTGTATATCCAATCGGCGTCAGTTCTTGTCCAGTGTAAACCAACTCATAGTCCCTTGTTCTACGAAGGTACTTGAGTATACACTTCACAGCTGTCCAGTGATCTGGACCCGGATTCGACTGAAACCGACCCATCATGCCTACTGCGAAACATATATCTGGCCTTGTACAATGCATAGCATACATTAGACTACCCAATGCCGAGGCATAAGGTATCTTCTGCATTTCTGCTCTCTCCTCAGGTGTCTTAGGACATTGATCCTTAGACAGTTTTATGCCATGTCTAAATGGCACAAAACCCTTCTTGGAGTTTTGCATGTCAAATCTAGCCATAACCTTATCTATATACGCAGCCTGTGACAGCGAGAGAATCCTGTTCTGGCGATCACGTGTTACCTTGATCCCCAAAACATAACTCGCTTCACCTAGGTCTTTCATATCGAACTGTGTTGACAACCAGACCTTTACCGTTGACAATGTTCCTACATCATTTCCAATGAGCAGAATATCGTCTACGTAAAGTATCAAATATACTACTGTGGTCTTATCAGTCCTCTTGTATACACATGGTTCATCCTCGTTTTGAGTAAATCCATATGACTGGATTGCCTGATCAAAACGGATGTTCCAACTTCTAGATGCTTGTTTTAGTCCATAAATGGACTTCTGCAACTTGCAAACTAGATGTTCCTGACCCTCTGACTCAAAGCCTGGTGGCTGAATCATATAAATGTCTTCTTCCAAATTTCCATTAAGGAATGCTGTCTTGACATCCATTTGCCAGATCTCCCAGTCATAATGGGCTGCAATGGATAGGAGGATCCGAATAGACTTTATCATAGCTACCGGCGAGAAGGTTTCGTCAAAGTCGATCCCTTCTCTCTAGGTGTAACCCTTGGCAACTAATCTAGCTTTATAAGTCTCTATTGTACCATCGGATCCTCTCTTCTTCTTATACACCCACTTACACCCAATAGGTTTAATATTGGATGATGGTGTAATAAGAGTCCAGACTGCGTTATGGGACATTGATTCAATTTCTACCTCCATAGCCTTTTGCCAGTCAGAGCTGTCAGAAGCTCCCACTGCCTCATCGTAGCTCAGTGGGTCATCCTCCTGACCCTCTGGATCAACCAATAAGGTTTCTCCATAGTATCTGTCAGGAGCTCTGATGTTTCTCCCACTGCGACGAGGTGGTGGTGGTGTTACAGGATTAACAGGTTCTACAGTATCTGGTATATTATTATCTGTAATGTCAGCTCCCACTATGCTTTTGGATGCGCTATCTGAACTAGTACCCAGCAGTTCATCCAGAACTACCTTACTAGTAGGTTTGTGGTCCACAATATAATCCTGTTCTAGGAAATAGGCGTTCGTAGAAACGATCACTTTCTTTTCCTCAGGATCATAAAATAGACCACCTTTGGTCTCCTTGGAATACCCTACAAATAAGCATACTCTGGTTTTAGATTCCATCTTTTCCCTCTTATCCCTTCGCACATGTGCAGGGCATCCCCATATTCTGAAATGCTGTATCAATGGCTTTCGCTTTGACCACAGTTCTCTAGGGGTCAGAGGCACTGACTTAGACGGAACGTGATTCAGAATATAAACTGCTGTTTGTAGGGCATATCCCCAAAAGGTCATTGGTAAACTGGCGTAACTCATCATGCTACGAACCATGTCCAACAAGGTTCGATTCCTTCTCTCGGAAACTCCATTCTGTTGTGGGGTACCTGGAGCAGTTAACTGGGTTTTTATCCCATGCTCCACCATATACCCTAGGAACTCGTCAGATAGGTATTCACCTCCTCGATCAGATCGAAGGGTTTTTATATATTTACCTGTCTGCTTTTCTACTTCAGCCCTGAACTCTTTGAACATGTCAAAGGATTCCGACTTCCGATGCATCAGGTAAATGTAACCATATCTTGAGTAATCATCAATGAATGTGATAAAATACTCATGGCCTCCTATCGCCTTGACGTTCATGGGTCCACATACATCCGAATGGATTAACTCTAATACCTCAGTGGCTCTTACTCCTTTGCCTTTAAAGGACCTCTTGGTCATCTTGCCTTCCAGGCAGGATTCACAGGTGGGAAGGATCTCCGTAGGATCTGTTTCCAGAAGCCCGGCCTTCACCATTCTATGGATCCTATCTAAGGCAATATGCCCAAGTCGTAAGTGCCACAGGTGGGTTAAATTTTCCGATGGATTCTTACGCTTAGATGAATTAACATTAAATGCTGAAGTTATTATGTTATCCTTTTCAAATTTAGGACTCACAACATAGAGATGATTCTGAACCATTCCTCTTATTATAAAAGTTCCATTCAGTTTAAACGACACACCAGAAGCATCAAAATAAACTGAATAACCTTCATTAACTAAAGAAGAAACAGAAATTAAGTTACGTCGCAAGGACGGTACATAAAAGACATCTCTAAGTGTCAAAGTCTTATTATTCGAAAAACTAAGATTAACATCTCCAATAGCTTCAGCAGCAGCCACGGCCTCAGTTCCCATGCTCAGGGTCACTTCTCCATCAAGCAATCTTCTGCTTTCCCGAAACCCCTGAAGAGAGTTACAGGCATGGTTAGTGGATCCAGAATCCACAATCCAACTAGCAAAAGTACTATTACTTGAAAGAAATGATTCAACAACTAAGAGTTGTAGATTACCTTCACCAGCATTCTGAGGCTTCTTGCAGTCCTTCTTCCAATGACCCTTCTGGCCACACCGGAAGCACTTCGTGCCCGGTTTCTTTGATTCTCCAGACCCAGAGGCTCCAGCAGAGTCCTGCACAGGCAATGACTTAGGTTTCCTTTTATGTTTCTTGCCCTGAGGTTTACCAGGCTTCTTGAAGGATCTGCGTTGCACGTGAAGTGCTTCGCCCTTCTGCTTGAAGCCATCCTCAGCTGCCTGGAGAGCTCCCAGAAGCTCTGCATTTGTCATAGCCAACTTGTTCAAATTAAAGTTGGTGACAAAGCCTTCAAAGGCTCCAGACAGTGACGAGAGGAAGATGTCTGTCATCACCTCGCCTTCTAGCACAATGTCCATGGTAGCTAGTTCGTTCTGGAACCCAAACATTTTCATCATGTGTTCCCGAACCAGCGTCCCATTGGACATCTTAGTGCCGACGAGTTTCTTGATGGTAAGGTATCGCGTAACGCGATTGTGACCTTCAAACATCTCCTTCAAATACAACATCATGTCAGAAGCGTCGGGCATCTCCTCGACTTGCTTCTGCAGAGTTGTTTGCAAGGATGCTATAATATAGCATTTACATATCTCATTGGATTCCTTCCAGTCAGTGAATGCCTTTAACTGTGCCTCTGTGGCATTGGGTCCTGGCAAATCTGGCTCAGGGTCATTAAGGGCTGTCATATGTTTACCAATCCTTAGGACCAGGTACAGGTTGCGCTTCCAGTCCTCATAGTTGGGACCGGTAAGTTTGTGGTCATTTAGGATAGCGGACAGGGGGTCTAACTTAGTCATCTGAAAATAAAGATTGAATAATGAGTATGCATTAAAAAACTTATTTTATGGATTTTTAAAACAAGCTAATTATATCCATATGTCGACGCTACCCTCAAGCGAAGTCATTACCATGGATCAATTAACCATGTATGTAAGATCTCGGAATCGACTGTACCTGCCCTAGGGGGCATCATACAGCGTCAATCCGCTCACATGGGCCTTTTCCTTGACCCTATCCAAATCTGCCAACTAAGGGCTGTGATGGACCATGGTTATCTTTCGGCCAGTACCACGTGATCACCGTTGTCTTCGCAACGAATACCTCACGTGTACTTAGGATGCTTACCCACGAGCCTAAGCAATTACGACACGGGAGTTCATGCGGCCCCCACTAGGGTGGGATGAAAAGCCCTTCTCTCCTGGCCCCGTAATCGCCATATCCACAGGGAGGTCATTAAGTAATTTGGCATGGAAACACACAGCTCCCACCCTAGGGGGTGTGAAGTTATGCATCCCCACCCAAACACAAAATGACTGGCCGTGGAGGCCAGAGGATCTTTTAAAAGTCCTCTCTTGCATCCCTTATAATTCTGAGGGTTATTTTGCGAGTATGAATTTATGCAAATGCAAAGGTAGCGACCTCCTAAATACTAGACCCTGGTCACACCATGCTCCCACTAGCGTTCAAACCTTTCGCCTAGCATTAATAACTCTCGGAATATCATAGTCCCTGCCTCAAGTGGATTTCTCCATTCAAGGGTCACATTACATATTCCAAGAGTATCGATGCTTTGCAAAATTGGTTATCACGCTAATGCTCTGGAGCTAATCCTAGAGTCAGACTCACTGGAAAGGACTCCCACTAGTCATGGCGCCTCGCTTATAGATTTGACAATTGATGTTCAATGGATCTCCATCTCATCTTTGATTTCGATGCTGGCCAAATAGGCACACCCGACTAGTCGGGTGCTCTCCTGATGGTGGCATAACCATATGTGATGGGATCCCACTAACATCAAAAGTCAACTAAATAATAGGCGTCATCTAGCGGGATCCTAACCTCAAACAGTCGCTTGGACCGGAGGGGAAAGGCATCCCTCTGAAAACTGATAATCATATTATCTCATCGGGGTTCGATATGAAGCATAAAGAACTAATTAAAGAAAGCAACCATAAAAAACTGAATTAAGTTCAGGGTCCGACCCCTGAACCTAATTAGCACAGCGCAGGCCTCTAGCTTTCTTCGCAAGGTTCCTCGGTCCGGCTCCTCCGTCGCGCTTGCGAACACTTTGCCGGATCGTCTTCATCCTCCAGGGTTCCGCTTCCGCTCCCGATGGTGGATTTCTTTGGCACGTCTTTCTTCTCGATCTGTAACTGAAAAAGTCTAGTACGCTACGAGCAAGTGCTCGGTCGTACACAATTTCCTAGAAAGAAAAGAAAACACACCTAGAAAAAGGCCATGGGAAACCGAGGATGGACAAACCCCATCGCTCGCCCAATCTATGGCTCAATTACATATCCACACACAGAAAGCAAATCCAGACATTTGCTAACTCGGGGTCCGACCCCCGGTAGCAAGCACAAAGCATAGATCTAGATTTTTTATAGCGGCGCCCTGCAAGAATGATTAATAGAACAAGCACAATCTATATATATGCATGATCTAAGCGTAAGAACCCCGATGATCTCACGCATTCATCATGCGCACACATGTTAGTTTCATGAAAAAACGTGAAACGCACACCACTAATGCGGCTCTGATACCAATTGTTGGAAACTAATCCAGGTCAGAGGCTCGCAGCGGAAGCGATTTGGCGATCGAAAGACCGTTCATGGTGCACGTTACACGATTTAAATTTTTCACAGAAACTAATCTACATATGTGTGTATGTGTATGCACGAGAATCGAAAACCCCTAACGGCAATCTAGCGTAATGATTAACTAGCATGGATGCAAATCATAATGCTCGCTAGATCTATATGTTAGATTACACATACCTTTCGTACGGATCTTTTAACCGCGGAGGATTGTCTTCTTTGTCGATGGAGACGGAAGATCGTTCGCGAAGATGCCGACGGTACGAATGGAGATGTTGCCTTCTTGTTCACCCGATCTCACACGATGCACGGAACGTCGCTCTCGGATCTCTGAGTGCCTCCGAAGAACGACCCTTCTCCTTCTTCAGAACTCCACGCGAGGAAGACGAAGTAGCAAGCGGGAAACTGGAGATGAAACGGGAGAGAACTCGAGAGATGAGAGAGAGGGGGGTTCGGTTTCTCTTGTGCATGGGGCCGGCGCCCATAGGTGCCTTTATAGGGCCGGCCAACACCCCTTGGATAAGGATCCAAGGGGATATTAACCCCCTCTCATTATCTCTCCATTATCTCCCTTTTATCTCTCCGCGTATTTATCCGTTTTCCCACTTTTTAGGGCTCGATATTAACCGATTTATCGCCCCATCCCTATCCATATGGCCGGCCCTATAGATGAGGGATTCTTATCCCTACATCATAGGGCCGGCCCTAGTGAGGTGTCCCACCACTAGGTTCGGCCAACAGTGAGGTCCGGCAGAGTGAGGTTTTTACCAAAACGCCCCGACGCCTCATTTTGACCATTTCTAGCGTGCGATACCTAACGACCATTACTTAAGTGATATCTACTAGTTACTTACTATTAACTGAGGCCACCGGAGGGTGCCTCTAGCATAGTCAACTAGTCAACTCGCAACATACCCCGGTGCATCGCACCTATGCAGCGAAGTTCACTTATGGCTAGGGATTACTACATACGACTCTGTACTAATCCCGGGCTCAACCCTTAGTACTCGTATGTAGTTACGCATCTACCGTGCTCTAGTGCCAAGCACACACGGAGCGTATACTTCTTTCTTCCTCCTGCTTATGGTGTTCCGAGGAGACGGTTCAAGAACCGTACATAATGTTGATAAGGTGGAACCATCAGGGACCGGGGTTCATGGCTTCCAACTCAAGCTCGATCGACACACTACCCGAGTGTACCATCGATCCTCTGAGCTCGAGTTAACCTGCGTAGCCACCCAGAGTGCGACGCAGGCTGCACTCCAATTCACCCAGACTTACTATGTTCTCCATCATACCCCTGCTCTCCGCTCAGTAGTGGTAAACCCGCTGTCCCTCCACTTGATGCCATGATTCACTTCGAGCGGTGAAGACTACCGTCAGACTCGAATGATCATATGACTTGGTTCCTTCCAGGTTGACCTATACATCGTACCTCTGATTACCCCGTCGAGTAATCGAACCCGGTCAACAGTCAAACTGATGACCACCAGGCCTGGGTTTGGTACAGTGTAAGTCACACCAAGGAACGCACCTCCCATCAGGGGTGTGGATGGCCTGCAGGAGTGACACGCTAATGCAACGCCAGCCGGGTAACCCAGTACACCGTGGTTTTGGATCACTGCATATGGACCCTCACACATTGGTGCGCCAAAGCACCACGCAACTGGTTAGTCCATCAGTCGTGGTTCCTCAGGGTTTAGGACCGTTTTACCCTAAGCAGAAACACGGCTTAGTGTACCAGTGTCTGCTCACTGATCTGTACACCGTGTTAGTTCCGTTCAGCCACAGACACTGTGCCTGGTGATGACCATGGTGAAGACATCCCATGAACTGTCATCGCCAACAGCTTAACATGATGAGGCGACCAACCTGATCATAGCTGCGAACTTATTTAGGTTATACGGGACCAATCCACTCAGTCTTCAACTCAGTGGACTACCATATAACCATGGCTCTTTGTTCTCAAAAGAACACGTAACTATGTTACGCACCTATATGCATCTCATATATTAATAACTATCAATCTTTATTAGACCAAAACATAAAGTTTTACAAGCTTAGAACACATCAATCCTAACACGGTGTACTCCCCATTGATCTTTCGAACTATCAGTTGGGAGTCGCTGTGGTCAGTGAGATTGTCTACCCCCAGGGATTTAGCAATCTCCAATCCAGAGATAAGTGCTTCATACTCTGCTTCGTTATTTGTTGCATTGAATCTGACGAGAATGGTCTTTTGAAGATGATCTTGTTCGGGGGATATTAGGAATATCCCAATTCCCGAACCGATTACACTCGAAGCCCCATCAGTATAAAGCCTCCATCGGGTTGAAGTAGTGGGAGTTTTGGGACTCTGATTAAGAGTCGTTGGAACATATAACTACAAGAAATAGGGTCTTTACCGACGGACATAATTATAACCGTCGGTAATAATATACTTTTTACCGACGGTTCCTATAATGTCCGTCAGTATTATAACTTCATTTTTTTTAGTTTTTTTGGCCCATTTATTACCGACGGTAACTTATTATCCGTCGGTAAAATACTTAATGCCGACGGCTACATAAAGTCCGTCGGTAAAATGTTTCGTCGGGATATTTTACCGACGGAAAATTTATGTCCGTCGGCACATTACCGACGGTAATTAAATTGTCATCGGTAAAATTATCCCGACGAAACTCAGGGTAAAAATCGAGCCTCTGGGAGAAATGGAACCCTGAGTTTCGTCGTCGATTTTTACCGACGGACGTTATGTTGCCGTCGGTATAACGAATTTTTACCGACGGATGTTATATGTCCGTTGGTACAATACCGACGGTAATTAAATATCCGTCGGTAAAATTGTCCCGACGAAACACAGGGTAAAAACCGAGCCTCTGGAAAAATGAAACCCTGAGTTTCGTCGTCGATTTTTACCGACGGATATTATTGTACCGTCGGTAAAAAGATTAGTTTTACCGACGGATTTAAATTGTTCCGTCGGTAAAAAGCCTACCATATTAAACTTTCAGCGATCCTCTTTGTTCTGTTCTGTTTCGATCTATCCCCGGCCGCCCCTCTCTCTCTCTCTCTCTCTCTCTCTAATTCTCCCCCCCTCCCCGGCCTCCTTCCCCCCCTCCCCGGCCTCCCCCCCTCCCCGGCGACCGGCGTCGAGGTCCTCCTCCTCCTCCGCGTCGTGGGCTCCTCCTCCTCCTCCCCGGCGACCGGCGGCCAGCTCCTCCTCCCCGGCGACCTGCGGCCACAGGTATGGCTACAAATTGACCCTCTTTGTTAGCTTGATCTTTTTCTCTCTCTAACAAGTAAATCACACTCGGACGAATGAAATACAATCACTCCAGGTTGTACACTTTTTCGGATATATGGTTGTGATGTCGTCTGTGCTAATTGGCGTACATCAAGTTCATCTGGACATTGCATGGATTTCTTATATAAATTGAACGTGAAACCTCTCTTTATACGATGCCCTGGTCAAACATACACACATAGCCGCTCAATAAACTCACTGGCCATTGATGGGTGAATCATAGCTAGCTGTACATTGGAAGCAGTGGGATTCACCCGTCAGGAGTATGTGCATCCATGGCTAAGTGTGATTCACCTGTCAATGTTGAGTGCATCAAACAACTATCAATATTTTTATGTTTCACCACGTCTACAAAACCATCTGATGCACTCACCATTACAATTGAATTGCACCAAGCCGTGGTCGCAAGCAACGTTACGTACCAAAATCAGGACTGAGTGAGATTCATTCGTCAGGTTCTTGCATCCACGATTTGGGGCAATTCATAGGTTGTATGGTTCTGCAAATAGGTTTCACGTGTCATTATGTATCCCAGATCTTCTAAATATTTTCTCCAAAATTAAGAAGGCTTGAAATCATGCTGAGAGTCAGAGCAATTAATTAAGGCTTGAAATTAGGTCGAGAGTCGATTGAAAAACAATTATCAATCTTTTGTCGAGACTTCTTAACTAGAATAATGCTCAACGTAATATTATTATATATATTTAAAGAATGGGGGAATTAGCAAGAAGCCCATCTTACGAGATTGTTTCGAGTTGCAGTCCCGACAACATTTTCATTTGAGCTCAAACCTCTATGACCAGGTGAGATTGAAATCCACCACATGAATGACCAGCACCATGATCACTAGAACCAGCCGTCGATCCTCGAAGAAAAAGATCAAGATTTGGATCCACATGAATGACTGTGCAGTGTTTTGCTTCAAGAAATGGGGAATTGAAAATTAAATTTGATGGAGTTGTACATGTAGATCGTCTGAAACAAGCTGGATGTGGCTAATGTGACCAAATCTGAAAAATCTTGTTAGCCACCCAACCAACTAGACAAGGGGTGTCAATGGGTTGGGCTAGGGTCCATACGAGTATAGCAGAGTCCATACCAAATCCATACTCATTCGGGTATAAGAGGGTCAATATACTCGATCCATATTAATTCTGGTTTTGAGTTTTGGGCTGGTTTTCGGTTATAAACTGGATATAATTTTATCTTTTTTTTAATCCACAGCATATGCAATTATTTGGTGGGAAAAATCAATGCATATGAATTCGGTTAGAATTTACGTATAGTACGATGAGATTGGAGTCCAAACATATTTTCTAATATACACATGGGAACACAAAGCTGTACACAATGTCGGAGTGTCGTTTATCTGCCACTGCATAGATCTTGGGCTATCTTTAAGGGCCAACATTTTGAAGAATATAGAATTGCGAGTATTATTACTGTCTTGTAAAGTTTATCCTTGAGTTTTAAAGGCCTGTAGACGTTTCGGTTCCGTGTTCCATACCCGGGAACCGAAACCAAATTTGTGCGGAGTCTTATAACATTGTTTGAAATTACTTCAGGTGTTGTATAGCCAGATAGACGAAGATGTCTTCGATCGATAAGAGTTGGATGCGTAATTCGAATCGCATGAGCCAAGAGTACAGAGAAGGAGTCAGGAAATTTCTGGATTTTGCATTTGAGCGTCTTGCACCGCTTGATGGAAAAATTATGTGTCCCTGTATAGACTGCGGAAGGGTGATTAGGAAGGTTCGAGAAGAATGTGAGGTTGATCTGGTAATGCGTGGCATTGACATTAGCTATACCCGTTGGTTCTTGCACGGTGAGGAGCTATATGCAGTCCCCATGGTAGCTCACGGTGAAACTTCAAACACAGTGATCGCTGATGATAATATTAATACAGACGATGATGATGACATGCAGGGTATGATACATGATTTGCAAGGTGGAATAGGCACGGAAGCACCGTCAGGTGATCAGCCCAATATCGAAGCAGACAAGTTCTACAGAGTGCTTAAAGATGCCGAACAACCTCTATACCCGGGGTGTGAGAAGTTTTCAAAACTCTCTTTCACTGTAAAGCTTCTTCATTTGAAGTGCCTCAATGGTTGGAGTAATAAGTCATTTAATATGTTGGTAGAGTTGCTAAAAGAAGCTTTTCCTATGGGTGAGACAGTACCGAAATCATTCTACGAGGCGAAGAAGACAATTAAAGATCTCGGTCTGGGTTATGAGAAAATTGATGCATGCGTGAACGATTGTATGTTGTACCGGAAAGAGTACGAACATGCGTGGTCATGCCACATATGCAGAGCAACAAGATATAAAGAGACGGATGCCGAGTCTAGTACCAGTCGAAGGAAGAAAAATATATCTGCAAAGGTTCTCCTATACTTCCCGCTTAGGGATAGGCTTCAGAGGTTGTTTATGTCATCGAAGACTGCTGAGCACATGAGGTGGCATGCACGAGAACGTACAGATGACGAGATTATGAGACATCCGGCCGACTCTTTGACGTGGAAAGATTTTGATCATATCTATCCTGAATTCGCATGTGAAGTTCGTAATGTCAGGTTAGGGCTTGCTAGCGATGGCTTCAATCCCTTTGGGAATATGAGTGTGTCGTACAGTATTTGGCTAGTTGTCCTAGTTCCATACAATTTGCCTCCCTGGATGTGCTTAAAAAAGCCATACACAATGCTCTCCTTGCTCATTCCCGGACCCAGGTCGCCTGGTAATGATATTGACGTTTACTTGCAGCCGTTGATTGAGGAGTTGAACGAGTTATGGGAAGTTGGGGCCGATACGTATGATGCCTCGTTGCGCCAGAATTTTCGGATGCATGCGGCACTTCTATGGACCATCAACGATTTTCCTGCATATGCCAACTTATCCGGGTGGAGTACTAAAGGAAAATTGGCGTGCCCTACATGCAATAAGGAGACAGATTCATTACGGTTGAAGAACGGAGGCAAGTTCTGTTATATGGGCCATCGAAGATTCCTTGTTGACGGCCATAAGTGGAGGCAGAATAAAAGAGCTTTCAACGGCAAGAAGGAACTTGCAAAGGCTCTGGAGCAGCTTTCGGGGGTAGAAGTCTTGTGCGAATTGGATCAGCTTGATGCCGTGGTACTTGGGAAAGGTAAAAAGAAGAGAACGCATGAAGATTCTACGCGTGAGCATAATTGGAAGAAGAAGAGTATTTTCTTTAAACTACCGTACTGGAGCAGCCTACTCTTGCGGCATAACTTGGATATCATGCATATAGAGAAAAATGTGTGTGACAATATTATAGGAACACTGCTGAATCTCGATGGTAAGACGAAGGATAATCTTAAATCTCGTCTCGATCTTAAGGAGTTGGGCATCTGAAAATCACTTCATCCCCAAGAGATTGGGGATAAGTATGTGTTGCCAGTTGCATGCTACACCATGAGCTCACAACAAAAGGCAGCCTTATGTGCGTTCCTACGGTCTGTGAAAACGCCAGATGGTTATTCTTCGAATATCGCACGATGCGTGCAAGAGAACGGCCGGAAGTTGTCTGGATTAAAGAGCCACGATTGTCATGTTCTTATGCAGCGATTGTTATCTCTTGCTATACATAGGAATTTAACCGAACAGGTGTCCGGTCCGTTAATTGAGCTCAGCACTTTTTTTAGACAGTTGTGCTCGAAGGTACTTAGAGTGGACCAACTTGAACAGATGGAGAGGGATATTGCGCTAATATTGTGCAAGCTAGAGATGATATTTCCACCTTCCTTTTTTGATGTCATGGTGCATTTGACCGTTCACTTGGCAAATGAGGCCAAACTCGGCGGCCCAGTTCATTACTGCTGGATATATTTTATCGAGAGGTAATCGTCTCGTCTCATTCACATAATGTATTTGATCGTTCTTGATATATTCATCCAAATATATTTTTCTCAAATTAGGTACTTGCGAATATTGAAATCATATGTTCGTAATAAAAGTCGTCCGGAGGGATCAATTGCTGAAGGATACCTAGCAGAAGAATGTCTAACATTCTGCTCAAGATACCTACATGGTATAGACACGAGATTCAATCAACTTGAGCGGAACTATGACGGTGGTCCAATAGACTTCGATGGGGGTCTGTCTATATTTGCCGAAATGGGTAGACCTGTAGGAGGAGGCAAAACCCGTCGATTGTCTGTAGATAAGATTCAACAGGCACATATGTATGTGTTGCGCCAATGTGATGAAGTGTGGCCATTCATTGAGTAAGCATTTTACGATCATTTACTCATTCTTTCAGTCCATCATTAAGTATATGTGCTAATTATAATCTAATTCATAACCTATAAAACAGGAAGCATAAAACCATCATTAATAATCGGGGTACTCGAAATGCTCCCCAAATTCATGATCGTGAATTTCCATCGTGGTTCGAGAAACATGTAAGTATTCACATCATTACTGAATTTCATTGACATCTATTACCGAACAATAATTATGTGTTCATATCATGAATGTCATGTGGTTATTATAGGCACAAGAACTGCACGACAACTATGATCCACTGATGAATGAGGATCTCTGGCGCTTATCTTGTAGTCCTTTACAAGACGCAATATCGTACGATGGTTATATCGTGAACGGTTATAGATTTCGGACGAAAGATAGTGAAAAATCATGAAGAACCCAAAATAGTGGGGTTGTCGTCAACGGTGAGCAAGAAGAATTAGAAAATATCGACTTCTACGGCGTCCTCAACGAGATTCTCGAGATTAAATTCCTTAGCCAAAATCGGATCGTATTATTCAAATACGATTGGTATGATGTTAATAATCGTAGAACTGGTTATAATGTCGACAAATACGGTTTTATCAGCATCAACACTGGTAAGAGATTGAATACCCAATATAAAGATCCATTCATTCTTGCCTCTCAAGCGCAACAGATATTTTATGCACCGGATAATACCTCTCCAGGCTGGCAAATTGTAGTCAGGTCACCACCCAGAGATTTTTATGACATGGGAGACAAGGATGCGGGGGTCGTCGATGATGATTTGGATGCATACCAGAATGATGAGATTATCATTGTCGACACAGTGCACGACGAAAATGAAGATGTCGATAATATAAACTGGACAGCGAATGCAGATCAAATCATAGAAGAGGGAAGCGATGAGAGTGACAGAGATGAGACAGAAAATGACTAGACCGTATATAAATCAAATTGTTTCATATTTAAATCAAATTATTTCATATATAAATCATATTGTTTCATATGTATATCATATTAATTTATACTGTTTCATATGTAAATCATACCGTTTCATATGTAAATCAAACTGTTTTATATTGTTTCATAAATCATTCTGTTTCATATATAAATCAAACTGTTTCATATGTAAATCTTACTGTTTCATATGTAAATCAAACTGTTTCATATTGTTTCATATGTAAATCTTATTGTTTCATATGTAAATTAAACTGTTTCAGATGGCATCACGGTCATATGTTCGTAGAGGCAGGGGTGGGGTAGCTCGGAGCGCTCCGGCTGCCACCCCAGGGTCCGAGGCTGAGCCGTCCGGATCTGGTAGTGCTGCTCCTCTTTCCACACCAGCTCCTGATGTGGTCGCAGCCTCTGGAGCTTCGAGCAGTGCTCAGCACTCGGCTATAGCGTCTACGCCCACATGTAATGTTTAGATCTAAAGTTTTATACATGTTGTAAATACTTCTTAAGTACTGATGTATATTTTATTTGCAGGGTCAAGGATCACCAGGCACGTAGGCGACCGGGGCATGACGACGGCCCGGCGCTTGTCGGCCTTACGCGAGCCGCTGTCCCTACAGTGGAGCGGCATGACCTTTATGGGCGAGCATGCTTTTGACGCCGCCACGTGGGTCGGCATTATAGTACGGGAGGAGAGGAATGCCCCGATTGTGGGGTTAAGGGGGTGGAAGAACATTGATGCATCCTATAAGGAGAGGATGTATCAACAGTTTTTGGTACGTTAGTTTCATTAAAGCATTTTAGAATAATATCGTACTTCTTTATAATTTGATTTGATAAAATGACTTGTTTCTAAATTGATTTTCCAGGAGAAATTTAAATGAGAGAACATGGAAACCGACACCCATCGGGAGGACTTGTGGAAGATGATGGGTGAGCGGTACAGGGATTACCGTCACGAGCTCTACCAGCTCTACGGTTACTTGGTCGGCCAGCCGGCTGAGGAGGTACAGGCTGCGGCCGGGACGAGAGACGCGCCACCGCTACACATTCTACAGTTTTTAGTCGCTCACTGGGCCACCCCTAGCTTTCAGGTATAATTATAATTTTGTTGATTCGTACTTGTTTTAATGTTATACTAAAAATTTGTATTGATGTTTCAAAATTTAATCGATTGACACAGAGGAAATCTGCTATAGGCAAGCAGAATAGAAGTGCCTCGACGACACCTGCTCCAGTGAAGGGGAGGACCTCCATGCCCCAGCTTGCCCAGCAGCTGGTAAATGATACAAACATTGTTATTATTTAAAGCTCTATACATGTTATATTAACTCATCTATTTATTTTATATGTCCAACAGACACAGTCCTTGGGCCACGAGCCTAATATGATTGATCTTTTTGAGGCCTCTAGGAGGCGGCGTATCGATGGAGCATTTCTGGACGACAGGGTTGCCTCGCAAGTGGTAAGTAATTAAATTACTGTTAATATATTCTTATACATATGCCATAAAATATCATTGAACATCATTGATTGTTTTTATATAGGAGAGGATGCGACTTCTGGTGACCCCGTCGGGCGAGGCCGGCTCCTCCTCCAGCTCAGTATCTGTCGACTCAGCGATGGATACTGTGCTGAGACCTACCACGCACGGCCGTGTCCTCTGTACGGGCCTTGGAGTCACACCCTCCTCCTACTTTGGACGAGAGGGTATGCGCTCGAGGGCACGGGACACCCAGACCGGTGCTATCACTCAGCTTCAGTCTGCGCTAGACGCGGAGCGAGAGCAGAGGCAGGCCCTCGAGCAGAGGATTGAGGAGGAGCGAGAGCAGAGGCAGGCCCTCGAGCAGAGGGTTGAGGCGGAGAAGAAGGCCCTCGATGAGGAAAGAGAAGCTCGCAGGGAACTGGAGCGTAAATTTTATGAATTCATAAGCCGGTCTAGCGGTGGCTCATCCTCATGATCAGGTACTTACTAATCTTTATAATATTAGCAAAAAATATGAATCTTACTAATTTGAGTTTAGATCATATTATCATACTTATGATTTTCCAACACTTAGACTCTAAATCGGTAAATCAGATCGTAAATGGTCTCTCTCTCTCTCATGGTAATGATGTAGCCTCTGTTTTTCTTTTAAATGATAGAATTTTGGTTTTAAATCATGCTAGGTGTGTGCCTCGTTGGAAGAGGGATATCTCCCTCATGTGACATTTGTAGTGAACACAACAATATGCCACCCAACGGAGTTCGATTTCTATCTCTGCAGTTATGCTGGCATACAGGTAAACTTTGACTGAAGCTTTGTAAGTACAAATTATTTTAAATCCACTCATGCAATTGGTACTTTTTACGATTATACAAAGAGAATATAGTAGAAAGATGTAATGGAGAGTTGGTAAAATTTCAAAGGGTTGGCTCTCGAGACCTGGGATCGATTCCCGCTTGCATCGATTTAATAACTGCTAAAGGGTATAGGCCGAACCCTCCCCTCGTACCATCAATAGGGGATCTCAAAAAAAAAAAAAAATTAGAAGAGTATCTAAGATACTCTTGATACTCTTGCTACAGTGGTTTCATTATAGCCGCTACAGTGAAATCATTGTAGCAAGGGTATCAATTCAATTTGATAAGAGTAAAAATTAACCAAATCGATACTGTTGCTACAGTGCAGTCATCACCGTTTAATGAAATTGGTGTTGACTAACTTGACACACGAGTATGACTAAAGAGTTTTAGTCGGTATATATGTTGGAGTCTAGACTAGAGTCGCATTAGAAGACCCTAGGTGATCCTAACTTCGGTCCATGATGACTCAAGAAAAGTTTACGGATGTAAATTGGTCAAATATCCAATTAGAACCCGCTCGCAAGTCCGAAATACGGAATAATTCCAAGTTCGAATTATCGGATGTCGATCCGTTGACGATCCGATCGAATCCAAACCTATTTCATATCCGAAACACGCTAACTTATGATTTTCCAACACTTAGACTCTAAATCGGTGAATCGGAGCGTAAATTGGTCCAATATCCAATTAGAACCCGTTCACAAGTCCGAAATACGGAATAATTCCAAGTTCGAATTATCGGATGCCGATCCGATGACGATCGGATCGAATCCAAACCTATTTCATATCCGAAACACGCTAACTTATGATTTTCCAACACTTAGACTCTAAATCGGTGAATCGGAGAGTAAATTGGTCAAATATCCAATTAGAACTCGCTCGTAAGTCCGAAATACAGAATAATTCCAAGTTCGAATTATCGGATGCCGATCCGATGACGATCGGATCGAATCCAAACCTATTTCATATCCGAAACACGCTAACTTATGATTTTCCAACACTTAGACTCTAAATCGGTGAATCGGAGCATAAATTGGTCCAATATCCAATTAGAACACGCTCGCAAGTCCGAAATACGGAATAATTCCAAGTTCGAATTATCAGATGCCGATCCGATCGAATCCAAACATATTTCATATCCGAAACACGCTAACTTATGATTTTCCAACACTTAGACTCTAAATCGGTGAATCGGATCGTAAATTGGTCAAATATCCAATTAGAACCCGCTCGCAAGTCCGAAATACGGAATAATTCCAAGTTCGAATTATCGGATGCCGATCCGATGACGATCGGATCGAATCCAAACCTATTTCATATCCGAAACACGCTAACTTATGATTTTCCAACACTTAGACTCTAAATCGGTGAATCGGAGCGTAAATTGGTCCAATATCCAATTAGAACCCGCTCGCAAGTCCAAAATACGGAATAATTCCAAGTTCGAATTATCGGATGCCGATCCGATGACGATCGGATCGAATCCAAACCTATTTCATATCCGAAACACGCTAACTTATGATTTTCCAACACTTAGACTCTAAATCGGTGAATCGGAGCGTAAATTGGTCAAATATCCAATTAGAACTCGCTCGCAAGTCCGAAATACGGAATAATTCCAATTTCGAATTATCGGATGCCGATCCGATGACGATCGGATCGAATCCAAACCTATTTCATATCCGAAACATGCTAACTTATGATTTTCCAACACTTAGACTCTAAATTGGTGAATCAGAGCGTAAATTGGTCCAATATCCAATTAGAACTCGCTCGCAAGTCCGAAATACGGAATAATTCCAAGTTCGAATTATCGGATGCCGATCCGATCGAATCCAAACCTATTTCATATCCGAAACACGCTAACTTATGATTTTCCAACACTTAGACTCTAAATCGGTGAATCGGATCGTAAATTGGTCAAATATCCAATTAGAACCCGCTCGCAAGTCCGAAATACGGAATAATTCCAAGTTCGAATTATCGGATGCCGATCCGATGACGATCGGATCGAATCCAAACCTATTTCATATCCGAAACACGCTAACTTATGATTTTCCAATACTTAGACTCTAAATCGGTGAATCGGAGCGTAAATTGGTCAAATATCCAATTAGAACCCGCTCGCAAGTCCGAAATACGGAATAATTCCAAGTTCGAATTATCGGAAGCCGATCCGATGACGATCCAATCGAATCCAAACATATTTCATATCCGAAACACGCTAACTTATGATTTTCCAACACTTAGACTCTAAATCGGTGAATCAGAATGTAAATTGGTCAAATATCCAATTAGAACCCGCTCGCATGTCCGAAATACGGAATAATTCCAAGTTCGAATTATCGGATGGTGATCCGATGACGATCGGACCGAATCCAAACCTATTTCATATCCGAAACACGCTAAGTTATGATTTTCCAACACTTAGACTCTAAATCGGTGAATCGGAGCGTAAATTGGTCAAATATCCAATTAGAACTCGCTCGCAAGTCCGAAATACAGAATAATTCCAACTTCGAATTATCGGATGCCGATCCGATGACAATCCGATCGAATCCAAACCTATTTCATATCCGAAACACGCTAACTTATGATTTTCCAACACTTAGACTCTAAATCGGTGAATCGGAGCGTAAATTGGTCAAATATCCAATTAGAACCCGCTCGCAAGTCCGAAATACGGAATAATTCCAAGTTCGAATTATCGGATGCCGATCCGATGACGATCGGATCGAATCCAAACCTATTTCATATCCGAAACACGCTAACTTATGATTTTCCAACACTTAGACTCTAAATCGGTGAATCGGAGCGTAAATTGGTCAAATATCCAATTAGAACTCGCTCGCAAGTCCGAAATACAGAATAATTCCAACTTCGAATTATCGGATGCCGATCCGATGACGATCGGATCGAATCCAAACCTATTTCATATCCGAAACACGCTAACTTATGATTTTCCAACACTTAGACTCTAAATCGGTGTATCGGAGCGTAAATTGGTCCAATATCCAATTAGAACCCGCTCGCAAGTCCGAAATACGGAATAATTCCAACTTCAAATTATCGGATGCCGATCCGATGACGATCCGATCGAATCCAAACCTATTTCATATCCGAAACACGCTACCTTATGATTTTCCAACACTTAGACTCTAAATCGGTGAATCGGAGCGTAAATTGGTCAAATATCCAATTAGAACTCGCTCGCAAGTCCGAAATACGGAATAATTCCAATTTTGAATTATCGGATGCCGATTCGATGACGATCGGATCGAATCCAAACCTATTTCATATCCGAAACACGCTAAGTTATGATTTACCAACACTTAGACTCTAAATCGGTGAATCGGATCGTAAATTGGTCAAATATCCAATTAGAACCCGCTCGCAAGTCTGAAATACGGAATATAATTCCAACTTCGAATTATCGGATGCCGATCCGATGACGATCCGATCGAATCCAAACCTATTTCATATCCGAAACACGCTAACTTATGATTTTCCAACACTTAGACTCTAAATCGGTGAATCGGATCGTAAATTGGTCAAATATCCAATTAGAACCCGCTCGCAAGTCCGAAATACAGAATAATTCCAACTTCGAATTATCGGATGCCGATCCGATGACGATCGGATCGAATCCAAACCTATTTTATATCCGAAACACGCTAACTTATGATTTTCCAACACTTAGACTCTAAATCAGTGAATCAGAGCGTAAATTGGTCCAATATCCAATTAGAACCCGCTCGCAAGTCCGAAATACAAAAATATTCCAACTTCGAATTATCGGATGCCGATCCGATGACGATCCGATCGAATCCAAACATATTTCATATCCGAAACACGCTAACTTATGATTTTCCAACACTTAGACTCTAAATCAGTGAATCGGAGCGTAAATTGGTCAAATATCCAATTAGAACTAGCTCGCAAGTCCGAAATATGGAATAATTCCAAGTTCGAATTATCGGATGCCGATCCAATGACGATCGGATCGAATCCAAACCTATTTCATATCCGAAACACGCTAACTTATGATTTTCCAACACTTAGACTCTAAATCGGTGAATCGGATCGTAAATTGGTCAAATATCCAATTAGAACCCGATCGCAAGTCCAAAATTCGAAATATAATTCCAACTTCGAATTATCGGATGCCGATTCGATGCCGATCCGATCGAATCTAAACCTATTTCATATCCGAAACACGCTAACTTATGATTTTCCAACACTTAGACTCTAAATCGGTGAATCGGATCGTAAATTGGTCAAATATCCAATTAGAACCCGCTCGCAAGTCCGAAATACAGAATAATTCCAAGTTCGAATTATCGGATGCCGATCCGATGACGATCGGATCGAATCCAAACCTATTTCATATCCGAAACACGCTAACTTATGATTTTCCAACACTTAGACTCTAAATCGATGAATCGGAGCGTAAATTGGTCAAATATCCAATTAGAACTCGCTCGCAAGTCTGAAATACGGAATAATTCCAAGTTCGAATTATCGGATGTCGATCCGATGACGATCGGATCGAATCCAAACCTATTTCATATCCGAAACACGCTAAGTTATGATTTTCCAACACTTAGACTCTAAATCTGTGAATCGGATCGTAAATTGGTCAAATATCCAATTAGAACCCGCTCGCAAGTCCGAAATACAGAATAATTCCAAGTTTGAATTATCGGATGGCGATCCGATGACTATCGGATCGAATCCAAACCTATTTCATATCCGAAACACGCTAACTTATGATTTATCAACACTTAGACTCTAAATCGGTAAATCGGAGCGTAAATTGGTCAAATATCCAATTAGAACTCGCTCGCAAGTCCGAAATACGGAATAATTCCAAGTTTGAATTATCGGATGCCGATCCGATGACGATCGGATCGAATGCAAACCTATTTCATATCCGAAACACGCTAACTTATGATTTTCCAACACTTAGACTCTAAATCGGTGAATCGGATCGTAAATTGGTCAAATATCCAATTAGAACCCGCTCGCAAGTCCGAAATACGGAATAATTCCAAGTTCGAATTATCGGATGCCGATCCGATGACGATCGGATCGAATCCAAACCTATTTCATATCCGAAACACGCTAACTTATGATTTTCCAACACTTAGACTCTAAATCGGTGAATCGGAGCGTAAATTGGTCAAATATCCAATTAGAACTCGCTCGCAAGTCCGAAATACGGAATAATTCCAACTTCGAATTATCGGATGCCGATCTGATGACGATCGGATCGAATCCAAACCTATTTCATATCCGAAACACGCTAACTTATGATTTTCCAACACTTAGACTCTAAATCGGTGAATCGGAGCGTAAATTGGTCAAATATCCAATTAGAACCCGCTCGCAAGTCTGAAATACGGAATAATTCCAACTTTGAATTATCGGATGCCGATCCGATGACGATCGGATCGAATCCAAACCTATTTCATATCCGAAACACGTTAACTTATGATTTTCCAACACTTAAACTCTAAATCGGTGAATCGGAGCGTAAATTGGTCCAATATCCAATTAGAACTCGCTCGCAAGTCCGAAATACGGAATAATTCCAATTTCGAATTATCAGATGCCGATCCGATGCCGATCGGATCGAATCCAAACCTATTTCATATCCGAAACACGCTTAGTTATGATTTTCCAACACTTAAACTTTAAATCGGTGAATCGGATCGTAAATTGGTCAAATATCCAATTAGAACTCGCTCGCAAGTCCGAAATACGGAATAATTCCAACTTCGAATTATCGGATGCCGATCCGATGACGATCGGATCGAATCCAAACCTATTTCATATCCGAAACACGCTAACTTATGATTTTCCAACACTTAGACTCTAAATCGGTGAATCGGATCGTAAATTAGTCAAATATCCAATTAGAACCCACTTGCAAGTCCGAAATACGGAATAATTCCAACTTCGAATTATCGGATGCCGATCCGATCGAATCCAAACCTATTTCAAAACCGAAACACGCTAACTTATCATTTTTTAACGCTTAGACTCAGTTATAGATATAAACCATTTTTTTAATAAATACATGTTAATTGCAGGAGCAGGGCGGCGTCAGGGGATCGATGAGAGCACCAGCGTTGGTGGCGGGCGGGGGTGGTTGAGATAGGGCAGCGTCAGGGGATCGATGAGAGCATCAGCGTTGGTGGCGGGCGGGGGTGGTTGAGATAGGGCGGCGTCAGGGGATCGATGAGAGCACCAGCGTTGGTGGCGGGCGGGGGTGGTTGAGATAGGGCATGTATCATCTCTCAGTTTTGGATTGTGTAAATATTATTTTGTAATATGTGGTTATTTTTTGTTCTTGTCTATAATTGTCGGGTACTGTGGTAATATTTGATAATTTGCTGTAATTTGTTATCAATTTAGGTAATATTTTAAAATTTGCGGTAATATTTTATAAATTGTGGTAATATTTGATAAATTGTGGTAATATATTGTGGTATTGTTGTAAATCACAGGAATTAAATAACATTATTTAGGTAAATTTATAAAAAAAAAACATACTTATTATCGACGGACATTAATTATTCCGTCGGTAATAATGTTTTCATTTTTTTTAAATTATAAATAATTTGCCGACGGCATATAATATCCATCAGTAATATATATATTATTACCGACGGGACATATATATGCGTCGGTAATATATATATTATTACCGACAGTATATACCATTACCGTCGGTAAAATTCTTATATATTACCGACGGAGTATTAAGTTTCGTCGGCAATAATATATTATATTAATTTTGAATTGATTAAATATGACCGACGACTTTAATATTACCGTCGGTATTAATTATTATTACCGACGGTAATATTAGGTCCGTCGTATTGTTTTCCCCGACACCTTTTTTCCCGACAGCCAGCGACGGAAATATCTTCCGTCGCTATTAAATATTACCGACGGAATGTTAATATTACCGACGGATATTGTCCATCGGTAATAACTATTTTTTTTGTAGTATAGTTGAGTGGAGGTTCGTCACCGTCGTTGAGATGCATTTCGACGTCTTCTCTCCATGTAATAGGGTCATCCATTGGAAAATCAGCGAGGAAATCAGCAACAGCTTGCCCTTTGAGTGAAGTACGAGGCTCAAACTGGATTCCGAGAGCACTCATCTCTATCACCCATTTGGTCATTCGACCCGCTCGACCTGCTTTATCAAGAATGTCTTTGAGTGGGTGTTCTGAGACGACTGTGATCGGGTGAGAGACAAAGTAGGGTCGAAGACATCGTGACGCAGTGAGCAAGGCTAGTGTGATCTTCTCAATCTTTGAATATCGAGTTTCTGCCGGGAGAAGGGTGAGATTGATATAGTATACTGGACGTTCGACGCCTTCTCTCCTAGTGACGAGGACCATGCTAATAACTTGATCAGTGACCACGAGATAGAGCCATAGATTTTCATTTGGGAGCGAAGCTGTCAAGATGGGAGCTCGCGCGAGATAGCTTTTGACCTCTTGGAAGGCCTGCTCGCAAGTTGCACTCCATCCAGATATGTCTACCTTTCGTAATTTGTCGAATAATGGTTTGCACTTGTTGGAAGATTTCGAGATGAATCAGGTGAGAGCAGCTAATCTTCCAGTAAGGCATTGCACTTCTTTCCGATTGGTAGGCGATGACATATCTAGGATTGCTTGAATTTGGTCGGGGTTGGCTTCGATGCCTTTCCTGGTCACTAGGTGACCCAGGAATTTGCCCGATTGAACTCCGAAGGCATATTTGGCTGGGTTGAGCTTCATGCGGTACTTCCGGAGGATTTGAAATGTTTCTGCCAGATCGGAGAGATGGCTCTCACGATTGGAGCTCTTGGTGAGTAGGTCGTCGACATATACTTCAACGTTGCGACCGATCTGTTGATCGAACATTTTCGTGACTGGCCTTTGATACATTGATCCGGCATTCTTGAGGCCGAATGACATAACGTTGTAGCAGTAGAGGCCCCGATCTGTCACGAAGCACGTCTTCTCTTGATCATCGTAATGTAGTGGAATTTGGTTGTAACCAGAGTACCCATCCATGAAAGATAGAAGCTCGTGGCCAGCAGTGGCATCGACGAGTCTGTCTATCCTTGGCATGGGGAATAGATCTTTGGGGAACGCCTTATTGAGGTTGGTGAAGTCGATACAGATCCGGATTTTACCGTTCTTCTTTGGGACAGCGACTATGTTGGAGATCCAAGTAGGGTACTCTACTTCACGAATGAATCCTGCTGCGAGTAGCTTATTGATCTCCTCTTGAACTGCAGCTTGTTGTTCTAGTCGAATTGTTCGTGGTTTTTGCTTGACGGGCTTCACTCCTTCTTTGATGGCGAGCCGGTGACACGCGTCATCCAGGTTGATCCCGGGCATGTCTTCGAAACACCAAGCGAAGACGTCAATGTTGGATTGAAGGAAAGATACCATGTCTCGCGCTTCTGCGTCGCTGAGACCGGTTCCTATGAAAGTCTCTCGAGGGAGATCGCCACTGCCGATGTTTGTTGGAATGATTTCTTCGATTGAGGGTGAGGTTTCCCACTCGATTGGTGGAGGTTCGGACAGTGGGATCTCCTTTGGTTGCTATCTTGAAGAAGGGCCCGCTTCATCTCTTAGGCGTTTTGGTGGCGCTAGATCTACTCGACGGTCTGTTTTTGCAGCAGCTGCTTCACATGATCGCCCAGCTTGTTGATCTCCTCGGATGCAAACGATACCCTCTCATGTTGCAAACTTGAGGAGTTGATGGTAGGAGGAGGAGATAGCGTTGATCTGATGGATGAATGGTCACCCAAGAATGATGTTGTAGTTGGACGTTCCTTCAACGATAGCAAACCTCACGGAGACTCGAGTCTCTCGGCTGAGGTCGAGGGTGAATCTTGATTCCCCCATTGTTATACTTTGCTCACCATTGAAGCCTGTGATCACAGTCAGGACAACTTCAAGGCTTGAATATTTATGCCCCAGACGCTTGAAGCAATATGAAAACATAATGTCGATTGAGCTTCCGGTGTTGATGAGGATACTGTTGACAGTGCTCCCGTCGATGATGAGCCTTAGGACCAGGGGATCCCGATGTGGAGTATGGACTCCTTATAGGTCGAAGATGATCGATGGCCAGGCTAGGCCTTTGACAGGTTTCTCAATCGAGATATTTTCTTTGTTCGCTGCAGAGCGAACATTGAAGATGCGATGCACTTGCCTATCGACTTCTTTCCCTGTTAACGTTTGATTGTGCAACACTCTATGAATGCCGAAGATGTTGGCACGCACGATGATAGGTGAAGGCTGGGTTGAGATCTGGTGGATCCAGCAGGCTTCTTTCCCCTTCGCAGAAGGTCGGCGTTGATCTTGTCCGCCTTTGATGAATTCTTGGAGATGACCTTCACGTAGCAGGTCCTCCAGATGATATCTCAGTCAGTAGCATCGATCGGTAGAATGGCCATGGCTGCGATGAAAATCACAGTAGACCGTCTTATCAGCTGTGACTTTGGTATCTAGATGTAGAGGATTCGGCCTTCGAAGGAATTCCTCGTATTGAATCTGATCAAGGATTTGTTCGATTGGGAGAGTCCAATCAGTGAACGTTGTCTTCTTCGGAGGCGATCTATGACCGTCGTTCCTTGGTCGCTTCAATGGAGGGGGTGCCATTGCCTCTGTGTTGTGAGCTTTGGCGGAGTGTTTGGGCGCTCCTCTTTCGGCAGGTTGCCGTCTTGCTTCACGTCCCTTTCGGGCGATCTGGTCGTCTTCGACCTCGATTTCCCTCTGGATTCGATCAAACATTGAACCCAGGGAAGGCAAAGGGTTGCGTATGAAGTCATTGTACATATGCAGATCGAACCGGAGGTCATTTTGGAAGGCTAACAGGATAGCCTCGTCGTCCAGATGCCGTCCAGAGAGAGTGGCGTGCTCGTTGCGGAATCTTCGCATGAAGTTGCGAAGACTCTCATCTGCACCCATCCTCAGCCTGTAGAAGGAGTCGAGTTTCTTCTCCGGCTTCAAGTTGAGCTAATAGTGTTGCACGAAGTGGTTTGCCAAGACTCCGAATTGAGTGATGGACCCGGCCCGAAGATTATGGTACCAATCGAGGGATGGCTTGTCGAGGCTTCCAGCAAAGGTTCGGTAGAGCATGTTGTTCTCCTCATCATGCGGGGTGAGGGCTTGTTTGAATGCAAGGATGTGGAGGGTAGGATCCCCTTTGAGACAATTGAACTTTGGGAGAGTTGGAGTTCTCCATCCCTTCGGAAAGGATGATTGAAATAAACTTCGGTGGAGAGGTCTAGCACAAGAGTATCCTTCTCTGCGACAATGTCCCCGACTTGGATGCAGATCGAGGGGCAAGATCGAGAGGTCTTGTCCGGGCCCTTGAGTAGTTGCAGGATGGATCTGGTGACGAAGATCGATTCCAGCTTCACATTGGAGTGGGAGGGATGGAGAAGCTCTGCTCCTCGATGGTGCCTCCTTCACCCAATGTCTCACCCTCATATTGGGTTTCGACTGTGCCTGCCTAACACAATTTCGGCCCGAGGAGGATTAAGACGATTGATCATCGATGCGATCCCAAACACTTTGCTTCCAGGGAGCTGTATAGGGGGTGGATCTCGGTGACCTCTCTCGGGGGCAGTATTGCCCATAGACTTCTGTCGTTCGGAGTGAATAGATTGTCGATATTGATTATTTACCTTCTCTTTGAAGGAAGGAAGAGGGAGGGCTACTCCAGCATCAGAAGCTGCTTTCTTGAGTGCATCTCTTTCAGCTATGAGCGTGGCATTCTGCTTAGCCAGCTGCAGCAGCTGAAAGTTGAGCGCCGATATCTGATAGGTCGATGGAGGGTCCTCAGCAGGAGCGAGGGCGGTTTGCCCTATCGATTGTCGAAGAGGTGGGGGAATCGGTCGATCAACCGATCTTCCACTTCCTGAACAAACAACCCTCTCAGGGAGAGTAGGGGGCTGCCCGAAGTTGAGCCGTTGACTCATTGAGCGAGTCTCGGGACGAGGCTAGTTCTGCCAAGTGTTACTTCCCTCGGGATGATCCTGATGCTTTGTCTTCACCATTTAGGAGGAGCAAAGGATGCAATCCGATCGCCGGTGTCCTAACGGTTGTCTGCTCAACCAAGGGGGGCTGGGAAGATTGGTTATCTATAGATCGGTTGTCTACTCAACCGATCTGATAGTTATTGTAGAGTTGAAGCTTTTTGAACGATCCCACAGACGGCGCCAAACTGTGGGGGAGGATTTCGGCTGTCGTACGTAATCCCCCTCCAACAGTTGATTGAAGGTTTGACCTTTCGAGATGTGGCGTGCTTCGAAGCGTTGAGTTGAAGATCTGATCGAACCTTTGTTTGGTAGATCGGCTAGGAGATTGATATCTTAATGACTTTGAGTTGAAACTTTTAATATGCAAACAGAGAGATATAAGCAAGGTATGATCTCGGAGTTCAGTCGAAGCCTACGTCTCCGTGCTATAGGGAGCAACCCGAACTCACTAACTCTTTGTTCAAAGTGACCTCGACAAGCCAAGTGTCACTGAAGTATCACTGATCTCTTCAGAGACAAGAAGAAGATCGAGGGAAATGGAAAATCGAAAGCTGGGATTCCAGACCTTTGGGTTTTTGGATTCTTCTCTCTTGGTTTTTCATTTCCATCCTTTTTACATTTGAAGTGTCTACTATTTATAGGATTTCCTGAGAGGAAAAAAAACCAGGGCAAATGGCGGTTTTTGCTGTCGTATCTGGGGATCGTCCAGGCAGGGCTGGTGAGTCCCGCTGTCGTTTTGGGATCCTCTAGGCAGGGCTGATGGGTCCCGCTGTCGTCTCTGGGGATCCCCCAGGCAGGGCTGGTGGGTCCCGCTATCGTCTCTGTGGACCCCTCAGGCAGGGCTGGTGGGTCCCGCAGTCGTCTCTGTGGACCCCTCAGGCAGGGCTGGTGGGTCCCACAGTCGTCTCTGTGGACCCCTCAGGCAGGGCTGGTGGGTTGGTGGGTCCCGCAGCCATCTCTGTGGACCCCTCAGGCAGGGCTGGTGGGTCCCGTAGTCGTCTCTGTGGACCCCTCAGGCAGGGCTGGTGGGTCCCGCAGTCGTCTCTGCGGACCCCCCGGTAGGGCTGGTGGGTCCCGCAGTCTGTGGGGCTTCTTGCCAAAATTTGCACCCACAGTTTGCGCATGTGAATTCAGGCAGGTGATTTCATGTTCACTGAATTATGGAATTAATAAATAGCAGACTCCTCAATTTGGATCTCTGGACCTCTTTAACCATTGCTCTAGCGCCCTGTCACTTGATCGCCTGATCGGTCCAGCAAAAAAAAGGGTTAATTAGTCCTAAATCCCTCCACAGGTCTTTAGTTAAGCTAAAGGATACAAGTTGTTAGGATATTAGCTGAAGTCCCTCCCAAAGGACACGTTTGTACAACAAGTCCTTAACCTAAAATGTTGACTTTTTTATCCTTTAAATTACAAAATTACCCCTCCATCAAGAGTATCCATTTGTTTCCTGTAAAAGTATCCATTCGTCTTTGGCATGAGTATCCATTCGCCGATTAACGCTATACATGTAGCGATGCTACAATGGTTTTACTGCAGCTACTACAGCGAAAACATTGTAGCATGAGTATACATTCGTTTCCGGAAAGAGTATCCATTCGTCATCAACAAGAGTATCTATTCACCGAGTGACATTGTGCATGTTGCGGTTGCTACAGTGATTTCACTGTAGCAAGAGTATCCATTCGTCTTCATAAAAGAGTATCTATTCGGCTAATTGATACTCTTGCTACAGTGAAATCACTGTAGTAGCTATAATGAAATCACTATAGTAGCTATAGTGAAATCACTGTAGCAACTGACAATTCACTAAATTGATACTCTTACCAAATCGAATTGATACTCTTGCTATAGTGATTTCACTATAGCAGTTACAGTCAAAATCACTGTAGCCATGGGCGGATCCATGAGTTGGCTCGGCCGGGCTATAGCCCGGCCGAGTTTTGAGAAAGCTCCTGTAACCCCAGCTCAGTCCAGCCCTCCTCCGCTCACAGCCAGTCAGGCCCAGTCCACAGTCCACCGAAAAGAAAAAAGGGTTATTTTGACTTTGCCCCCAAAATTTTGCCTTTAATTAGACTTTACACCCCATATTTCATTAATTAGACTTTACCCCCCAAAACTAATTGTTTCGTCAGCTCACCCCCCAAAACTTTATTTCTTTTCCGTAAGCCCACCCTTTTTTAATTCTCTTAGATGGTGGGCTGACGGAACAGTTAGTTTTGGGGGGTAAAGTCTAATTAATGAAAATATGGGGGATAAAGTCTAATTCAAGGTAGAATTTGGGGGACAGTCAAAATAACCAAAAAGAAAAAGAAAAAACACACAGTAGCGGTGGTGCCCCTTGTCTTTTTGTCGAGAGGCCACATCAAAAATCCTTAACGGATCTCTCTCTCTCTCTCTCTCTCTCTCTCTTTGTGTGTGTGTGTGTGGTGGCAAAGAGGAGGCGCAACGGATGTGGAGGCCAGACCACCAAAGCGAGGAGGGGCATCCGGCGACGACTTGGTGGACCTGGTGCCTAGTGGTGTTGCTCGACGGTGTCAGTGCTGCTCGGAGAGAATCCCCAAGTAAAATGGAAGCTTTTGTATGAAACCTTCGGCAACTCATCATTTTAATTGCTAAATTAGGGGAAACAGAAAGTGAACACATGAAGGAATAATCAAAGGAATCCATTTTTTCAAATACAATTATGCATAACATTTTATTGCCTTAAGATCTTTCGAGCCTAATATCTCATTAACTTATTATACTCATATCGTTGATGTTCACTTAAAAAGTTTTGCGCAGTATTTTTTTACTGTATATAGTAAATACTTCATTGTTAAAAAAATTAGTTTAGTTTCAGCCCAGTCCAAAAAAAATTTCTAGCTACGCCCCTGACTGTAGCAGCTATAGTGAAATAACTGTAGCAACCGCTTCATGCACAATGTGAACCAGTGAATGGATACTCTTTCTGTAGCACGTGAGGGGGTAAATAAGGACGAGGGACATGCTGTAGTACGTAGTGTTCGGGAGGGACTTGGTGCAATATTGAAACATTGCATGTCCTTTAGCAAATATTGTTGGAAATAAATCCATGGTAGAGGCCCGCAGCGAAAGCAGAGTGAAAGTCCGAAGACCGTAAGCAGTGTGCGTTACATATCACAATGTTTATCAAAACGATCTACACGTGCGTGTATGAATCTAGCATTGCAACTACGTGAACCCCTAACGTCAATCTAACACAAAAGAACAATCTAACATGCATGCATGTTCTATCTATACTAGATCTACATGTTAGAGATCATACCTGCGTGCGGATTCTTTCACCGCGACAAGTTTCTTCTTTGTCGATGGAGACGGGCTCGGATCTGCTTGACATAGCTTCGGTACGACAACCATAACTTTCTGCTTTGAACTCAGATTGTATTGAAATTTGGACTGAAAGTAGCCAACTTCAAGACGCAACGTTTGCAACAAGTGTCACCTCATTTGGACTTCTATATCTCCCGAAATCATAGAAACAATACTGATTTTCTGTACAGATTCTGGACAGCAAAAGGTTGTGGGAGATGCCTTCTAGTTCACCCGATCTCGCACGATGCACGACACCTCATCGATGGATATCTGAGTGCCTCCATCCGACGAGCCTTATCCTTCTACGAAACCCTATACGAGGAAGATGAGTCACCATCCAATGGCGCAAGCGAGGGAGAGAGAGACGAGAGAGAAGAAGAGAAGAGAGGAAAGGGGGTGGCTAGGGTTTCCCCATGGCATGGCCGGCCCCTAGAGCTTGTCATCACCAACCCCCCCTCTCCCCCATTACTCTTATATAGGGCAGCCCTATCCTTATGGATGAGGCTAGTACGGATAAGGTTCAACTAATTCAAACCTCTCCCTATATATCTCTCATTTATCTCTATCTTTTCCTTGGTTTTGAAAACGGTCAAAACCAGCCCATTTTCTGTGCCTCATGACTGACCCTTTCATTGGAGGCAACAACCTCCTGAAACCAATGGGGCCGACCTTGACTAGTCTCCCAACAATTAAAGCCGGCCCCCCTAGTGCATAGTGGCGCATGCTATGACCAAAACGCCCTTATGTCACTAGTTGGTCGTTCCTTGTGTACGAGACTTTGCAAGACACACATAAGTGAAGTGCACCAGTGATTTCACTATTCTCTGAGGTTCCCGTAGGGTACCCCTAGTGAAGTCAACTAGTCAACTCACAACATATTCCGGTGCATCACACCCATATGGCAAAGTCCACTTATGGCAAGAAATTGATGCATGCGTCTCTGCACTAACCTAGGGTTTCCCCTTAGTGTACACATGTAGCTACGCATCTACCGTGCACTAGTGTGAAGCACTCACGGAGCGTAGGCTTGGACTTCTCGCTTCCTCTAACTGCGTTCTGTGTTTCGAGGAGATGGTACAAGGACCGTACATAATATCGATAAGGTGGAACCTTCAGGGACTAGGGTTCATGGCTTCCAACTCAGACTCGATCGACACACTACCCCAGTGTACCATCGATCCTCTGAGTCCAAGTTAACTTGCATGGCCACCCAGAGTGCGACACAGGCTGCACTCCAATTCCCCCGGACTTACTATGTTCTCCCTCATACCCCTGCTCTCCGCTTAGTATGGTAAACTCGTTGTCCCTCCATCTGGTGCCATGATGCAACTCGAGTGGTGGAGAATACCATCAGACTCGAGTGCTCATATGACTCGGTTCATTCTAGGTTGACCACGTACATCATACCTCCAATTACTCTACCGAGTAATCAGATCCGTCACCAGTCCAACTAATAACCAACTGGCTAGGGTTTAATACGACGTAGGTCAGACCAAGGAACGTACCTCCCATTAGGGGTGTGGATGGCCTACAAGAGTGACACGCTGATGCAACGCCAGCCGGGTAACCCAGTACACCGTGGTTTTGGATCATTGCATCCGGATCCTCACACATTGGTGCGCCAAAGCATCACACAACTGGTTAGTCCACCAGACTTGGTTCCTCAGGGTTTAGGACCATTTTACCCTAAGCAGAAACACGGCTTAGTGCACCGGTGTCTGCTCACAGATCTGTTCACCGTGTTGGTTCCGTTCGACCACAGACACTATGCCTGGTAATGACCGTGGTGGAGACACCCACGCTTTGTCATCCCAACAGCTTATCCTGATAGGGAGACCAACCCTAATCAGAGCTGCGAACGTATTTAGGTTACATGGGACCAGTCCCTTGAGTCTCCTACTCAGGTGGATTACCATGTAGCTATGGCTCTCTGTTCTGTAATCAGAACACGTACTAAGGTACGTACCAAGATGCAATCTTATACTATCAACCATACATAGCTAAACACTAGGTTTTTACGAGCTGTAGACCTCACCAATTCTAACAAATATAGCATCTACTAAAAGGACTTAAGGCTAAGTCTTCCAAAAAAAAGCTACAAGAAATTTCACATTTTGCGAAGCTTTTTTGAGACGCCGATATTCTTTGTCGCCAAAAGATACTATTTTGCGAGGCAATATCTTGTTCTTTGTAAAATCCAGTCGCTAAAGGTTTGGCAGCATAGACGAGTTCCCGTCTAAAGGAGGAAAGTTTTTTGCCGACAATAACTGTTCTGAAAATAAGTGAGGAAAAAGTATTGATCTGGACCATGCTTTGAAAGTATATACGAAAACGAATATAGTAGTTATCTGGAAAACCATAACCCAGTGATGGCGACGGTGGATCATTGGTGGACGACGGTGGGCTGGTAGCTGACGGTTGACGGTGGGTCGCTGACGGCGGCAGTGGCCGATTGAGGTGGTGGCCAGTGAAGCGGTGGCTGGTGGTGGTGGCATCCCTTAGGGTTTCTCCGTTTCCTATTCTAACCCGTCATCGTCCAACTAAACCCCAGCCCAGTCCTAAACCCCAATCTCCTCTCCCTCTCAATCCCCCTCCCATCCTCGTCTCCTTCTCCCGATCTCACCCGGGTAGGGATGGCAATAGTGCGGTTTAGGTGCAATTTTGGGCAAAACCAAAACTGCACCGCAACATCGAACCGCCACACCGAAACCGCACCGCAACGGTGTACCATATGTAAAATTGAAACCGCACCATGCGGTGCGGTGCACCGCGGTTTAACATTATAATGGTCTAAACGGTGTAGTTTTTTGCGGTTTTGAGCAAAACTGAAATCACACCGCAACACCGAAACCGCACCACACCGTGACGGTTTAATATTTTGGCAAACCAAAACCACACCATGTGGTGCGGTTTTCCACGGTTCTCGGTTTTAAACCGCATTGTTGCCATCCCTACACCCGGGGCTGTGGGCGTCCGACGTGGCGAAGTTGCGCCGGGGTGGCCGGCAAGGAGGAGCAGCTGCGGTGGCGCGGTTGATCGAGGAGGAGCTGATTTGAAGGAGATCCCCACGAGGCAGGTCTTCTCCTTGTCCTGTATTTAGAACTCGGGATTTTAACGTGTGGGTATGTTTCATGTGGGTATGTTTCATGTGTCTTCCTCTTTGTCTATATTTTACTGAATTGAGAAATAACTTGTTTGCCAAAGAGCATGTTTGGATGCTGTGTAAATATGACATGTGTTTCTTTTTTTCATATGTATTGTTGTAATGCATATGCAAAGAACACATTTTCATGGTTGCACTTTGTTTGGCTATTACTGTCAATTGCACATGTGTTTATGTATGCATTCATTTGTCTTTTTACACTCGTATGAGTATAATATACAACGGCGGCGATGGCGACAATGGTGGCGGTGCATGACGGTGGTGGTGGCGACGGTGGTGCACAGCTACAACAGTGGTGGTGGTGCATGGGGGGCGAAGACGGGGTTGAGGTTCTCGAGGGAGGGGGCACCAGTGTGCAAATATGCCCTGGTGAATCGGATGTTCAGGGGTGAGGGTGAATTCTCAAAAGCATAGATTTCTGTGCAGAGGTAAAAGAGATTGGAAGGTGGAGATAGTCCGTATATCACCAATATTCAATGTGTTGATTAGACCCAGTGCCATCCATAGCCGAATCAAGGGGTGTAAAAAAAACCCCGCCTGCTTGACACCTCTTAGAGCATCTCCAACCGTCCGCTATATTGGCAAATATAGCGGACGGAGGCCTCCATTCCTCCGCTATTCTCCCCTTGCATTTATGCAGGGGGGTGTTTTGGCCAACAAATATAACAGGAATGGGGACCAAATAGTAGTGACTGTTATTTGGGTAGGATTTCCATCAATACCGAAATTGCCCTCCAAAGCATGTATACATTCAATATAATGCCAAATATATCATTTAAAAATAAAATAAAATAAGATACATTCCTTGAAGATGCTAAAATATAGAGGCCATGATTGGAGATGGAAGGCCTCCATTTGGAAATATTTAGGAAATATTCTCATTTGACAATGGCAAAATAAAGGGGATGGATGGAGATGCTCTAAGGCCCTAAGCGAGTCCGTGACACCAATAGAGGAAAGCAATAAAGCCAGCCCTTCGCACGGGATATACAATTCCATTCTTGCCAACTCAGGGCTCTAAATATAAGGATTACCAAAATTTAGGAGAAAAAAAGGGTTAATGTGGCTTAAGGACTGACAATGTCTCGGTTTAGTGAATAATCCATCCGAAACAACTTTAATTTCACTACTCGTTTTACCCCTACATTTGGTTGTACATAAAATTATATAGAATTCGGACGTTGGCACAAATCACTTTAGCAATTTCGGACTGCTACAGTATTTCATGTTGCTACTATTGGAATTAAATCTTATTATCAGAGTCAAAGGGGAAGCAAAAAACTTAGATCGGAGGATCTCTTGGTGTATGTTTCATTACAATTAATTTCACAAAACAATCTACATGCAAATATATAAACATTGCATATGTGCAGACACCCTAAAGGCATACTACGATCTACGAAAGATATGCATGTATCTAGTTAGGTGTTTAGAATCATCATACATTGTGGATCTTAGATCCGAAGAGAATGGAATGATGGTTGATGATGAGTTGCACGTGAATTGAGAGGGAAGCTGTAGGATAGCACATTGTCCTTTGCGAATGGAGGAATCCTCAAAATCCTATCTCTTAGTGCAAGGGCTACAAGCAGACGGATGATCGCACGTAGCAAAGACGATGACGCTCTGAAGCCTTCTCTTCTCTTTTTCTTTTCTTCTCCCTTCTCCTTCCTTTCCTCATTTCTTCCTCTTTCTTCTTCCACTTCTTCTTGGCCAAAATCACAAAGGGGAGAGAGAGGTAGGGGGGCGAATTTCCAATGAGAGGGTGGGAGAGTTTGAGGCCGGCCTCTCCCCTCCCTATCTTCTTATAGGGCCGGTTCCCTACTTGCACAAACAGGCTAGGGATAACCCCTATAGGATAGGGATGAACGGGGGGGGGGGGGGGGGTTAGGGCTTCCACTATCTTTTGTGATGACTTGGACAAAAACGCCCCTCACGAAGGGGAAGCACAGTAAGAGAGAGAGAGAGTAAGGTACGCTTGTCAGAATTGAGTTCCATCAGCGCCTATGAGCTCTTGAAATGATTCCGCTTATTTTAAGATCCATAGTCAATATGTTCTTAGCCATATTTTAGTATTTACCAAAATACCCCTATGGCTTCGTAACACATGTGAATTAAGTTCTTAGGCTTCAGACATGCGCTCCATCACGCTACTATGCATCAATATGTCCAACCAGATCAGAGAACAATTCCTATACGCAACAATATGGTAGAACCTTTAGGGATCATGATCTCTAACTCTAACTGGAACACTAATTAACTATTCCGGTGACACTGCACCAAAAGTTCTGCTAATCAGTCCTAATCCGATTAAGCCGCGTAGCCACCCAGAGTGTGACGCGAGTTAAACTCTAGTGATCTTAAACTTATGTTACTTTCTCGTAACCCTGTTCTTTACTATACTCTAATAATCTTTAGTCCCTCCTATTATTGGTGTCATGATTCGACTCGGGCGGTAAGGAGCACCATCAGAACCCAATCGATCATCTGACTAGGATTTGATGACTTGTCATCCATAACGTCATATATATGTTGATGCTATGCCTAGCATCCAGAACATTGTAAGTCATACTGATAAACACCAGGTCTAGATTAATTATATTGACATATTGACTCATCAAAATGTAGCCATCCATCACTAGATATCGGATAACCTGTAGGGGTTGCATGCCACTTTAGCGCCAGCCGGGTAACTCAATATACCGTGGTATTGGACTATGGAAGGTCCACACACATTGGCACATTAAAGCACCACACAACTGGTTGGCTCAATATGTATGGTCCCTCAGAGTTGAGGATAGATTATCTATAGTAGTAAGACAGTTTATGCACTAGGCTCTGATACATTGATCTATGCACCATCTTGGTTCCTATTCAACATGATCATTGTGCTTGATCAGGTGAATGAGAATTCCACGTTCCCATGGTAGAGACTTCACCACATCCTCTACCGAAGAAGAAGCACTATAAGATAGATAGAGTAAGGTACGCTTGTCGGAATCAAGTTTTGTCAGTGCCTATGAGTTCTTGAAATTATTCCGCTCATTTTAATATTTATATTCAATATGTTCTGAGTCATATTTTAGTATTTACCAAAATACCCCTATGACTCCTTAACATATATGAATTAGGTTCTTAGACTTCGGGCTTATGCTACATCGTGCTACTTCGCATCTAACATGTCCAACCGGATCGAGGAACAATTCCTATACACAACGACAGGGTGGAACCTTCAGGGTTCAAGATCTGTAGTTCCAACCGGATCCTTGATTAACTATTCTAGTGACACACCGAAAGTTCTACTAATCAGTCCTAATCCGATTAACCCGTATAGCCCAAGGTTCGAAATCTCCATTTCGATGGAAATTTCGACCTTCTGGATATGGAAATATTTCGTGGAAATATTTCGATAGTGTGGAAATATTGTAATTTTATAGAAATGGTGGAAATATTGATTTTTTGATGGAATTTTTTAGTGAAACCCCGGATAGTCATAAACAAAGTATAGATACACACTTTGGAACACTCACATAATATGTCTACCCTACCTAAGGGGTGTAGAGCTTCACATAACATATATTCAATGTATTGAGTCTGTGAGTCTTGTGCAATCTTATTTAGTTCGGTTTTGATATATATTTTTCAAATGTTTTTTAATCTTTTTTTTGGATAAAAATATTTTTGAAATAAAGATTAGTTGATTGTTAAAATAATGTTTCAAACGATTTTGAAAGCGGACTTAAAACAAGAAAGTTATGCAAATTTGAAATTATGCAAAAATTATGCTGAAATGTGAAACACTGTTTTTTTACTAAGTCTGAAAAAAAGAGTTTTTATATAGAAAAGTTTTTATACATTCAAAATTTCCTAAGACGGACCATGGTTTTCTAGATGTACTCGTACTTCTACATCTTGTGGAATTTTTTGAGCTAAAAAGGAGTTGATTTAATCACTTTTCTCACCATGTAGATTTTATAAAAATCCATAAAAACTGTTTTCTCCTACTAAAATTGAAACTTTACTTTTTGATTCCTTTGTTTTTTGATTTTTTTGATATTTTTATTGAAATCAAATGGGGGGGGGGGGTATTTGCTTATTTATATATAATAACTTAAAATAAATGGAGAAAATAAAAATTAAGTAAAACGGTATTTATTTAAAAGTTATTATATGTAAATAAGCTGCTAAGAACCAGGCCCCCCAGTCCGCTTTTATAACCAATCAGTCACAGAATTTCGGATAAATTTTGCGAAATTTTTCGAAGCTTTCCCGAAATTTCGACAAAATCTCGTGATATTTCGTGGAGATGGAAATATTTCGTGGAAATATCACGATGTTTCACGAAATCGCTCGATATTTTGATATTTTTAGTTATGCTCGATATTGCAGGTGCTATTTCGTATCGGGTTTTCATTTTTCCGATATATTTCGCGATATTTCACGAAATATATCGATTTTTTGTTCCTTGGTATAGCCACCCAGAATATGATGCGAGTTGACCTATAGTGATTCTAAACTTATGTTACTCCATTGTAACCTTATTATGTTATACTATGATAATATTTAGTCCCTCCTATTACTGGTGCTGTGATTCGACTCGGGCGGTGGGGAGCACCGTCAGAACCCGATCGATCATTTGACTAAGATTTGATGACTTGTCATCTATAACGCTACACACCTTCCGGTGCTATGCCTAGCATGCGGAACATCGTCTATCATACTGACAACCACCAGACCTGGATTAATTGTGTGGATAGATTAACTCATCAAAATGCACACATCCATCACTGAATGTCGGATAACTTGTAGGGGTTGCATGCCACTCTAGCATCAGCCGAGTAACCCAACGTACCGTAGTATTAGACTATGGAAGGTCCGCACATGTTGGCACATTAAAGCACCATGCAACTGGTTGGCTCAGTGTGCATGGTCTCTCAGGGTTGAGGATAAATTATCTATAGTAGTAAGACGGTTTATGCACCATGTTGATTTCTATTCAACATGATCATCGTGCTTGGTCAGGGGAATGAGAATTCCACGTTCATGTGGTGGAGACTTCACCATATCCTCTACCTGCCAACAAGTTATTCTCGGTAAAGCGATTGACATCACCAAAGTCGTGAACTAGTTTTAGGTCTACACATAACCGGTCTACTGGGTCTCCTAAGCATGGACCCACCCGCCTCAGTGGCCTATTGTGTTTCCTAGGGTCCTTTATTACATATGAATTAACATATACCAAAACAGTATTCTAATTAAAGAAATAACCAGTCATCTTTATTAATGTTAATACAGAAAATACACGCTTAGAACATAAGAGAGCTACAATAGCTACAATGTTTCAGATTGCTACAATGATTCTGGTATGCTATAGTATTTCTGACTGCTATAGTGATTTCGGTCTACTATAGTGGTTTCGGTTAGGTTTAAGATTATGGTTCATTGTTAGAGGTATAGAATTAAAGTTATGGTTAGGTTTAGGGTAGGGTTCACTATTTAGGATATAGATTTAGGGTTAGGGATTGGTTTAGGGTTGGTTTATTGGATAGTAGAAGTGCAGTTTTATCATTTAAAGGGGTCAAACAATACAAATTTTAAAAGAAAAGTAGGACAAAGTAACATAAGGACTTGCTCTCATTGTATCAATCTTTTGGTAAGGGACCTATGTAAAAGCATCTTGTTTTTCTGTTCTTTTCACCAAACTGATCATTTAGCATGGACCCTTCACAAAGTACCCCCGTTTTTTGGAAAATTTTATCCATACCCCAAAAATCTATAATTAACTCCCAATTCGAACAAACTTTAACACACCCCTTTTTTTTTTCACGTGCACCCCATTCCTATCCCAAAAATACTCTTCCCCCTTACACCCCCACCTTCAATACACCCCAGTTAAATGGCCCGCCTCACCATGATTCTACCCCAATTAAACACCTACAACCCTAAATATATCCCAATTATACGCACTCTTGAACACACCTCACTCTTAAATAAACCCCATGCAGTCGGTTGGTACTTGAGGCCACAGATAGGGCTGCAACTTGGTCGGGCCAACCTGAGCCCAACCCGAATTTGGGCAGGCTTGGGTTGAAAAATCCAAACTCGACCTCAATTCGGGTTGGGATTGGGCAGAGGCTTCAAGCAACCCAACCCAACCAGAAACCTGACCATTTAGTAAATAATATATAATATAATACAATATTGAATAGGTCCAATCATAATCCATCTGTTGAATACAAGTTGACGATGACCCCCGCTACCGCTGTCTATGACGCCATAGCCCCGCAGTCGTTGGCGCTGCTGATAAAGATGACCCACAACCCTGTTGTTGCTACTGTCGTTGTCGTTGCTATTGCCAATGATGCCGCAGATGAGGATGACATAGCCGTTGCCAATGCTGCCATTGCTATTGCCGATGACCCCCCCCCCGCTACCGCTGTCATTGATGTTGCCGATGATGGCGCAGTCAAAGGTTTATGTTTAGTTGGGATTTGGAGTACAAAAGAAAAGAGTATAGTTGGTATTAATACTTTATTGAGTAAGTTATTGAGAAACAATGGGGAGACAGAGGCTAATTATAGATTTTTGGGGCATGAATAAAGAGAAATTTTCCAAAGTGACCACCAGGTTTGTCGTATTGCTCAAACTAAGTACAGAGCCCGAAAACGTTACTTTTTTGACCAACTACACGTAGCGATTCAGTGACATGAGTGTTTTATGATTTTTTCTGACCATTTTGCCCTTAACAGTAGTAAGAACATTGGTTGAGTAATTTTACGTTGGGTTACGTCGGGTTTATGTCGGTTTTATGTCGTATTTACGTCGATGAAGAGGTTTCGATGAGATTCCAATGATGTTCTGGTGAGGTTCCAACGATGAAGAGGCTTCGGCGAGGTTCTGGCAAGGTTCCGACAAGGTTCTAAAGAGGTTTCAGCGAGGTTTCGGCAAAACATAATGAAAATGTAAACAAAATATAACCAAACATAAAATTTGTGTTGGGTTTACGTCGGGTTTATGTCGATGAAGAGGTTCCGGCAAGGTTCCAGCGATGAAGAGGTTCCGGCAAGATTCTGGCGAGGTTTCGGCGATGAAGAGGTTCCGGCGAAACGTAACGAAAATGTAAACAAAATGTAAACAAACGTAAAATTTGCATCGGGTTTACGTTGGTTTTACATCGATGAAGAGGTTTCGGCGAGGTTCTGGCAAGATTTCGGCGAGGTTCCGGTGATGAAGAGGTTCTAAAGAGGTTCCGACGAGATTCCGGCGATGAAGAGGTTCCGATGAGGTTTCGACGAAACGTAATGAAATCGTAAACAAAATGTAACCAAACGTAAACAAACATAAAATTTGTGTCGGGTTTACGTCGATAAAGTGGTTCCAACGAGGTTCCGACGATGTTCAGCGAGGTTTCGGCGATGAAGAGGTTCCGGCGATGAAAAGGTTTCGACGAGCTTCCGGAGATGAAGAGGTTCTGGCAGGGTTCTGAAGAGGTTCGGGCGAGATTCAGGCAAGGTTCCGGTGTTGACAAAGTTCCGGCAAGATTCCGACGAAACGTAATGAAAGCGTAAACAAAATATAATCAAACGTAAACAAACGTAAAATTTGCGTTTGGAACTCTACTGGTTTCACGAAAGAAGAAATGATTCGCTACATTAAGGATATTTTTGTCTGAAATTTTTTTGATGGTTATAAAAGTAACGTTTTTAGGCTTTGTACATAGTTTGAGCAATACGACAAACCTGGTGGTTAATTTTGTAAAAACCTAATGAAAAAAATTTCCCCATTTTTTTTTGACAAGGTGGTTGTCCTCGGATAGCTTCCTTGTTGAAGACCGCTCGCTCTCGCCATCTCGATCTCGAACAACTTGGAGTAGTATGGCTACCGTCTTCTTCTCCACTCCTCTCTTCGTCCAAAACCCTAACCCTAGCCCTAACCCTAACCCTACATCCCTCCATCGAAACAAACCCCTCCTGTCCTCCCACCATTCGACGACCCAGCTTCGCCTGCGCCGCCGCCCCACCCCCAAACCCTTCCCCATCCAATCTTTCAAACCACTTGCAACCCTCAGGGTCTCTGCCTCCTGTCCCACCACCTCCCCCTCTCTGGCCACCGTCTTTTCGGACTCCACCATCACGGTCTCCTCCCTCATCGCCCTCGCTCTCTCCCTCTCCAAGCTCCTCCTCTCCTCCCTCCGGCCCCTCTCCGCCGGGATCGCTGCCGCCGCCCGCTTGGGCCCCACCATGCTGGAGCTCGCCGAGCTCCGGGCCATCCGCGGGGGTCTCGTGGGCACGGCGGGCCCCCTCTTCTTCGCCCGCCTCCGGGACCGGCCGAGCGGGGACCTCAACACCCCGCTCACCGTGGTCGCCGCTGGGATGTCCAAGTGGCTCGACATCTACAGCGGCATCCTCATGGTTCGGGTCCTCCTCAGCTGGTTCCCCAACATCCCGTGGGACCGCCAGCCCCTCTCCGCCATCCGGGACCTCTGCGACCCGTACCTCAACCTCTTCAGGAATATCATCCCGCCAGTCTTCGACACGTTGGATGTGAGCCCGCTCCTCGCTTTCGCTGTATTGGGGACTCTCGGTTCGATCCTGAACAACAGCCGAGGGATGTACTGAAATGTGAGGGGAAAAAAAAAGGTTTTTTTTTTAAAATTTCCCATCTCTTTTATCAACCACTTCAATTTCTTTGTTTTGGTGCGATCCACACGTCAATTGTTTTTCCCTGAATCTTTCTTCACTGAATTTAATGATCTTTGCATTGTTTACCTTGCTGGATGTTTTTTGGTAGATCATATACCCTATAACCAAATTGTTATTTAAAAACAGTACAATATGTTGAAGTTATATAGTAGGGACTGAATTGAAAAATTATACTGAACCATCTCCACCATCCATCTCATTTCCCGTGTATCGTAGTGGTGGGAGCATTATTCTAGCGGCCATGGGATGAACTATAGGTAGATCCCTAAGATCCACCATAAGGCCATTGGATGGTCCTTATGAATTTCGGTACGGTACCGAAGTGTTCCATGGAATTTTCCTATATAATATGAGTCAATTTTGAAACAATTCTAATTGTTGTTCGGTATAATAGAAGAAATCTTTAACATTTGTTATGATTTTGGTTATAATGTAAATTTGTATCATATTTTGGGAATGCAATATTAAGATAAATCGAATATTTAATCATCGGTTAGGGTTTAGGGCCTTTAGGCTTCGATTTCAGATTGATCGACTTGCTGAAGTTTGGAGATGGACCATTATAATTATGGCAATTGTAGTGACGGTATGTTATTATCTTATGAACATGCCATTTGATGAAAAACCCTAAGTAGGGGGTAATGAGATTCTCCTTCAATACAAAGCAAAGCACGGAAACAAGTAAGAACAATTTAAACAATTAACAAGCACCCGGTGCTCAATTTAAGCAATTAACAAGCACTTGGTGCTCCCTCAAGATATTGCTTTTCTTTTTTAGATCTCAAGGATACATGCAATAGGCCAATGGTATATGCATACATGCCTCTAACCTATCATGATTCACAATGTCATAAATCACGTAGAATTTTTATGAGGAAACTCAAACAGGAAAACGTCGCTTAGCAAACTCGGATCCAACTAATCCACTATGATTTGAAGTTACAACCGTTCAGGACATTACCTAGAAGGTAGAAGAGACCATAGTTACCTAGTCGGAAAACGGGAAAAAAACGGCAAAGGAAAAAATCGGAAAGATACGATGAAAACGGGAAAAAAACGTGAAAACATCGAAAAAAACAAAAAAATCTTAAAAATTATACCAAGTATTTATATATGTCATTTTCCAACATTAAGTAATCAAAAGTTCAAAACATATAGCATATGCGTTTATTAAGCACGAACAAAATAAAACCCGAACCCAATTTAAACCCGGACCAAACCCGATGTGTTTTATACGTGTTTTATACGCGTTTTTTTCGTTTTAAACGCGTATAAAACGCGCACGTTTTTTTCGTTTTAAACGCGTATAAAACGCGTACGTAAGTTTTTTTCAAAAAAAAAAGGTTTTTTCCTGTTTACTACGTCTTTGGATTGATACGCGTTCTATACGCGTTTTTTTCAAAAAAAACGCCCGATTTGGTAACTATGGAAGAGACCAGTGCATCTACGATCACTCCACCCTTTCCCCATGTCGCTCTTCCACGATCAATATTACCCACGAACCAATCCCTAGCAAAAGAGCCTCAAGCAAATGCATACACCACACGACCTCTTAGATGCACACCAAGAAGGGGTTGCAACCAGATATTACCCATTGGCTGCTCTCAATCTTTTGTTACCCACCGATGAGGAAAACTCTTGGATGTCACCCACCATAGAACAAATATCCCTCAAGAAAAAGTGAAATAGAACGAAGAAAAGGCTTTGCAAATGCACGGAGCAAAGAAGGTAACCACTTTACCTTATGGATTGAATCTCCAAACATTTGAAGAATGAATCCGAGATTCAATCACATAAGAAATCCATGAAGAATCGAGTCACCATACAAGAAGGAAGTGCTAGGTTTCACAATTAGGAGCTTTCCTAGAAACTCCCCCAATCCCTCTCTACAATCTTACTCTAATCTGCTCTTAAAGGGCTATTTATATAATAAAGCAGGGTTTTGTGTGGGGGGAAAAAAACTAAGGGGGGATAAAGAACGATTATGATTTATTTGGGGTTTAGATTTACAAAGAACCTCCCATAATCTCTCTCCCCACCTCTCTCTTTCCCCACGTCTTACAGACTCTTTAAGCCACTTCCCATGATTTGCTGCGAGCCTGCGATGTGGCACCCAACAATGCCATCATCTTGAGGAATTTTTTTTTCCCATGCATGGACATATGGGAATTCGAACGACTATGATCGGTTCTTGCGTGAGCTTTTATGTGCAACAAACGTTTTGTTGATGACGACCATCAGATCAAGGTTCCTCTGATGCAAGAATCAGTTAGGATTTCAACGATAAAGTGAATAAAACTCAAAGTTAGGATCACATCCCTTTACCTGGTGGTACTTGAACCCTTCTTATAGAAGGGAAGATATGTCGTTTTTGCAAACGTCGTCACCCACCTCGCTATGATCTCCGACCATTGCTAGCAGGGTGGCGTTGCGATGGACGTGTATTTGGCGAATGCAACGAGGTGTCTAGTGCGGAGGCGTTATTGTAATTGCCAATGGGAATCATGCATCAATGCAACATTATCTCACGTGACTTCCTCGCGCTGTCCGGTACGCCATGATCTTGTAGTATCTAGCTTATCCCCGATGATCGTTTTTCCGCTGTGTGCATTTGTAGGGATGTGTGACCTTAGGTCATGTCTGTTGAGGTGGCATGTGGAAAGTTCGGACATGGCAGGGCCAATTCATGTCACAATCAAGGTGTCAATTTACCGGGAGCGACGTAAGGATCTTTAGTCCGCAACCTGCCTGGAGGTCGTCCATGTCCCAAGCCGAGTGCGTGTTTATCCCTGTGGTCATACATTAGTTCTTGAGTCACGTCGCATTGACTTCGCTTAGTGGTTGGTGATGCGATGTGTCAGATTCTGATCCTGCAACGTGCTTTATCGGGCTAGTGCGTAATTTCACCTCACAATATCGTTTTAAATCTGAATGAGATGTAGATTTTAGACTATGCTTAGGATTAATATCTTAATAAGGAAACAAGTCTAAGTGGGATGCATGTATTCATCCTGGATTTTTGAACAAATATGATGTTATGTAATAATAACAAGTGTAGAAAAAAGGTTTACATGCATCAGACCCTATGCTATCAAAATAAGAACTAGTCCCTAGTCACATTTTGCCGACCCGACTAGGCCAATTGCCCTTAGAGCTGAGCAGAACCCGACTAGCGACTGAGTGCAACCCGATTGAACTCGGGCAACAAGAACAAAAAAGATAATGATCCCATTTGTTTGAGGGAATTGGATGAGAATAATGATTGGATCATTCCAACCGATAGTGAGCTTCAAGAATTTGTACACGAAGGCGATGATCTTACTTAGGCACAAGTTGAGAATGCTATGGGAGCTGCTGACATCGAACTAGTACGAGGAGTCGTCTAAGGCAATGATAAGATACTGACCCCTCATTTTCACTTCTTCACGACAATGAGGATGAGAACATGTGGATGTGGAGGACATTGGAACTAGAAATGAGGAAAAAGATGGAGAACACGCTGAAGGAAACAAATTAGATGCTGATTTTAATATCGATGTTGGAGTGGGCTAGTACTATTTGTGTTTTTTTAGGATGGAAACAAATCAGATGCTGATTTTGATATCGATGTTGGAGTGGATTAGTACTATTTGTGTTTTTTTAGGATGGATATGTCATGTAGTATGCGCTTATGTTATGCTACTACGTCTAGATAGACTAGATTATGATATTATGTTCTTTTTTTGAGAGTATGGCATTACATTACTTGATGTTAATTTCTTTGATAGTTGATGACTTTATATTTTGTACTTTATAGTTGGTGGTTGTTACTTATTGTTATTGACCGACTAGTATCATATATTTGTTGATATTTTTGCTAGTTCGTGTATCATATTATCATATAAGTTTAAGGAGGGCGGAGGAGAATATTTTTTGGCCGACTAGTCACGATTAGTCCTAGTCGTGCCTTGGCCAATTAGGGGCTAACTACTGACTTTGACTGCATAGATCAGACCTATGGTTGCAGGAAGCTGTGTGGGGTGTTAGGCCCTATCATCTAGGTTGGAAGTGGTTACGCCGTTTAAGGGTTACACATTTTCACAGCAACATGTATCACAACACAAAAAAGTGGAAGAAAAATAGTAACGCATAGAGAAAAGAGAAAATAGTACACACCAAATAGACCCAATATTTTTTAATAGACTTAATTGGCCTTTCCTTTAAAAGACATACAATAGATCTTATTTGACTTTTACAAAAAAGAAAATCGAGCAATTGGTGCCGGCTTGAAGAGAAAAAAGATAGAGATAATAAGGTAATTGTTCTTGAATTGTGACCTCTCTTTCTTTATCTGGTCGTGTGCATGTGACGACGATGACGACAACAACTATGCTGAGGATGTACTATATAGGAAATTGGATTTTCAAGGGTAGCCTACTCTATGGAGTAGGGAAGTAATCCACTTCATTGGTTTAATGGATGCCACATGGTATTTTTAAATTGGTTTTTTGTGGATGTGTGGCCAATCCACTCTATGTAGATTAAAATTATTTATAATAAATATTAAAAAAAACTTAAAACAATTTGATCAAGTTGAAACAAATTTTGAGATGCTAAAAAAGCCACTTCGCATGTATTTTTTCCAAATTATTTTTGATTAATCACTGCTGGGAAGGGTGGGCCAAGTTGAACAAGGCCCAACTCCGGTTAAAAAGTGTCATGTTGCATCCATTATACCAATGGAGTAGATAATAGGGGTGAAACTCAGGCGGGTTGGGACAAGTTGGTGCTCCACCCGAGCCCAACACGTAGTTAGTATACTCAACTATAACCCTAACCCAACCCAACCTTGAGTTGGAAATTCTCAACCCAACCCAGACAAGTTGGTTGGGTTAATACTTTCTTTATAGTACGAAGTCTACCATATCAAATCTAATATTTTTTTTACTTAAAGACTGTTAATTATGTGTGTAGTTACTCTAAAAAAACTCCACCTGTTGTAAACAAAGTAGGACAACTACTTAATTTAATTAATTCTCGCAAAAAAAAAGAATAACATTCAAGCATATGAAGTTTTACAAAAGAACTACCAAGAAATAAATATAATATAAAAAAACATGTCTATAATACATTGCTAATACAAAAGATAGATGTATCGCTAACATATCAGATGTATAAAACTTTCTATTGTATAAAATTTTGACCTAGCTTATAAATAAGAAAGAAGCACAAAATATAGTCAAGTAAGAAACATACAATGGTTTCTACATCTCTTCTAAAATGGCGTTTTTTATTCAATATTTTGAAGCCGACATGAAAGATAATGTAAGAAATGAGAAATCTGATATATGCCCTCTTACCTGCTGAAGTGAATCGCAAACAAGGTTACAAACCCTATACTACATCTATTTATTGAATATCGAGTTCGGATTGGGTTGGTCATCCAGAAATTCAACCCGAGCACTTCCAAATATTAATCCGGTTGTCATTTTGTCAACCCAAGCCATGACCCACCCCATCCTACAGCTGCCAAAGCCAACTCTATACCAAGTCGAACATGGGTTGGTCGGGTTCGACCCTCGGAGTTTCTGCCCTAATAGATAACTTCCCTACTCCATGGAGTAGGTTACCATATGTGTGTGTGTGTGTGTGTGTGTGTGTGTGTGTAGTGAGAGAGAGAGAGAGAGAGTAGTGATACATTGCGGCCGGTAACGTGCGGCCGCCCCCTTCGGGAGTATTTTTGGTTTTTTTTTTTTTGAGGTTGATCACCTACCATTGGATAGCACACACAAAAAATTTCAGCTTGATCCAAGACCTATAGGCCGTTCAAATGTGATCGACTTTTATCGGCCGTTCATTTTTACCGTCATTTTAATCAACACATTTGGACGGCCTACAGGTCTTGGATCAAGCTGAAATTTTTTGTGTGTGCTATCTAAGGGTAGGTAATCAATCAAACACGCCTCTCTCTCTCTCTCTCTCTCTCTCTCTCTCTATATATATATATATATATATATATATATATATATATATATTCTAACATTTGATGTCCCTAATGGTTCTAGAATTTGATGTTTTTGGTGGGGATGATCAAGTTGCCATAGATAGCACACCCACAAGTTTCAATTCTAAAACTTCTAGGTAGGTTTCTCATATAAGAGGTTTCTCATCCGATCGGGACACACACACACACATACACATATACACACACACACACACACACACACACACACACACACATATATATATATATATATATATATATATATATATATATATATATGGGTCAGGATCGGATGACCTAGCAAATTTTGACCCATTAATAACCCAGCACCCTTTGAGGCACTTAGAGGTTATAGAATGGGCTGATTTTTTGTAGGGATGTTGTTTATGGTATGTTGATCATCCTCACAAAAAATCAGCCCATTCTAAAACCTCTAGGTGCATCAAATGCGCACTTCAAATCAACGGTTTTTGACTGCCAATTTTAACCGTTGATTTGAAGAGCACCCTTTGATGCACCTAGAGGTTTTAGAATGGGCTAATTTTTTGTGAGGATGATCAACATATCATAGACAACATGTCTACAAAAAATCAGCCCATTCTAAAACCTCTAGGTGCCTCAAAGGGTGCTGGGTTATTAATGGGTCAAAATTTTGCTAGGTCATCCGATCCTGACCCTATATATATATATATATATATATATATATATATATATATATATATATATATATATATATATATATATATATATATATATATATATATATGGTCCCGATCCAGTGATAAACCTCTTATATGAGAAACCTTGTGAGAAATCTGCATAGAGGTTTCAGAATTTGATGAAACTTGGTGGGTGTGCTATGTATGGCAAGTTGATCATCCTCAGCAAAATTTATCAAATTCTAAAATCTCTATGCATAATATATATGTTATTCAAATTTATGGTTTTTATGGACGGTCGATAAATCTTCAAATATTTGATGCCGTTAGAAGTTTTAGAATTTGATGAATTTTGATGAGGATGATCAACTTGCCATACATAGCACACCCACCAAGTTTCATCAAATTCTGAAACTTCTAGGTAGGTTTCTCGCAAGGTTTCTCATATAAGAGGTTTCTCACTGGATCGGGACCCCTTTTATATATATATATATATATATATATATATATATATATATATATATATATATATATATATATATATATATATATATATATATATATATATATATATATATATATATATATATATAGGGTCGTGATCCTGTGCCTTAAATTTTTGCCATCGATTTTGATTTAATATCCTAGAGGATTCAGAATGAGCTGATTTTTTGTGGATGTAATCATGCCACCTTAGATAGAACATCCACAAAAAATCAGCACATTCTAAAACTTCTAGGGGCATCAAATATATAATAAAAGTTAACGGATAAAAATAGACGGTGAATAAAGCTTGTAATATATGATGCCCCTAGAAGTTTTAGAATGTGCTGATTTTTCGTGGATGCTCTATCTAAGGTGGGATGATTACATCCATAAAAAATCAGCCCATTCTAAACCCTCTAGGACATCAAATCAAATCGATGGCAAAAATTTAAGGCACAGGATCCTGACCCATATATATATATATATATAACTTTAGATTAGGGGAAGCCTATTTCCTCTCCCCCGTGATCTCTTTTCTATCGACGTGATATGATAGCTCGCCGGGGAGGCGACTCAATGGTCATTGGGTGCTGGAGAACTGATGAAAAGGCTCGAGCTCCGGTAGAGGGCCAAAGCAACTCGCTCTGGTGGGGGACTTGATATCTGACTAGCGATCCTTAATGGTATCATATATATCCAGATTCCAGGATCTATAACATCTTCTCTGGCAAAGTTGTCATATCGTGTATCGTATCGTGTATCGTTTTTCCTATTTTGTGTATCGTGTATCGTATCGTATTGTGTATCGTAAGATATAGTTAAATTTATATTATATATATATATATATATAATATAGAAAGTACATACTAGAATATTAAATATAAAAAAGTCAAGTAGAAGAGTAAGAGTCGTAAGACATTCCCTCTAATTTCACATCAAACATAACATTGACCTATACAAAAGATATGATGTATATCTTTCTATAAAAAAAAAAAATCATATATAAGTATTATGTATGATCTATCAATATATTGTTCTCAAAATATTCGAATAGTCAATGAAAACAACAAAAACTCAAAAAGTAGGAAGTTCTTATTTTTCAATCTCCACGTACATCATCAATTTAATCATCACCAATAGATAATTTATCACCACTTGCTTCTTTATCTTCCTCTAATGTCTCTTGCACCTCTTGTTCATATTCATTCTCATCCTCATTGTCTTATTCAAAGTCATCCACTTCTTTCCTTTAGCTTTCCTTTATGAACATAGATCCATTAGCCCTCTACTAAGAAGTACCATATATATATATATATATATATATATATATATATATATATATATATATATATATATATATATATATATATATATATATATATATATATATATATATATATATAGGTAGATATGGAATCCTATAACTATTAAAATTAGCAAAGTTGTAGATATTTGGTGCTCCAAGCTCTAGAAATTTTTTAAAAACAAATGGCATTGGGCTCCGACAACTCTAGAGAAAGATTTGTAAAACACTTATAAACTTCTAAAAAAAAATTAGTGTCACTTAACTCTAGGTTAAAAAATATTCCTAAATTTTTTTTTAACTCTAAGAAACCTATATAGTCCTTTGGGAAATTAAAAGAAAAAAATCATTTTAAAAGTTTCAAAAAAAAAAAAAACATGTTTTCACCTTATCGGACCGTATTGTGTATCGTATCGTATCGTGTATCGTACGATACAGGAGAAAAGCGATACGTAAACACGATACGTATCGTTTTTCTCCTGTATCGTATCGTACGATACGTATCGTGTATCGTACGATACTAACAACAGAGTTCTCTGGTAATCAGTTTGATTTTTGCACCAGCTTTGTGGAATCGAGGAATTGAGTGGTAGTATCCCATGTGATGTCATCAAAGTAGAACCTTTGAATGGAAAATCCGACAAAAGAGTGATCTAAAAGGGTCCTCTCATTGTAGAAGAGGTTCTTGATGGTGACCGTGTGTCTAGGTCTGTCGAGGATCTCCTAGTCTAGCTTTTGCAATTAGAAGGGGAGTTGATAACATTGGTGGCTTTTCGAAGAACAAGATTCGTTGCAGTCCGGTTGAGAGGCCCAGAGCCCGAACTTGGCCGTGATAGCAAAGATGACCTCCTGTGTGAGGTTAGATCAAAGCATGAAGTCCTCCGTGTCATGCCATTGAGAGAGATGCCATTGGCATCTACGACTGGGCACAAAGATCGGATGGGCGGAGAAGGATACACCAGCATTGCTCGGACTACGCACAAGATCAAACGGGCGGAGGGGTTATTAGTTATGGGGTAGTGAAGACATCAAGGTCTGTTCATAGGGGTAGGTGCAAAGATAAAGGGAGATGGACCTCTTCCCATTGCCGGTGCTGCTCGGGGAGATCTATGAAGAACAACAATCCAAGTACATGCATGAAACTAGTGAAACCTAATCCTTGAGTCTTAGAACTAGCCCCAACCGATCAGACCCGAACCGCTCGGCCTGACATGATCCGACTCATACCATCTGAACCATTTCCAAAGAACCCAATCAGCGTGTCTGCCCAGCTGGCTGGTCAAAGACGTACTCATAAATCAGATTTGATCGTAGATCTGTTTTAGATCTTCAGTCTGGAGTTTCTGCTGTTTTTTTTTTGGTGTTTCAGTTTTACGTCCCCTTGTCTTTGAGGCTGGTAGTCCTTTTGATCTTGGGCAACATCCATCTCTTTCTTGTTGGACCTGTGTGGTTTCTCAGGGCTTCATAGTTTCTGGTCAGGTTTTTGTGACAAGCCAAACAATTGTTCAAACTGAAGGTCTTTATCTTCTGGATGCCAGACTTGTGCGCTTCAGGCTATATTGTTCAAACCAATGTTTTAAAAAACGGAAGGCGGAAGACGGGCGGTCAAGTGGTTTCAAGGCGGAAGGCGGAAGGCGGACGACTAGGCGGGCGCCCGGAGAAAAAGGCGGGCGCTCACCTATATAAAATATATTATATATATTCTATATGTATGTATATATATAAATTCATAATTCTATATAAAAAAACAATATTAGAAAGTTTTACATATGCAAACATCAAAACTACCGATCTGAATATAAAAGTTTTATGAAAAGGGAGGGGATTGGGTGGGTAGGGGTATTTGGGTATGGTTACCTCAATACCTATACCCAATTGTCTCTCCAACTTGAGTATACCAGATAATACAGTTGTACTCCAACTTTATTGTGATGTACCCAAATTCCAACCAATCATATATTGTTATCCAAATTCTATCCAAACTCATACCATACAAGAACCAATATAGTAAAAAATCGTAAGAGCTTCTTAAACATTTCATCACAATACATTGAAAAAAAAATTCCTCAAGCAATTGCATATGGTGAAGAAACAAAAAATTCATTACAGAAAAAAAAAATTTCCTCAAGCAATTGCATACAGTGAGACCGCCTAGGCACCCGCCTTTTACCCGCCTAGGCGGGCGCCTAGGCGGGTCGGATCCCGCCTAGGCGCCCGCCTTTGTTCAACCCGCCTGCAGTGCTGCTTTTTGCTGAAGCGGAGCGGCCAACCCCCTAAAACGCCTAGGCGGCCGCCTAGGCGGCCGCCCGGACCGCTTTTTAGAACAGTGGTTCAAACTGGGCATGATTGATGTATATGCTTGGTTTGTGAGGGGGTGAGGAAAGTATAATCTAAGGCTATTTTTGTTATCCTCTTTGTCAGCCACTTATACATGGTCTCTCTCTCTCTATACATAGAGAGTCAAACATTAAAGTTAGGGTAAGCCGGTTTCATCTCCCCCGTGGTTTTTCTCTCTTTTCGCTCTGCACACAACAACTACTAGCTAAAACAAACACATCGACAATGGTCCATTAAGGGTCTAATGCAGGTCATCCAAACAATACCATATTTGATATAAGCCATCCATTTGAAATGCATGTTCTTATTTGATCTAGACCACCACCCCTTGTTCTTTTCGTATTTTACTCTTGGACACATTTGTGCAGAAAATTTGAAGGAAGACGGTGAGGTCCTCTCTGTTGTTTGTCGCCCTTTTTTCCTGGAGATAGCGAGTATTGCGAAGGAGAGAGTTATCAAAACTTGGCGATGAATAACCGCAGGAATCTCTGATTAATGCTCTGATACTCTGTATAACTCCCCTTTCGACTGAGAAATGTTAGTATCTACAGACAATTATACTGTTCCGCCTTTTGTGTGATCTGCTGATTTGTTTTTTTCTTCGTACGTGATTTTTTTTTTTTTTTAATTTGTTACTAAGAGCACTGCTTTTTCTTTAAGAGCAGAGCATATGATAAGAGAGTAATGAAAAACATTGCTTTTTCTTTAAGAGCAATGCTATAGAAATGTTAGCTACTACTGTTTTTGTTTTCTTTCGGGCATGATTTTTATTTATTTATTACTAAAAGCAGATTATAATTTGTTGAAGGCGGTCATTCGGGGATCCCGTGTAGGCTCAAGGGGCGTGTGGGCCCCTCACCTGCATGAGGATCCCACACACCCCTCGAGTCTGCTCGGGGTTCCCATAATACGCGGTCTATAGCGTTGCTCTTGAAGAAAAAGCGACTCGCGCCATTGTATATGTGTTGTAAGAGGTACCGTGAGAGTTATGATTCTGGTTGCATCTCAGTGGTAATGTGCCTCCTTGTGAGGGGAGGTTGCATGTTCGATTCGGTCACATTGTGCCGACTGGGGCGTCCTGATGCCCGCGTGTTAGTAGGTGCCCCTATGGAACGGAGAAAACAAAAAAGAAGAAGAAAAAAGTTTAGGAGTGGCTCTGTATATCTCTGTCTGGATCCATAGACATACCGGTTTTGACTCATAGTTTGACATGTGATCCATTATACACATATAAGAGGTTTTGAAATTTGTTGATTTTTTGTGAAGATCACCTTGATAAAGACATCAAAAAAATTTAGCATATACGATAAAATGAACGGTCAATAAAGCTCTTCACATCTTATGCACGAAGAGATTTTGGAAAGTATTGATTCTTTTTTTTTTTTTTTGAACTTAGTGATAGGTCCCTGACAATAAATCGGTTTAGTGTAAAGGATAGAGAATAAGATGGATTTGCACCCGGTCTCTCCCGAAAAGAAGGTTTAGAGAATACGATGACAAAACTGCTCCTAATAATAAAATCAGAAATGTCACTATTCACTGCAACAAAAGGGTAACAATCTGCTTCAGTAAAATAACTATAACAATTGTTACTCAATTCAGTAATAGAGTAATATTTGCATTAGTGGTAGTAAATAGTAACAATTCGGTGATAAAAGATTAACAATTGCACTTGTGATTTCACTGTAGCAAATTTTTTATATATATATAAAATCTCAATTTTTAAAAAAAATATTACAGTGAAATCACCGTAGCAAACGTTACTCTGTACCATCGAGATGTTGCTCTTCCTGTGATTTAACTGTACAGCAACGTGCAGGGATAAAATGGTTATTTTCCAAACAGTCTTAGGGTAAAATGGATATTTTCCAAGCGTGAGAACCTAGTGCAGAACCATCATGTCGTCGGTCCTTATCACTAGACCAACCTGTTGTCATGGACCTTAGGCAAATTACCCATTTGTTTTGGATGTGAAGATCATCCTTACTAAAAATCAGTAAATTCTAAACCTTACGTGACCTTTGATAAAAGCACGGTCGTCGTCCTCTCTAGGAGCATCCTTATTATCAGTGTCTGAACAAAGAGATAACAGCCTTTGTAAAGGCCTGCCACAATCAGGACGATACCATTTGACGCCTAGCTCAATTTGGACTTCGTTGCAAGGGTGGTTCTCAAAGCGCGGAGGGAACGATTCCAACTAAAATTTTGTTGCAAAGTAAGGATCGAGTTTCATTTGCAAGACACACCAAGGATAAAAGGTGTGCAGAATAACCCATGGGCATAATTGTAATTTTATTTTTTTTGGTACGAAGAAGGGGAGATCTTAACAGATCTTAGGAGGCACCACAGCCTGGTGCAAGCAGGAGGCGCCACAAACCGGCGCAACCACAAACAACAAAAGAGAGGACCAACTACCCCACCGACCGGTAGCGGCGATAGGAACCAAAGGAGCCCAATCGCCACCTCTCCGACCACCCCGCCGACCTCCAGCGGGAACAGAAAACAAAGATCACACAGGACCCAAAAAAAAAACCCAAAAAAAGATGCAAAAACCACCACAAAAACACTGGATCCACTGCCGGAGCCATCTCCCTCAGTTCCGGCAAGGTTGCAGAGCCGCTCCGCTACCCCCATCCTCCACGACCACCACCGTCACCCCGAACCGCCGGGAACCACCACTGCGTAGAGGAGGGAGCTGGAAAAACTCACAGCAGACACTGGCTGGAGTCCAGACCCACCACTCCATCCACGATCCAGGCCGAAAACCCGCGATCCATCGGTAGACAAGTCTAATCCAAGGAGGGGGCCGCCGCACAACTCCGATCACCAAACACCAGCTCGAGGGGAGCCCCTATGGACAGGGGGAGGAGGAGGGGAATGAAATCCACAATCTGCTGGCCTCCCCGGAGCTGCCATCGGCAGCCGAGGAGGCCAAGAGGGGCAGAAGAGGCGAACCCTAGCTCCGGCTTAATAATTGTAATACTCAATCTCAGACAATATCTGCATGTGCTTCTTCTTCCTCTTCCCAAAAAGAACTTAAAACACTTGCAGATTTTAAGCAATAAGGTAAAAAAAAGTGCAAATATATTTGCCTCTCAAGATCTCACACAAGAAAGCTTTACATGATCAAAACATATAAGGTTTCTAAATATATCATTTCTTAAAAGGGTGATGAACAACACCCTCTCTCTCTCATTGGTCCATTTCAAGGGCTTTTGGTCATTTCACCATGATGAATAGCATGAAATAACAAACATGCCCTTGAAATGGACCAATGAGAGAGAGGGTGTTGTTCATCACCCTTTTAGGAAGGTGAACAAAATCGTTCTCTGAATTTTACGTGGAAACCCCAAGGAAAATATTACACCGGGATTAATCCGGAGGTGCAAGCTATCCACTAGTAAGGGTAAAGGTACAAAGTACGGAGAGTTACCCCAAATGATCTGCAACAATTTACAATCCAATGCTCACACGAATCCACAAATCGTCATTCCATGACGTTGATTGGTCCAGCGGATTGCAACTGTCACTTACAATCTTGCTACAATTTTTTTTACTTAAATTTTGTCATTTTACTGCCCCGACCTCATAGCACCACTAGCTTCACAGTCCAACCTGTTCGCGCACACACATATGCTTGTCGCCACGAGGCACTACAACCCAAGTCCCTAAGTGTGGACTCTAAGATTCTACCCCAACAAATTCTGAAGAAACCCTAAAAGAATTTCTCTCCAAATACCTATGAGAGGGCCCTCTACAAGAGATTTGCACCCCCAACACTAGGAATGACCCAAGTCAATGAAATTTTGATCTTTGGAAGAAGAGGTTGAAGAACCAAAGAGAGATGAGTTATCCTACTCACAAGCAAAGATGGGCTCAGGCACCTAGTTAAGATCACACTCGCACCTCAAGATCGAGGAATCAATCAAACCTAGAGAAAATAGTATTTCAATGACAGATTTAAGCCCCCAAACTAGAAGGAGAGAAACAAGTAAATTGGGAGATTCATCTCCTTCAAGTAATCTAAATCGACAAACAAAGTAATCCCTAGAAAGATCTAATCAAGATGCATCAAAGGAGTCAATTGGAACAAGATTGGAGGTGACAACCAAATTGGAGAAAAATCTCTCCCTACCTTCAAGAGCAAGTAAACACTCCAAAATGACTAAAAAATAATCATTCTCTGTTGCTAACAACCCATAAATACCCCCCCACATGGATCCCCAAAAGAAACCCAAAGTCTAAGTTATATAACGGTCAAAAAATGCCCAAAAACCACAAGGGAATCCGCATCGGCCGAGGGGGTCTGGATCCAACAGTGGGAAGAACACCCTAATCGGATCCTGAGCTCCAAGTCAGGGGGTTCTGACTGTGATTATCACGGGGGTCCGACCTCAGTCAGGACCCCACACTAAGAAAATTTGAGGTTTCCACTAGGGGAATCCCAACCCTCCCTATGAGGTCTCGACCCCCACTGTAGAGGATCTGGACCCTCAAGTAGGGGGTCCAGACCCGATAGTGAGAGTAGACTCTCAGCACTTGAAAAAAAAAACAAGTGCATGTTGGTCCTTTTTCCATCCACTATGCTTCTTCAGAAAAAAACCTCTTGGTTGACCCAAACAATGGCTACGACTCTCATGCATGGGGTCCACTTAACCAAGTATTCACGTTAGGGCTGGCAATTTCGGACCCGACAAGGTAGACCCGACCCGACCCGACACAAAGTTAGCGGGTCTGGGTCAGGGCTAAACGGGTTCAGGTCGTAAACGGGTTGACACGATAGACCCGTTTAATAAACGGGTCAAGGTCCGGGTTTAGGGTCTGGACACGGTAGATCCGTGAAGACCCGTTTAATATTCAATGGGTTGTGTCGGGTTAGGTCGGGTCTACTCACAATCCGATACTGTAATATATAGTATCAACGGGTCTATCGGGTTAGGTCGGGTCGAGTCGGATCAGGTTGGATCAGGTCAACTGAATAAACCCGTGCGGTAAACGGGTCTTATCGGGTCTATCCGTTTATAAACGGGTCGGGTACGGGTTTAGGATCTAGACACGATTAGTTAAACGGGTCGGGTCCGTGTCGGATACAACCCGAAACTAAACACGGCACAAACCAAACCCGACACGACCCATTGCCACCCGTAATTCACATGCACATATTGATGGGACCTGATTAAAATTTTTAATCTCCCATAAACATGCGATCAATTAAACGAATATAAAATTGTACCTTGGGGTAATCAACCCTTTGTAGATCAGTTGGTAGAATCTCTGCCAGAAATTCTCCTTAACTCTGATCATCTTGAAATTTTAACTGGACGTCAAAGGCTTCAATGCGGAACTCCTTGAAGTGGAATCACCTCGATCGGAGTTCTGTAACTCTGGAAACAATTCTCGGAGTGCAGATCTATCATGTCTTTATGTCCAGATGTCTTGAAAAATTGTCATCAGTTTTTCCTCCGAGATCTGATTGCTATGAAACTTTATGAGCATGTAGGCGCCTTCGTTACGAAGATCCTCGAAGTGGAACGGAGTCAATCCAATCTGTAAATCTCCCGAAACAATTCTTACACTGTAGCTATATTGCTGCAGATTCTGCACGAAAATTTCTGCACGTTGGTGATCAACCTCCTCGCAATCTTCAACCACGTATTCCTCGCGTCTAGGGGTGTGCATCGGTTCGAAACCGACCTATTTAGATAAAACCCAAACCGATCCAACCTAGGTCGGTTTTGAGAATTTGCAATTCGATCCAAACTTATTGAGACTGGAATCCAATCCAATTAAAGTCGGTTTGGATTGGATTGGATGGTCGGTTTGGGCTTTGGCCCATATGCTTACTAGTTTATTTATTTATTTATTTGGACATAGTTTCAACTTTAAAATGATTATTTCAAATATTATAAAATGATACTACATTACTTACCAAAATACCAAGTTATCAACAACAATACCATTATGTCCACAATATTCATATCTATTAAATACTAAAAACTACAAAGTACAGTTTTAACAATTAAACAAAAGTTCACAACAGTTACCACTAAATTAGTAAATTATAAACCAGATTCTGGTTCGGCTCGGTTCGGTTTAGGTTGGTTTTTAATTGATAAATCCGATAACCGATCCAATCATATCGGTTTTGAGAAATCCTGATCCAATCCGATTCGTTGAGTGTGTCGAAACTGATCAAATTTGGTCGGTTTGGTTTGGTTCGCTCGGTTTGGTTTGGATCCTGCACACCCCTACTCGCGTCGCTCGAGAATCGGCCTGGTGGGAGGCCTTCCTTGCAATCCCGAGGGAGATATAGAGAGCTTCCTTGGATTAGGGTTGATCTCCAAGATCAAACCCTCGCACACAAGAGAGAGAGAACAAGAGATTGGAGATGGAGGGGGCGGCTAGGGCTAGCATAGGCATGCATGAGCATACTTGGCCGACCCCCTCTCTCTCCTATCCCTTTTATAAGCCCTTCCGAATAAGGAGAGGGGTGGATAAGCCTTTGAACAGGTCAAGGTCGCATCCCCCTCCATATCCTCTTTGTGTTGGGCGGATAAACAAGGGGGGCGGTTAGGATTTGACCCGGTCAAACCTTATACCCTTAATCCTCACTCTGAGTGATGGTGGCACATGTCCGGGCTGCCTAGGGCACCCCCATGGTTATTTAATCCAATACTCTTTTATTATTAAAGCCCATATATATATATATATATATATATATATATATATATATATATATATATATATATATATATATATATATATAATAATTCCCTCGTGATCACATACTAGTCTCGAGTCGCTTTGGACCGTAGTTGGGATCACCTAGGGTTCTAACGTAGCTCCAACTTATACTCGAGCATACCGACCAAACTCTTTAGTCATGCTCGTGTCCAAAGTTAGTCAACACCAATTCCACTAAATGGTGATGACTGCACTCCGGGTTAGCGAGACAATCTCTAGGCTTACAACTTACGATTATGCCCCTCCATCTCTGTGTATCCGTGAACACAGCTAGTTTACTTGTGGTAAACTGTCCAACCAGCTTGTGTCACATCTTGAACTCCATGAAGCTTGATCAAAGCCTATTTGAACATCCACCTTAGTGGAACATCCACTAACCGGTGACTGATCAGGTTCTGATGATCAAAACTAATGATCAACTCATGGGGATACTTAATCTTTTACGGTGAGTGGATTCCATCTTGAGATCTAGGGTTCCCTGTAACCTACACTCAGCTACCCAAGATATCCAGGTGTTGGTCCTGAGGACTTCACTGATTGATAAGTCAAAGTAACTAAGCATAAGCTCAAGGTTCACTAGTCTCTCAGGATTAAGAGCATATCGGCTATGTAAGTTATGAGAACCCTAATGACTTGGACAATACAATGTCCCTGACAGTATTATGTCATTGGGTTTACTCATGATCCATCAATGCATCTCATGCACTAGCATATTGACTTGGAATCGACCATTCCAATGGTATGAAATTAACCACCCCCCGATTGAGAGTCAATCATGCTACAGCCTACCTAGTGAGATATCCAGTCTCACTATCGACTGTGACTAATTTAAAGAATCCAGTACATGTGATTCATATCTCTCTATATATGAATCGAACATTCATATAAATTAATCATACCTAAACTGCTTAAGGATTTCCTGCTCTACCATTCATCTTATGAATGCAAATACATTATGTCAATTCTCTATGCACAAAATCATTATCCTATTGTTTGAGGGCATATAATCCCAAGAATCTTCCACTTGCACTAATAACCAATAAGGATTGCATCTAATCCCGAACCGATCACCGTGTTACTCAAAAGCCTTTGCAGGTAAGGTTTTGTACACTGATCCATAGGGTACTTAACCGATGCAATTTTGGTAACCGAAATGTTTTACTGTTTTCCAAACTTCCTACTTGGAATGGCTCTCCTCTCTATGTACATTATTCCCTAGTAGTTTTCTAGCTCCTTTAATTGAGCATAACAACTTAGAATAAACACATAACTTTAAATTGACTTCCTAGAGTACACATCTGACTTGAAGTCAGAATCTCTATACTTTATTAGAACAATATCCTCTCCACCGTATATCAGCATCTTATCTTTCTTACTTCTCAAGTATCTGAGAATATGCTTAATGGTTGTCTAGTAATCTAAACCTGGATTGGACTTATATCTGTCAACTATGCCTATAACAAAAGCAGATATCTGATCTTGGTGCAAAACAACACATAACAAGACTTCCTACTGTCGAAGCACATGTAACATCTTTTTTGTGATCCTTCTCCACTTGTGTCTCAAGTCACTAGTTCTTGGAGAATTGAATTTCATTTCCAAATGGAATCATTCCATGCTTACTGCACCAAAATCTTATTTCTGTAGTTTTCATAGTAAAGAACCTAAATTAATGATAACTATGCCATATCATCTACCATGATGAATATGTCATCAACATCGAGAACTAGAAACATCATCATACTTCCTGTATTATTCTATACATTGTTCATCCTGACTTTGACTGAGTCTATAAGACTTCACAGTCAGGTCAAACAGTGTGTTCCAGTATCTGGATACTTGCTTAAGTTCAAACATGGACTTATGCAACTTTCATACCTTATGCTTTGGCCTCTAGCTACAAACTCGTCTGACTGCATCATATAGATGTCTTCTTCAAGTTGGTCATTCTGGATACCTTCTTGATATCCATTTGTTAAATCTCTTAATTGAGAATTACCACAATGGATAAGAGGATTTCTATGGTCCTTAGCTTGGCAACAAGCGAGAAAACCTCACTACTAGCCTAGCCTTTGAGATCTCTACCTCACCATATTGTCCTTTCTAGCTTTCGTAAATCCACCTACAACCAATGGGTTTAACCATGGCTAGTGGATCAACAAGCTTCCAGACTAAGAAGAGTCAATTGACTTCTCTGTTTTTCTTAGCTACTTACCAACATTTACCACTCTATCTAATAGAGTTTTATCGTGTCTAATGGGACTCTCCTATTCCTCAGGGATTGCTTAAAAAGCTTCTCCTAAGAATATGAACCTCCCAGGTTCAGTAAGGTTTCTTCCATTACGATGACGTACTGGTTCTTACCGAAATGACATATGTAGTGACTACTAGTTCAATATTTGTCATAACTGACTTAGAGAATAAGTCCTTATCTAGATTCTCTTATAATGCAAGCATTCTCTTAGTTTTATGGTCCTTTTTACAATTCCTATCCAGAAACACAGTATTCGAACCATCAAATATTGTCCGTTCCTTAGGATTGTAAAATATCATACTGGTTTTCTTTGGATACCTCACGAAGTGACACACTTATTATCAAGACTTCAAGCTATCCATCTTTTCTTTCAGCACTTATGATGCATACCCCATCATGGAATTACTATAGACTAGGCTTGCGCTTAGACTACAACTCCCTTGGAGTCTTAGGGTTGAATTAGCTTGAACATTATTTGAGTGCATGGATCGCAATATCTAAGGTGAAACCCCAAAAGAGTAAAGGCAGATTAAAATAACTCACCATAGACCTAACAATATTAAGTAAAGTACTATTCCTCTTCTAAGACACACCATTATGCTAATGCATGTCCGGTGAGGTCAACTGAGATAATCTCTCATCCTATACCAGATAGTCCTAGAACTTATCATAGAAGTATACCCTTACTTGATTTAATCAATAAAGCTTCTAGTTCACTGGACTACTCATATTAGAATGTACTAACCTTCAACAAATCATTGGCACTATAATCCTTTGTTATAAAGAAGACCCTTGGTCATTATATCTTCTAAATGAAATTCACAGACTGGCTCAAAAACAAGCGGAAGCTGAGGTAAAACACAAAAGTTAGCCAGCCTGTCGATCCTATTCAGATTAATATGACCTGGTTTATATGCTAATAAGATGTTGGATTAGTTAAGAAAAACTTTACTTTTAAACGGTAATTGTCTTATTAGAATTATCAATCATACATATCTAAAGAGATTAGGGAATAAGTAAGTTTAATTAGTTTCCATATCAAAGCATATATAGAACCATTTCCTTTAATAAATTATTTAGTACCAAATGATAGATTATATCTATCACTTACTATACTTGAAACAAAGGCAATGTTCCACTTTATTAAGGAAAATACAATACTAAGATAAAACTAAAGAAACAACTCAGATAGCTCCCACTGCGACCGCTCAGACAGTCGCATCCATTTCCAAGGTAAGCTAGACCTTCCTATTACTTATATCCACATAGTGTGAAATCTTAGCAACAAATTACGAAAGTAATCAATTGTAACGGAATCATCACACCACGTATTTGAAGTATCCACTTATAAAAGCTTACTTCAATTACAAGTGATTCGGTCATACTTGCGATCATCTTGAACCTTTCAAAATAGTTTGGACAGTTCCTCTTTCAATAACCATCCAACCCACAATGGAAACACTTTCCTTTAAGTTTGGCCTTAGCCTTCCTTTCCACACTACCCATAGGACCGAGCATTCCTTTTGGAGCTTTGGGACCCTGCTTCTTCTTCTTTTTCTGGCTTTTACCTCTTGACTTAAACCTAGAAGATGGAGACTTTTCTACATCACGAGCAATAGGAGAAGTCCTGATAATATCCTCTACTATCTGTCGAGAGAAAATCAGATCTTCCAAAGTCAAGTGTCTCATATTGAGTTTGAATTTGGAGAACGAGACAGACAGTGTTACCAGGATAATATCTACTTGAGATTCAATATCAATCTCGATACCCAGTATTTTCAAAGTGTTCAACAAGTCAAATACCCTGATCAAATGCTCTCTTACTGGTGTACCCTGACTCATCCTTATGCTCGTGAGTTCTTACACAGCTTGCTATTTGATAGCTCGCCTCTGGTCTCCAAATACCTCTTTGAGGTTTGCCAAAATCTCATTACTAGTTTCGTAGGACTGATAATGGTGTTGTATCACATAAGACACCAAAGTCAAAATATGACATCTAGCCACCTCATCACAACTATGCTACTTCTGGTAGAGATCTTAATCCTTCTTAGGGTCATTGAAAAAAGGCATCTCAGGACATGGATTTATAAGAACAGATATATATCTCTTTCAATCAAGACAACTTCAAGGTTCTTTATCTATTCTACAAAGTTCGTTCCAATCAATTTATTCTATTTTGAGAAGTATGGCAAGTATATTCGATTTGGTTTCGTTCATTTTTCTTAAAACAGAAAAATGGGGTTGCATTGGGACATAATGATTCAATAAATTAGCAATCTAGCATTCCCATGGATTCTCCAACCATATGATTTAAATACTGCAATCAGGATATCAAACCTGCAGGTCATGTCTCCTAGGGAAGATGCACGACCTCAAATCTGACTGGGTGGCCATCATGTCTATTATCTTGGCATCTCATGTCAAACAGCCCATGACTCCTGATCCTTCGATCCCCGATAATTCGTCAAAACTCCTAGGGGAGACTCTTGACGAATCTCCGGTCAAGTGTGTTATCACCGTCCAAATCTTAAGATAACCGTACTAAGCTAGCCCCTCCTAGGAGAGGTGATCCCAAGCACGTCTCTTAAGATCTGTCGTTAGAAATCCATATCTGGTAGCCAATGGGTTGAATACCCCCCAACATTGGGGATCACTCCGAGGTGACACGAGGTACTCGCACCACCTTACCATGGATCAATAGTGGAGGACCATGGATTCCTAGAATGGAATCATCTCCCACTTGATTATTTGTCCTTTTTGAGAATTTTATTTAATGTTAGTTATAATTAGCGTGCATACAAGATGACCAAGTATACTAAAACAAAATATTAAATCCTCTCATCTCATGATCGGAGTAATTTGTCAGCAGCACTCTGTCAGCATGCATCCATTATGTGCCTATAGTTCTATTGAACTCTTCAATGGAGCTCCATAGTATCGTGGGTTTGCATATCTCTGGCTTCTAGATCTGTCTGCAAGACCTAAGATCTACAAGGGTGTGGAAATCATCAAAAACCCCTCTACCGACCGGCATTTTCGGGGATGATGCTCCTTACATGAGCCGAACAAGAGAACAAAACCAAGCCAATCATAGAGCAATAATAATTTATGCAATTATTTTCTTGACCATGAGAGCGAGGTAAAGCAATATTTCAGCGGCGCTTGCAAAACCGAGTTAGAACAATTGCAAGCACACACACACCATGGATCTTATCCATGTGAACCATCTAGCATGCAACTTACGCTCAATTTTAATTTTTAGATATCTACATTCTAATTAAAATTATCGTGAGCGAGTAAAAACTCTATCATGGATCTCATCCATGAAGGACGAACCAACTAAGCATGCATCCTACGCACGAAACAAGTTTTAATTAAAATCTTCGTGTTGAGGAATTCGATGGTTGCACGGTAGAGAACATGTTCCTTGCATGGATCATATTCCCATACTATCCGGCACTATCATCTCATCCGATTAAAAGCATGCAAAGAGCCATAGCTTTAATACCAATTGATGGGATCGGATTAAAAATTTTAATCTCCCCTAAGCATGCGATCAATTAAACGAATATAAAATTATACCTTGGGGTGATCAACCCTTTGTAGATCAGTTGATAGAATCTCTGCCAGAAATTCTTCCTAACTCTGATCATTTTAAAATTTTAATTGGACGTTGAAGACTTCAATGCGGAACTCCTCGAAGTGGAATCACCTCGATCGGAGTTTTGTAACTCCGGAAACAATTCTGGTAGTGCAGATCTATCCTGTCTTTATGTCCAGACGTCTTGAAAAATTGTCATCAGTTTTTTCTCCGAGATCTGATTGCTATGAAACTTTACGATCACGTTATGGAGATCCTCAAAGTAGAACGGAGTCAATCTGACCTGTAGATCTCCCGAAACAATTCTTACACTGCAGCTATATTGCTGCAGATTCTACACGAAAATTTCTGTACGTTGGCGATCAACCTCCTCGTAATCTTCAACCACGTATTCCTCACGTCGCTCAAGAATCGGTCTGGTGGGAGGCCTTCCTTTCAATCCCGAGAGAGATATAGAGTTTCCTTGGATTAGGGTTGATCTCCAAGGTCAAACCCTCGCACACAAGAGAGAGAGAGCATGAGAGATTAGAGATGGAGGGGTCGGCTAGGGCTTGCATACGCATGCATGGGCATACTTGGCCGACCCCCTCTCTCTCATATCCCTTTTATAAGCCCTTCCAGATAAGGAGAGGGGTGGATAAGCCTTTGAACAGGTCAAGGTCGTCCCCCCCTTCCTATCCTCTTTGTGTTGGGCGGATAAACAAGAGGGGCGGTTAGGATTTGACCCGGTCAAACCTTATCCCCTTAATTCTCACTCTGAGTGATGGTGGCACATGTCCGAGGTGCCTAGAGCACCCCCATGGTCATTTAATCCAATACTCTTTTATTATTAAAGCCCATATATATATATATATATATATATATATATATATATATATATATATATATATATATATATATATATATATATATATATATATATATATATATATATATATATATATATATATATATATATATGTAACAGCCCACAGCTATTACAGTGAGCTGTGGGCTGCCGGGGGGGGAAAGTGAGCTGCGGTATTTTGACCCCCCAAAAAGTTATGGAATTTGATGAAATTTGGTGAGGTTGTTGCCTAGTATAAGATGATCATCCTCACCAATTTTCATCAAATTCCAAAACTTCTAGGGGGATCAAATGGTCGAAGCAATTTCTGCCGTCCGCAGTCACTGTTAAAATTGCTTCGACCATTTGACCCCCTTTGGAATTTAATAAAAATTGGTGAGGATGATCATCTTATATTAGGCAACAATCTCACCAAATTTCATCAAATTCCATAACTTCTTGGGGGGTCAAAATACCCGCAGCTCACTTTCTCCCCCGGCAGCCCACAGCTCACTGTAACAGCCCTCTCTCTCTCTCTCTCTCTATATATATATATATATATATATATATATATATATATATATATATATATATATATATATATATATATATATATATATATATATATAATTAATAATAATAATTCCCTCATGATCACATACTAGTCTCGAGTCGCTTTGAACTGTAGTTGGGATCACCTAGGGTCTTCTAACACGACTCCAATTTAGACTCGAGCATACTGACCAAACTCTTTAGTCATGCTCGTGTCCAAAGTTAGTCAACACCAATTCCACTAAATGGTGATGACTGCACTCCGGGTTAGCGAGACAATCTCTAGCCTTACAACTTACTATTATGCCCCTCCATCTCAGTGTATCCGTGAACACAGCTAGTTTACCTGTGGTAAACTATCTAACCAGCTCGTGTCACATCTTGAACTCCATGAAGCTTGATCAAAGCCTATTTGAACATCCACCTTAGTGGAACATCCACTAACCTGTGATTGATCAGGTTCAGATGATCAAAACTAATAATCAACTCATGGGGATACTTAACCTTTTACGGTGAGTGGATTCCATCTTGAGATCTAGGGTTCCCTGTAATCTACACTCAGCTACCCAAGATATCCAGGTGTTGGTCCTGAGGACCTCACTGATTGATAAGTCAAAGTAACTAAGCATAAGCTCAAGGTTCACTAGTCTCTCAGGATTAAGAGCATATCGGCTATGTAAGTTATGAGAACCCTAATGACTTGGACAATACAATGTCCCTGACAGTATTATGTCATTGGGTTTACTCATGATCCATCAATGCATCTCATGCACTAGCATATTGACTTGGAATCGATCATTCCAATGGTATGAGATTAACCATCCCCTGATTGGGAGTCAATCATGCTACATCCTACCTAGTAAGATATCCGGTCTCACTATCAACTGTGACTAATTTAAAGAATCTAGTACATGTGATTCATATCTCTCTATATGTGAATCGAATATTCATATAAATGAATCACACCTAGACTGCTTAAGGATTTCATGCTCTACCATTCATCTCATGATTACAAACACATTATGTCCATTCTCTATGTACAAAATCATTATCCTATTGTTTGAGGGCATACAATCCCAACACATATATGTGCAATGATGCTCTTCAGCCAATGCAGGAACCTAACAAAATAAAACCAGAGACCCGAAACTAAAAGGGCACAAGCTGAAAAAGATAAAGATATGTAAGCTTAGAAACTAGACGCAAAACTTTTAAAACATGTTTTGAGGCACTTAAATTGGAAAACAATCAATACATGAATCATTAATAAATTGAGAAGATTTGGAAGGCCATGAGCCTAAAACCCTAAGCAGAGAAAGCAGAGAACGAAGAGTCCTTGTTACAGTTTATGTTAAACATATTTTTTTGTTGACGAAATTTTTTAGTGCAAACTGATTGATGATGTTTGTGTAACTTATGAGTTAGAATATCGGGCACATTCACAATCCATTGAAGATATCAAAGTTGTTGCACAATATCAGGAGAGTTCTTGTTACAGCTATGGGGGAGGATTTCGATCGTCATACGTAACCGCCCTCCAACAGTCGATTGGATGACTGAATCTTCGGGATGTGGCGCGCTGTGGAACATTGAGCTGTCAAGTGCCGAGCTGGCGCACTGTCGCTGTTGACAATAGGAAGAAAAATGGTGCGGAGCAATAACAACAGATGGGGTGAGAGTGTTGACACGGGGTGTGATGACGAAGCTCAGCCGAAGCCTACGTCTCTGGGCGGTAAGACACAACATTTGAATCCACTAACTCTGAAAAAGTAGAGCTACTCTCGACAGGCCGAGTAGTGCTTATACAAGTGGATAGAGGGTGGATTAGGCTTGAGTCTGAAGACCAGAAGACTCGAAGAGCTCTGAAAACAGAAAGCTGAGTTGGGAATAATGAAATTTAATATGGATTATTTACAGGGTTGGATATATATAGTAGGGGTGGGACTTGGGCGGGTCTGATCCGAACCCCGCCCAACCCGAACAATGGATAAACATGGGCAAAGCTAGTTAAAAACTTGGACGGGTTTGGTAAAAAAAAACGATCAATCCGATTTCAATTTAGACGGATTTGGGTATCGATCTTCCCAATCTGAGGAAGTGACACACTAAAGGATTTAATTTTGTGTTTTGGTTACAAAATTATTTTTATCGATTTGTGTGTTTTTATCGATTTGATGTTTTTATGCTTACCGAGGTCTGTGCCCGTCTTCAAAAATTTCTTATTCAAAACCTTTGTTTGACTGATTTTTTTATTTTCCAGTTGCGAAAATCACTTTTGATAGATTTACAATTTGATCATTAGTGGAGTCACTTAAGTGTTGGACTTGGAGGACTCCTCCCCACCCAGTGTGTGGTACGGTTCCCTTTGGGAGGGTTTCATTATAACTTCGTATGCCGGCTCCTATCTTTTAGCTTTTCTTAAAAGTAAAACTAGAATTGTGACTCTCCCTAGACTTAGGGTGGAATTTTAATGGCCCACTTAATTAAAATATCTAGTTCTCTACTCATGACATAAAAGAAAATAATGACAATCGACACAGCGATGCGCTTTGTGGCGCCACCACACTCAGTGATGGATCTAGGAATTAAACCTTGGCGGACGAATGTTAGAAAAATCTTTGGTGGGGGGTTCTTAAATTTTGTTAAAAATTCAGGAGGGACGAAATTATATAATTTTAAAATAATCCTAGCTAATACTACTATAATAAGGGGTTCTCTTTCGAATCTAGGGGGGGCGATCGCCCCCACATATGCCCCCCCTGGATCCATCCCTGACCTCACTTATATGGAAGTTAGATGGGGACTTTTTTATTTTTATAGTCAGTGGTATTAAAATTAGGGCTAATTTGTGTAAAGTCCCTGGCAAAGAGATCGGTTTAGCCTAAGGATATACAAGAGATCAATTTAGCCTAAGGTCCCTGACCCGAAACTAACCCCTCCTTTCTTCTCCCCTCTCTCCCGAGGGGCGGCAGGCGCGAATGGCTCCGGCGGCAGCTGTGGTGGGCGACGGGCACAAGCGGCTCTGGCGGCAACGACCTCAACCCCGACAACCTCACGAGCGGCAGAGGCGGTAGCGATAGCGGCTGCGGCGGGGATTTGGTTAGGTCTAGGGTTCGTCCCATGGGCTGTAGATTAGGTCCGGCCGACTAGGGGGGGTTCGGTTAGGTCCGGACGACTAGGGGGGGTTCGGTTAGGTCCGGCAATGACGGCAAGAGGGCGGGGGGGTTCAGTGTTTCGAAGGGACTTGGTGCAACATCATCTTGTTGCTGTCCTTCCTCTTAAACTGATATTTTTGTCAAGGACCCCCAGTAAGTTCCCTTAAAATTATTATTTTTAGTATAATACTATTTTAAAAAAACTCCAAACAAAAACAGTGTAACTATAAACCAGGTCGGGACACTTGTCCCACAATAATTGAAATGCCATTCAGCCAGATAGATTTGGAGATATTTTTTAACAGACGTCACCATAGCCGTCCATTGCACCCTTCCAAAATCGCTGAATCGCACTCGGACACGCGCCAGCCGGTAAACGAACGGTTGTCATGTAACTTTGGACAAAAAGTTTGTACGGTAGTTTGGCTGAATGTCAACGGACATCATAAATGGTGGACCGGTGAGATAACCAACTGGTAAGGTCACCGAGCCTGTAGTTAGGAGGGGTTCTTTGGTGTCCGCACGTTACGCTACCGTGCGGTGGCTCGAACCAGGAAACTCGCGGAGTTTTATCCACAACTTGATCCATACTATAAAATCTGCGGCATATTTTCTTCTTACTTTTCTCTCTCTAGACTTTTTTTACCTCCTCGATCTCGTTCAGCGAGGTGAGAGAATCGGAGATCGTCGTCCTCTTCATGTTGATCGATCCTGTCATTAGGGATCTCTGTTCTCCATCCTAGGGTTGGATCGAAGGCGAGGATGGTGGAGATGTACGCGGATTTCGTGGATTTGATGAAGAGTCCGGCGGTCGTGGAGACCCTCGTCGACGTGCTCCTCTGCGCCGTCCCGATCTGGGTGGCGGTCATGATCGGGCTGGTGATCGGGTGGTCGTGGCGGCCCCGGTGGACGGGGCTCGTCTTCCTCGGCCTCCGGAGCCGGTTCCGCTTCATCTGGACCGCGCCTCCGGGGTTCGGCGCCCGGCGCCTCTGGTTCGCCTTCACCGCCCTCTCGGCGTTCTCCGTGTGCCGGCGGCTGTGGTCACATTTCAATGGCAAGGGCGAGGGGGCGGGGGCGGGGGGCCCTGCAGACGGCGGATCCGTTTCCAAATCGGTTGGCGCGTTATCGTCGGTCGAAGGGGATGGTGCGAGCTTCAGGTTATTAAGCATTCATTGTTGTTTCTAAATTTTTTTCTTGGGTTCCGTTTGAATTGATTTAGAACTTTTTGTTTGTACGATTTTGTTTATTATAGTGATTGCGGTGTGAAATTGGGGTTTTTTGCCATATGGGTAGAAGGATTAGTGACGTTCCTCCATGCAAAATTAGGATAGAGATATGAGTTGGCTGTACATTGATCAGGCTCGGACTTGGTTTATATTGATTATACCCCGGCCACAAACCACATAATCCTCACATGCAAGATTAGGATGGAGATGCCGTCAAGTACCTCTTCTCCCATTGCTTCACTTTCGTAGGGCTGAAGAAATCTGTTTTCACTTATGTGCTGTTCCCAATTGTGGGGATTGAGTTTGTAAAATAAGAGAGGTAATTGGTACACACATCCCCAAGAGAAGGCAAGATAGGAGGGACCGGAGGATAATGGGTTTATTATTCTTCCTCATCCTCTTTCGTTGTGGATATGAAGTTGCCGTGCGTGTTTTCGACAAGTTTCCAAATTTTGGTTTTGAGTAATATTTTGACACTGCATTCATCTCATGGTTGTATAGGGTTAAGCTCTGCATTCATCTCATGAAGTACACATGCATACATATAATCATCTCATGATACCCTATGCATACATTTACTATGCATTAGTCAGTTTTTATGATTAGTAATAGGAGAAATAAAACTTTTTGACCCAAAAGGTCAACTCGACTATCCTCATAGTTGCTCGTTTGACCCATGTGTGTTCTTTCCTATTCTTAATTATAAACTTAGGCTAATATTGGTGTTGTCCATGGTAAGTAAACTAGTATGCTATCCTAGCGTCCAGATCACATTATTATATCACATATAATAAACATCCAGAAAATAAGAAAAAACGAATGTGCATTGCCCATGATTCTCAGACACAAAAAGAAAGAAAAAAACTGCAATTAGATCAGAAAGAAGCTCCTCACACCCTCCTGAGTTGATCACCTTGTCCTTCTTGTGTGCTCATTGGGCATCCTTTTTTCACCGATGGATCTCCTAGCTTGTTCTAAGGTACATGGGTTATTCGTGTACATCAATTCCATCCCAGAAAGAAATAAAAAAATACATCTTTTTCCTATGTCTCTACTCACGAGGTGTACAAAAGATCTAATTAAGATAAAAACAATTGGTTTGGGAAACCGAGTTTTCATACTCGCCCTTTACATATGCCACAAATAACCAGCAAAATAAAAATTCACAAAGAGGATCATGTGGCTCCATTTATATACATGATGCAAGATGTAAAAATACATAGATCACATCTATGAACCAAACATAATATTATGATCAAGATGAAAGCATGAACTAGGAAGATTATCTACTAATTATCACATGACATCATCTACATAAAAACATGCTAATAAAAAACATGCATCTATCATCATGCATATATCACCATAAACTAAATTATGGACAACACCATCTAGGAAGCATGGACACTTCCCCAGGCCTTCCGTACCCGTGTCGGACACGTGTCGGACACCGACACTCGTCGGACACTCGCCGGACACGCACCGGACACGCATGTGCCGTGTCCTACGTGCTTCTGGGAGCCGGACACGGTCGGACACTCCTCGGACACTCGCCGGACACTCGTCGGACACTCGGGACACTGCAGGTTGATGGACTGTTCGATATAGGGTCGGGTTACAAGCTGTGGTGATTCAGTTTTGGCTTCAACCTATTTGATCCTCTGAGATTATAACCTCAGAGAATCAGATAGGTTGAAGCCAAAACTGAATCGCAGCCATTCTTTTGCAAGCCATTTGGGCTTGAGTGTGATTCACTTGTCAGGATGGTTATGATGGACGGTTACGATTCAGGTTTGACTTTAACTTATCTTATCCTCTGAGGTTTCAGATAGGTTGAAGTCAAAACTGAAACACAACAGTTATTTTCCATACCATTTAGAGATGTCTGCGATTTACCGATCGGGCTGGATGTAACTAACGATAGCGATTCAATATGTATTAAATTTTCATTTTAGATGTTTTCTATGAGGTTTTTTCGGTTATTGAAATATATATGAATTGCAAACATACATAAAATATAAATTTAAAAATATTCATTTATTTTGCCGTGTCCCCGCCGTACCCGTGTCCTCATTTTTTAGGATTTGCCATGTCGGTGAACCCGTGTCGTGTCGTACCCGTGTCCCCGTACCAGTGTCAGTGCTTCTTAGAACACCATTTAATCCATAGATTCACAAACCTAAAGAAAATGCATGATCTACGCTTTTATACCAATTGAAGGAACTAAATCAAGAGTGCGCAACGGAAAATACAAAAAATGGTGTTTCTCAACGGATCGTGATTGTGTATTCTTCTTTAGGGTTAAGAAAAATTTTCAATGCATCGTAATTAAAGCACATGCATTACAACTTATGGATTATTAAAAGATACCTTACAAGATTTATAAACACATGTTGAGAAGATCTAGACGATGAACATGTTGAAGAAGATCAGGATATAGCCTCACTTCTCTCGAATAGCAACACATATTCCACTGCACAACCAACAATGGAATTAGGCCAAGATCTGAATTAGTGGAATTTCTCCCAAGCTCCAAATCCCCAAGAATTAGGTAACATCAAAGTTCTAAAAAGCGCTAGGCGCTAGTTGGGCAGTGGGGGCTGCCTAGCGCCTAGGCGGCGCCAAGGCGTTTTGCATTTTTTTTAATTATTTTAATTTTAATTTTGATATTATATTATATATATATATATATATATATATGTTTAAAAATTAATATAAGTTCAAGATTATCCCAAACCATTATTTTAAAGAACAAGTATATAACCATAATTCAAGATTGAGTGATTAACAAAAACAAAAGTAAACTCAGCCTGCCTGGCCAGTCTCAGCCCGCCTAAGCCCGCCTAGGTGGCCGCCTTGCCTCGCCTAGGCGACCGCCTTGCCCCACCTAGCTCCGCCTGGGAGTTTGACCGCTTTTCTGGAGCGCCTAGAGCCTAGGTTAGGCGATGGGGGGTCGCCTAGCGCCTAGGCGGCCGCCTGGATCACTTTTTAGAACACTGGGTTACATCATGGCTTCTCAAGTTCTCATATTGATAACTGGAAGATTAAGAGAGAGAGAGAGAGAGAGAGAGAGAGAGAGGTCTTGATATTTGTTATCCTAGTGAAATGCAGGGGCACAAGGTTAAAATGACTGTTCAGGGTATATGAATGCCCCTGCTATTTCATGACTGTACCTAGGATGTTTGGCATACATGACTGGCCTATACTCATGAAAGAGTATTTGACAAAGATGGTGTCACTGCGGATTCAGCCCTCAATAGGGACACACAGTATTCATACGCCATAAACGGTGCATGTAGGTGGGATGAAGCATGCTTATTATACATAATATGGCATAAAATGTAACCTTGAAAAATTATTTATTTGCTATTTTCTTTGGTGTAACCTTGTATGCCATAAAGTTATTGGTATAGCTTGTTTCTATTTGACATTTATTTATCATGGCTGAACAGAATTTGTACCAATATCCTTAGTTGAAAAAGATATATGTAAAAAAGTGAGATTTTTATAAGAAATAGGCCTTGAAGGTTCAGCTCAAGATATGACATAATTCCTGGGAAATTGCCCCATGTTGCTGTTAACTTCATGGCACTCGTATCTCCATTTATATTAATTTTATGTGGTAGTTCTAGGACTTTTCAAGTTTCAAAGAGTCCCATGTCTGAATTTGACTTTTTTAATGCAATTTTCCTCTAGTTCTAGGAGTGTAACTTTTGAGAGAGAGCAAGATATTGTCTCAGAGAAAGATTTAGAGCATCTATTGCATCTTCTAGATGGTAAGGTTGGAGAGGCAGGTTGGCAGCATCAAATGGAACGCACCACACCAAACATGATCTACCAAGCCTGGCGCCATGAACCAGAGGTAAATTCTAGTACTGTTGGAATTTCACTGTTAAAGTCTTCAATGATAATGACTTTCTATCTTCATATATCCATTTTTGAGGAAATAGCATGTCATATTTATTTGAGACATTCTAGACATTTTAATGATTCTCTTAGGGATTTGATGCTGATGCCCGTGTGCTTTTTTGATATATATTCGTCTGAAGTATATATCTATTTTGGATCTTTGCTTACTCGACCTATATCATATGCCATATTTGCAGTCTTTTCCCACTTTTCTTTAACCAAGAAACACTTTTTTTTTTCTTTGTCTCATTCTACCACCTCCTATGAGTTATTGAAACACTTTATACATGTATTCGCTTCTTAATATGTCCAAGCTTCTAATGTTCTATCATGCTCTTTAGGTGGGGCCCATAATTTATCGCAGCCGAACTGTTTTTGAGGATGCAACTCCTGAGTTGGTTAGGGATTTCTTCTGGGATGATGATTTCCGGCTTAAATGGGATCCGATGCTTGCGTACTACAAAACCTTGGAGGAATTCCCACAGTCTGGAACAATGATTGTTCACTGGATAAAAAAGGTTATGGAATTCAGAAGGATTTTATACTAGTATCTACATTTGTCAAATTTTGACTGTTCTTTTTTGTCATTTTCAGTTCCCGTTCTTCTGCAGTGATCGAGAATATATCATCGGTCGACGAATATGGGAGTCTGGAAAGACTTATTATTGTGTGACGAAGGTATATATAACACATTGGGTAAATTACACTTTACCCTCCTGAAGTTTACCTCAAAAACACATAACCCCCCTATAGTTTAAAAACTACATTTTTCCCCCTTCAATTCAGTTTTGATCAGATAAAAATTACCAAATGAGGAAAATAAGTCGTTGAGAAAAGGGGGTATTGTGCTAACATTTCAAACTATATGTTGCTATTTAGAACAAAATAAACTACAGGGGGGTTATGTGTTTTTGAGCTAAACTTCAGGGGGGCAAAGTGTAAGTTATGCTTATATATTTTGATGTGTCTTCTGTGCATCTTCTTTTCGTCCTGCTGCTTGCTTATTATACTAAAAGTATGGAGTTCATGTCGTGTGCTATTTGTTTTTCTCGGCCTCATTTTCTCCGTTGTACTACTTTTTTTCACTATGATCTCTTCAAGGTGCTATGTATTCTTCAAATAGAGCATGCTTAAAAGGGATGAGACTTTCTAGAAAAAGGTTGGATGTTTCAAGAGTAGCATACATTATACCTATTTAAGTGCTCTATTGCACCATGAGTCATGAACAATTATCCATATGTCAGCAAAGTATATTTGGATGTGAACATAGGTCAGTATTTGGAGGTACGTTGTAGAAGCAAAGATGGTTCATTTTCATGAGCAAAGGTTTGATTAAGTCCATGATTTGGCTATTTAGGGTGTGCTCAACCGTATACCTAGAAAAAGATTAAAGAGAGAAGGATGAAGACAACAAACTCGTTTTTATTCATAATTTAAGTAATAGGGACGACCTCCTTACATATATAAGCTTAGTTAATTTCAACCATAAGAAACCTAGTCTAGATTTAAATTGTTTGAGTTAACCGAATAATACTGGACATTAAGCTTAAAAGTCTGACAATGAAACAAAGAAAACAAAAATCTATGTATCTGTTACCTTCTTGAACATTCAGGCCTTAATACTTTGGTCAAAGCTGACTTGTTAGGTCACTTCCAAAAGATGTGTCTTTTGAAGAATCGCAAAAATTGTATGGCAAACATAAAGTGGCTACCTAGATCCCAAATTATGGCCCTCAAAATTTATGGCTGATATGAAATCTGAAATAGGGTGTTTGGTCTATCTATCTGACCCGATCTTCTCTTCACCTCTTCAACCCGATCTCCCTTAAACTCTTCACCTCTTCGACCTCAGGATGATTGTGAAACCCTAGCAGCCTGTGTCGATTCCCACCACTGAAGACGAAGACGACGACAGACAGAGGCTGGGTCGGGGATGACGATGAGGGTTGCAGGCGGCGCAACGATGGCCACTGATTGCGATGCTGCCTCAGTCGACTGAAGGCAGAGATGAATCCAATGGGAGTTGATATTTTTGGGAGAAGCAGAGCTCGCCGATGCTGAAGCTTACGAAGCTGATGCAATGAAGATCAGCACCCAACCTTCGTCGGACTCAAGCCTTGGATCTGCGCAAGGTCGCGATGAAGCTGACTGAATCGCTGGATGGAGCTAAGACGATGGAGATAGAGCTGCTGATTAAGCTCCGACGAGGATGAGTCTTGGCCAGGGAGATGAAGTCGATGAAGCCGATGAGGAGGTATCCTTGATAGAGGATCTCTATTAGATCTGCACCCGGCCGATGGAGAAGAGATTTCTACGATTGAAGCTCCCGATTGATGCTTCAATGATGTCGATGATGACGATGGATCAAAAGTGAGGAAGAAGAGCACTTAGCTATGATATCATGTTAGACCTAAAAAGGAAACAAGAGAAACAAGGATTGGGAGTAGAGGAATACCTTTTACTTATTGGAGCAATGACCCTATATATGACTATACAAAGGATAGGGTTACCAAGAGTGAGCATACCCCAAAGAGACTAATATACAAAGATTAAGAATATATGTACATACTTACACCAACAATGTAGTAGCGCCTAGCAATATAGCAAGCAAATTTAAGAGTTACGAGACTAGGGTACTGTTAGGTTGAGTGGATCAAGGTTGACCGCTAGGCGCTAGGCACCTGTGTAGAATTTTGGTTAGCAAATGAGTTTTCAAACAATGTTAGATCCCTCGTTCTTTTAGGATCAGGTGCTTCTAACTGACATGATCCTAAAGATCAGTGGTTCTAAGTGCAACACTTACACTCATGCTGAAGATGAGGATATCAGTCCACGTGTTACTGCCAATGATAACTGATTTTTTTTTGGAAATTAACCCTGTGAATCTGGCGTGGTCTCTGAAGGCTCTGCACCTTTATTCGTCATCACTATACTGGATTATTAATTGCATTCGTGGTTATTCTTATGCATTATGTCTGCAGGGAATGCCCTATCCATCATTACCCAAGAATGAAAAGCCGAGACGTGTGGAGCTGTATTTCTCAAGCTGGCGCATCAAGGCTGGTACATTTCATCCATCGCATATCAATTAAGAACTCAAGCCAGCATTAGATTTTTTTTTAATATTATGAATCTATGATTATTGGCTTGGGCGCTACTATTAAGCAAGCCTCAGAAAATGTGAATTTTAGCTTCATGCTAACTTTATGGCCGTGCTGGAATTATAATTCCCAGGAAATGGGCCCATTCCCATATTGTTTCCATAAACAGTGAGCTTTCATTTCCGAGGGAAATGAAATCCCACAAACAGTGGGCTTTCATTTCCAAGGGGAATGTGGAATTGGCTTATTTCTTTGGAGTTCCAATTCCCAAGAAAAGAATACAGCCAATTCCAATTAGGGTTTCTTTTGGGTAGTATCGCTGCCATGCAAGTAATAATCTAAGTGCTTGCGATACTGCAGTGTTATAGATGCTGTGGAGTGTTGTATAGCTCACTATGCACTTAGATTATCACTTACATGACAGCTAGGGTTACAATTTGTTTATTTTCGTTTTTTCTTTCTTCGATAACTTATCTTACATCTAAAATGTTGTGAGTCTTAACTTGACATCACTCGCATGCAGTTGAGTCCCGCAAACAAGACGGGCAGCTATCGGCCTGCGAGGTAACTCTCGTCCACCACGAGGACATGGGCATCCCCAAGGATGTTGCGAAGGTCGGCGTCCGTCACGGGATGTGGGGAGCGGTTAAGAAATTGCATTCCGGCATGAGATCATACCAGCTCACGAGGAAGGCGGAGACCCCTCTGTCAAGGGGCGCGCTCATGGCACGGATCGTGACTAGGGTTCCCTCCAGCGGGGCCATCAGTCTCTTGGACTCCGATCCCTCCGGTGGCGCGGGGGGTGGCCACGGCGCCGACACCCACAAGGGGCAGCATGGAATTGATCTGAAATGGATTGTTATCGGAGGGGCGGTGGCCATTGTTTGTGGCCTCCAGACCGGCCTCATCGGAAAGGCCCTGATGCTTGGAGCCGCAAGGAGGCTCGCCCGAAAGTGAGCCTGGCCTTGTTACTGAATTATTTGTCCTGCGGCAGATCTCTGATTTCCCCCCACCACTCTTTAATGCTGAGATGTTATCATTGAAAGAAGGAAAACCCTACATATAATTTTTTTTAGCGTGTGTATATATAATTTTCTGTATTTTGGGTTCCCATTGTATCGTCCAAGCTTGTTAGTGTATTACTCTTACCATTGTCTGATAGTTGAGTCGGCTACCCCTTGTTGTTGTCATGTAGAGGTGGAGAAGCAAACTATATTCAAGAATCTTTTTAGCTTTAATAAATGGATGGGTATGCTGGTTTTCAATGTTTATTGGTTTTTCTTTGCCGTTCAAGTTGTTATTTTCGTATTTCGGTTTAAGTTGATGTATTGGACAGTACTGGTTGATGCCGATTTGATACGAGCTGATTCATGTTCGTTTATTTGATTTCATGAGAGAGAGAGAGAGAGAGGTTTGAGTAGTCTCGGGTTGATCATTGATGACGATAGAGCCCATATGATAGAAGTCTCTCTCTCTCTCTCTCTCTCTCTCTCTCTGAATTAGGGGTGGCAATCCTTGACCCAATTCAGAGTTAGCGGGTTTGACTTTGGTCATAAACGGGTTGACCGGCTGACCTGTTTATTAAATGGGTTGAGTTTGGGTTTGTATTTATAACCCAATTGACCCGATGTGATCCATTTACCGAATGGGCCTTGTCAACCTGATCCAGTCAAACCCTACCCAACCCGACCAGTTTATATGGATTCTGTTGAGGACCCAACCCGACCCGACCCATTTATTAAACGGGCTAAACTGGTCAGGTTGGGTTTGAGTTTAAATTTTTGACCCGTTTATTAAATGGGTCGGGTTCGGATTGGATGTTTTGCCCTTGTACCTATGTCTAAACCCGACCGACCCAAGCCACCCCCTATCTATGCGTTATCCCTCTTTTCATTTTTAGTTGAATCATGCAAGAGTTCTCGGATTTCATTAGAGTAGGGAACTGATGGATCTTCCTATGGAGGGTCGAAGTTTTACTTGGAGTAAAAGAAAGAATCACCTATAGTAGGGAGCCTAGAGAGATTCCTTACCTCCCCGGAATGGGGCTCTATTCACTTGGATTGTTCTCAGATGGGGCTGCCTCCTGTTTTTAGATCACGCTTCGGTTCGCCTTGTCTCTAAGTTGACGGTCACCACTAGAAGGCTATTTTACTCCGAGAATATGTGGACAATCATAGATGTGTTTTGAATGGCTAATGATAGAATTGGGAAAAAGCACACGTTATTAGAGCTCTATGGCCAGGTATAAATAAATACAAGGGTGACTTGCAATGCAATTTAGGTTAGCACATATACACACGCACAATCTTAACACCCCCCTCAAACTTACGGTGGGTCAAAAAAAGTGAGTTTGCCAACCAGAAATTGAAACCGATAAGTAGGGTGAGACTTTATGAAAAGTCCACGATCTGCTCAGCGGATGAGACGTGTGGTAGAGAGATAGTTTCAAGCTCGTAGTGCTCACGGGTGAAGTGACAATCGATCTCTATGTGCTTTGTTTGTTCATGAAAGACTGGATTGTAGGTAATCTGAATGACGCTCTTGTTGTCATAGTAGAGAGCACTAGGTGAGGAGACTTCAACCCCAAAGTCTGAGAGAAGACGCCTGACATGGATGATTTCTTTGGTGGTTAAAGTCATATCCCGATACTCGAATTCGGTGCTGGAGAGGGAGACAACATCCTGCTTCTTGTTGTGCCAAGAGATAAGAGAGTCACCGAGAAAGAGACAAAAGCCGGTGGTAGAGCATCGAGTAGTAAGATCACCGTCCCAATCAGTGCCAGAGAAGGTCCGAAGAACCAGAGAAGAGTTAGCAGGCAAAAGGAGGGATTAAGTGATGGTACCTCACAGGTACCGAAGGATCCTCAAAAGAGCTACACCGTGAGTGGAGTGAGGGGCCTGAACAAACTGGCTGACAATGCTAACCGCATGAGTAATGTCAGGTCTGGCGATGCACAAGTAGACAAGCTGCCCTACTATCTGCCTGTACCATGTAGTATCGGAAAGAGGCTCGTCGTCTGTAGGCCGAAGCTTAGCATTACACTCCTCAGGTGTATCTGCAACCTTTTGATCAACAAGTACAGCTCGAGCTAAAATATTTGAAGTATATCACTGCTGAGAAACGAGAATGCCTTCCTGACTCTGTGCTACCTCAAGGCCAAGGAAATAGCAAAGACAGCCCAAATCCTTCATCTGAGCGATGCAATACCAACAACATCATCGCTTGTGATGATCATCTCATCCACATAGAAAAGAAGGATAACCCACCCCTGCGGTGAGGACCGCACAGACAAAGAGTGATCCTGATAACTCTCGGAGAAACCAATCCAATGAACAGCACTGCGAAAACACTCGAACCAAGCGTGGGGTGCCTGCTTCAGGCCGTAGACCACACAGTGGAGAAGGCAGAAGTGTTTGAGGAGGCATGGAGTAGCAAGAAGGCGGCTGCATGTAGACAACCTCAAAAAGGGTGCCATAAAGAAAGACATTCTTCACACCCATCTGAAATAGTGGCCACTATCGTGCGGAAGCAACATCAAGGAGAGTGCGAACACTGGTCATCTGAGCAATCGGAGCAAAAATCTCATTATAGTCAATTTCAGCCTTCTGAGAAAAATCATGAGCGACGAGTCGAGCTTTGTGCCGCTCAATGGATCCATCAGATCGGTATTTGACCTTGCAGACCCATTTGCAGCTGACAGGCTTGACTCTGGTAGGGAGAGTGACATCAGACCAGGTCCTAGAATGAGCAAATGGCTGAAGCTCCTCGTCCATAGAGCGCTGCCACTCTACGTACTGAACAACCTCATGATAAGATCGGGGCTCTGAGGGAGTGGCGTGAATAGCGGTAAGAAAAGAATGGTACGTCGGGAGCATAGGAGCGGGCAGTAACAAATAAGTTTTGCTTGGTAGTCAGGCGATGGTCGCGCAGAGTATAGCGATGCTCTGGTACTGGGACAAAATCTTCAGTCGGAGGCAGAGGAACCGGTGGTAGAGACGATAGAGGAGACGCAGGGGAAGTATCAGTCTCAAGAGGAATAATGGCAGGTAGAGGTGCTGAGTATTGGAAATGATATCGGAGGTGCAATGAAAGCCGGACTCGATCCCATGGATCGATACGGTGTGTGGTACATTTTAAAAATTTTCATATGAAACAATCATATGCGCAAAGATTGAAACGAATGGAAACGAACCCCTAAGATCATCTACCAAAATACACCATAACTATTATGCATAATATTCGATAGATCTACGGTTTAGAATATTATACCTCCATGCGGGATTTAGCATCGTGATGTTTATCTACGAGGTTGAAGATGACGGAAGTATCTACGTGCAAGGGAGAAGTCTTCTTCTTCTTCGGGTATACCTAATCTCGCGAATCGACCCTGATCCTTGCACTCCAATCTCTGAGTGCTTCGGAGTACGAGCTTTCTCTTCTTTCTTACACACACACACTATAAGGAGAAGATGAGATGGAGAGATTTTTCTCTTCACACCTTAGGTCAAACCCAAGATAGAGAGAGATGAGAACCCAAGATAGAGAGACATGAGAACTCAAGAGAGAAGGGGAGGCAAAACCGAACACACAGACACACAGGGAGAGGGGGATCGGCCTTTCTCAGATAAATCTGAGAGGCACGGTTTTTCTTGACTAAAATGTATTGGAAACCGTGCCCCCCCTTCTCTCCTTGTCTGTTTGAGTCGTTACCCCTCTCTATCTCATTAAACCTCAATATTAAATGCCTACTGATATATTGTTGTCATATTAGGTTTTGCAATTAAAAGGAATATATTCAAACCATTTTAAATCTGAATTAATTCTTTAATTATAGATTTGATGGCCATGCAAGTTTGCCCTAATGAAGGGAGCAACTACTAGGGCATGCAGAACATTTTGAAATAACCAAAGTGCGCCCCTGTATCTAGTGGTCATTCACCTCATACGGGAGCATACATGGTCCATCTCCGTGCATGATAAAGTACCCTAATACTTAAGGCACCTCATCTGTACCTATTTAACATACCTTGGAGTGATAAATAGTATTTTTACTAGTTACTGGGGTGCCCTCAGTAAAACATGGGGTGCCCCTATAGTAAAAAATTACTAAACTCACATACTACGTTCTAGTGCGACACGCACACACGGAATGGACTCCTTATGGCATTATGGCAACAACGCGTGTCCCTACCCTACTCTGGGGTTGCCCCTAGTGCACACACTCAGTCCTAGGCAACCACCATGCTTTAGTATAATGCACTCACAGAACACATGACGATTAAGACATTATTTCTTCAACTCATATTGTGTTGTAAGATAAGGAGAAAGTAATGATCTGTAACGATCATGGATAGGGTAGAACCTTCAGGGACTAGGATTCATATCTTCCAACCAGACTTGATCAACAAACTACCCAAGTGTCCCTATCAATCCTCTGGGTCCCGGTTAACCTATGTGATCACCCAGAGTGCAACGCAGGCTGCACTCCAATTCTCCCAGACTTACTAAGCTCTCTCGCATACCCCTGCTCTCCGCTTACTATTAGTAATTCGATGTCCCTCCACTCGATGCCATGTGTCAACTTGAGCGGTGAAGAGCACCATTAGACTCGAGTGACCATATGACTAGGTTTCTTTTCAGGTGAATTAACACATCGCACCTCTGATTGTTTTGGCCTGCAGGAGTGGCATGCCGATGCAATGCTAACCCGGTAACCCAGCGCACCGTGGTATTGGGTCGTGGTTAGATCCCTCACACGTTGGTGAACCAAAATTACCCAAACTGGTTAGTCCACCGGTTATGGTTCCTTAAGATTTAGGACCGATTACCCTAAGCAGAAACACGGCTATGTGCACCGGTGTCTGCTCACCGATCTGTGCACCGTGTTGGTTCTGTTCAGCCACATGCATTGTGCCTGGCAATGACCATGGTGGAGAAACCCATGCTCTGTCATTCCAATAGCTTAACCTGATAGGGCTACCAACCCTAATCAAAACTGCAAACAATTTAGGCTAATAGTACTAGTCAACTAAGTCTCCCACTCAGATGAACCACTATACAGTTATGACTCTTTACAGTTCAGTATATAGAACACGTATAATACGTACCAATTAAGTAATTCTAATATAAATAACAACTAATTTATTAATCAACCATAGTTTTTACAAGCCCTATACCATATCTCACTCAACACTGAGGTAGGGGTTGAATCTACAAGAGAGGGTAAACTTGAGCCAAGATGGTGGGACTTGACTAGAGGAGGGGAGCAGGGGCTAATTATATAGGACTCAACAGGAGGAGTCATAACAGAGGAAGAGATAACCGATGAAGACTCGAGACTAACAGACTTAGGGGGGAGAAAATGGAGATCCTGAGAAGAGGGAGAGTAAATCGAAATGTCCTCAAAGAAGGAGACATGCTTGGCTAGGCGAAAGCAACGAGCAACAGGGTCATAGCAACTATAACCTTTATGCTCGAGACTGAGATCCAAAAGGACACACTTAGCTGTCTTGGGAGACAGTTTGTTGAGATCTTGGAGTGGCAGCAGTATAAAATAAGTGCAACCAAAGACACGAAGCATGTCATAGGAAGAAGGAGACGAGAAAAGATGCTCATAAAGAGATGAATCAAATAGAAAGGTAGAAGGGGTGATGTTAATGAGATTAACAAAGGTGAGGCGGCTTTAGCCCAGAAGGAAAAAGGCACAGAGGAGAAAATAAAAAGAGAACAAGCAATCCCAAGAATATGACGATGTTTACACTCAGCAACACCATTATGTTGGTGAGTGCGCAGGCAAGATTGCTGAAAAAGGGTGCCATGAGACTGGATGAGAGGCCGCATATTGGTAGAAAAAAACTCACGGGTACAGTTAGACCGAAAGGTCTTGATCCGAGTAAGAAATTGAGTTTGGATCATATTGGTGAAGGAAGTATAGATCTATAGAGAAAACCTCATAACGATAATGAAGTAAATAAACCCATGTATAGCGAAAATAATCATCAATGAAACAAATATAATAGAAATATCCATTCATAGATGATATGGGTGAGGGCCCCCAAATATCCAAATGAACAAGGTCAAACGAAGTAACAGACCGATACTTACTAGGACGAAAAGGGGAGGCTGTGAGCTTGACAAGCTTACAACCAGCACAGGGAGAAAGAGAAGAAAAAAAAAAAGCACAACCTAAAGCCCCAGACTAAAAAAGGCTTTTAAGTCGTTGCTCGGACACAGGACCTAACCGTCTGTGTCACAAGTCGGCCGTAGACGAACTAGCACCACAAAAACTGAGAGAAGAAGGAGGCACGTGAAGAGACTAAAGATGGTAAAGACCGCCCTCTCTATGACCGGTTCAAATCGTCTTGCTTGAATAAAGATCATACATAATACAACCAAAGGTAGAAAAGGATACGGTTAATCTGGAGTCATATACGGTGAAGACAGAGATAAGGTTCATGCATAGGTCAGGAGAATAATAAACAATAGGTAAGATGAGGCCGAATGGATAAGACAAGGGGGAGATGGAGCCACACTGAGAAATGGAGAGATAAGATCCATTTGCAGTATGGAGGGGTGGGATGGCGGTGGGGTAAAGAGAAGTAAGGGAAGATAAGTCATGGGTAAGATGTTGGGAGGCCCCAAAGTCACAGATCCATCGAAATGGAGTACCATAGTTGGTCAAGTAGGCAATAGGCTATACAAACGAGGAGGATGCATCGGAGCTCAACTGGTACTGCTGGAACTGTTGAAATTATTGGAATAACTGGAACTGCTGCGGAGTTAGACCTAGAGTAGAAATGGGCTCAACGAGTGCAGCAACAGTAGGAGGGTCATGAACAGGTTTGCTTTGGCCAGGTGATCTGGTACGCTTCTCAAGATGAAGAGTCCAACGCATCTCGACCAAGTGGCTCTGCTTGTGGCAGTAAGTACAATAAGGTGATAAAGCCATGACTACCAGAGCGCCCACCACGACCACCAGGGTGGCCACGAGATCGAGAAGGAACCCGTGGAGGTGTTGATGCTGGAACAAAGGAATGAGAAGCGGTGGCAAGGACCCCCTCGTGGCCGGAGCGGGAGGATCTGGGGTAGTGCCGATGCTCTCCAGTCGGGACTGCTCAGAGAGGAGTGCGGTGATGACCTCGGTAAGACAAGGAAAGGGGGTATATTATAGTAGTTTTCCAGCCAGGGGCTGAAGAGCCGGTGCGAGTCTAGCAAGAAGAACGTGCACCTTTCAGCGTTCTCGGAACAATTGGACCTCTATGGCAGAGGCATTTGGTCCAGGCTCCATCTGCTCGAGCTCTTGCCAGAGGGTCCCCATAAAAGTGTAGTACGCCTCCACACGTTGGGTGCCCTGTTGGACTGTCATCATCTCTCGCAAAAGATCAGCCTTGTATGCGCCATCCGACTGAACGAAAAGGCTGCAAAGATGCATCCAGATAGCACATGCAGTCAGAAAGACAACTAGTCCGCTGCATAAGGAGTTATCCACCGAGGCGACAAGGAAGGCCTTGATATGTGCATCCTCGTAAGATCAGCGAGCTATCACGCACTGAAGATCTACAACAGATAGAGGAACCGTCAGTGTGGCAGCGGTCTCGGACGTAGTGCCATCGACATTCTTAACGAATGATGCCGGCATCCCGGGTGTGCAGAGGGCATCGATGTCCTCGGAGGGCAAGACGGCGTGGAAGAGGTGATAGTAGAGGAACTGACCCCCAACTCGTTCTGGATCGATGCTGACCAAGGTGTTCAGTTCGTTTGAGTAAAGAGGAGGAGATCAGTGTGCGTGGGGAGACGCCTCCCGAAAATTCGATTGTCGTTAAAGGAGGCCATAATGCGCGAGCGTCAACCCCTAGGTCAGCGTGCCACACACAAGGAGAGACTAAATCGACATCGGTCTGGATGCAGAGGAGAGGAGGGCTATACGATAGCTAGCTGCACACAAGGCGGGGCTGGGCCGACGTCGGGCTAGGGATGCAGACGTTTGGCATTGCGGCATTGGCCTGGACACAGAGGAGCCAATGGCATCAGGTTGTAGGGTCTGGACGCAGAGGAGCTAGCGGTATCGGGTTGCAAGGATTGCAGATGAGGGACCAGGCCGGGGGGGGGGGGGGGGGGGAACCTGCCGGCCACACCCGATCGTCAGATGGAGCTAGACTCCCTCCACCGCCTTCCCGTGTACCTGCAAAAAGACCGAGGCTTACCTCCAAGCCAAGGCCTCTCTAACGCTCAAGTTAGGGAAGGGAGAGATGTGTCGTGTGGTAGTGGGTACGGAAGCAAATTGTCTCTCTCGGGTTTCAATTCCCTTGAGTGAGGATTGCTCACTGCTTCCCAAGAGTTTGAATTGCTTACCTGCCCATGAAAGGGCGGGGGGGGGGGGGGTTCTTTTGTAGACTTATGTGCACTCAATCGATGCGATCTATCCTTCGATGATCTTGGGATGGTTATGGCGGATCCCCTCCTATCGGACGCCATTCGAATCGTTCTTCTATGCTCTTGTGGATCGTGAGTATTATACCTCATCGTGGGTAACCCACAACCCTGACGGGCGAGATTTCCTCAGGATTGCCCAGCCTGGCATGTATCCTTGCCGTTACGGTGTCTTCCGATCTTTCCTCGCTTGATGGCAGTTCTTCGGTGCTGATCAGGACGGGCCAACCATGTGGTTGGGTAGTTAAGCCAACACCATGACCTACCCTGCTTCTCCCCTGACCTAGATTCCGTTGAGGAGCTCAGGTTCCTTTGATCACCTCCCCGGGCTCAATCTTCTGCTAATAGAGCAGCTCGCGGGCCGGGTCTGATAGACTTGGGCTCGGTTCATGCCATCAAGTCCCACGGATCTCTATACTAGACTAGACCTGGTGGTCTAGCGGTACACGTGTCATCATCTGGTGGGCATGGCAAAGAACCCCTTCTACAAAAGCCCCCTTTCGATCCTTGGTCTCTAGACCACGGGCCGAAAGTCCCCTCCACTAGGGTTTCGCCACGTATCCTGAATTGAAGCGATTGCTCGGTGATGTGATGGGCAATCATCATTATTCTGGCCATAGGGGCTGCACTTCCTTCGCTCTTAAATGCGAGGTTCAGCTGCCGAGGCGGTCGACTTCCCGGCTGTTGGATCTTTATCTTTCGACACCCAGGATCTCCTAGACATATCAACTCTTGTTGATTCCGAAAAGCGGGTGACGTTTCAGCACTTCAAATACCTCTTCTTGGCACGAGATTGGAACGTCTATTCTTCTCCGTCATATTTCCTTCTTCTTCGTCTTCTCATGTCCTTTTGCGAACCTCATATTCGTACAGCAATGGCTTGTCGTGTAGACCTCTCGATGCTTTCTCCAGAGGAGCACCTCTTCGTGTCGAAGGGAGAGCTCTCTTTCCTCAATCAGTGTGATGTACGGCCCACCGATGTCACCACCTCCGCTGAATTTGGTTATACCATCATATTTGGTAGGCATCTATGCGCTAGCCTGCCTCTGCCCCTAAGGCATTTCTCGGGGTCACTTCTAACTTACCTCCACCTCTACCCTCGCCAATTGAGCGGGAACTCCTGGTGGATCCTTCACTACTGCTATGTCCTCCACGCACGGGGGGTGGCAATTACTCTTGACTGGTTTTTCAGCAAGTTCTCGCCGTTGTCGGCCCCTCAATGAGGATGCGGTACGGGAAGAGCGGAGGCATATCAATACCCAAATCTCTATCCTCTATAGGCGCACGCCAGTCCGCTGGGAGGTCATCTTTGATTCAGACCCCGGCTGGCCCGCGGAGGTCAGTATAGCTCGAGTTGGGAAAGTGAGTCAAGGCATTCTCGGCGAGAGTAGCCGAGGGGGGGGGAGGGTGGACGTCCGGCGGTGGCGAAGATGACAGTGGGAGATGCAGCAGCAGCAACGATGGAGGCGGCAATGATGGAAGCGACGATGATGATAGCGGTGGTGGTGACGGAGGAGATCCCCAAATCAATCCCTTGGGCCATGGTGAAGGCAGTCGCGAGGGTGGAACCCATGGGTCCCACTCGCGGAGAAAGCTCGTGGCTCCTAGCCCCATGCGATCAGACTCTGGCGAGAGCTTGATGTGTCTGGGGGAAGGACCCATCCGATCCGATCTATCGGGTTGTCCTCCTGTCGATTCTTCTGAGGCAGCCTCCCCTTACTTGGGTGACAACCACCTCCAGTCAAGCAACGCTCATGACGCTCGGGAGGAGAAGAGAGTTCGGGGTTCACCTCCCGACAACCCCCTGAAGTCTGAGACAAATGTTGGTGCTGGCCTCGCGGCTAGCCGTTCTCTTTCTGAGGAGAAGCTCAATGTGGCTTTTCATTGGATCCGCCAAGCCAAGAAGGCGCGGCTGCAGCTGGAGCTGGCGGGCAATTCCAGCATAGACTCAAGCAGCGTTCTCCCGGCATCAGCTGAGCAAGCGGAATCAGGAAGCCCTGGTGCGGAGATTCCAACGGCTCTGATTCTTCCTTTGGTGGGGCCTCGTTCGGAAGGGCCAGACGCGGCCGAGCTAGTAGCTCCTTCGGTTCCGATAATTGGGCTGATGGGCCAAGCACGGCCTATGGTGATGCGAGCATGGCAGTGCTCGCAGAGACGGAGATGGAAGGTCCCATCGGGGAGGAAGCCTCAATGAGGGGTATCGTCCCAGGCTCGGGAGATCAACCCTAGCCCACAGGTAAGTCCTTGAGTGGTACTTCAAATATCATCCCCAATATGTTGAGCACTTTGTCTCTCTTGCAGTTAGGGGTGAATGGTCTGAAGCTAAGGTCGCCAAACCATCGAGGCGGACCTTCCGAGACCTGCTTAGCAAGAGCAGTCGAGCCTGGTGTGGGGGGGAAATTTCCGAGCCGCCTTGATCGGGAACCCCGCCCCACAGCCTTGATTGAATTGGACTGTTTGTAGAGTTAGAGAGATGTGAGAATAGATAGAGAGAGTAAAGAGCGATGACACAAGGATTGATGACGGAGTTCGGCCTTACGACCTACGTCTCCGGGCGAGAGGTGCCACCTAATCTTCACTATAATTTGAATATAAATGGTTGAGCGTTCTCTCGACAGGCCGAGAGAAGCTTTTTACAGTGGGGGTTGCACGGAGCAACAAGAAAAGAAAACTCGAAGGAGAGAAGTAAGCTCTGGCTTTGAATCCTCTCTTCCTCTGATCGAATGACCAACCCCCTTCCTGGATGCCTTGGGGGTTCTTTTATAGCGTAGGCACGTGCCCGATATGGCAGTGATGACGTGGCGCTGATGACATGGCACTGGTTCTGGGCCTCCTTGCTGGGCCCTTATTGGGCCGTTGTTCGGGCCCAATAAGGGGTAGGGCTTGATCTGCGAGCCTCGTAGAGTGGGCCCATGTGATCCCAGGCGGGCTTACCCATTTGGGCCATTGCGCGGGCCCATGCTGCTCTGATCTGGTCCGGTACAATTTTTGCACCCACAGTTACCCCCTCCCAGTCGGGTCAGGACCCCCTGGGTCGGCTGGGATTCCAAGGTGCAAACGCTTTAGGATCCTGACGCGGTTGGCGAGGGTTGTCGGTGCCGCGGTTCGTATTAGCAGAGCCTTCTTCCGTCGATGTCGAGACCCTTTTTGGCGCGAGCCAAAAAGTCTCGGTTTTGCGAGAGGGTGTTTCCGAAAAAACAGTGCGTTTCCTGACCGAGTGGATACCGAGAGGGTACCGAGTGCATACCGAGTGGGTACCAAGAGCATACCGAGTGGTTACCGAGACCCTTTTGGTGCAAGCCAAAAAGTCTCGGTTTTGCAAGGGGGTGTTTCCGAAAAGGCAGTGCATTTTCTGACCGAGTGGATACCGAGTGCATACCGAGTGGGTACCGAGTGCATACTGAGTGGGTACCGAGAGCATACCGAGTGCATACCGAGTGGGTACCGAGAGCATACCGAGTGGTTACCGAGACCCTTTTGGTGAGAGAACAGCTTTTTTCTTTTTTCCTTCTCTGTTTCTCATTCACGTGAGAGTGAGAGCAGCGTCCCTCTCTCTCTCTTTCCTTTCTCGGTCTTCACTTTCTACTTTGGATTTTTCTTTCCTTGCTTTTGAATTTCTTTCCCTCTTTCTTTACTCTCTCTCTCTTTCCATTTCAGCTTCTATGCATTCACGCGTGAGGCTGCAGCTACCCCGGCCTCTCTTTCCATTTCAGCTTTCATGCATTCACGTGAGGATGCCTATAGAACCTCAATGTATTTCAAACGGAGCGCTGTTGTTGAACATACAAGGAGACATCGTAGCAGACACAACGCCGATGTGGGTGGCATCGACACCGCCACCAAGCGCCCAACGTCGACAATCTGCCGTCGAATGTGTTCTCTTCAATGTTTAAATACCACTTCTTTCTTTTCTTTGGTGGCGACGGTGTCGGGCTGCAGGGTCTAGGCGACGGCAGCGACGAAGGGCGGCTCGGCCGATCGGATCGGTTGCGAGGCGGGCTCCGTGCGAGAGAGAGCGGGTGCGAGAGAGGACCCATGCGAGAGAGAGAGCGGGTGCGAGAGAGAGCCTTCGGCAAGAGAGAAGACCCATGCGAGAGAGAGCGGGTGCGAGAGAGAGCCCTTGGTGAGAGAAGGGATCCATGCGAGAGAGAGCGGGTGCGAGAGAGCAGACGTCTCTCTCTCTTTTTCCTTTCTCTCTCTTTGCTGCCCCGGCAGGACCGGCCTCGTGCACGGCTCGCACCCGATCGACACGTAGCCTTGTGAGTGCAGGGAGTTGACGGGGACATCCATGGTTCGGAGGAAACTCCAGATGTCCTTGCCGTCGACGTTCACGACGGGATTCCACTTGATCAGGCTACCGGCTCCGCCGTCCATGCCTTTGAGGATCGACCTGAACAACGGGGATGTGGGCTCTGGACCCCGGGGATTGATCCTTGCGCTGGCCGGTGATCCAAGCCCTAAGGCCCTTGAGGGCCCGCCTCAGCGGCCTCACCTTCCGCACCCTGCTGCACTCCTTGTGCCCGTCTTCGTAGAACAAGAAGAGACCCTTGGTCCTCACAAGCCCCTGCACCTCCACTGCGTCCGGGAACATGTACTCGATGTGGATGTCGTAGTGCTTCTCCATGGCGTCGAAGAACCTGTAGGTCTCCGGGTTCAGCCGGCCGGTGTCGAGGCTGAAGACCCTGAAAGGCCGGCCTGTCAGCCGAGCGTATTTGATCAATGCGACATCCTCCGCTCCACTGAAGGTGATGGCGATGTCGTTCCCGAACCGCTCAAGGGCTCGATCCATGATCGCGAGAGGGGAGGCGTGCTCCAGCTCCGCCGCGAGCTTCTCGCAATCGAGATCCTCTTCCTCCCTTGTCCTCTCCGAGCCCTCCACCCCCGCCGTCGTTGCCGCGGTGGCCAAAGGGGGCGACCGACTCGCTCCTACGATGCGGTTCCACGGTGCGGGCGGGCCTCGCCATCAATCGCCGCCGGGGAGGTATTTTGGCCGCCGGCGAGGATTCCAGATGCCTGGTGGCGCTGATCTGGGCCGTTTTGGGCTCGCGGGGGACGATTGTGTGCAGGGAGATGGAACCCGAGAAGGCAGCAACGGAGGCCATGAGATCAATGCTCGTGATCAACTTCCTCTGTAATCTTTCCCTCCGTGCAAGAGTCTCGAGGTCTTCAGACAGTCATAACTTTTCATACACACGTCGGATCAACGCGTATAAGGTGTCATTGTGTAGGCGCTGAAGAACCAGTCAAAGTGGACGTAAAACATTGTTCGCCTTGACGAGTAACTTTTTCGATAATCACCTTCATGAAGAGATGACTCTAAAGAAAGCGTTGGCCGAGTGTCCTACGCGCGTCTTGAAGAGGCATCGATACGCGGTAACTCATCCGTCTCTGTTCGACACCCAACTGCACCTAGTTACTGTATTCACTAGGGACTGCAGTCGGGCCCTAGCGATGACGCGGCGGTTACCATGAGTCCACCCCCAGATAAGAAGGAGGAATTTTGCTTGTGAAGTTTGTACAGCCAACTCAATAGGTTTGGTGGAGATGTGATTCAACCAACCCAATGGAGGAATTCTTCGTCTTTGGCTGGTCCTTGTGTGTGGATGACACCTGAATCGGGTTGACTAATAGGTTTCGATGACGCCGGGCACCCCTCCTCTCGGTTTTCTGACGAAACCGAGGGGTGTGCTGCTGATGCATGGTGTGCCGTCCCCCCCCCTCCCCACTCGGTTTTTGTGCGAAACCGAGGGGGGGGGGTTGCTTGTTGATGCCGACACACACCCCCTCTCGGTTTTCAGACGAAACCGAGGGGTGTGCTGATGGTGTGCCATCACCCCCTCCCCATTCGATTTTTGTGCGAAACCGAGGGGGGGGGGGTTGCTTGTTGATGCCGACACACACCCCCTCTCGGTTTTCTGACGAAACCGAGGGGTGTGCTGATGGTGTGCCGTCACCCCCTCCCCACTCGGTTTTTGTGCGAAACCGAGGGGGGGATGCTTGTTGGTGCCGACACACACCCCCTCTCGGTTTTCTGACGAAACCGAGGGGTGTGCTGATGGTGTGCCGTCACCCCCTCCCCACTCGGTTTTTGTGCGAAACCGAGGGGGGGATGCTTGTTGGTGCCGACACACACCCCCTCTCGGTTTTCTGACGAAACCGAGGGGTGTGATGATGGTGTGCCGTCACCCCCTCCCCACTCGGTTTTTGTGCGAAACCGAGGGGGGGTTGCTTGTTGATGCCGACACACACCCCCTCTCGGTTTTTGACGAAACCGAGGGGTGTGCTGTTGATGGTGTGCCGTCACCTCTTCCCTACTCGGTTTTTGTGCGAAACCGAGGGGGGGCTGCTTGTTGGTGCCGACACCCTATTATTGGGGCTGCTAGAAGAGGCCAAAAAGTGTCGGTATTGAAAATAATGTATTTTTCGAATTTCAGCCCCTTTTGAAACCGACACTTTTTCGGTAAAACGCTGGTGCGCGAGGATGTCGGCAAGGGACAATGCTACATTCGAGGGGATTTCTTAGAGATAATCTAGGATGACACCGCATGATAGCCAGCCGGTCTTCACCCAATGTATTACCGTACCTGGTTACTGTATTCATCAGGTACTACGGTCACGCGAGGGTGTTGACTTGGCCAGGATCAAGGAAGCTCCATTTTATCCCGTGTTACCCACCGTCGACTGCACCAGTGTGGAGACACGCATTGACAGAGTCAGACCAACCACCCCCTGACCGGCTTGGAACCATTAGTCGTCGAGAAAAGGTGATGGCCATTGACAATCTAATGCTTGGACCTGAGTGACAAGACTAAGCTTGGACTTTTGATCGAATGCCAATACGTCGGCGACGACGTCTTGGACCTTGTCTTCGAATGCCAAGAGCTGGGCCTTGGGCTTGTAGAGTGTTAAGGCGTTGGTCGCCTCGAACTTTGTCTTCAAGTGCCAAGGGCTGGGCCTTGGGCTTGTAGAGTGCCGAGGCGCTGGTCGCCTCGGACTTTGTCTTCAAGTGCCAAGGGCTGGGCCTTGGGCTTGTAGAGTGCCAAGGCGTTGGTCGCCTCGGACTTTGTCTTCAAGTGCCAAGGGCTGGGCCTTGGGCTTGTAGAGTGCCGAGACGTTGGTCGCCTCGGACTTTGTCTTCGAGTGCCAAGGACTGGGCTTTGGGCTTGTAGAGTGCCGAGGCATTGATCGCCTCGGACTTTGTCTTCGAGTGCCAAGGGCAGGGCCTTGGGCTTATAGAGTGCCGAGGCGCTGGTCGCCTCGGACTTTGTCTTCGAGTGCCAAGGGCTGGGCCTTGGGCTTGTAGAGTGCCAAGGTGTTGGTCGCCTCGGACTTTGTCTTCGAGTGCCAAGGGCAGGGCCTTGGGCTTGTAGAGTGCAGAGGCATTGATCGCCTCGGACTTTGTCTTCGAGTGCCAAGGGCAGGGCCTTGGGCTTATAGAGTGCCGAGGCGCTGGTCGCCTCGGACTTTGTCTTCGAGTGCCAAGGGCTGGGCCTTGGGCTTGTAGAGTGCCGAGGCATTGATCGCCTCGGACTTTGTCTTCGAGTGCCAAGGGCTGGGCCTTGGGCTTGTAGAGTGCCGAGGCATTGGTCACCTCGGATAAGTATAGTTGATAGTTTAGCTTGACCTGGATTGTCAGGAGCATTTTTATCTGATTTTCGCCTTGAAAGGGCGTAGCCGAATTGCCTTCGAGCTTCCGACTTGAATGGGCGGAATCGAAGGTCTTTGGTTGACCTGGGTTGCCAGGAGCATTTTTATCGGACTTTCGCCTTGAAAGGGCATAGCCGAATTGCCTTCGAGCTTCCGACTTGAATGGGCGGAATCGAAGGTCTTTGGTTGACCTGGGTTGCCAGGAGCCTTTTTATCGGACTTTAGCCTTGAGAGGGCGTAGCCGAATTGCCTTCGAGCTTCCGACTTGAATGGGCGGAATCGAAGGTCTTTGGTTGACCTGGGTTGCCAGGGGCCTTTTTATCGGACTTTAGCCTCGAGAGGGCGTAGCCGAATTGCCTTCGAGCTTCCGACTTGAATGGGCAGAATCGAAGGTCTTTGGTTGACCTGGGTTGCCAGGAACCCTTTTTTTTTTATGCCTTAACAAGGTGGAATCGAACTTCGAGAGATTTGATTTTGGGAAAAAAGAGATACTTTATTGATACGACAAAGTAGCGGTTACACTTTTTCAGAGGTTGCCCCGTGGACGTTACGATTATGCATCCACGTATTACATTGACTTTCTTTTCTCCACTGCTGCAACCTCTCCTACTCTCGACCTGGTTCCTTATTAGCGAGGTAGCCATCGAGCCGCCCTTCTTGGATCAGGTCTTCGATGTGATGCTTTAGCTTCCGACATGTAGAGGTTGTGTGGCCATGGCTGCGATGAAACTCACAGTAGGCCATCGTATCTCCCACCTGGTCGGAATTTGGAGGGAGAGGCTGTGGCCACTTGCAAAAGGGCTCGTTCTGTAGATAGGCGAAGATGTCTTCAATGGAGGTATTCAGCTCAGTGAATACCCTTTGCTCCCTTGGAGTTCGCCTCTTTTCTGCTGGAGGGGCTTTTGGATCTTCATTGTACCTTTTGGCCTGGGCCTTTTGGTCGGACGCAGCATGGGTAGACTTCTTGTAGTGTGCTTCCTTCGGAGCTTCATCATCCTTCTTATGTCGGGAGTCACGAGACTCGCGGGGCTCGCGTAGTCTTCTGGCCTGCTGATTGTCTTCCACCTCTATCTCCCGCTGTATGCGCTTGAACATTGCCTCTAAGGTACTGGGAGGATACCGGATGAAGTCGGTGTAGACGTGGAGCTCTGGCCGGATAGCATTCTGGAATGCCAGCATGATGGCCTCCTCATTCTGGGACCGACCGGTGAGCTCAGAGTGCTCATTACGAAACCTCATTGTGAAGCTCCTTAGAGACTCATCGGAGCCCATCTTCAACCGGTAGAGTGTATCCAGCTTCTTTTCCGGCTTTAAGTTTAGCCGATAATGGTCTATGAAGAGTTCAGCCAACTCTTTGAATGTGGCCACCGTACCGGTAGGCAGTGTGTAGTACCAGTCGAGGGCAGGTCCCTCGAGGCTTCCTGCGAACATACGGCAAAGAACATGGTTCTCATACTCGTAGGGCGTCAGGGCCTGCTTGTAGGCTAGGATATGGAGAGCAGGGTCTCCCTGGATGCAGTTGAACTTTGGTAGGTTCGGTGTTCGCCAACCCATAGGAAATGGTGTTGCAAGAACCTTGGGATGCAGTGGCCCCACCGAGGTGATTAGTTGCCTACGGTCTTGATGGCGACGTCCCACGTCGGCAGTATGCCTTAGTCGGTTGAGCAGCTCGCGGGCATATGCTGCTTTCGTGTGCGAAGGGATAGAATGTCTAGTGGACCCTGTTGACTGAGGTGATCCTTCTCCGCGATAATTGGGCGCACCGTTGACGTCGAGGCGATCCCACACCGTTTGCTTTGGCGCTTGTGTGGATACTTGACGCCTCTCGATACGTGGCACATGTGATTCTTCCAGATGACGAATTACGGCTGGGCGAGTCCTTGGTTGGTCTTCATCAGCAGTTGGAGAGTTGTGGGCCACAACCCCCGCTCTTTCAGCTACCTTCTTTAGGGAATCCCTCTCTTGCTCGAGGGCTGCGTTCCTCTTGAGAAGGTTCAACAGCTGGAAATCAGCAGCCGAAATTTGGTATGTAGTTAGATCGTTGTCCCCTTGGGTGGCGTGCTCTTTGCCAGATCGACGCCTCGGGGATGACGGGTCTCGCCGATCACTGTGCCCTTCTGGATGGCTGCTTTGCGGCCCCAGCCGCTCCCGAACATTTCTTCGGTTGGTTGCAACTGAGACTTCTTGTTCTTCTTCGATCAGCATATCGTTAGTTCGTTCAGCACCCGCCTTTGGTGGGTTGGTGCTGGCCTTCACCATCGAGCGTGTTGATGTCGGCGTGATGAAGGCGTTGAGGTTGATTTGGAGGAGGACTTGTGGCTCGTCACCACAAGCTGAATAGGAGTCGGTAGAGGTGTGGGTAAGACCTCTATCGATATCCCACAGACGGCGCCAAAGATTGTGGGGGGGAAATTTCCGAGCCGCCTTGATCGGGAACCCCGCCTTACAGCCTTGATTGAATTGGACTATTTGTAGAGTTAGAGAGATGTGAGAATAGATAGAGAGAGTAAAGAGCGATGACACAAGGATTGATGACGGAGTTCGGCCTTACGACCTACGTCTCCGGGCGAGAGGTGCCACCTAATCTTCACTATAATTTGAATATAAATGGTTGAGCGTTCTCTCGACAGGCCGAGAGAAGCTTTTTACAGTGAGGGTTGCACGGAGCAACAAGAAAAGAAAACTCGAAGGAGAGAAGTAAGCTCTGGCTTTGAATCCTCTCTTCCTCTGATCGAATGACCAACCCCCTTCCTGGATGCCTTGGGGGTTCTTTTATAGCGTAGGCACGTGCCCGATATGGCAGTGATGACGTGGCGCTGATGACGTGGCACTGGTTCTGGGCCTCCTTGCTGGGCCCTTATTGGGCCGTTGTTCGGGCCCAATAAGGGGTAGGGCTTGATCTGCGAGCCTCGTAGAGTGGGCCCATTTGGGCCATTGCGCGGGCCCATGCTGCTCTGATCTGGTCCGGTACAATTTTTGCACCCACACCTGGCGCCCTACTTTTCGACCCCTTCTAATCGTCCGAGAGGAAGACAAAGGGGGTCATCCAATTCGGGTGGATGATAGCTCCGTGGACCCTCTGGTGGCTCTGGCGCTGGCCCGGGTGTGTGTTCTTCCCGAGAACTACAATGGAGATGTGTCCATGCCGTGGGACCCCTTTCCACTAAACTCAATCTCCCACCTTGTTCGGGTATGTTCACCTTTCGATCTTCACTAAGGAATTATGCCTCGAGTGCCTAACCACCTTCTTCCACACAGGGTCTTGTGGACCTTGTTTACGTCAACGAGTGGGTAGGGCAAGCAGCTCAAGAGCTTTTTCGGCTCCGCAATCTTGCCTCATAGGTCTCTGGGCTCAATGCTACCCCTCTGGTTGCTCAACTGGTCCATGAGCTTGCTTTCCTCATGGAGGAAGTGGAGAAAAGAAAGAGGCACACCCGCTGGGCCGAGAGCATGGCCGTTGAGGAGGTAGCGAAGCGGAATGCAGTGACGGTACAGTTTCGGGGGAAATTGCTCTCCCTTAGAGGATCTCTTACGCAAAAAAACTCTGAGGTTGGAGCACTCCAAACCAGAGTAGCGCAGCTCAAACAGAAGGTTGTCGGTCTTCAAGCATACTTTGTCAAGATCCAATCCTCGCTGGAGGTGAAGAAAAAAGAGCAGAAGGCAGCGACTATCCTCATCCAGGGACTGCAGTCCGACCTGGATGACGTAAAGATGGCCTGTGTGAGCCTCCAAGCCAATCTTGCTGCAGAGAAGGAAGCCAATGTGGATGAAGTGGCCGCCCTCTAGGAAGCGCATCGGGTCGATCTAGCAGCAAAGGACCAGGAGTGCACTGTCGAGACCATAAAACTCCAATGGCAGTATCTTGAGATGGTCGAGTCTCTTGACTGATTGTAACACCCTGAGGGGCCAGTTTCTGTACTTAAGAATTTGAATGGAAAAAAATCTGCCTTCATCAATCGTGCCAACGAGGTTGTGTCTTTGCTCGCACCCTATGAGATCAGAGTTGCACTTGGCTTCTGGCTTCATCTTTGCTCGCACCCAACGAGACTTGGGATGCGCTCGACCTCTGGTCGCGTCTTTGCTAATAAAATTTTCAATTTCGCCTGTTTCTAATCTCGTCTTCTTCTTCTTCTGCCATTCGAAAAGCACACAGGATGTCCTTCTCTAGATTCATAGGAACTCTTAGCCCCCAAGGGCGTGTTTCATCCTATCAAGGGCATGGTGTGTCCTTAATGGTGGGGGACTTTAAAAAGTATGACCCCTAGCCCCCAAGGGCGTGCTTTTATCTCGATGACCTCAGGGGATGCTGAGGCATCAGGCTCCTCGGCTTTCATCTTCAACAGCCTTGGGGGGATGCTAAGGCATCAGGCCCCTTGGCTTTCATCTCGACGGCCTCAGGGGGATGCTGAGGTATCAGGCCCCTCGGTTTTTATCTTCAACAGCCTCGGGTAAGGCATCAGGCCCCTTGGCTTTCATCTCGACAGCCTCAGGGGGATGCTGAGGCATCAAGCCCCTCGGCTTTCATCTTCAGCGACCTCGGGGGGATGCTAAGGCATCAGACCCCTTGGCTTTCATCTCGAGGGCCTCGGGGGGATGTTGAGGCATCAGGCCCCTCGGCTTTTATCTTCAGCAGCCTCGGGGGGATGCTCAGGCATCAGGCCCCTTGGCTTTCATCTCGACGGCCTTGGGGGGATGATGAGGCATCAAACCCCTCGACTTTCATCTTCAGCGGCCTCAGGGGGATGCTAAGGCATCAGGCCCCTTGTCTTTCATCTCGACGGCCTCAGGGGGATGTTGAGATATCATGCCCCTCGACTTTCATCTTCAGCAGGCTCAGGGGGATGCTAACGCATCAGATCGCTTAGCTTTCATCTCGATGGCCTTGGGGGGATGATGAGGCATCAGGTTCCTTGGCTTTCTCTTTCGAACGGGCTGTGAGGGGATGCTAGGGCATCAGGCCTCACAGCTCTCATCTTCGATGGCCTCGGGGGGATGCTGAGGCATCAGTCCCCTTAGCCTCCATGTCGAACGATCTGCGGGGGATGCCCAAGCATCAGACCCTCCAGGTTTTCATCTCACACGGCTTTAGGGGGAATGCTAAGGCATCATGCCTCTTAGCCTTCAATTGAACGACCTGCGGGGAATGCTAAGGCATTATACCCCTAGGTTCTTATGTTGCACAACCTCAGTGGGGATGCTAAGGCATCAGGATCCTTAGCCTTCAGCTCGGACGATCTGCGGGAGATGCTAAGGTATCGAACCCCTAGATTCTCATCTGCACAGCCTTAGGGGGGATGCTAAGGCATCAAGCCCCTTAGCCTCCAACTCGGACGACCTGCAGGGGATGCTAAGGCATCAGACCCCCAGGTTCTTATCTGCATGGCCTCAGGGGGTGCTAGGGCATCAGGCCCCTTAGCCTTCAGCTCGGACAACCTGCGGGGGATGATAAGGCATCAGACCCCCAATTTCTCATCTGCACGGCATCAGGGGGGATGCTAAGGCATCAGGCCCCTTAGCCTTCAGCTCGGACGACCTGCAGAGGATGCTAAGGCATCGGACCCCCAGGTTCTTATCTACACAGTCTCAGGGGGGATGCTAAGGCATCAGGCCCCTCAGCCTCCAGCTCGGACAACCTGTGGGGGATGCTAAGGCATCAGACCCCCAGGCTCTCATCTGCACGGTCTCAGGGGGTATGCTAAGGCATTAGACCCCTTAGCCTTCAGCTCAGACGACCTGTGGGGGATGCTACAGCATCGAACCCCAAGGTTCTTATCTGCACGACCTCAGGGGCGATGCTAAGGCATCGGACCGCCAAGTTTTCATCTTGCACGGCCTCAGTAGGGGATACTAAGGCATCAGGCCCCTTAGCCTTCAGGGAGGAGACTTCTTCCATGATAGGCTCTTCCGCCAGGGTGAAAACAAAGTTCCTCTTTTCTTCCTCCTCGGTATAGGACCTCCTGGCGTGGAGGCGGTGGAGACTTTGATGATCGTCAAACTTGACGTGCTAGAGTGACGAGTTCTTTGCGATTCATACTGTGAAACAGGCCTTAAGTCTTTCAAATATAATCTTCATGAGAATGGTGTACCTTGGTTCTATATGCATCTTTGAATGAAGTTATTTCATATATCCCATCTTGTGCAATCTTTCTTGATTGTTTGGGTTTGATCTTCACTTCAGCATTGCAGAGCCAAAACTTCAGGCCTGGCCATGGCCACTTCAACGGCTGCCCCGCAGGTGCTTCAATCTCCTTCATCTCTATCAGGTCATAGCGTTGGTGAGGGTTTAGACTCACCAATCCTCAATAGCTTTGCCGGTTAAGGCTAAGGCCTGAGTTTCATCGTCCATTATGCTATCACCGATGGGGAACCACAGCTCGGACCCATTATGCCTCGATCGTTGGCTCCGAGCTAAGGTTCGGGTTTATCATCATCATCAAGTCTATCACCAAAGGGAAACCGTAGTTCAGAACCATCATGCCTCGACCATTGGTATCGATCTAAGGCTCGGGTTTATCATCACCCTTAGGTCTATCATCGAAGGGGAACCAAAGTTCAGACCTATCATGCCTCGACCATTAGTACCGAGCTAAAGCTCGAGTTTATCATTATCATTGGGTCTATCACCGAAGAGGAACTGTAGTTCAGACCCCCTCATGCCTCGACCATTGGTACTGAGCTAAGGCTTGGGTTTATCATCATCCTCCGGTCTATCACCGAAGGGGAACCAAAGTTCAGACCCCTCATGCCTCGACCATTGGTACCGAGATAAGGCTCGGGTTTGTCATCATCCTCAGGTCTATCACCGAAGAGGAACCGAAGTTCAGACCCCTCATGCCTCGACCATTAGTACTGAGCTAAGGCTCGGGTTTATCATCATCATCAGGTCTATCACTGAAGAGGAACTATAATTCAGACTCCTCATGCCTTAACCTTTCCAACTTCGTTACAGACCTATCACCAACGAGGAGCCGCAACTCAGACTCGTCATGCCTCGGCCGTTTTTGTCTATCACCGGTGAGGAGCCGCAACTCAGCACTCACCATGCCTCGACTGATTCGTTAGGTACCAAGCTAAAGCTTTGGGTTTTTCATCAGGTCTATCACCGGTAAGGAACCGTGGTTCAGACTCACCATGTCTTGACCGTTTTCATCGATTGCCGAGTTGTATTAGTCTTGGACTTACAGTAAGCCACCTGCTAAAGGGTAACTTAACCTATAGCTTCAGAAGAAGAGAACCTATTACTGATGAACCAACCGGACCCCAACTCTTACGCACCATAGGATTTTTGGGCGACAACCTGACCTTCAACTCTAAGAAGGGGCGCGTGGTGTCTCTCTCTGTTAGAATTGGTGAGGTCTATAGCTCGTAAAAACCTATAGTTTAGCTATGTATGGTTGATAGTATAAGATTGCATCTAGGTACGTACCTTAGTACGTGTTCTGATTACAGAACAGAGAGCCATGGCTACATGGTAATCCTCTTGAGTGAGAGACTCAAGGGACTGGTCCCATGTAACCTAAATACGTTCGCAGCTCTGATTAGGGTTGGTCGCCCTATCAGGTTAAGCTGTTGGGATGACAGAGCGTGGGTGTCTCCACCACGGTCATTAACAGGCACAGTGTCTGTGGCCGAACGGAACCAACACGGTGCACAGATCGGTGAGCAGACACCGGTGCACTAAACCGTGTTTCTGCTTAGGGTAAAACGGTCCTAAACCCTGAGGAGCCATGTCTGGTGGACTAACCAGTTGTGTGGTGCTTTGGCGCACCAATGTGTGAGGATCCGGATGCAGTGATCCAAAACCACGGTGTACTGGGTTACCCGGCTGGCGTTGCATCAGCATGTCACTCCTGCAGGCTATCCACACCCCTAACGGGAGGTGTGTTCCTTGGTCTGACCTACGTCGTATTAAACCCTGGCCAGGTGGTCATTAGTTCGACTGGTGACGGATCCGGTTACTCGGCAGAGTTATCGGAGGTACGATGTACGTGGTCAACCTGGAAGGAACCGAGTCATATGAGCACTCGAGTCTGACGGTATTCTCCACCGCTCGAGTTGCGTCATGGCACCAGTGGAGGGACAACGAGTTTACCATACTAAGCGGAGAGCAGGGGTATGAGGGAGAACATAGTAAGTCCGGGGGAATTGGAGTGCAGCCTGCGTCGCACTCTGGGTGGCTACGCAGGTTAACTCGGACTCAGAGGATCGATGGTACACTCGGGTAGTGTGTCGATCGAGTCTGAGTTGGAAGCCATGAACCCTGGTCCCTGAAGGTTCCACCTTATCGACATTATGTATGGTTCTTATACCATCTCATCGAAACACAGAATGTAGTTAGAGGAAGCGAGAAGTCCAAGCATACGCTCCGTGAGTGCTTCGCACTAGTGCACGGTAGATGCGTAGCTACGTGTGTGCACTAAGGGGAAACCCTAGGTTAGTGCAGAGACGCATGTAGCAATTCCTTGCCATAAGTGGACTTTGCCACATGGGTGCGATGCACCGGGACATGTTGCGAGTTGACTAGTTGACTTCACTAGGGGCACCCTACGGGAACCTCAGAGAATAGTGAAATCACTGGTGCACTTCACTTATGTGTGCCTTGCAAAGTCTCGTACACGAGGAACGGCCAACTAGTGGCATAAGGGCGTTTTGGTCATACCATGCGCCACTATGCACTAAGGGGGCCGGCCCTAAGTGTTGAGAGACTGGTCAAGGCCGGCCCCATTAGTTTCGGGAGGTTGTTGCCTCCGATGAAGGGGCCGGTTATGAGGCGCAGAAAACGGGCTGGTTTTGACCGTTTTCGAAAACAAGGAAAGGATAGAGATAAAGAAGAGATATAAAGGGATAAGGCTTGAATCAATCATCCTTATCCATACTGTCCTTATCCATATGGATAGGCCGACCCTATATATGAGAAGGAGAGAGAGGGGGCACGAAATTAGATGCATGGGCAAGCCCTAGGGCCGGCCATGCAAGCCATGGGGAAACCGAAGCCCCTCTCCTCTCTTCGCATCTCCTCCCTCGTCTCTCTCTCCCTCGCTTGCGCTATTGGATGGCGACTCGTCTTCCTCACGTGGTGTTTCGTAGAAGGAGAAGGCTCGTCGTATGGAGGCACTCAGAGATCCATCGACGAGGTGCCGTGCATCGTGTGAGATCGGGTGAACTAGAAGGCGCCTCCCGCAACCTTTTGCTGTCCAGAATCTGCACAGAAAATTAACGATTCCGGGAGCTACAGAAGTCCAAACGACGTGAAACTTGTTGGAAAAGTTGCGTATCGAAGTTGGCTACCTTCAGTCCAAATTTCATCCCAATCAGAGTTCGGAGCAGAAAGTTATGACCATCGCACCAAAGCTATGTCGAGCAGATCCGTAGCCCATCTCCATCGACAAAGAAGAAATTTGTCGCGGTGAAAGATTCCGCACGCAGGTATGATCTCTAACAAGTAGATCTAACATAATTAGAACATGCATACATGCTAGATTGTTCTTTTGCGTTAGATCGTCGTTAGGGGTTCGCATAGTTGCCATGCTAGTTTCATACACGTATATGTAGATCGTTTCGATGAAAATTTTGATATGTAACGCACACCACCTACGGTCCTCGGACCTTCACTTTGCTTCCGCTGTGGGCCTCTACCATGGATTTATTTCCAACAATTGGTATCAGAGCCCGCTAGTGGTGTGCGTTTCATGTTTTTCATGAAACCATCATGTGCGCGCATGAATAGTATGTGCCGCCATCGGGGTTCTACGAGTAGATCATGCATATTATATTTTTTGTGTGTTCTATGAATCGTTCTTGCATGGTGCCGCTTCTAAAATTATTCTGGATATGTGATTGCTTGCTACCGGGGGTCGGACCCCGTGTTAGCGATTTTGTCTGGATGTTTTTTCTTCTGTGTGTGGATAGATTTTAGAGCCATAGTCGGGCAAGAGGTGAAGATTTACCACCCTTGATTCCCAGGCTTTTTGCTAGGTTTGTTTTCCTTTTCGTTCTAGGAAATTATGTACGAGCGAGCACTTGCTCGAAGCGTACTAGAGCTTTTTCGGTTACAGATTGAAGAGGAGGACTTACCGTGGAGATCCACCACCGGAAGGACGAGCGGAACCTTGGAGGACGATGGCGATCCGGCGAAGCGTACACGATGACGGCAAAGGGCAGAAAGTGTCAGGAGATCGTATACAGAGGCTTGCACCGGATCGAGGAACCTTGCGAAGGAGACAGAGAGCATGCGCTGTGCCAGTCAGGTTCAGGGGTCGGACCCTGAACTTGATTCAGTTGTGTGCTTGTTTCTTTCAGTAGTTCTTTATATTTATGTAGAGAACCCCGATGCAATAATTTGATTATCTGTGTTAGAGGGATGCCCTTTCCCCTCGGGTCCTAGCGACCTTATTAGGATAGGATTCCACTAGTGACGCCTATTATTTAATTGACCCTTGATGATAGCATGAATTCCTCACATTTGGTTATGCCCCCATTAGGTCAACACCCGATTAGTCGGGTGTGCCTATTTGGCAAGCATCGAAACCTAGAATGAGTTGGAATTCTACTATGACATCATTCGTTAAATTTATAAGCGAGGCGCCATGGTAGTGGAAGACCTTTCCTGTCAGTCTGACCTTAGGCTAGGCTCCAGGGCATTAGCGTAATAGCCATGTTTGCAGAGCATCGATGTTCTTGGGATATGTAATGTGACCCTTGAGTGGAGAAATCCACTTGAGGCAGGGACTAGATATTCCGAGATCGATTAATGCTTCAAGAAAGGCTTGAAACGCTAGTGGGAGCACGGTATGACCAGGGTCTAGTGTATAGGTTGTCGTGACCTTAGAGTACACTCATACTTGCATTAAATAACCCTCAACTATAATAAGGGATGTGTAAGAGGACTCGTCGAGATCCTCTGGCCTCCACAACCAACTGCTCTGTGTCTGGGTGGAAGGGCGTAGCTCGACACCCCCTAGGGTGAGGGTTATGTTTTTTCCATGCCAGATAACTTAGCGGTCTCCTTCAGGATATGGCGGTTATGGGGCCAGGAGAGAAGGGCTTTTTATCCCACCCTAGTGGGGGCCGCATGAACTCCCGTGCCGTAATTGCTTAGGCTTGTGGGTAAGCATCCGAAGTGGATGTGAGGCATCTGTTGCTTGCACAATGGGGATCACGTGGCACTGGCCAAAAGGACAACCATGGTCCATCAAAGCCCTTAGTTGGCAGATTTGAATAGGGTCAAGGAAAGGCCCGTGTAAGCGGATTGACGCTCCATGATGCCCCCTAGGGCAGGTGTAGTCGATTCCGAGATCTTACATACATGGTTAATTAATCCATAGAGGTGTCTTCGCTGTGAGGGTAGCGCTGACATTTGGATATAATTAGCTTATTTTAAAAATCCATAAAATAAGTTATTTTGTATTCGTTTTTATTCAACCATATAGTTCCCCTATCCGTTATCCCATAAGAGAACCAGTTATCGGGTCTCTAACTACGTAGAGCCGAAGCACTTTCTTTAGCTTATGCATAGGGTAGTAAAAACGTACATTGGCATATAATCTAAGTATCCCTGTATTAGGCCTAATGGGTCCAGATATCACTAGGGCACTAACTAGGGCATATGAAGACTGGCGAGAGTCTAAGGAGATGTGCAAGTACTATGTTATAGCAGACTTGCGGACAACTCTTTAGAAGCGAGTCAGAGATATGCCGGGTCTTCTCTAATTAAGTTTTACTTGTATTAGATGTCTGGAAGGCGAAGTCAGTCGACTCATCGCTTTTCCACTAAGATACTTGTCGGTACCGAGATGTCTGAGGGTATGCTTGTTCGGAAACACATCTTTGAGTTCCAGATCGAACTAGATTCCAAAGACATAGTACCGGATGACGAGGTGGTGGAAGACGTCTGTCTTGCATCCTTGTCTGGAACCTTCGAAGGCGTTATCAGAGACTTTAGCTTTAACAAGTTAGAGATGATAAACGCAGAACTTCTAAGGAGATTTCCAAGAGACAAAGGATGGGATCAAGATTAAAGGCAAAGCCTTTAGTGCTTAACCTAGGCCTTCTTTAGAAGAACCTAAGGAAGTAACTTATCAGAGATCGAAAACTATTATAGTGCAGAAACTGGTGTGGACTTCTAAGTCTGGTAACGCTAAAGACGGAAGTGTTTCTATTTTGGCGAGAATAGGGGGTATTTGAAGATTGAGTATGGCCTCATGATGTTAGGAGTAAAGTCGCTATCTAGTAGCAGCTCTTATGCTTCTTGGAATGTAGACTTCGGGTCTACAAATATTCAAGAAAAGCAGAAGGCTACTTTATAGTGACGTAATCCTAACATAGGTACTGATGTCATAAGCCATTACGGAAGTTGTTAGGTATGATTGTCTTAGTTTTCTGAAATACGGATTTTGTTTTTAGAGATGTAGTTCTGTTTCCTTCTTGGTAAATGAAGTTTTTAGTTTTAGACAGCACCGTGAGTGTGTATCTTAAACTGAATAGATAGCTTCATAGTTAGAGGAATAGATCAGAAAAATCTCTTTATATTTAATCCTAATTCGGAAATATATTTCATGACAGCTGCAGCGTCTAATTGAAATTCATCTAAATCCTTTGGAGAAGCTATCCCATTTGTGACCCCTCTGATTTAGATATTCTGCCTTAGATAAATTCAAAGGTAAAAGAAGGCCGAGTTTCTGTTCACAGATTCATCGGAGATCCTTCTAACCTATGAGTGTTATCTAGAAGGCAGAATAACTAAAAGGGCCACTAAGGTATTGGTGTTAGTTAATTTTGACGTCTATGGTTCCAAGAGCGTCTTGACGATAGAAGACTCTTCGATTTAATCGAAGAAATAAGTCACTATCGGACGAGTTCCATAGGATCCTGAGGGAGCATGGGATTATCTCAAGACCATAAGTTTATCAGTAAGGTAGTTCTGGGTGAACTACTGGGTATTGGTAGAGAGTGCGCATCTGAAAACGTAGTGGGAGTAGATGATACAAGAAACTAGTATACCAGACACTGTAGAAACAATTCACTTTTGTACCACCACCACTTCGTCGTTGTGGGACCATCAGAGCTCCTGAAAGATACTATGGAGAAACTTCGATAGTTAATCTAGAGTTTCAGGAGGATGATCCCTAGAGCTACGGAGAAGTAGTGGGAGCTTCCTTTGTACCACCACCACCTCATCGTTGTGGGACCATCAGAGCTCCTGAAGGATACTATGGAGAAACTTTGATAGTTAATCCAGAGTTTCAGGAGGATAATCCCTAGAGCTACGAAGAAGTAGTGGGAGCTTTCGACAACTCTGACTGACAAAAGACTATGGAGGCGAATTTGCATCAATGTCCCTTGGAATAGTCTTGACACTTATAGCACTATCACCCTTCGGGGTGTATGAGGTGTATAAGAAGAGCACCCGATTAAGACTTAAGTAGCTAGATTAGTTACCAAAGGAGAAGGGATTGACTATGTCAAAACCATCTCACTGGTAGCTATGCCTAAGTCTATTTCGGATCCTCTTAATCCATCGCAGCCCATTATAGTTGGGAGATCTGGTTGATGGATGTCAAGACAGTTATTCCCTAACGGGAATTTGAAAAGGACATATGGATGATGTAGCTTCAGGCTTTGTGTCAGTAGGTTAGGAAGATATGGAATGCAAGTTGCAACGGTCCATTTATGGACTGATGCAAGCATCCAAGTTGGAATATATATTTTGATAAAGGAAATCCGCTCATACGGATTTGATCAGAATGATGATAAACCAAGTGGGTACAAGAAAGGTGAAAAAGCTACAAGGGTGTACGTAGTACTTTACGTTAACGATATCCTACTGATTGAAAATGACGTAAGAATATTGTTTACGGTAAAGGTTTGTAGTCATCACAATTCGATGTGAAAGACCCTAGTGAGGCGAGTTATGCTCTGGGAATCAAGGTAACTCTAGATAACCAGAGCAAGATTCTCTTGCTGTCACAGGCTACGCATGAAGATAAGATTCTAGCCAGATTCGTTTTACGAGGCTAGATATCTATTGCGCAGTAGGAAGATGGGTCGGTTTCAGTCGAACCCGGGTCCAGATCTTTGGACCGATGTGAAGGGTATACTCAGAAATCCTCGTTAAGTAAGGATTGTGAGTTAGCTTGCACTTCACAGGTCCTGATATCGATTGGACACACAGGATCTAACTTTAGTGTCAGATGTGTGTTCCAGAGAATCGATTTCAGGGATTTTTTTTATCTTGGGATTAGAAGCGGTAGTTGGTAGAGTGTGAAGCAAGAGTGAATCACAGACTCTACCACAGAGGCTTAGCACGTTGTTGCGTGCTAGGTAATATATCAGGTGATAAGGCTTAGGAAGTTCTTAGAGAACTTGGGACGCGTACCAGAAGCTCAGTTATCTGTTGTTGCAACAGAAGAGCGGTAAGCAAGGTCCAAGGAGACTAGGCACCACCGTGAGGGGAAACCCATCAAGTACAAACTTTACTTGATCTGACAGTTATAAGAGGAAATGCAAGTAGCGATACTGAGGTGGAATCTACAGACAATGTTGCCAATTCCATTAGGGAATTCCTGCAAAGGCTTTTGGGTAGCATGTAGAAGCTATAGAGCTCAACACCGTTATTCCTCGTTAGACCTAGTGGGAGATTGTTAGAATTGGTGAGGTCTATAGCTCGTAAAAACCTATAGTTTAGCTATGTATGGTTGATAGTATAAGATTGCATCTAGGTACGTACCTTAGTACGTGTTCTGATTACAGAACAGAGAGCCATGGCTACATGGTAATCCTCTTGAGTGAGAGACTCAAGGGACTGGTCCCATGTAACCTAAATACGTTCGCAGCTCTGATTAGGGTTGGTCGCCCTATCAGGTTAAGCTGTTGGGATGACAGAGCGTGGGTGTCTCCACCACGGTCATTAACAGGCACAGTGTCTGTGGCCGAACGGAACCAACACGGTGCACAGATCGGTGAGCAGACACCGGTGCACTAAACCGTGTTTCTGCTTAGGGTAAAACGGTCCTAAACCCTGAGGAGCCATGTCTGGTGGACTAACCAGTTGTGTGGTGCTTTGGCGCACCAATGTGTGAGGATCCGGATGCAGTGATCCAAAACCACGGTGTACTGGGTTACCCGGCTGGCGTTGCATCAGCATGTCACTCCTGCAGGCTATCCACACCCCTAACGGGAGGTGTGTTCCTTGGTCTGACCTACGTCGTATTAAACCCTGGCCAGGTGGTCATTAGTTCGACTGGTGACGGATCCGGTTACTCGGCAGAGTTATCGGAGGTACGATGTACGTGGTCAACCTGGAAGGAACCGAGTCATATGAGCACTCGAGTCTGACGGTATTCTCCACCGCTCGAGTTGCGTCATGGCACCAGTGGAGGGACAACGAGTTTACCATACTAAGCGGAGAGCAGGGGTATGAGGGAGAACATAGTAAGTCCGGGGGAATTGGAGTGCAGCCTGCGTCGCACTCTGGGTGGCTACGCAGGTTAACTCGGACTCAGAGGATCGATGGTACACTCGGGTAGTGTGTCAATCGAGTCTGAGTTGGAAGCCATGAACCCTGGTCCCTGAAGGTTCCACCTTATCGACATTATGTATGGTTCTTATACCATCTCATCGAAACACAGAATGTAGTTAGAGGAAGCGAGAAGTCCAAGCATACGCTCCGTGAGTGCTTCGCACTAGTGCACGGTAGATGCGTAGCTACGTGTGTGCACTAAGGGGAAACCCTAGGTTAGTGCAGAGACGCATGTAGCAATTCCTTGCCATAAGTGGACTTTGCCACATGGGTGCGATGCACCGGGACATGTTGCGAGTTGACTAGTTGACTTCACTAGGGGCACCCTACGGGAACCTCAGAGAATAGTGAAATCACTGGTGCACTTCACTTATGTGTGCCTTGCAAAGTCTCGTACACGAGGAACGGCCAACTAGTGGCATAAGGGCGTTTTGGTCATACCATGCGCCACTATGCACTAAGGGGGCCGGCCCTAAGTGTTGAGAGACTGGTCAAGGCCGGCCCCATTAGTTTCGGGAGGTTGTTGCCTCCGATGAAGGGGCCGGTTATGAGGCGCAGAAAACGGGCTGGTTTTGACCGTTTTCGAAAACAAGGAAAGGATAGAGATAAAGAAGAGATATAAAGGGATAAGGCTTGAATCAATCATCCTTATCCATACTGTCCTTATCCATATGGATAGGCCGACCCTATATATGAGAAGGAGAGAGAGGGGGCACGAAATTAGATGCATGGGCAAGCCCTAGGGCCGGCCATGCAAGCCATGGGGAAACCGAAGCCCCTCTCCTCTCTTCGCATCTCCTCCCTCGTCTCTCTCTCCCTCGCTTGCGCTATTGGATGGCGACTCGTCTTCCTCACGTGGTGTTTCGTAGAAGGAGAAGGCTCGTCGTATGGAGGCACTCAGAGATCCATCGACGAGGTGCCGTGCATCGTGTGAGATCGGGTGAACTAGAAGGCGCCTCCCGCAACCTTTTGCTGTCCAGAATCTGCACAGAAAATTAACGATTTCGGGAGCTACAGAAGTCCAAACGACGTGAAACTTGTTGGAAAAGTTGCGTATCGAAGTTGGCTACCTTCAGTCCAAATTTCATCCCAATCAGAGTTCGGAGCAGAAAGTTATGACCATCGCACCAAAGCTATGTCGAGCAGATCCGTAGCCCGTCTCCATCGACAAAGAAGAAATTTGTCGCGGTGAAAGATTCCGCACGCAGGTATGATCTCTAACAAGTAGATCTAACATAATTAGAACATGCATACATGCTAGATTGTTCTTTTGCGTTAGATCGTCGTTAGGGGTTCGCATAGTTGCCATGCTAGTTTCATACACGTATATGTAGATCGTTTCGATGAAAATTTTGATATGTAACGCACACCGCCTACGGTCCTCGGACCTTCACTTTGCTTCCGCTGCGGGCCTCTACCATGGATTTATTTCCAACACTCTCATCCCGGAGAGACTGACCCCTTGCGAAGAGTGGAGGATTTTCCATTCTTTTATTTTAATCATCTCAGACTTCTTCATTTCAACAATAGCATTTCTTCAGACTATTTGTGTTTCATGGATGAAGAAGATTCCGCGGTCTTCGAGTTTTCTATGTGCTGGATTCTTCATGTGGGGGATCATTTGCCGCCAAAGGAGGTCGCCTTTCTGAAAGACTCTAGCTTTCATCTTTTTATTGTAGGCCCGTTTCAACTGCCGGACATAGTTGGCCAAGTTAGTAGCAGCTCGGTCTCTTCTCTCTTCCATTAGGTCTAGGCTGCTCGCAATCCATTCATCGTTTATCCTCGAACTGACGGCTCTGGATCGGGTCGTTGGGTAGATTGCCTCCGTCTGAATTGCTGCTTCTACTTTGAAGGCAAGGGAGAAGGGTGACTCTTGAGTGGGTCACCGAGGTGTTGTCCTGTAGGCCCAGAGTATGCCATTCAATGATTCATCCCATAGCCTCTTTCTTCCGTCGAGCATCTTTTTCAGGTTTGCGATGATAGTCTTGTTCATCGCCTCTGATTGACCGTTTGCTTGTGGGTAGTAAGGCAAAAAGAACTGGATCTCTATGTCGTAGTGTCTGTAGTAGTCCTTTATTCGAGTCGAACTGAACTGAGGCTTGTTGTTCATGATCAGGGTTTTGGGCACCCCGAACCTGGTGATGATGCTGTTCCACAGGAAGCGCTCTACGTCGACATCTTTGACTGTTGCCAGAGGGACAACCTCCACCCACTTCGTGAAGTAGTCAGTTGCGAGTAGCAGGAACCTCTTCTTGTTGGGGGTAGCTGTTAGAGGCCCGACTATATCCAGCCCCCATTATTGGATGGGCCAAGGAATATAATGGCTCAGGAGCTCTTCAGCAGGCTGGTGGATGAGTTGCACGTGCTTCTGGCACTGCTGGCATTTCCAACTGAAGTTGATGGCATCGGCCTCAAGAGTAGGCTAGTAGTAGCTCACTTGATTGACTTTGTGTGCCAGCGATCTTCCTCCTGAGTGATTGCCATATTCTCCTTCATGTATCATCGATAGGATCCCGTGGGCCTCTTCCAGTCCCACGCACCTCAAGAGGGGTCCCTTGCTTGATCTTCGGTAGAGCACCACCGCCGTGATCTGGAACTTCTGTGATCTTTACTTCACCTTCTGTGCCTCGAGATGGTCTACCGGAAGCTGTCCCATAACAAGGTAGGCCTAGATCAGGTTGGTCCAATCAGGGGGCGACACTAGGTGAGGCCCCGAGTCTGGTAGCCCTGCTGGTGCAGCATTGATTTTCATCACGTCGGGCACCGAGGACTGCAGGCAGGGATCGTCGGGTGACGGGTCGGCCATGTCTCACCATTTCCCTGGTGTCGAGGACTCCGATGACCCCCTTTGGAGGATAAGGATTCTCTGGATGGTGCTGCGCCGGCCTGGTCTTCCGAGGCCAGCACGAACTGCCGCTCCAACGTTGTGGTCTTAGGGCCGAGCCAGTCCCAAACATTGGGACGTGACTCGCTGCGCTCTAGCTCGGGTTCCTGGGGAACGACGACTCGCCCCGCCAAGCCCCGAAGAATGTATTCGATCGCTTCGTTATCATGGACGCTCGGAGGGTGCCCCTAGGTGTTCCTTTCCGGAGCGTGGTGATGCCGGGAAGTCTTTTCCTGGGATCGGCTCCTTACTGTCGCCCTGGATCGCCCTCGAGCTTCTTCGAGGTGATCCCGGAGATCTGTTCGCCGGTTGGCATGGTTCTATACCACCAAGCCCTCCATCCTCTGGAACAACTTCTCTTGGTTGGCCAAGAGAGTTTCTAACAGCTGCTGCGAGGGAAGAAGGTTAGGAGGATTCTGATCCTCCGGATCCGGGCGAGCTCCTTCGTCGGCGTAGGAGGAGGATGCTGGAATAACCGACTTATCCCTGCCCTGGTGAGTCATCACCATCATTGTGGCTAGTTGGAGAAGAAGTCGAAGAGAGATCCCACATACGACGCCAAAGAATATGGGGTGGAAAACCCGCCGGCCATACTCGATCATCAGATGGAGCTGGACACCCTCCACCGACTTCCCGTGGTACCTGTAAAAAGATTGAGGATCAACTCCGATCTAAGGCCCCTCCAATGCTCAAGTTAGGGAAGGGATAGATGTGTAGTGTGGTAGTGGGTACGGAAGCGAATTGCCTCTCTCAGGTTTCAATTTCCTTGAGTGAGAATTGCTCATTGCTTCCCAAGAGTTTGAATTGCTTACCTACCTATGAAGGGGCAGGGTTTCTTTTGTAGACTTACGTGCGCGCAATCGCTGCGATCTATCTTCCAATGATCTCGGGATGATTATGGCGGATCCCCTTCGATCGAACGCTATTCAAATCTTCCTTCTATGCTCCCGTGGATTGTGGGTGTTATACCTCATCGCGGGTAACCCACGACCCCTACGGACGAGATTTCCTTGAGATTGCCCAGTCTGGCATGTATCCCGACCATTACGGTGTCTTCCGATCTTTCCTCGCTTGATGATGGTTCTTCGGCGCTAATCATGTCGGGCCAACCGTGTGGTCAGGTAGTCGAGCCAGCACCATGACCTACCCTGCTCCTCTCCCGACTGGCTCCCGTCGAGGAGCTCAGGTTCTCTGATCTTCTCCCTGGGCTCAATCTTCTACTAGCAGAGCAGCTTGCGGGCCGGGTCTGGTAGACTTGGGCCCAGTTCATGCCATCGGGTCCCACGGATCTCCACGCTAGACCAAACTGAGTAGTCCATGGTACACGTGTCATCATCTGGTGGGCATGGTAGAAAGCCCCTTCTACAGGGCCAGCATTAGGCTGGACGCAGAGGAGGGGCCGACATTGTAGATCTGGACGCAGGCTGGGCCGGTGTTGGGCTGGACGCAGAGGAGGGTCCAGCGGCGTAGATTTGGACGCAGAGGAGGGGCTGACGATGAAGTCGGGTTGGACACAGATCGGAGGGTCGATCGGCGTTGGTCTGAACGCAGAGGAAGGGCCAACGACAGCGTCGGGCTGAACGCAGAGGAGGGCCGGGCCGAGCGCAGAGAGGAAAGAGGAGGAGAGAGAGGAGGGCTGATCCTAAGGCTTGAGGGCGGCTAAACCTGGCTCTGATACCATGATATAATTGGAAAAAGTACACGGTATTAGGGCTCTATGGCCAAGTATAAATAGGTACAAGGATGACTTGCAATGCAAGTTAGGTTAGCACATATACACCACACACACACACTCAATCTTAACAACTAATAAAAAAATGGTGAACCTTTTTTCAAAGCTGAGAGCCGAGAGGAAGAAGATTACAAATGGTGGAACTCCATGTCCTACTTTTTGCCATCTTAGGTGACCTCAGCTATAGGTAAAAGGAGGAGCTTTCTGTAGTGGGGTGTCCTAGCTTCTTATAGATTCTATAGTCTGATGAAGTTGGAGACATTAATGTGCACCCGAAAGCGTTCCGGTGGCCGGGGGTGCAAGATTTATGGCCCTCCAACATCTCATTGTTAGAAAAGTGCTAATCTCGTGCGTAGGGGAAACAACCGGTGTGGAATTAATACCGATTGCATTTTTTGTGATAAAGTTGAAATCGCTTCAATCTCATGTTCTTCTTAGATGTCGTTTTGCTAAAAGAGTTCAGTGCAACCTCCTTTTGAAGTTAGGGATCCACACCTCCCCTTCATCTATCTTATCTCTCTGGACGATATGGAGGCAAGGGAGAAAGGAATATCAAATGATATTTAGAGGGGAAAACAAGTCTGAGGCTGATGTTTCAGCATATGCTCTAACATCATGCAGTTAGGTTGTGGTTCTCAATGTTGTTTAAGAGACACTCCCCAGAGATCTCTAGCTTTGGTAACTATTATTTTCTTAATAAACTAGTCGGGGGGGCTACGACGCCCTCATATTGATGAGTTTGTTTTTTAAAAAAAACTACGATCGATGTCAGTCTTGATCCGCAATAGGATTCAGCAACGTCTCCTTACACCCTCGCTGGTTTGGACCCTTGTTAGCTTTATATTTATTTCTTCTTGATAATTTTTTCAACAACCATCTATTAAAATGTGCACTTTATCCATCACTTCATCATTTGTCAACCTATATGTGCCCAGAGTTTACCTAGATTATCTACAAACTAATACTTGATTAATCAGGTGCTTGTATACATTAATTAGCCTATTTCTTTTTAAAACCTGCTATTGATATTGTTCGTTTATGATGTTTATTTCAGATTTTGTGATTGGAAATATGCCTTATTATTAAAATCTAACTTTCCATATTATATCATAAACATATCTCGTAAGTTACTAGTGAATGCTTGTGCCTTCGGCGCGACCCCCACCCCACAAACCCCCTGGAAGAGAGAGAGAGAGATCGTTGGAAGAGAGAAAGAAAGATAGCGGTTGGAAGAGAGAGAGACGGAGAGAGTAAGAGATATGGAGAGAGAGAGCCGAGGAAAGAGAGAGAGAGAGAGAAACCAGAGAGAGAGAGTGGTTGGAAGAGAGAGAATAGAGAACCGGGGAGAGAGAGAGTTGGAAGAGAGAGAGAGAGAGAGAGAGAGTTGGAAGAGAGAGAGAGAGAGAGAGAGAGAGAAAGTGAGGAGAGAGAGAGTGAAAGAGAGTTGTTGGAAGAGAGTGAGAGAGAGAGAGAGAGAGCAGTTAGAAGAGAGAGAGTTAGAAGAGAGAGAAATCGGGGAGATAGAGAGTTGGAAGAGAGAGAGAAACTTGGGGGAGAGAGAGTTGGAAGAGAGAGAGAGAGAGAGAGAGAGAGAGAGAGAGAGAGAGAGAGAGAGAAAGAGAGCGGTTGGAAGAGAGAAACCGGAGAGAGAGAAAGAGTTGGAAAAAGGAAAAAGAGAGAGAGAGAGCGATTGGAAGAGAGAGAGCGAGAGAGAGAGAGAGAGAGAGTTGGAAGAGAGAGACGGAGAGAGAGAGAGAGAAAGAGATCGGATGCATTCCACCCATACATCGATTACGGCTAACTTGTCTCTGTGCAAACTTGATGATGGCAGGGTTGTAAATAACCCGAACTGCCTTAACATGTTATATATATTGTGCTTAATAATGTGATGTATGCTATCTTTTGTATATAATTTATGCACTATATTTAAGATTTAACCTAGTTTAATTAATTAAGAAGGAATATATGGGTTGCAAAAAACCTTGTTTAATTAATTAATTGTGAATTGCAAAAAAAAAAGTTTAATTAATTAAGGGTTGCACATAAGTTAAGATTTAACCTAGATCGGGTAACTCTTTGGTGCATACATCAATTATGGATATGTAAATAGCATTGCATTGAACATGTGTACAGTTGAAAACTATGGTTGTATCTTAGCACCTGAATTAGAAATAGGTTCCGTAAAAGACGATGGTCTCAAGATTCGGAAAGAAATTTTAAATATACTAGTTGATAGGTGTGTGCATTGCACGTGCCCATTTAGCAAAGATTCTTATAGTATATGTGACGACCAAGAGTTAAAAGCCAAGACTCCTGAGACAGGGAAAGCCAAGATTGATGAGGTGAAATAAGGTGTGGTGCGGTGAAGTGAGATATCCAAGGTCACAAATTAGTCCCATATTGCCTGGAGAGAAGAGATATTAGGTAATAAATATAATATCTCATCCCAAATAGATATTATACGTTTTAAAATTGTGAGCCACTGCGAAACTCATAAAACTCCATAGTGAAGCATGCTTGGTTGAGAACAATACTAGGATGAGTGACTTCTGGGAACTCCTCGTGCGAGCATCGGCAAAGCGAATAATAGCATCTCTATGTCAGGCGAGATGCTACAAAATTGTATCAGAGCCGAATCCTCATGCGATGTGTGTGTGTGTGTGGGGGGGGGGGGGGGGTTGTCTAATTCCACACGAGGACGTGATGCCCTTAAGGGGGTGGATTGTGACGACCAAGAGCCAATAGATGGATTTGTCTTGGCAACTACTTATGATAAAAATATTAAATTGAGGCAAGGTGTGTAGCACCATAGGTCATATCTAACATCTCAAAACACAAGTCAAAGGGTGAGGAGACTTGTAAGTTATACAATCCCAAAGTCAAAAAATGATTATTTGATATGGGACTAATCATACATGCATACAACCTCTCACGCGACATCATCCCTCAAGTGTCTTGAAATCCACACAAGATCAGTTGCATTGTCCGATCCATTGTTCATTGCCTCTTGGCATGTTCACCAATATTTTAGGTTATGCATCTATGATATTGGGGTCCATCTAGGTCATGATAACCTCCAAACTCATAGAATAATGCATCATTCACTTTGATACCATTTGTAACACCGCATGTCATACCCAACACCCTAAAACTCAGGTCAAAGGGTAAGGCAACCTATGGGTTATGTGGGGGGTATTTTCTTGAATCGGGCGGTTCACTTGGAATGCACAATCTAACACACCAAAGAACGAAGAGGACCAGGTTTACGTGGAAAAATCCCTTCTCAACGTTGAAGGGGGAAAAACCACAGGGCGGGACGAGAATGCACTAACACGGTAAACTGGTTACAATCTCTCACCCTAACCCAGTTACATTGTGAGAGGATCGGTCACCCAAAATACCGACCTATACAATCTCACCAACTCTCTAGCTCCGTAAATTCCGAGAAGAATCGGGAAGCACCTCCTCCAGAATCTGATCCCCTTTCTCTAAGGGGTAGGGTCCCTTTTATAGTGTCCCGTGATGACAGTTGGAGCGCTCCGTGCGGGATGGCGTTGATGATGTGCTCCCGCAATGTGCTCAACTGTCAGTGTAGGGGTGACATGTCGCGCGGCTGGCACTCGATAATTACGGCCTGGGTCGTTTCTTGCCTTATCGGTCATCCAAAAATCTCGGGAGCATGGGCTGCTCTTCTGTAACCGTCGTTCGACCGAGATTCTCGGGTTTAACCGTCGCGTAGTCTGGGGGCATGATCCTCGGGTCAACTCCTTGCACTCCTTCCTCGGCTTCGTGCACAGCCAACCACCATAAAAGGGAAGGGGGCATTCCCCCCTCGGCTTCGTGCATGGCCAACCAGCAGGAAGGGGGGGGAACTCCCCCTTCAGCTTCGTGCGCGGCCGACCAGCAGGAGGGGGGGGGGGAACTCCCCCCTCGGCTTCGTGCGCGGTCGACTAGCAGTAGGGGGAAACTCCCCCCCCGGCTTCGTGTGCGGTCGACCAGCAGGCAGGAGGGGGGCATTCCCCCCTTGGCTTCATACGTGGCCGACCAGCAGAAGGGGGGGCGGGGGGGGGGGGGGGGGGGGGGGACTCCCCCCTCGACTTCTTGTGCGGCCAACCAGCAGGAGGGGGGGGACTCCCCCCTGGCTTCATGCGCGGCCGACCCATGACGACTTTACCGACCTTTGGTCTTCTCGTGGGCTGCTTACCTTCCCGGGACACGAAGCACACGGCCGGTCCGCAATGACTTTACCGACCTTGGTCTCCTCGTGGGCCGCTTGCCTCCCTGGGAAAGGAAGCGCGAGGCTGGCCCGCGACGAAAATGATGGCCACTCTCCAATCCGATCATCCAGGTACACACTATAACCCCTCCTGATTGGTCGGCTTCCGGCTCCGACTGATCATGACTCTTCTGTCTGGGTTGTGCACTTTCACCTTTCGAGTGTTTTCATTAGCTAGTAATACTCCTTGTTGAATCTGTCGATTGGTCGATCTTTCCTAATAGGTATCTACTATTACCGATGGGTAGAACTCAGTTTAGAGTGTTATATACCCATACGGCTTCAAGAACTCACCCCCGGTCCATGATGGGGGCAAGTGGCTCTCGGAAGAGGACTTTTGCTTGTCCCAACTCGTAGAGGGTCAAGTGCTCCCGTAGGAGGCTTTTGGCTTGACCTAACTCGTGGGGGGCCAAGTGCTCCCGGAAGAGGCTTTTGGCCTGACCCAACTCGTGGGGGGTGAAGTACTCATGAAGGAGGCTTTTGTATTTCACTTTTCATACATCTTCACTGATTGGTCGTACTCCATATTGAGTCTTTCGACCGGTCAGTCTATATTGCGGATCGGTCTTTACACGATAAGGAGTGTTTCACCCTGGGCGGTAAAGATCGACCGGTCGAAAGACTCAACATGGAGTACGAATCCCACAGACGGTGCCAAGATTGTGGGGGTATTTTCTTGGATCGGGTGGTTCACTAGGAATGCACAATCTAACACACCAAAGAACGAAAAGGACCGTGTTTACGTGGAAAAACCCCTTCTCAATGTTGAAGAGGAAAAAACCATGGGGCGGGGCGAGAATGCACTAACACGGTAAACTGGTTACAATCTCTCACCCTGACCCAGTTACACCCTGAGAGGACCGGTCATCCAAAATATCGACCTCTGCAATCTCACACTCTCTCTAGCTCCATAAATTCTGAGAAGAATTGTCACGCCCCAGAAATCTGAAGACCAATCCCTGGGGTGTGAAATGAGAAAAGGATGGGGATTTTGGGTCTGGTTACTTAACTATACCAATTTGGATTCTCACAGGGCTTCTTCTACGCTCTCTAATATGAAAAACAATGAGGAGGGAGAAACAAGAGGGGAATCTTTTAAATTTGATTTCTCAAAAACATTTTTATTTAAAAAGCAGAGAAAGAGAAATGTCAATAGAGAGAAGACATTATTTAGTCAAGCTCAACCTTCAAAAGTCATATCCTCTCAGTATGAGTGACCTGTCGGTGCCACTACATACTGACAGGAGTCTATCTGAGGGAGCACGAGGCTCAAGCCTCCTACGGCTAACCAAGTGGTTTTACCCACTACCTAACACTCAAGTGCACCAGTCTAGGGTTCCTATCTACAAGGTTAATCAATTTAGTCATTTATATATACTTATATTTTCATCATGATCTATCCTATGCTTAGGGCCTTGAGGAGAGGCCTACCCAAAAGAATTCAGCTGGAACCATTGCAACTACAACCATAGAATACTAACTAACCGATAAAACACTTATTCCAATACAATTACAATGTCTGAAGAGAAAGACTACAAGATTGACATACTAAGCAGAAAGGTGACACTGCAACTCTAACTCCACTTCTGGACGTACTCCTACTGCTACTCCTGAGCCTCCAGACCTGCAACTGAGCCTACTCGTGGGAAAGAGTAGCCCCCAATAGAAAATTGGGAGATTAGCCAAATTAATGGCTAGTGACATCCTAATAGTCTATAATAATATGAGACGACCAATTGTAATAAATTAAGATATACTCTAGCATTTCTAGTATGATCAATGTTTGGAGAATGATACCTAAACCTATTAGTAATCTATATTCACATGCAATTCCTACTGTCACTAGGTTATCTAACATAAGTCCATTCAATGTTCTACATCATTAAATAACAAATTAAATAAGACGTTCATATAAAGTCACGAAGTCATCATGTGAATAGTCACTCGATTCTAAATTCATATATAGATAAAACACACACTATCAAAATGTGAACCCCGGATATTTTGTTCATCCTGCCCCCGGTCGGGCATTACTATAGGGCCTTTTATTTCGATATAGAGGGCCAACTCTCTCGCCGTGCATCCACCAACACCATGCACAAATCACCCAAATGATCATAAGGGGTTTCCCGTCTTTCACGGTGGAGCTCTACCGCCCAACTTGCTTTACTATGGGGACTTCAACTCCCCGGGACAGGGCTGCTAGGCCAATCCCTACTCGAGGGCACCTCCTATTGGCTTTACCACAACCCTTGCCCGTGACCCCTAACCTACTTAACTTCGGCTGTACGCACAGGGTGGTTCACGGCCCTTGCGCGCACGGGGTCCCTACCTTCTAACCAGGTAGATTCGCATATAACATATTTCAACATATACAATGAAGCTACAAAAAGTTTATTTAATGCTTATCAATTTCCAATAATTTACCCCTGGTCCCGTACTGCTCTCGCAACCCATGCAACATAATAAATCAATAAAGTAAAACACTCATCCCAATGACCCGTGTGCTAGGGTTGCCATACTCCTCTCAGGAGGGTGGGTCCCGATAATTATTAGTTATTCAATTTATTATTTAATTTAAGGGAATCCTAATTACGGTGTCCATACAATCAAAAGCAATCATTATTATTATTCTATTAATATTTTAAGCATGCGTCGTCGGACTCGCGACTCCGCATGCAAGGCGGGGTCCACTTGACCACATGCGACGATGCCCGGCGGGGCCCGCATGCAGTGTCCTGGACACCTACCCTTAGTCATTCTCATTTCCCACTATTAAAGACCACGCAAGGGTAGTAGATGTCACCTGGTTGTCGATCGCACACGACTCCAGCTAGTTGTCTCTGATCCGCCTCCGTTGGATCACCACAATCACAGTCTGATAACAAACACAGATCCAAATCACAACTCTATCGATTAAAACAGAAGAATCACCGACGAGGGTTCTATGCCAAGGATAGTCGGGCACCCTCGATAGGGGACCAACATTGAGTCGACAGCACGCAAATCCGTGCGACTGAAGAACTCGAACCTAAACACTACTAGGCCAAACAAGTAAACAGAAGCTAAACCTACGCATCGAATCGGGCTCGAAGAACCCTTTCCGATGGTTCCAGTTTCGCTGGAATCCGACTTCGGTCGAATGGTTTCGGGTCAAACCACGTAGAACCGGTGAAACCGATCGCATGGTTGGTTCACTAGGGTAGAAGAGGTTCTAGAGTTATATTCTAGGTTTAGAAGGTAGGGCTCAATGTTTTGAGCACAATGCCGCTAGTTTCGTCCGAATCCGAGTTCGGACGATGAAACGGCGGTCAAACCACGGTACCGCGATAATATCGGGTCAAAGGATAAAATAGGGTATTAAACAGTATAATTACTATTCTAGACTATGACCAATAGGTAGGAATTTCCGAGCCGGTCGAAATGGCACAAGTTTCGTCCAATTCCGAGTTCGAACGGAGAAATGGCAGTCGAACCAAAATCGACTGGTTCACGGGTCTGGTTCAGGTGAACCAGACCGGTTCACTATGTGGATCGGGTCAAGTCTGCTGGTCAGGTCGGGTCTGCAGTGGTTAGGTCGGGTCGGGTTCAGGGTTAAACAGGTCGGGTCTGGGGGTTAAATAAAAACCTGGAAATTACTAAACTACCCCCCCCCCCAACTCTTTCTTCCCCACGAGACCGAAACCAGACGTGGGGGGGGGGGGGGGGGGGTTCCTGCGCGAAGGCGGCCGACGGGAGGGGCGGCCCGGAGCGCCGGCGGGCGCTCGGCCGGCCTCTCCCGCACCACCCCCACGGAGGAGGCGTGGTGGGAGGCGGCCGTCGCGGCCGTCGGACTCCCAAGCTCGGCCGGAGGGGGCTTCACGAGGGGTTGGCGGTCGGTGGTGCGCCGGCGATCGTCGGGAGGGGCTCAAGTGCGGCGGAGGTGTGCGCCCATGCGGGCCGCGACAAGGGAGGAGGAAGGGGTCGGGTCGCGGGGTTGGGTCGCGGAGGAGGATGGGAGGGTGAGAGGGGCTGACCTGCGGGTGTCTCGGCGTGCTCGCCGGGGCTCCGGCGAGGGCGGGTCGGCTGCTCCATCTCCCTCGATCTCTCCTCCTTCTTCGTCTCCGGCTCTCTCTGTCTCTCTCTGCATCTCTCTCTATCTCTCTCTCTTTCTCTCCCGTTTTCTCTCTTTCTCTCTACTACGTCCTTCTCTCTCTCTCTCTCCTGTTCTCTCTCTATTTCTCTCCCTCTCTCTCGGTTCATATATAAAGGGGGGGGGGGCTGTTGTGATAGGGGTTGGGGATAGGGTCGGTTAAGGCGAAGGGATAAGGAAAGAAAGATAGGGATCGGTACATCATCCCAATCCTGTCCGATAATTCCCATCCGAATTTCGGATTTAAATAACTGGGGAGGGAGGTCAAGAGAGCCTAAATTATGCTAGGAGACCGAGAGGCATGCTCTAGGGCTGGTCGGGCTCGGTCCCGAGCCCTGAACCGGGCTCGGTTGGAATCCGGGTGCGATTCGTCCATCAACCGGGCTGAAAAGAATAATAAGTCGTAACTATCAAACCGGAAGTCAGAATAGGGCCTGAGAGGATTCGTTGGAAAGGTCTCGTCAACGCGAACGCGTTAGCGCTTGGTACATAATTTTTTGACTTCTAGATCTCTCGAAAAGAAAGAAAGACTCCAAAACTCAAAATAGCAATAACTATTCACCCGGGTGTCGGATCGACCCTAACTCAGGCTCATTGGAAGGCTCTCTCAGAGCCTCACCTAACGTATCCTGTTTCATTACGATCCGATCACCCGATCTCTTGCAAGAAATAAAACAGCTACAACTATCGAGCAATTATCGTTTTTCTAGGGTTTATCTGCCGGACTGCGGAAACTGGCTGCGCATACACCTGATCGTTGCACGGAACGCACCATCGTGACATGCTCGAAGTTACGGAGAATGTGAACGTAAAACATCTCATAGGTTTACGATCCATTTATTGGGAAAAAGCCCAAAGAAAAAGTCTGGCAGTAAAAAGACGAAACTAGCCATTGAGGATTTCTATTATTCTCAAATCTAACACCACAGGTGTTACAAGAATTGGGCAACACCTCCTCCAGAATCCAATCCCCTTTCTTTGAGGGGTAGGGCCCCTTTTATAGTGTCCCGGGATGACAATTGGAGCGCCCCGTGTGGGACGGCGTTGATGACGTGCTCCCACAATATGCTCAACTGTCTGCGTGGGAGTGACGTGTCGCGCGATTGGCACCCAGTAATTACGGCCTGGGTTGTTTCTTGCCTCATCGGTCATCTGGGAATCTCGGGAGTGTGGGCTACTCTCCCGTAATCGTCATTCGACTGAGATTCTCGGGTTTAATCATCGCTCGGTCTGGGGGCGTGATCCTTAGGTCAACTTCTTGCACTCCTTCCTTGGCTTCGTGCACGGCCAACCACCATAGAAGAACGGGGGGCATTCCCCCCTCGGCTTCGTGCGCGGCCGACCAGCAGGAAGGGGGGAGGGGGGGAACACCCCCCTTGACTTCGTGCGCGGCCGACCAGCAGTAGGGGGGAACTCCCCCCCGGATTCGTGCATGGACGACCAGCAAGCAGGAAGGGGGGCATTCCCCCCTTGGCTTCATGCGCGGCCGACCAGCAGGAGGGAGGGGGGGAACTCCCCCCTCGGCTTCGTGCGCGGTCGACCAGCAGGAGGGGGGGGGGAACTCCCCCCCGGCTTCGTGCGCGGCCGGCCCGTGACGACTTTACCGACCTTTGGTCTCCTCGTGGGCTGCTTACCTCCTCGGGACGCGAAGCGCGCGGCCGGCCCACGATGACTTTACCGACCTTGGTCTCCTCGTGGGCCGCTTGCCTCCCCAGGACGCAAAGCGCGCGGCCGGCCCGCGACGAAAGTAACGGCCACTCTCCAATCCGATCATCCAAGTACACACAGGTTATATAAGCCGAGGGTCAAGACCTTGGTTATCTGATATAGGAGTAATCATACCAGCATACACCTTCTCGCGCGACATCATCCCTTATGGGTCTTGCATCGTCATAGGATCAAGGTATTCTGGCCCACTGTTCATTGCCCCTTGGTATGCTCACTGATCTTGGGTATGCATGCCCGATAATGGGGTCCACTTAGGTCATGACAGGTTGTTTGATAGCGGGGCCACACATCATGTGTGTTCACACATGGCATGGTCCAGCAGTTATGTGAGGTGTGAGGGTGGCATGAATGACAATGGGTGATGGCTCCAAGGTGCTTATATGTGGAGTCAATGATATACAACACGAAATGTTTGGCAGGTTAGTTCAGACACTCAAAGAGTTCATCATGTTTCTGGATCTTTTTCGGAATTAGATTTTTTCAAGTAAAAGTTTATCCGTCAAAGTAGAGTTTGCAAAATTTTCGATGAAGCTTCTTTAATCATGAAGGAAGCCTTAAGTATGGGCTTGTACAAGGTGGTTGGGATGATAGTTTAAAGTGCGGTGTTTGATATCAAACGAGGCCGTAGGTGGAGTAACCTCGGGTGTAAGATACCTTGGACTTAGACTCTTAGTCAACCACTAGACATGATGATTGAGCACCTGGAGTTTCGGTTGTGCACACCCAAAGCAAAACCCCAAAATTGAACCCCAGCCCGATCTAGCAACATAATCTCCGTTGAGAGTTACGTGGCATAGGGCTGGCAATTTCGGACCCGACACGGCAGACCCGACACAAAGTTAGCGGGTCTGGTCAGGGCTAAACGGGTTCGGGTCGTAAACGGATCGACACGATAAAGCCGTTTAATAAACGGGTCAAGTCCTGGTTTAGGGTCTGGACACGATAGGCCCGTTTAAAATTCAACGGGTCGTGTCGGGTCTCAATCCGATACTGTAATATATAGTATCAACGGGTCTATCGGGTTAGGTCGGGTCGAGTTGGATTGGTTCGGATTGGGTCAACTGAATAAACCCATGTGGTAAACGGATCTAACGGGTCTTATCAGGTCTACCCGTTTATAAACGGGTCGGGTACGGATTTAGGATCTAGACACGATTAGTTAAACGGGTTGGGTCCGGATCTAGGGGCTTTGGACACGACCCGAAACTAGACACGACATGAATCCGACCCGACACAACCCATTGCCACCCCTTACGTGGTAGATCCTGATAAGCTTTTATGGTTCGAATTCCTCATATAAAATACTCCCAATGAAATCTGAACGGGGATGGGAACCCCGAATATTACCCAAAAAAAGGGTAATGCTATTTGAACATACTTCGGTACAACAAACGGGACAACCCGTTGTGGCCACACGGCCCACACCACCGCGGGTTGTCCCATGGATTGTCCCGAAGTATGTTCAAGTAGCAGTACTCTATCCAGAATAGAAATTTGGAGTGAGATTATTTTGGGAAATTTTATTCATACCCCAAAAATCTGTAATTAGCGCCCGTATCCCTAGCGTTTCTCAATAACTTACTCAACTATCCTTTAATACCAACAATGCCCTTTTTTTTTGTACCCCAAACCCCAAAGCCCTGCTCAGCGTCATTTGTACCCCCAACCCAACCCAATGTTTGTTTAAACTTAGCCCAAGCCCAACCCGTCGAGTTGGCCGGGTTGTGCGGGGTGGGTTCGGGTTAACCCGCCCAAAGTCGGGTTGGGTTCGGGTTGGCCCGCCCAAGTTGCAGCTAGGGGTGGCAATGAGTCGTGTCGGGTCGGGTTCGTGTCGTGTCTAGTTTCGTGTCGTGTCCAAAACCCCTAGATCCGGACCCGACCCGTTTAACTAATCGTGTCTAGATCCTAAACCCGTACCCGACTCGTTAATAAATTAGTAGACACGATAAGACCCGGTAAGACCCGTTTACCACCCGGATCTATTCAGTTGACCCGATCCGACCCAATCCGACTTGACCTGACCTGACCCGAAAGACCCACTGGTATTATATATTATAGTATTGGATTGCTGGTAGACCCGACCCGACCCGACACGACACGACTCGTTGAATACTAAACGGGTCTTCCCGGGTCCACCGTGTCCAGACCCTAAACCCGGACCCGACCCGTTTATTAAACGGGTCTATCGTGTCGACCTGTTTACGACCCGAACCCGTTTAGCTTTGTCCCAGACCTGCTAATTTCGTGTCGGGTCCTGTCGGGTCGAGGAGAAATAATTCAGGTTGGGCTCGGATTAGCCCGCCCAAATTCGGGTTGGGTTCAGGTTGGCCCGCCCAAGTTGCAGCTCTACTTGTGCCTTCAAGTATCAGCCAACTGCATGGGGTTTATTTAAGAGTGGGGTGTCTTCAAGAGTGCATATAATTGAGGTATATTTAAGGAGGTATGTGTTTGATTGGGGTATAATCAAGTTGGGGCCGGTCATTTAACTGGGGTGTAAGGGGGAAGGGTATTTTTGGGATAGGAATGGGGTATGAAAAAAAAATTGGAGTGTGTTCAAGTTTGTTGGAAATGGGGGCTAATTACTGATTTATGGGGTATGAATAAAATTTCCCATTATTTTAGGGTAAATTACACATAGAACCCTGTAGTTTGATTGATTATCACTTTAACACTTACGCCCCCTCATGTTTAAAACCCTACAAATGCCCCCCTATCGTTTGAAAAATATATCACTTGCACCCCTTTTGAAAATCGCCACCCTCCTTTTGACGTGCTGTCCCCGGTTGCCCTCGGCGACCGGTTGCATGGGAGGGCACAGGTGATACCGGGAAACCGGGTACGGCAGGTCAGAGATGGAGCAACGCAGGGAAGCCACACGTACAGAACTCCAGCATCAGCTGAAAGCATGCAATTAGCCAGGCGGTTATCATCCTCACATAGAGCCATCGACCACACCCCCCTAATCAGAAGCCTAATGAGATCCAAACTAGAGGACCACGACGAGCCACGTGGCGTCACCCTGGCCTCTAGATTTAAATATCTGGATATTGTCGGGATATTAGCGTCTGATCTGACACAATTCTTGGCCCTGATTGGCTGCTGCGGGAGCCGGCTCCTCCTCTTGTGGCGCGACGCGCGGCCGCCCTGGTAATCGGAGGTCTTCGCCACTGACGGCGGAGCCGCAGCGGAGCAGGGCCCTCTGTCGTGCGGTGGCTCTCAGGGTTGAACGGCTCCGGGATTGCATGGCGGCGAAGGTGGAGAACAAGAACACAGTCAAGTGCTAGGGTTTGTGCTTGATCACTCCCATTTTAGTGAGGAATTTTTTTTTTTTTCTTGTCATGATTGTTCAGTTCGTTGCTTTATATGGTTTATCTGAATCGCTTCTTTGTTTTTTTATTTTGATCTGAGCCCCATTTTGATCTGTGAGTTCTCGGAAGCCTTTCAGCCGCAGATCCAGCGTAGAACCTCAGTTTTGTTGTTCTTCTACTGTGCTGATTGCTGTAGAAACTACATTTATGTATATATGATGCCAAAAGACTGAAAATTATGTGTCGAAAGAAAATTTGGCCTCTTGATCTTGAGTTTCGATTGTACGATTGTATATGGTGAGGGACTATAGAATGTTAATCTCGACATGATTTGTTATTTTGGGTTATGAGTATAGACCTGTTTCGATGCTGAAATCATCGCCCCGATCGTTGATTGGCGATGTGTTAGCCCGTAGGGTTCTTTTGTTTTTTATAGTCTGTATGTGATATGTTTATTCCTATTGTTTGGCATCTATATTCCCAAAAGGTTTAGGGTTAAGGCAAAGGGTGGGGACCTTTCACCGGCCGATCACGATCAATCCTCCGGGGCACGAGCAGGGTAGAGTGGCGAATTCTCAAGATCGTCAATAAACCACAGTCGGAGATGTTGCGTTTGTGGCTCAATCTAGATTCAAGGGGGCTTTGTCTGGTGATCAGAGGGCAGACTCGTCATAATTCTGCATTTCATCGCATGAAGGGAACACTAGACCGTGTTCATGCTAATGTTGGGGTCCCTCAATGATGACTTCAAAAGGGGGGTCTTGGTTCTTTGTGTCTGTTAGGAGATGACGGCTAGGGTTTGGAGAGGAATATAATGATTCCATTGAGGGACTCAAGCCCAAATATATGTACATGTAACCGACCCGACTGTACAGTAAACCCGACCCGACATTACAGTAAACCCGACTCATTATATGTACATTAACACTCCCCCTCAAACTCACGGTGGATCATGAACCGAGAGTTTGCCCAGAAAATGCCGGAAGCGAGCTGTCGTCAGGGGCTTCGTCAGAAAATCAGCAGTCTGCTCCGATGAGGGAATGAAGGGCAGGGAGATGGTGTGATCGATAAATGCCTGGCGAACATAATGACAATCAACTTCAATATGCTTTGTTCGCTCATGGAAGACCGGATTGCTAGCAATCTGAATAGCACTCCGGTTGTCACAAAAGAGAGGAGTGGGCCCGGATATCACCACTCCCAAGTCAAGCAGAAGACGGCGAAGCCAGACAACCTCGGCGGTGGTGGAAGCCATAGCCCTGTATTCGGCTTCGGTGCTGGAGCGAGCAACAGACTCCTGCTTCTTGTTGCGCCACGAAATCAGTGAGTCACCCAGAAACACACAGTATCCTGTAGTAGATCGACGAGTGTCTGCATCTCCTGCCCAATCTGCATCTGAGTAGGCACGCAGCACCAACGGAGAGGTGGAGGGAAACAGAAGGGAACGAGTGATGGTGGCCCGGAGGTAGCGGATAATCCGAAGAACAGCTGCATAGTGTACTGACCGTGGCGCCTGAACAAACTGACTGACAATGCCAACAGCATGGGCAATGTCTAGCCGGGTCATGGTGAGGTAGACAAGCATCCCAACCAACCTCTGGTAGCGGGAGACATCCTGGAGCGGCTCACCATCTGTAGCGAGAAGCTTCAAATTAAGCTCCATGGGTGTATCAGCAGTACGTGTGTCAGTAAGGGCAGCATCAGTAAGAATGTCGGAGATGTACTTCTGCTGGGAGACCAACAGACCACGAGCTGACCTGGCAATCTCAAGGCCTAGAAAGTAGCGAAGAGAGCCCAGGTCTTTCATCTCAAACTGACTCTGGAGGTACCGCTGGAGAGAGGCGATGGTGGCACTGTCATCCCCAGTGATGATCATATCATCCACATAGAGGAGAAGGACTGCAATGCCCTGACTGGAGGAGCGAGTGAACAAGGCGTAGTCGGAGTGACGCTCAACAAACCCGGCGGCCAGAACTGCACTGCGAAAACGCTCAAACCAGGCACGAGGGGCCTGCTTGAGCCCATAGATGGCCCGGCGCAACCGACACACGTGTCCTGGAGGAACTGAAGTGCCCGGAGGAGGAGCCATGTAGACTTCCTCGGAGAGATCACCGTGTAGAAACGCATTGGTGACATCCATCTGATGGAGAGGCCACCCTCGAGCAGCTGCCACAGCTAATAGGGTGCGCTCAGTAGTCATCCGAGCAACTGGAGCAAACGTCTCCTCGTAGTCAATCCCATACTCCTGGGAGAAGCCACGCGCAACGAGGCGAGCCTTGTGCCGCTCAATGGATCCGTCAGGTCGAGTCTTGACCTTGAAGATCCACTTGCAGCTAACAGGCACCACCCCGGGGGGACAAGGCACCAACTCCCAGGTCTGGGTCCGCTGAAAAGCCTCAAGCTCAACTGACATGGCCTGTCGCCACTCTGGATGTAATGCTGCCTCACGGTACGATTGGGGCTCCCGATGAGTGTGGAGAGCAGTAAGAAAGGCCTGAAAGGATGGTGAATAGGAGACACTGGCAGAAAAGCCAGAAGAGTCAGGAGAGTCAGTGGGAAAAGCAGAGTAACCAAACCTGTCAGGAGAGTAGTCATATCTGGCAGGAGGGTGATGTTCGCGCGCTGGGTAGCGCCGAACAGGAGCAGGATCCACGACCGGGGAGGAGGTAGCAGCAGCATCAGGCGAGGGAGTACCAGTGAGAACCGACTCTGGAGGGGGAGCTGCAGACCGACGTACATAGACACGAGTAATGGGTGGTGGTGGAGGTGGCGTGGGGGACTGAGGAGGTGGTGGTGGTGGTGGAGGTGGCGATGGAGACTGAGGAGGTGGTGGTGGTGGTGTAGTAGGCGTGGATGGGGCAACAGAAACCGGGGGTAGAACATGGATGTGGAGATGTGAGGAGGGCGAGGAGGATGACGAAGTAGGCAAGGAAAGATCCCGAGACTCAGGTGCAAAGTACGGAACATCCTCAACAAAGGAGACATGACGGGAGACACGGATCCGACGAGCTAAGGGATCATAGCAGCGATACCCCTTGTGCTCACGACTGAGCCCCAAGTGAACACACCTAACAGACCTCGCAGAAAGTTTGGTGCGCTCATGGGGAGGAAGAAGAACGAAGCACGTGCAGCCAAACGTGCGAAGAAGAGAGTAGTCAGGTGGACTGGAGTGAAGGCGCTCGTGAGGGGTGGCACCGGACAGAGCAGACGACGGAGTGATATTGATAAGATGGACAGCCGTCATGACAGCTTCAGCCCAGTAGGAGTGAGGAACAGACGCAGAGAGAAACAAGGCTCGTGCAGTCTCAAGGACATGACGATGCTTGCGTTCGGCAACGCCGTTCTGCTCATGGGTGTGGGGGCAGGACTGCTGGTGAAGAGTGCCGTGAGACTGAAGAATCTCACGCATCTCGGAGGAGAGATACTCCTTGGCACAATCAGACCGAAAGGTCTTGATTCGCCGACCAAACTGGGTATGTATCATAGTGGTGAATCTCCTAAAGATGTGAGGTACTTCAGACCGATGACGCATGAGATAGACCCAGGTGCACCTAGAATAGTCATCAATAAAACACACATAATACATATAACCAGATAGAGAAGCAACAGGAGCAGGACCCCAAATATCCGAATGAACTAAGTCAAATAAAGCATCAGACTGGGAAGTACTAGCAGAAAATGGAAGAGCTAGATGCTTTGCCAGTCGACAACCCGTACAAACAGAGAGGGGGGAGAAAGATGCTCGACCCAAAGCGCCCGAACGGAATACGCTTTTGAGTCGATCACTCGATATATGACCTAACCTTCTGTGCCTCAGGTCGGCATCAGAGGTGACAGACATGACAGACGCAACTGAAGACACATGGAGATGGTCCAACTGGTAGAGTCCTCCTGCCCTACGGCCCAGCCCAATCCTCTGACCCGTCCGCGAATCCTGCACAACACAAACAGAAGGGGTGAAGGTGACAGTCAGGCCAGAGTCGCAAAGAGAACTGATGGAAATCAAATTAATATTAAGACGGGGGGCATGATGGACATGGGATAGGGTCAGGCGACCAGAAGGGTCAGAGGTGGTGGTGATGGAGCCACATTGCGGAATAGGGACGAGAGTCCCATCCGCAGTGCGAACCTCCTGGTGGGTGGTAGTGGGAGAACAGTCCGTGAGGACAGTGGAGTCAAAAGTAAGGTGACAGGAGGCACCCGAATCGAAGATCCATGGAGCAGTAGTACCAGAGGTGGCAGACAAGCCGTGCGCAGTCGCGGAGCCGGTGGAGGCTATGTGGCGAAGAAGGAGCTCCTCGAGGCGCTGAAGACGGTCCGGCTCAGGCGGCGAAGGAGCTATGGGAGCAGTGGGGAGCGTCGAGGCCTCTGCAGTAGCCGCTGTACCACCAAAGTGGCGGAAAGAAGATGAACCACGTCCACGGTTCCGTCCACCACGACCGCCGCGTCGATCATCGCGTGAAGACGAAGTCCAGCGTGATGCTCTCTCATCCGGACCCCAGCGGGGGTTGCGAGGAGGACGAGTAGGGCACTCGCGCTTCATGTGACCGGGCTCCTTGCAGTAGTGACAGAAGACAGCCTCATCGGAGAACCCGGCTGCCAGGACAGTGTCGGAGCTAGGAGCAAGTGGAGGAGGACGAGCGCGCTGGGTCTGAAGGCGGGTCTCCTCGTCGACCAAAGCGAGTAGAGCATCCTCCAGCCGAGGGAGTGGCTCACGGTGTAGGAGCTGGGCAGCTATGAGAGCAAATTCCGGCCGAAGCGCTGCCAGGAACTGGTGTAGGTGACCCTCGTCAAGGTAGCGCTGGAAATCCCTGGAGCGGGGGCAGGCACACCTCTCCGGGATCAGTGAGTCCAACTCATGCCAATAGGCACTCATCTGACTGAAGAAGTCCTGAATGGTACGCTCCCCCTGACGGGCAGACTGTGAGTCACAGATGAGCTGATGCCGGCGTGCGCCTCCGCGCGGGAGAAAACGGTCCCGGAGATATTCCCACATCGCGCGCGCTGTCGGAAGGCGGCCGATGGGAGCAAGGAGTGGACGAGCAACAGAGGCCAGAAAGTACGCCCGGATGGCCTGATCGTGGCGACGCCACGTGAGGGCAGCAACGGTGGTGGCCGTGGTAGCAGTCGCAGCAGAAGAGGCTGCACTGCTGGAGACAGATGAGGAACCGGAGTAGTCAATAGGAGGAGTATCCTCGCCGGTGATGTGATCCCACAGATCACGACTGGAGAGATCGGCCTCGACGGTGAGGGACCAGTCAGGCCAGTCGCCGGCCGATGACAGCTGAAAGGCGACCGCCTTCAGCGGTGGAGAGATCGCAACGACAGACGGTACGGCTGGAGAGGCCATGGAGGAGGCTGTAGGGCGTCAGGGGGTGTCGGGGGGTGCTGTAGGAGGGAGGCGGGGGCTGTAGGGGGCTCGGGAGGGGGTCGGGAGGGGGGGCAGTGGCTGTAAGGGGTTCGGGAGGGGGTCGGGAGGGAGGCAGGGGCTGTAAGGGGTTCGGGAGGGGGGGCCGGTGGCTGAAGGGGGGTTCGGGAGGGGGGGGGGGGGTGGCTGTAGGGGGTCCGGGAGGGGGGGGCGGGGGCTGTAGGGGGTTCGGGAGGGGGGGGTGGCTGTAGGGGGTCCGGGAGGGGGGGGCGGGGGCTGTAGGGGGTCCGGGAGGGGGGGGGGCGGTGGCTGTAGAGGGTTCGGGAGGGGGGGGCGGTGGCTGTAGGGAGTCCGGGAGGAGGGGGCGGTGGCTGTAGAAGGTCCGGGAGGGGGGGCCGGTGGCTGTAGGAGGTCCGGAGGGGGGGTCGGTGGCTGTAGGGGGGCCGGGAGGGGGGGCCGGTGGCTGTAGGGGGTCCGGAGAAGAGGGGCGGTGGGTCGGGAGTGGATGCAGCCGGCGGGAAGGGGCAGCCGGAGGAGGTGCAGCCGGAGGAGGTGCAGCCGGAGAAGGAGGGAGGCCGGAGGAGGTGCAGCCGGAGGACCGTCGTCGTCGTCGGGAGAACCCTAGAGCTCTGATACCATGTTAGGAGATGACGGCTAGGGTTTGGAGAGGAATAGAATGATTCCATTGAGGGACTCAAGCCCAAATATATGTACATGTAACCGACCCGACTGTACAGTAAACCCGACCCGACATTACAGTAAACCCGACTCATTATATGTACATTAACAGTGTCCTTCATGGATGATTATTCAAGAAAACTCTAGGTATTCATATTGAAGGCCAAAGACTAGGAGTTAGAGATGTTCATGCATTGGAAGACTTTCATAGAGAAGCGAATTGGCAAGAAGCTAAACCATCTCTATAGTGATAATGGGGGGAGAATTTACATCAAAGGAATTCCAGAAATACTGTGAGGATAAAGGCATTGCTTGACATTTCAAAGTTCGAGAGATACCACCGTAGAATGACCAAGGTTTGAGAAATCGGTTTCGGTTTCGGTTTCGGTTTCGGTCCAACTCCCGGGTATCCGTTTCAGCGATTTCGGTTTCGTTTTTTTTTAATTAAAAAAGCAATTTTAAAATATTTTTTTGAATTTTTTTGAATTTTTTTATCTTATAATAGTATTATATATAATATATTTTATAACTTATAAGTTATAACTAATCAGTTATCAATTATCAGTTATCAGTTATCAGTTATCAGTTATCAGTTATCAGTTATCAGTTATCAGTTATAACTGATAAGTTAGCAGTTATAACTTATAACATAAAGTTAAAAGGGGTGGGGGGTGGGATCGGGTTAGGGTTAGGGTTTTAAACCCCAACGAAGAGAGAGGGAGAGGTGACGAGTGATGACGGATTGAGCGAGAGAGGTGGCGAGGATGACGAATCGGGCGACGATGGCGACCGGGACGGCGGATCGGGGAGGTGATGACATTTTTTTTTCCCTTCTCTTCTCTCCTCCGCCTCCTCTTTTTTGTCTCCTGTGGACTGAAACCAGGCGGAGGGGATTATCGGGCCGAAACCACCGTTTTTAGGGTGGATCGGGTTCGGCTCTAGCCGAAACCGATCCGAAACTGTCAAAACAGATTGGTTTCGGTTGAAACTTTAAACCTTGAGAATGACACCATAGAGTGGATGAAGTGATGAACTGCACCTTACTTGACCGAGCACGAGGTATGCTCTTTGAGTCAGGCTTGAGTAAGGAATTTTGGGTCGGCTGTTAACACAAGATACTATTTGGTGACCTACTTTTGCAATAGGTTTGAAGACTCCAGAAGAGGCTTGGTCACATGCCATCGAACTACTTGATTCTTCTAGTTTTTGAATATCCATCTTACTATCACGTCAAGGACAACAAGCTAGATTAGCGAGAGAAGAAAGTCATATTCTTGGACAACGCTTTGGGAGTTAAGGGCTACAGGTTGTGGTGCCCGGAATCACAGTCATTCATTACTAGTAGGGAGGTGACCTTCAATGAGACTTCGTTGCTTACTTCCAGCAAACAGTGTATAGAGATCGATATTGAGAGTAAAGGTCAAGGTGATCATGTGCAGGTTGAACATCAAGCTCCTGAGACGTCTGGGAAGATAGAGCAAAGTACTCCTGTAGTGGAGTCAGCTCAGGTTCTAGAGCAACAATTAGGTTCTACCAGAGCCCCAATTGGATTTGGGTATAAGGAGTTAGTAGCTTATGCTTTGAATGTGATGGAGATGAGCCAATCACTTACAGTGATGCTGTTCAAAACGCAGATTGGGTACAGTGGGGTTATCCAATTTCAATTTCGATTTTGGGTGAGAAAACTTTTATTTAATTTTCAAGAAGTGGACCATCCATGGTTGTTAATATCTTGCAATACATACGCTATGATATTTATCGGGAGAAAAATAATATGTATCATGTGTAAGTATCAATTTTTATCGTATTATATGATACACGATACATATCATACTTTACACAATACGATACACATCGTATGGTACAGTGAAATTAAGGGTTTTGGGTCGTTTTTCTTCTTAAGTTTAGAAACCATATAAGTACCCTAGGTTAAAAAGATACTTAACCTAGGGTGAAGAGAGATTTGGGTTTTTGAGAATTGTTTTAAGGGTTCCACAAATCTTATAACCTTCTTAGATTGTCAAAATCCTATGCCTTTTGTTTCTAAAGTTTTCTAGACCTTGGGGAAACCAAATGCATACAACCCTGGGATACACCGATACTTCGAAACAGGTGTCGTACCCGTATCGTATACTTTCCAATACTTCGATACGGCCCAATACGGCAGGATGCGTATCCGATACGGCTAGGAAGTATTAGGATTTTTAAAAAAAGATCTGATACGCCGGGGATACGGAATTGATACGCTGGGGTATGAGACCGATACGCCGGGGATACGGGATCGATACCCCGGGATACAATGGATGGCTATGTAGTCCAAAATCCGAAAATTCGTTCCGAACCCGACCGAATCTTCGGATATGGGTCTAAATTCCATACGTAACCATTTGCTTAATGATATCATTTATATGTTTTCTTTTTTGGATGATGCATGTGACACTAACTTTGTATTTGTAATGGATGATAAGTGTGTGTTTTTTGCTAGCGTTTTGTAATGGACGATGAAACACTTGTGTAATGGTATTAGCGTTCCTTTTTTGTAATGGGTGAATGTGACACTAGCTTTGTATTTTTTTGTTGTATTGGATGTAAGTCATGTAATGAATGATGAACATGGTCATGTTTAATTTTCAAACAATTCACTATTCATATTCTAGCATAAAAAAAACATTATATTTAATTATATATATATATATATATATATATATATATATATATATATATAAAATTACAAACGTTTATTTACCGTACCGCGTATCCTAGTTTTTCACAAATGCACATATTGTCGTATCCGTATCCGTATCGGTGCTTCATAAATACAACCTTTTCAAGCTTTAAAGAGTTTCTGGGAAGGTGGCATTGGACACCCACAAAGAGGCATTAATGAAGGTGGAGTTCAGATTTGTTTTTTGAGTGCTTCAAAGGGGTAAGAAAACCTTTCCTACTTTATTCTTTTTTACTTAAAATGGTAGATAAAGGGAGAAGAAAGCTTACGAAACAAACATATTTATATCGTTTAGGAAAATCTTACGTCTGATGGGAAATGAAGGGAATGCCTAACTCTTCATATTCAATGTTCAAATATGTTTTGTATATATATATATATATATATATATATACACACACACACACACACACACACATATAGATGTATATATCTAATAGTATAATACTAAAAGGAAGCCCTCTCTCCTGTGTTGTGATATGTGGACCACTTTTGAAGAGCCAGAATCCTTCTCCCGTGTGTGAATGCGGCTCTATCTCATAAAGCCTAATAAAAACCTACTATAAAGATGATAAATACCCATGCAATGATATTTAATGGTCATTTGATGTTAATTAGAAAATTCATTAGTATTATCTCTCTTTATCTCTGTAACAAGTGAATCACACCCAGAGGAGTGAATTGCAATCACTCCAGAGTGCATACTTCTGCTGACGGCTGTGATCATTTGTGCTAAGTGGTGTGCATCAAGTTCATCCGGGCATTGCACGGGTTTCGTGCTAGTATTCATATATAACCGAATCTTACGGTACACAATACACGGTACACAAAAAAGTAAAAGCGATACATGATATAAGTCATACGACAACCTTGGTACCATCCTTTAAGGAAATCTATTCCGATTGAAAGGGGTGCATACCTCACCAGCGTAAAAGTTCATTAATGTATCTTTTTTTTTCACAATCTTGTGCTTCTTGAAAGCATACAGGGGAGCCCAACTTTTCCAGTTTTCGTCGTCACTTTTTCTAGTTCAAGATATTTGAATTCAATGAACCGAAGGAAGCAATTCTTTCTCTGCCGTCGTAGTTGTGCATCTTCGATTGTAGCTTAGTTCATCTTGCAGGCTTCCTGTGCCATATTTACTTACAATTAATGTGAGCTGGCCCAAAAACCTAACTTTCTTCTCTTCATGTCAGATACTTCCTTCAGTTTAATATCTTGTAGCAATTCTATGTGACTTCATTCGCCTTTTGGGTTTGCATGCCTCTGTGTTTATATGCTTAATTTGCTGTCGTAAATTCATACAGTGGTGTATATATTAGGTTTTCCCCCATAAATAATTCTTTCTATTACTGCTCAACGATCATCTAATTATCTCCGTATGTCAGAATGTTTCGTGTTTTGGTTTTCTGTAGATAGTTGTTTAACCATAAGGGTGTAAATGACCACAAGTTAATGATAGATTTGTATCAGGAAAGCTATAGTAATAAGGGTGTAAAGTGACCACAAGTTAATGTTGAATTTGTATCAGGAAATCTATAGTGTTCTCTGTTTTGATTAGCAAAGTAAATTACTCCCAACGAACAAACCTTTCGTTTTCCCATTCTGGGTCTGTCAAAATTTCCAACTAATGTCTTTGCTTTTAGTTTTTATGCATTTGTTCATTTTTTCTGAGGGTATACTATCTATATTTGTTTGTTTTATGTTCCTTCCATTTCTTCTTTTGTAGGCATTGAATGCATGTGTGGTGGGGTGTAGATTGATTTTCCTGGAGTTGGTTATGTTTCCCGAGAATCAACTGAATCCGACAATTGCTTCAAGGAACCAATGACAGACATAGAACATGCCTTGAATTCTGCAAAGCGTAGTGAAGACATGGTAGATGAAGATTCACAGACAAGTGACAATGCCAGCTCAGGTGCAGAGAAGATATTTATTACAAATAGCCCTATCTCTGAACTTGTGTGGTCTCAACACAAAGGTTTGAGTATTAAATATGCTGCTTCCAGTTTAGCCGAGAAGAAGGCATCTGTTTTGTGGAATACAGAATCATTCAACATAATAATATCATCACCACAATGTAACAATGTTGGGGAGAGTAGCAATACCGGGGGTTTCATCACAGGGGCTATGAACTCATTGCAGTTGAATCCAAATCCTGAGTACTGCAATTACAACAGTGCTGCTTTGCTTGGTTCCCCTAAAAGCAGCAGCCTAGGCGTGCAGCCAATCTCTTCGTTACGGATCCACGACCAGGACCGGGGTAACCAATGGAATAACTAATATACCTAACAACCTGCATAAAATAATGCAATAATCAGCAAACTATAGTATCACATCCTACGTTGTCATTTTTTCCAAGAATTTTACTGTTTAAATGCTGTACTTTGCCACTTGCCAGGGTCTTTCGGAGACAAGGAGTTACTGAACAGAAAGGGGAAAGCAATTTTAGATGATAACCAGGAGCATTATCAGCCAGATAAGAAAGAAGTTGATGTATGCTCCTCGAGAAATCAATTCCAAATGGTCGAGAACAGGTACCAAAGCTTTCCACTTGCCTGCCTCCCCATGATCCATCGTTGTCTACTTTGTTCTAAATAGTTTGTTTGATATTCTCAGGCCTGAGCTAGTGGGATGTCATACGAATCATGAGAAACCATCCATGTCAGGTACCAAGGCGTCCAAACTTAATGTTATTTCTGTTTTGAACACCTGAAATATGCAACATAATTGTACAGGTCCAGATAATTGTGGCCCAGCAGCTGATTCTTTATTATGTAACCTGAAAGAGCTGAGACACGATCTAGCTCCAGAAGACGTGCATTGTACAACCTATGGTGGGGCTTCAACTAACAACCCTAGAGGATTTGGTAGAATGAAAAACTATCAAGAACCGAGCTTGGCAAAAGTAGCTTATGAAGTTACTATGTTAGCAAAACATGAAAGTCCTGTCGAATCAGCATCAGGCTCAAAATCTACAGAAGGTGGGCAAGCTGTAGCTTTAGAAGACAATGCTGACAATAAGATGACCCATCACCGGACTAGCCTCCATCCTCTTGGTAAAAAATGGTTAGGTGATGTGCAATCTTTAGATCTTCGAGGCAGAACAGAAGTTGGCACAAGGGTAGTATTGCAATCGACAGATAAAGCTCAAGATGGAACTTGCCATGCATTTTATAAAGACAACTCTTCTGCGATTTGGTGTCAATCAGACTGCAATGTGAAATCTTCAAATAGGAGACAAAGTAAAGAAATTATTTTACATGATGCAGGAGATAGTTGGAGCATCTCAAAGGACAGAGAAGACAGCCATGAGAGCGTTGAAATCAGTAGTAGCAGGAGGCTAGTTTTATCAGGTAAAAGAGCATCAAGTCCTGACTTGATGAATTCTAGAGAATGTAAAATGTTCAAGAAACAAAGAAATGAGAAGTGTAGCTCAGGATCTTCTGTCAGGCAAGGTAGCTCTTTTATAAATTGGATATCAGCCATAACCAATGGATATATGGGATCCGATCAAGCTAAACCTTTGTCATTTGTTCCACAGTCCACTCCAGAAAGAAATCTTAGCACTCATCCCAAGTCAAATGGGAATGTGGGCTTCAAATCTATCTTCCAAACCCTATATTGTTCCAGTTCCAGGGTACAAAGCATTTCAAGTGGGGGTCTTGATCTTCTAAGAACAGATAATGCCTTAAAAGAACATAAAGTTGCAAGTAGACAATTTATTCATGATTCTTCTCACATGGTATGTGATAATGTGGAGTTTAATTCATGCAACGTGATTTCTGCAACAAATCAGAAGATGAACAGTGGGTCGGAAGGAAATATTTCTAGTGAAAGTGCTCGATTAACCCCCGATGGAAACAATGTCAAGTTATATAACCGAGTTCTAACATCAAGTGAGAAACCTAACCAGGTCACTTGTCAAGTTGAAGGAATACCCTCAACCACAATCAATATATCTTCCACTGACTCTAGATTTCATGAAAGAACGAACTACAAAATTGGTAACACTTATAATATGGGTGACATGGGATCTCCTAGCTCCTCTCCTAAGCTTGCTTCTGGACTACATTCTGAAGTCAAAGGAACTGGTTTATTTGTTGCTGCTCCAAGCAGCTCTTCGAATCCGGTGACTGATAGAAATTTTCTCAAGAGCCCATGGATAACACGGCTTTCTTCAAAGGTTTCCAGAGCTACAGCTACAGCTACAGCAAACACATCACCATGTGATCAGGGTATGGAATTACCAAGCAAGAGGTTAGCCAACACTTGTAATATGTTACATCCAAATGATGTTGCTTCTAATAGGGGGCCAAGCAGTTCAGTAAATTATCGGTTGCCTTCCTTACAATGCCTGAAGGATGCGGCGTGTGGTGAAAAGCACGAGTGTACCATCTTCCCTATCACTCCATGTTGTTCCAAACAAATGGGCGACCAAAAGCTTGAATCAAATATAAACACAATATCACCTTCCCAGAGGTCTAGAAAGTCAGGAGAGATGGCATCTGTTTTTGCGAAGAGATTGGATGCCTTTAGACATCTTGCACTCTCAGAAATTTCAAGAAACGCTACATCTTCAACCACAACCTGCTTCTTTTGCGGGAAGAGTGGTCACAGCATAAGGGAATGCTCAGAGATTGGTGATTCAGATCTCAATATTTTTCTGAAAAATTTGGATCCATGCGATGGCACCGATAAGTCATCCTGCTTATGCATTCGCTGCTTTCAGCTCAACCACTGGGCAATTTCATGTCCGTATGCATCCTCCAAAAGAAAACATATTATTGATCACCCATTTATCGTTGGTTATGAGAACTGTAACGGAATGAAGAATAAACACGAAGATCTTAGTTTTGCTAATTACGATGGAAGAACTACATTTTCGGCTGTAGCTAAGCAGGAGCAGCATCAACTCGTCAGTGAGCATAAAATTCCTCGCAGTGGAAATGTAAGAGCCACAACTGAACCTGTGGTTGATTCAAATGTTAGCAGTGGCATGGAAAGAGTTGTAGGTCTCAACACAAAGAACTTATGTTCGAATCAAGTCAAGAAGGATATAGGAGAAAGTACAGCTAAACTAAATATGGCATGTTCTAGTTCTGGGGAGAATGAGTCAAAGGAAAATCAAAACATTCCCTTCTACAATTTTGTTCGTACAGAATTAACTGATGAATCAGTTGGAATTTTTGAAACAATTAGGCAGCTTCGTTTGTCTCGCACTGATATCATCAGGTAAAAGAAAAGCTGTTATTTAGCAATGTCGGAACATTTTGAATAGTTTGTGTGACATATCTTACTGCTTCATAATAGTGTACAGCTACATTGCCAGTCTGAATTTACTTGATGGTCAGGTTCTTCTTGAATGCAGCAAACAATTGAATCCTTTCAACATCCTGAAAAGTCTGAGCCACTCCGTATATAACAAAAGTGCGCTTACTGCAAAAGAAATTAATGATCTGTTAGGAGGGTTAGTGATGCCAAAATATTTTCCAATTTTCCACATGTAGAACCAGTCATTGGCACAATTACTCCATCACTCAATCACATACATCATGCATAGACATATAGATATGCATGGGTATATATCTATATGTGCATGCATACATACATATATTGTAAATCTAGGCACTCAGGCAGTCGGGGAAAATCATAAGTTTCTCAATGCTAATTTATGACACTTCTGCTTATTGGCTAATTTATGACACTTCTGCTTATTTTTGCCCTGCCACTTCTGTTAATGATATAGAAGCATCTTCAGAATATATGCTCCATTTGATAGGACTAAAATTACCATGAATTGTGTTTCAATTTGGTTCTTTGGGTAATATCCAGTATCTTAGAGCTGGGTTTGGATCCCTATATCTAATCTTGACTTCTTTCACCTTCCCTCTTCATCTAGACTCTTCTCAAGTGTAGGGAAATCTCAGAGTTACAATCCCTGGTCGAGTGAGCTTAAGCTGCAGCCGTGCTCAAAGAGATCAATGTTAGATTTCAGAAAGTTTATCATAGTTTGATAACTATTGATCAATACAGTCAACCTCCAGTAGATAAAATAAGGCTTCCGAGTCAAAGGAACTGGATAGCAGATGCAAAGCAGAATAGCAAATCACAATGGATATGACACTGGTTACAGAATGTTGTTCTGGAAACACATTCCAAGCCTCTTTGTTCACCACTGAGTTTGGTCTCCTCCATATATTTATACTACAGTATAATGGGAAAGTGTCTCATTACTGTTCACAGGAATAATGGACGTGTTCCTCCTGTCCACTAACCCATGAAGAGCAATGGGACGCTCTCCTAATACTGTTCACCCATCCAGTATACCCCTGTTCTCCCATGTGTAAAGAGCGATGAAATGGGAGATGATAGAGAGAGGTGGAGCGGGCGGCGGTGGTAGCTCCCCTACACATGTAGCGAGAGAGAGAGAGAGAGAGAGAGAGAGAGAGAGAGAGGTCATGTCAAGGGGTCTATAATTCTTTGAATTAGGTTTATCGTTGGATGAACTGCCTTGCTGATATTGACCCTAAAAAAGAAACAGTAAGTACAACTAATTCATGAACAACCAACCATTGCACTGTCAAAATTGGATAGATTCAATCTGTGGTCATTGGTGGCCTCTTAAAAGGATCTTCTAAATTAATCGAGTTATTCCATAGAAACAAAATGGTCATTTATTAATGGAATTGGTGAGTGGGTGGCTGCCTTCATTACTTTTAAATATAATTATGGCATAACACTACAATGGGAGGATGAAGCCTTACCTATCCAATAATAACTGATCAGTCTGGTCTTCATTTTTCCTATGGATGTTGTAGATGGATGAAATCACCAGTTTCACATTTAAGCCTTGAGGGCTTTTTCTTGCGCCTTCGGCTTGGGAAGTGGGAGAAGGATATTGTGGGGACAGGGTACCATGTGGCATGCATTAATGGTAATTCTCCTCCCTGTTTCTTTCATATCTATGATCAAAGAATTTGTTTAATAAAGAAAAAAGGGAAATGAAGTAAGCATATAAGCCGCAGACAAATGAAAATACCAACGTTTGCGGGCATAGGAATTGCCAACGTTCAATGGTTATTCAACCTCTTATTTCATTTGTGTTTATTAATTGAGTAGTATGTCTTTAATTTACAGGTGCAAATGGTGAAAATTGTCTTTCCGTATGCATTGGGGGTTTCATCTACTTGATTGATTCTCGTTCTGTGTCTAACCAGGATTTTGTCGAGGTAATGTATTAATCTTGTTATTCTAGTTTTTATGTTTTGATCCCTTTTAATACAACTAACTATGTTTCTGTATTCATATCATGTTCTGGTTATATTCATGGGATCCATGCCCATTTTATATTTTATAAGTATGTGTGTGCAAGTTGGACTACACAACAGTCAACTATGTACTTTTGGAATTAACATTTTTCTTCTTATTCTATCTGTCTTGAGATTAGTGAATCTAGCTTTAGAAAGGGAAAAGTACCTGTTTTGAACTTTGATGTCCCCTATTTCTCGTCGATTACTTTGTAAGAGCATTTACAGCCTCCACCCTAACCCTCTTTCAGTCATCTTCTATCCTCTATAATCCCTTCAAGATCTCTGATTGTTTACCACTACCATCCAGCGCATCGGACATGTAATGCATCACACCCCGGTGCCACCGGGCATGATGCGGGCAAAGGTGCAAAGACCGCCAGTGGGGCCATTGGTGCGAAGTAGGTTGAAAAGGATAGGGATAAGGATAAAGTATGAGAAGGGTTAACGGATAGGCCCACATCGGTGAGGGAGGCACCCATCACCCGCTTTATATACCCTTTGTGGACCTCCCCCTTACAACCTGGGTTTTGGGGCGTGAGGGTATCTAACATGGTATCAGAGCTAGTTCGTCTCCTGCTCTTGCTTCGGGTGCTCCCCACCGATCATGCCTTACCATGCATGCTTCGCGGGGAGGATCATTGCCACGCGTGCTCCGCGTGAGGGGGAGTGTTAATGGATAGTCCCACATTGGTGAGGGAGGCACCCATCATCCGCTTTATATATACCCTTTGTGGATCTCCCCTTACAACCTGGGTTTAGGGTGTGAGGGTATCTAACATGAAGGTTGGTTGAAGGAATGCTTTTATTGACCGTAGAGGTCATTGCAACGAGATGCAGGTAGGAGGTATCACTTGAAGAGCGAGGATGGGGAGCAAGACTAGCTTGCTATTGTATTGGCTCTTAGACGAAGAGATAGAGAAAATACAAATCTATGTACAATGTATCTTAACACCTCCGCTCGAACTCAAGGTGGGTCATTCCTCGAGAGTTTGTACTATAAGAGGAGAATTGTCGAAGGGTGCATGACTTATGAAGTTGTCGTGCCGAAGCTCAAAGTGGCATGCAAAAGAGAGATCGCTTGGGTGAGAAATAGATGATGAACCAAATAAAAGGCAATCTAATACACGTGTTCCACACATGAAATACAACATTGTTGGCAATCTGAAGAGTGCTCTTGTTGTTGTATTAGAGGATTGTCGGAGCAATAAGAGAAACGCCTAAGTCACAAACAAGAAGTCGAAGCCACATAATCTCACCTATGGAATCTGTCATGGCCTAATGATACTCTGCCTTAGCTGTGTAATGTGATATAATGTTCTGCTTCTTGGCATGCCATAAGAAAGGAAACGAGACAACAGCCGATGATAGCAGCGATCACGAACATCACCAGCCCAATCAATATCAGACTATTGATACAACTGAAGGAAGGAGGTTGAGGAGAACAATTCACATGTTATGGTGCCCAAGGTGTAAAACACGGGTATTAGTTCCGGTATCGACCGATCGATACAGATCGGTATTGACCGGTACGGCCGAAACCCGTAAATATCTGGTTTTTTTTCAAAAAAACAATTAAATTTAAAAAATAAAAAAAATCTTTATAAAATTTAGATTTTATTTTGCTTTTTAGGATTACAGTTTTAGGGTTTATGGTTTAAGAAGTTTTAGAGTTTATGGTTTTAGGGTTAATGGTTTTAGGTTCTAGGATTTAGTGTTTTAGGGTTTTACTTAGGGGGATATGATTTATGGTATTAGGGTTTAGGGTTTTAGGATTTATGACCTTAGGTTAGTTAATAATCACCACAAGATTCACAACAACCACCCCCCGAGGTGTATAGTTGGAATCTGGATGACCTGGTCAACTATTATCACAAACACCACTCCCCAAGGTGAATGGTTGGACAATAGACTTAATTCATCGAAGTTCCGATCTCCTAAGTTATAATATTATGTTTTTTTTATATATCAAGCTATTTAAAAACAATTTTCTCTTTTATCTGGGATAGGGATCAGCATTGACGAAGTTAAAAAAGGTTATTACATTATTCAAATATACAATCAAGCATAAATATAATAATTAATGCAATCATCCAGTAAATATATATTATATAGTCAAGCATAAATATTACTACAGTCATCCAAATGTTTCAGTTTCAAGTTTCAATTCTAACTCTTAATGTCAAATTGTCAATTAACTAACCACCTGATCTGGCAAACTAGATCAGAACTCCCAAAGATTGGTACCACGATAAACTTCATCATCTTCTTCTTCATGTGGATGTAGTGCCGGATGATGCCCATAATAAGGCCAAGAATACCCAAAGATTGAATGACCAACATCTCCATAACCATGGCCCTGTTGTTGCTGACCATAATCTTATATTGGGTATCCATAGCGATGGCCGTAGGACGAAGACACTTCGTATCTATATGTTCCTTATGATACCTCTGGCTCTGAATATATCAGTTGAAATAATTTTGAGAGATAGGGTGGTGCATGTGAGACCTCATAAGCAGTGCCAGAAGTCTTTGTCCCTGCTCCATCATGTGTTGGTCCTATGGGACTTGGAGGTGTAGAAGCCATCGTATACTCATCTTCCCAACCAGTAACTCATCCCCACTTTCACTGGTATACTTATAGGTACCCGTGACATGGTCAGGGGAGTTATCTCCTCCATGGCTAACTCCTTATTGTGTCTATCCTCCGCAATCACCATCGCCAGAACCTTGTCTGGAAGATCTAACACTGGGTATATTATCTTTTTCGTCATCGGTGTGAACCATTGTCTAGCCGACAAGCTTTCATTTCGACACGGTGGCTCCTCAGTACCAAGCTCCTCACCCAACCACAAAATATCATGACCATCTAGAATTGGATCCTCTCTATCAACCAAGGAACTAGAGGATTGTCATTATCAAAGATGTAATCATAGTTATTTGGACCATCCATATTATTTTTTTGTCTTCTCTGATGACGAACCCTTAACCTCATCTTGTAATGTACGAAAACTAGTTTTTCTAATTTTAGAGATGATAATCTGTTTCTAGTTTTAGTATGAATCAGAAAGAAGATAGTCCAATTTCTTTCGTAGCCCGTTGACCAACATGTTTGACTTAATACTCACAGGACAATCTTCTGAAGATCAGGAGCGCTTTCACCATTAATACTCTACGAAGTTGCTTTAAAAATAATAATAAGCATTAATTAGTTTTTCATAAAAAAAAGTTAGGACTTGAGAGTTGAGACTTGATACAGAGTGGTATTTAGATAGATACCAGACTGCATGGTTAGAAAAGAACTTCGTGCATTATTTGAGCTGAAGGAGCATCGTCCATAGCAAAGATTTTGGTATGTTCCTTTTCTTTATTTTGGGCCACTATGTCTGGCTCCAATGTTCTAAAAATGCTAGTCGCTAGTCGGGCGGTGGGGGGTCACCTAGCGCCTAGGCGGTGCCTAGGCATTTTGACTATTTTTAATTATTTTAATTATTATTTTGATATTATATATAATATATATGTGTTAAAATTACTATAAATTCAAGATTATCCCAACCATTATTTTAAAGAACAAGTATCATTTACATAACCATAAATTCAATATTAACAAAAACAAAAACAAGCATGATATTATGAGATAACATGCATGATTTTCGTAAAATCCAAACCATAAATTTAAGATTACCAACAATAAAAGGTAGCATGATATTACGATTAAGTATCCAAGATTCTAGTACAATCCAAAACAAGACGGTCACAAAATACAATATCATTTCTCCTATAGGCTACAATACTAGACTCCCAGTACTCTTCTTCTCCATATCCCTCCAGGACTATCTTCATTAGACTTAAACACCACCTTCTTATCACACTCTTCGTCTGTCTCCTCATCCGATACAAAATCTTTTTCATGAAGTTCCCTAACTTCACAGGATGAAGAGTTACCACAAACGTTTCTAGAATTTCTCCTAGGCACTAGAACACTATTCACACCCATCTCGTTTCCAACCGTTCACCAAGTAAGTTCCGAACCGACTTCGACCACTTCATCATTTTCTTCATCATCACCACCATCAACAATCCATTCTTGAGCCTTACTAGCTTTAGTAGCTAGTAATACATCTACCCCTCGTCCCTTCCCTCTTTTCTTCTTATTGATGATCTAGGCATTGAATTAGACCTAGATTAGGTAAAAAAAAAGGAAAACCCAGCCCGCCTAGCCCTACCTAGGGACCTGGGCCACTTTTTCTGCACCACCTAGGGACTAGGTTAGGCGGTGGGGGACCATCTAGCGCCTAGGCTCCGCCTAGGTGGCCGCCTGGGCCGCTTTTTAGAACACTGTCTAGCTCTAAGGTTTTAATCACCTCTTTAAGTCCGACGTTAATTTGCGGGTATTCAAAAACTTGTTTTATATATATGTATCGAGGGTTTAGAAAAAACATGCAACATGCATTAAGAATGATTTAGTTAATTTACATCGTATTTATAAGTATTAAATAAGAAACTTTAAAGTTTGAACTAACAAAAATTTACTTGTTGCATGCAATGGATGGTGTGAAGTGTTGTCCCATCTTTTATCAATACATGTCAGGTATACTGAGCTGAAGGAGCGTCATCCATAGAGGAAGATTTTGGTCTATTCCATTGCTTTATTTTTAGGCCACTATGTCTGGCTCTAAGGTTTTAATCACCTCTTTAAGCCCAATCGTAATTTGTGGGTATTGAGAAACTTGTTTTATATATATGTATCGGGAGTTTAGAAAAAAACATGTAACATGCATTAGGAATGATTTAGTTAATTTACATCGTACTTATAAGTATTAAATAAGAAATTTTAAAGAATGATTTAGTTACTTGTTGCATGCAATGGATGGTGTGAAGTGTTGTCTACATGTCAGGTATACTTGCGTCATTTTCTAGGTTACTTGTTTGTATCATTGATGGTATCTTCGCCTTGTCCATTGATTCATATATATACCCCATCGCCGACTTTTTGTCTGAATCCAGCAACCGTAGCACTTTTACCAGAGGCTCGATGCACACCATGATCTTCTCGATGACATCCCAAATATCCTGCCCCACCATAATGTTCGCCACCTCTTTCCCGTCTTCTCTTCGATGCATACTTGTACTACCACCATGCATCTAAGGTGAACATCTTTCTCAAAGCATCCTTATGAGCAAATATGCTCTTCAACACTATGAAATGTGTGGCAAATCGGGTGATTGCTGAACACAAAAGTTCCCGATTCTCGGTATGATGTTTCATCAAGCTAACCACCCAATTATGGTCATAGATGAACCTTGTTATCATCCTAGTTTGCTTGGTAACACGATTGACATGATCCGGTTTATCAATGTCCTTAAGGATCAAGTCGATGCAATATGTGTCAGAGGGGGTCCAAAAAACTAATTTTTTCCCCCTTCTGTATCATCTTTCCAGCTTTCTTAAAATTAGAACCATTGTTCGTTACTATTTGGACAAGATTCTTCACTCCAATGTTATCAATAATCTCATTCATGTAGTGGGCAAGATAGCTGACGTCATGCACCCTGTCAAATACATCAACAGACTTAAAAAATGTACCAATTGTGCAATATACTAGAAACTATATGATGTATTTCCTAGTTTGCCCACTCCACTAGTCAAACATTAATGTGCAACATTTCTTTTCTCCCAACAAGTCTTGAAACTATCAATATAGTCATTTATCTCAGTAACATCTTCATCTAATAATGGTCCAACAATCTCATATGGAGTTGGGGGACCAAATCCTAGTTCAGCCGATCGATATCTATCACACTTTTTTTTAAGTAGGGGGATGCCGCTGCATTTTTCGGGATGTAACAAAAATGATTCTTTTTTTTGCAACAACCTTATTCACTTATTGGCTACTTTTAGTATCCAGTAATTTTTGTTTGGGTTCGATCACATTTTGTGAACACGAAGTCATCTATGGGTAATTGTGCAGAAGTACTACCATCGGTGCTGGCTTTTCTTCCAATTTGAGTAGTAGCACCTGCTGCACCGCTACTATTACCACCCACACGACTGAAAACGCTTACTGACCATCTAGGGTCTCTCTATATCTTCTCTCTCTCTCTCTCCAATATTTCTCGACGGCCATATTGATCCTGAGATATTCTCATCGCCGCTTTCAACTCCTTGTCATCATCTCCTCCTCCTTAGAGGAGCCAAAGGTATAGTCCTCTACGATGGTCATATCCATGACCTACTTTTACAGATTGACTTCTTGTCATAAAAGGATCCGTACTCTTGGTAGAAACCTTCCTTCTAGAAATATCTTTAAATATTTTTTTAAATTCTTCTTTGACCTCTTTTGAAATTTTCTCGCATGCACTAATTTGACTTTTCTTCTCGGCTAAGTGCTTCAATCTTGTAGTCCCGCCATTGACAATACGACCACAGTACTTGCAGGTGATCCTTCGTTTGTTGCCATCAATCGCCTTGCTATGAACCCAACCAATATCAATATCTTTGGATTTGGGTGCCATTTTTCACATGCGTTGAAAAAAAAGTTAGTGATGTCTCTTCTTGCTCTTTTTCTCTCGTCCCTCTCCTTCTTTCTCTTCCCTCCTCTCTTCTTTCTCTCTAGTCTCTGTTCTCCTCTTTCTTTCTCTCTCAAATTGGAATCAATTAATCAAATTGCACATGAATAAAAAATATGTATTAACTATGTACCTGACTACTTGAGTATTTGATGTGAGTGGCAGACTGGCGGTGGGAGTGTGGGTAAATCTTCTCTCTTGTTATCTCTCCTCTTTTTCTCTCTCTCTCTCTCTCTTTCTCTCTCCTCTTCTCATCTCTTCCTCTTCCTCTTTCTCTCGTCTCTCTCTTCTTTTCGCTCTTCCTCTCTTACTCTTTCTCTTCTCTCTCTCTTTCTTATCGTCTTCTTTCTGTCCTTGCTTATTATCTTTCATCTCTTTTCTCTACTGTTGACTGATGGTTGCTTCAAATAACCCAAAGCCCCCTTATATAGGCATATTTGGGGGGAAAAGGCCCAAAGAAGCGGAAATTAAGTCATATTGGTCGTATCGGCCGATACTTGTTTGACTTGGCCGATAGAGACCGATACCGTATAGGCCGATACGGAGTAGGTCTTGGTTTCAGGAAGGGTTTTGGTTAGGGGTGCAACTTGGTTCGGGTTTGGGCCAAACCGAAACCGAACTAGTTCAGTTCTACCAAATCCAAACCCGACCCGCCCAATACTAAGGTTGGTCGGGTCTCGGGTTCTCAAGTATAGACATTATGCAGTACTATAGTACAGGGGAATAAGAAACGCAAGACATGTTACTTTCACAAAATTCTAACTTCACAATGGGTATCAAAAAACACATTAGGTAAATCTTTCAAATGGAAAAGGAACAATTGTGAGTCACATACATCACTAAATAACAATGCCAACTTTCAATCAGAGCATACAATACTTACCAATGACTTCTGATGCAGGCCTGATCAGCACCATCAGATCATCGCCGCATCTTCAGTTCGTCGCCAGAGAGTTTTATTTCAATCGTTTTATTTCAATCGTTTTATTTTATGCATGGAAGACATTATCCATATGAGGACTTGTAGCCGTTTAATTCAGTTTTGGCCCATATTCTATGTTTTTGGCCTAATTTATGCACTTAGTATTAGTTATGTTCTTGCCTAATTCATGGGGGATGTCCATGATCTCATCTGAGGGCTTTTCGGATTGAATCCGGGTCTTCTCGGGTGAGTTTTCTGCATGTTATTAATAAATTATGGGTGTGTGTTTGCCTAATTCATGGGGGATGTCCATGTCTCGAAACCGACGGTTAGATAGCAAAATAACTCAAATTAGATGACGTGGCAGCATATGGGCTTCAACTAGGAGTTAAATGGGCTTATCATAAGCCCAATAGGGCTTTCCATTGAGTGTCGCTCCCCTCTCTCTCCCTTTTCCCGTGAACCACCCGCCCGCTACCCCTTGTCCGTGCGGAATAGGCCACCCGACCCCCTCTTCCGTCCCCTCTCTTCTCTCTCTCTCTTCTTCTTCTTGTTTCTCTCCCTTTTCCTTGCCTTTCTTAGCTCATTGCATCCACACCATCTATCCTTAATTCCTTTTGATCTTGGACATCCAAAGAAAAACCCTAATGCTACAAAAAGATGAAGAAAGGCGGAGAGTTCAGATTTTGATGCTTGCTGAATTGTATGTCTTTTCGTGAGAGCTTCCGGGAGAGACTCGTGTCCCCGACCCTCGCCGCATCCGCGACTTCGCCTCGCGAAGGCCTTGGCTTGTTCTTCCGAAGGATCCGGCTTCTCTCGACGTCCGGCCTTACTCCGTGTGCGGGATCATCGGCGCATCCTCGCATCGACCCACGGCAGAAACCCTAGGCACTATCTATCCGTTTATCTTAATTTTCCTTCGCATCCGCATCGTTTCCCTTTGTTTTCATTGCCTCCGCTCCGCATCGCAGCCGCAACCATCCGGTTTCATCGCTAGTTGAAGCCCTAATATATGCCTACTCATTATATTTGCTATCTTTAGTATGTCGGTAACCCTAACAAGCATACTTAGCCTATTTTATAGAAAATCTGATGCAAACCTCTCTTTAAAATTCGATGTCTATTGCTGTGATTTAATCTCTTATATGCTGAATTCTGTTTATCGTGATAATATTGCATTTTGTATTGTTAGATCTAGAATTACGCTTTATGTTGAATGCCTAGAACTTTAATCCTACGTGAAATAGCTTATGTTTGCCGCCTCTTTGAGGCATACAACGTTATATTGATAAATAAATCTTAGTTGTTGACCAAAGGGAACCCTAAAGGGCTTAAGATTGTAGTGCGTCTTATCGGCGCCTGTATCAAGTTAGTATCAGAGCAATTTGATGCCATGTCCTATCATAGCGTCCGATCTCATTATTCGCTTGATCCACTAGATACCCACACATATAAACAATTTGTTAAGCTATATAAATCTTTTGAGCCATGTCCTATCTTTTTCCCGAGATCTCCGATGGAACATAGATACTCCTCTTTGATTCGAGATCGAGCCCATGACCTAGATCTATCTTCCAAGCCTTTTGTTCAATGGATTTGATGGAGTCCTTCAGTGCCATCCTTGAAAGCCAGCTATATTGAAACCCAGTTCTTACTTGACGATATTGAGGATGAGTTGGTATGGAGAGAGAAGCAGCACCAGAGGCTTGCCAGATACAGCAGGCCACCACCTCCAACAGAGCCTCCATCTCCTGTGGAGCACCCGGTTCCACCAGTGGCACCACTTGCGGAGCATCCACCTCCTGTGGAGCTTCCTCGTCCAATGCCTACGGAGGAGCCACCTCTTCCGTCAGCGACTCCAGAGGAGTTCCTTCCACCTTCTCCAGTGCCTACAGAGGTGCCACCTCCTCCTTCAGCGACTCCAGAGGAGTTCCTTCCACCTTCAGCAGTGCCTACAGAGAAGCCCCTTCCTTCGGTAGTGACTATAGAGAGGATTCTCCTACCTTTCACAGAGCTTACAGATGAGACACCTCCTCCTGCAGTTCTTCCAACAGCAGAGACATCCGTGGAGCCTTCGTCTTCCGCGGAGCTTCTATCACAGCTGCAGTTAGAGCCAGTTGGAGAGTTTCAGCCAGCTGCGCCACTTACGCGCTTTGACTTTATTGGGACTGACCAACCACCTACCGCTCGTGTGCTTCTGTTTATGTACTTCAGTAGCTTCTGGCTCTCGCTCGACGCCAGTACTCTCTTCGCGAGGGGCCCAGAGGTTGTTGACTGTCCGAGACATCACTTGTTGGGAATTCATCATCAGATCCAGGCACAACGACGTTCCCACGGTGGTGGTCTCCCTCCTGCTACTGGCGATGTCTTTCGGCGTAAACTTGAGGACGAGTTTTTCATAGCGGAAGCGATTGATGCAGGCCTGATCAGCACCATCAGATCATCGCCGCATCTTCAGTTCGTCGCCAGAGAGTTTTATTTCAATCGTTTTATTTTATGCATGGAAGACATTGTCCATATGAGGACTTGTAGCCGTTTAATTCAGTTTTGGCCCATTTTCTATGTTTTTGGCCTAATTTCTGCACTTAGTATTAGTTATGTTCTTGCCTAATTCATGGGGGATGTCCATGATCTCATCTGAGGGCTTTTCGGATTGAATCCGGATCTTCTCGGGTGAGTTTTCTGCATATTATTAATAAATTCTGGGTGTGTGTGTTTGCGGGGTGCCGACGGACGAGATTATGTCTCGAAACCGACGGTTAGATAGCAAAATAACTCAAATTAGATGACGTGGCAGCATATGGGCTTCAACTAGGAGTTAAATGGGCTTATCTTAAGCCCAATAGGGCTTTCCATTGAGTGCCGCTCCCTCTCTCTCTCTTTTCCCGTGAACCACCCGCCCGCTACCCCTTGTCCGTGCGGAATAGGCCACCCGACCCCCTCTTCCGTCCCCTCTCTTCTCTCTCTCTCTTTTTCTCCTTGTTTCTCTCCCTTTTCCTTCCCTTTCTTAGCCCATTGCATCCACACCATCCATCCTTAATTCCTTTTGATCTTGGACATCCAAAGAAAAACCCTAATGCTACAAAAAGATGAAGAAAGGCGGAGAGTTCAGATTTTGATGCTTGCTGAATTGTATGCCTCTTCATGAGAGCTTCCGGGAGAGACGCGTGTCCCCGACCCTCGCCGCATCCGCGACTTCACCTCGCGAAGGCCTTGGCTTGTTCTTCCGAAGGATCCGGCTTCTCTTGACGTCCGGCCTTACTTCGTGTGCGGGATTATCGGCGCATCCTCGCATTGACCCACGGCGGAAACCCTAGGTACTATCTATCCGTTTATCTTAATTTTCCTTCGCATCCGCATCGTTTCCCTTTGTTTTCATTGCCTCCGCTCCGCATCGCAGCCGCAACCATCCCGTTTCATCGCTAGTTGAAGCCCTAATATATGCCTACTCATTATATTTGCTGTTTTTAGTCTGTCGGTAACCCTAGCAAGCATACTTAGCCTATTTTATAGAAAATCTGATGCAAACCTCTCTTTAAAATTCGATGTCTATTGCTGCGATTTAATCTCTTGTATGCTGAATTCTGTTTATCGTGATAATATTGCATCTTGTATTGTTAGATCTTGAACTACGCTTTATGTTGAATGCCTAGAACTTTAATCCTACGTGAAATAGCTTATGTTTGCCGCCTCTTTGAGGCATACGGCGCTATATTGATAAATAAATCTTAGTTGTTGACTAAAGGGAATCCTAAAGGGTTTAAGATTGTAGTGTGTCTTATCGGCGCCTGCATTAACTTCATTATGCACTATCTACAGAATGTGCAGATGGGTCAGAACCTATGAAGCATAGACACGGGTACGACGACACGACATTGACACGGTGACAACATTTTCTTAAAAAAAGGACACGACACGGTTAGTAAATGGCAATTAATATATATAATTTTATATAAATAATATATAATACATGAATACTACATAGAGATATTTAACTTCGAAGAATAATTCATAAAGCATGCTCCAACTAGATGGGAAATTACTTGATGGTTATGTTTAAGAAATTTTAATGGTAGCACAATACCTCCTTTTGACAACTACTAAATCTTTTGGTAATTTAAATCTAATCATAACTAAATTATTTACTATGGAGTCGGGTCTGGCACTATGGGATACTCTCTAGAGGTCATAAGGGTAATGACAATCGTCCAATAAAGTCTACAAAATCCACAAAGTTATAGAATTATTGCTAAAAAGTGATATTAATATTTGTAAGAAAAATATCATTAATTATATTCTACGAGGTTATAACCTCAGAGGCTATAGGTTAAAGTCAAATCTTAAACACAACAAAATCATGCAATTATAAATCTAATTGAATCTTATTAAAATCATCTCATATCATCAACATCTTCAACAAAATCAACCAACTGAATAAACGAATAGAAGATTGTATGCATAATTCGAGTCAATTACATAAACCCTAATTGAAACACAAAATAAAACTACATAAACTATGGTTTCATCGAAACCCTAGATGTTACTTTACCCTGGCATGATGATGATTGCAAAGAAGCTCCGCGACGTAACCATGGATGCAAGCTCTGCTCTCCTCTTCTCTGCAACGGCGTCCGGGCTCCAAAAGATGTGTTTTTAGGTCCCAAAACACCTATTTGTAGACTTTAGGTTCGTCCTAGGGTTTACCTAAAGAAACCCCATCAAAATACGCAACCAATCGTGTGTACGTAGCTGATTCGTGCACGGCCGATCGATCGGAAGTTAATTGTTCACTGGTTTCAGCTATGCAATGAGAAATTGTTTTGGCCATAGCTTTTCGCTCGGTTGTCGAAATTAGGCGTTCGTGGGCTCATTTTGAAGCTCTTGACGGACTTCATGTTTCTATGACATCCTCTTATCCAACCTGAGATCTGAAGTTTGCTAGAAAGTTACTTTTCTCTTTGCTTCTTCTCTAATTTGCTTTGTTTGAATTGTTTTCCATGCGGTGGCTTGATTTCCTACAAGTTAGACACATACACGTAAGTGCTCTAATGATAAGCATGAAAGAGGGTGATAAAGCCTAGGTTTAGGGGCATAAATGTGGTGCATTTATGCATCAATCATCGCTCACGATCAAGTGACGAACTTGGGGGTAAAGTCAATTTTTTAGAAAGTGAGGTGTAACTCAAATTTTGACAAAAAAATAAGGAACAATATAGAAGAAAAAAAATTAAAAATTAGGAAAAAAATTACTGAAGGTTAGAAAAATATAGAAAATCACAAAAAATAGAAAAAAAGCAATAAAAATAAGGATAATTAATTTTAATTATACTAAAACTATAAAAAAAAATATATTTTATATATAGGTATCCCGCGTACCCGTATCCTACTTTTTTAAGCTTTAGCCATATCGGCGTACCTGTATCGTACCCATACTCATGTATACCTTAGGGTTACAATAGGTTAAAGACCCTAACTCGAAGCAATACATAATAGAAGAAACAATATGCAAACACAAATCACACCAAGAGACAGAGAGATTTACCAAGTTTCGACAATGATATCTATTTCTTCCCTGTACGCCCAATTCCACTATGCTTCAAAAACAATGGAGTAAATTGCTCGATTACAAGAGTATCCCTTTTAAGCCCTCAAGGTTCTTCCCAAACCCTAATCTAGAGAATAATAACCTCTCCTTATCAAGTTTACATCTCTCGCAACCCTGTATATACCTTAGGGTTACAATAGGTTAAAGATCCTAACCCGAAACAAATAGAACTCCATAAATAGTCAAAATGATCAGGCGAATTAGACTTGTTGATCGGTCGGTTTTGCTTGACTTTGGGAAATCCTCATCACGAATAATTTTGATCAATCTGGCCAAAATTCGATCGGCCTTCAGTTGAATCTGTTTCCTGTACCCTAAACTGATCGATCGGTTTAGACCTACCAACCAGTTGGCCAGTAAGTTTTGGCTCTTCTGCTTCTACTATAGGCTTCGATATTGTGCTTCCTGTGGCTCCTCTCGATCGGGCTCAACGCAACAATCTCCCACTTGGAAACTAAGGGCGATGTGCTATCAGACACTCCCCCTTGCATGTAATCAGTGTGACCCCTAATCTTCAGGCTTGAAAACCAACAGAAGTTTCATTGTGACAACCTTTGTCAACATATCCGCAAGATTTTGAATTGTATGGATCTTCACCAAGTTTATAAGCTTCTCCTTCAACAGCTTCCATATGTAATGAAAACAGATGTCTATGTGCTTTGTCTTTGCATGATAAATCGAGTTCATTAAAAGATGAATCACGCTTTGACGATCGCTGTGTAGCATGCAAATTCTCTGCTCCCTTTCCCGCTCCTTCATGAAGTTCTACAATAATATCATCTCCATGCATGCCTTTCTACCAACAACATACTCCGCCTCTACCATCGGAAGTGCCACAATCTCTTTTAACCTTGAGACCCAAACTCACAGGTGCATTCCCCAAGGTAAACACATCATATAGTGCTCTTTTTGTCGTCCTAGTCTCCTTCTTGATCTGAATCGACATACCCCTGTAGTCTAATCTTAGAACCACAATAGCATAATGCTAAATCTATGGTACCTCTCAGATACTTAAGAGCTTATGGAACTTATTTGGGAGTTACATGACCACCCAGTGGAGTTTAAATAACTTCCAACTCCTCTCCTATAAATAAGAGGGTAGGGTGAAAAAAAATGGGATCATTAGGGAAGAAAGTCAAAGGGATAAGAAAAAAAGCTGAATAGATAGGAAAAAGAGCCTAAGGGATTGGAATAATAGCTGAGGAAATCAGGAAAAGAGCCGAAGAGATCGCTCAAATTAGAACACAAAGACAACATCAAGTGGAAAACTACACACTTGAACTTCAAAGGACTTGGACACTCAGACTTCTCTCCAAAAAGGTCGGAGTTAGAAGGAAAAACACTCAAACAAACTTGAGAAGACTAAGGAGCAAAGCACCACTAGTACCGATAAACGCGATGCCCGGAGGGATCACGTACTGCAGTCTCCACGCCTTCGAAAGTCTTTATCTACAATGAAGAATTGCAAGGGAGATAAAGTATCAAAGGAACAAAGACAATCGCCCCTGCTTCTCCTGACACTTGCAAAGTTTCCCATTAGAGCACCCCTTTGTAATTTGAAATTGGATCTAATTGCAAAGTGATTTCGCAAATTTGAATGCTATAGTACTCTTGCAGGCAATATCGATCTAGTCGTTAATGTACTTCTGCTACTTGATATTGAAAGTTGGCTATGTAATTTAACGATGTTTCCATCATGATAGAAACATGTTATTCTGACCCCTTGTCATCCTCCCATTGGTTGCAGCCATTAATTAAACTCTACGGATCGCATACTATACAAAAAGAACCATGGGCAAATTGTCCCCTTGCTACTTTACATTCTTTTGAGGTATCAGCTTCCCCCTAGAGATCAAAAACCCTACTTGTACAATTTTGTACCCTAGAATTGTGAGTCTCAGATGATAAAGGGCATGAAAGACATCTGATACCGGCATTCTCATCTGACATGGGAAGAAAATTATATTTCTTTTTGTAAATAATCAATTAATGACAAAGGTTTACCTTGATCAAATCTCATGTATCCATCGGTTATGGCTGATATCCAAGTCATACAAGAGCTACCATGTCTGACAACCGACACTGAACAAGAGTTTTCATTCCTTTGTTTCTTTGACCATTTTACATCCTCCAAGATCTTCACGTGAGGTTTCAATGCTATTTTACTTGTTGAAATTAGCCTCCTGCTACTATAACTTTCAATACTATCATGATTGTCTTCTCTCTCCTTTTAGATGCTCCAATTATCTCCTACATCAGATAAAACATGGTCTTTAGTCTATTTTATATTTGAAGATTCACATTGCAGTCAGTCCAATACCAAATCAGAGTAGGGATGTCCTTGTGAGATGATTTCAGTTTGTAATACTACAAGACCAACCTCCCTTCTACCTTGAAAATATAAAGATTGAATATCACCTGAACATTGTCTACCAAGAGGATGCAAGTTAGTCCGGTGAGGGGTCATCCTGTAATTAGCATTTTGCTAGATCAGCATGTCCACAGTCTGCGGATATTGAGCAAGATGATGGCTTTATAAGACTTCCATATGTTTCGAGAGTTTTATCTGGTAATTATCTCTCTCTTTTTTTTTTGAGAAATTTATATAAATTTGATGCCTTTCTATATTTCTCAACATCTGAAATATATTGTATAGGTCCAGATAATTATGGTTTACCTAGCTATTCTTTAGTATGAAACTTAACAGAGCATACATTTGATCTAGCTATAGAAATATACAAATGATGTAGAATTAGTGGAAATATATTCAACTGTTAAGAACAAAAATTATGCAAGGGGTTCCAAGCTAACAAGTAGTACATTCATGTCTATTCCGTCAAGATGGTTTCAGCCATGGAGCACTACTTAAACTAATCCAGCTCTATATAAGTTGAATAGAGTTTTTGTTGACATTCGAATTGTTGCCTACCGCATATTAATAGTTCCAACATTACTGGCTTACATCATCACCAGATATTTTACTGGTACCTTCATGTCTTCCTCACCGGCATTACTATATGCCAAAACTGAAGCTATTTGGGAACAGGTCATTGAATTTTTATCCACCGATAATTTCTAACAAAGGTTGCGTCTAATGTCAAACCAAACCTCTTCAGATTACCACTTCTATCAACAGATTATCATGCCTAGCCCTCCTTGTCCCTTCTGTACAAGCCCTCAGAAGTGAGGTGTCTCATCCTTTAAATCTCCAGGGTTTGATCTTACACCAACTTTATTAGTATGTATCAAGTTGGGAGCTGGATCGACTCTGTGTGCCAGCTCTCGCCCCCCATTTCTTTCTTAGGGTTACGGTTTCACCAGAGGTGTCTCGGTCTCCCCGGCCGCCGCAGGCGGTTCCGGCGGCGGCCGGGGAGGCCGGATCTTGGATCCGAGCTTCGATAGGGGTGAGATCTGGCCCCCCTTCATCCCCTTGGTAGATAGGGCTTCTTCGGACGCCGGCATTTTTGTGTTCGGCTCGACGGCGTCAAGGCAGCATGCCCCCCCAGTCGGGTGTCGTCCTCAGGTCAACATCGGGGCCGGGGTACGACGGGGAGGTCGAATCTGGCCCCGGCGTTGAGGTTTTCCGCCGGTGGGTTCCAACTCGCCCCCGTTGGACGGTGGCGGTGTAGCAAAGGCGGCAGTTTCAACGATGGTGGGGTGGCTCGTCTTCGATTCCACCATTTCAGCCGGCAAAGGGAATGATCTGGAGGTAATGATCCTTCTCTTTTGGGTTTTTTTTTTTTGGGTTTTGTTTTTGTAATGTATGGGTGTAGATCCCGGGTTTCCTCCGCCGGTGTGTATTTTTTTTTTTTAAGGTTTTGATCTCATTCTCCCTCGCCATTGTCCATGGGTTGTGATCTTGTTTTTCCACCGGTGAGCGGTTTTATTCTGTCCGGAGGTCTGTTTGTGACCTCCCCTTTGCATGTACGAAAAAAAAAAAAGTATCAAGTTGGAGCAAACAAACATCTTTCTTAAAGAGAGAAAAATACATTTTCTTTGGTGCCATCTTTTCTTTTAGACAAAATTTAGGAGCTTGAACTACAGTTTTGGTCCAAGTTAACTACATCTTATTCTACTGAATTGAATGCTCAATGCTGGGTTTTAAATCACTCAATGATCCCATGGTGCTTGCAGGATGAGCTGAAGGCCTGGTGGTTCGAAACCCTGAAAGGCGGCGGCAAACTACCCACTATAGAAGAACTGAATAACAAACTTGGAGAGAGGATTAAGCTCGGATTTTAAACATGGACGATGATTTCTTGTGATCCTTCTATGGTTATCCTACTTTCCCATGTAACCTCTGAAGAGGGGGAAAGTAGAAAGATCCAGAGGTGTTGTAAAACCAGTTCCGAGTGCCGAGCGAGTTGTGAGTGCTGGTCAAGCACCTCAAGAAGCTGATGGAGAACAACAGATGAAAAGCTGCAACATAAGATCTTAGTCCGCTCAAAGCCAAAGAGGTAAACCTGACCTAAACCCGAATGTCATCTAAGGAGCCGATCAAAAGGTCTGTGCTTTGATTAGATATCGGCTTTGTCATGTTCACCTGAGAGAACTGATGCCTTACTGTTTATAATGTCCATAGTATAGGGACCAAATTCATGTACAAAGATGGTTTGTTTATTTTTTTCCAAATCTTTCTTGATAATCATCTTGTTCCGGTAACAGGTTGTTCAATTGTTTTCGATTGAAATGATATTGAGGATTCCACATGTTAGATACTTTGTAGGCACTCATCACCCGCTTAATATATCCTCTGTGGACCTTCCCTTAAAACCCGGGTTGTAAGGGGAGGTCTACAGAGGGTATATTAAGCGGGTGATGAGTGCCTCTCTCACCGATGTGGGACTATCTGTTAACACTCCCCCTCACGTAGAGCACGCGTGGCAAGGATACTCCCACGCGGAGCATGCGTGGCAAAGGCGACGTCTTCTCCGGCACTGGTACCTCCTTTTGCCTCCTTTTCTGGTCCTCACGCCACCCCAGCCCCTCCTCTGTTCCTTGTGGCCATCCCGCACCACCCCCTGTGCTCCCTGCGGCATCCCGCGCCACCCTGTTCCTACTCCAGGTGCTCCTTATCGATCGTGCCTTGCCACGCATGCTCTCTGTGGGAGGATTTCGCCACGCATACTATGTGTGAGGGGGAGTGTTAACAGATAGTCCCACATCGGTGAGGGAGGCACCCATCACCCGCTTAATATACCCTCTGTGGACCTCCCCTTACAACCCGGGTTTTGGGGCGTGAGGGTATCTAACATTGTATCAGAGCTAGTCTATCTCCTGCTTCCGCTTTGAATGCTCCCCACCGATCGTGCCTTGCCACGTGTGCTCCGTGTGAGGAAAATTGTTAACGGGTAGTCTCATATCGGTGAGGGAGGCACTCATCACCCGCTTAATATACCCACTATGGATCTCCCCTTACGATCCAAGTTTTAGGGTGTGAAGATACCCGGGACCTCCCCTATTGCTGCTGAGACGAACACCTGAAGCTAGCTCATGACTTTTTTAAATCTATTTTGATTAGGCTGTTGTACAGCTAGGGATGTAATTTGAGTTAGACTGGGCTGGGCCTGGCCAACAAGCATATAATCCAATATGACCCATCGGGCTAGATGGGCCGGGTTACGGGCAAAGGATCCGAACCTTGGCCCAGCCCGCATATCTAAAACAAGACGTTGGGCCGGGCCAACTTATTTTAGAATTGTTTTATACTAAGTTTTAATTTGTAAGTTTATGTTTATAAAGTATTTAAGTTAATAAGTTTCTAAATTTAAATCTTTAAGTTTAAAAAAACTTAGTTATTCAAACTTTTAAACAATTAAACTTAGTTATTTAAACTTACAAAACTTATTTAAAACTTCTAATGTCTAAGATAATTTAAACATACAAAGTTGTTAGCATGTTGCGGTGCTCCCACTTCTGACCGGTGTCCGGGTAGGCTAGGCTGTTACGTGGTCGATATGAAAATATCTAGAATCAGTTACTACTCAAAACTAAAATGTTTTGCCCACCGGTGCCAATGTTGCCTTCTAACTCCCAAGGTTTTAAATTTTCATTTCGGGTTAGGTTTCGGTCCAAGCCAAAACCGAAATTCCAGTCGAAATTTAGAAAACTTGACCGAAATTGACCAAAAATTTAAAATTTACAGTTCCAGTTTTGAAACCGAAATTGATCGAAATTTTGACTGAAATGGATCGAAATTTATAGTTTCAGGTCCAGTTTCAAAAACTGGAAGCAAAAATTTGATCGAAATTATCGAAATTGACCAAAATGGTCAACCCCTCGGTTTAGATCCTAGTTTTATTTCAGTGCTGGCTGAAATTAAAATATTTTATCAAAATTTTGTAATTTCAGCCGAAATTTGAAACCATGGACCTTAATGCCGCCCTCTTTCTTCTCACCTCTATTAGTGTGATTTGGTGTTGGCTCTCTTTCCAAGGTGATTTGGTGCTGGCTCTGGTGCACAACAAAACATGGGAATGCATTGTGATGACCCCTAGTGCGCACCAAGATACAAAAAATCTGATTTTTCGAGTCCGGTATGTACCTATGCGATTCAGAAACTCAACAGATGATTCTAGGACCATTCAGAGCTTTTAAAACACAACGCACGAATGTAAGAATCTCCAAAAGTGAAGATCTTTTGCCCCAAAAGTCCAAAACACGAATCGTTTCGAAAACCAGCAAATTTGTTTTTAGAAATCATGATTTTCAAAATCATGACTTTGAAAACATTTTTGGACTTGTGCACAAGTAAAAATGCATGAATAAAGATAAAAACATTGTTTTTAAACATTAAGTATTTTTGAGTCATTGAAGAATGCACGAATGAAATCTAATCGATAAAATCCATAAAAGTCGTCGTAATGTAAAAGTCCAAAAGAGCAATATGAATGCACGATATACCTTTTTCAATGGTTGAATTGCTCTGGCACTGTCTTGGACAGATGAAAGCTTGCACACTATATTTGATATATTTAGTGGGTTATGGAAGTATGCAATCATGCTCAAGAACAACCAATGCCAAGGACACACGCACTATCCGAGAAATGTTTGTGTTGGGTTTTTTGGCTTTCAAAAGCCAAAACCGACAAAATCGTGTGCACAAGTGAATCGGCAGAAAAAAGAGGAGTAAATTCATGGAGACATCGAGCGCACAATGTGATCATCAACGCGCACGACTTGGCTTAGATACAAAACGTGGTTGTTTTGGGAAAACTAAAGCCAGATGGTTCCCTCATTATAAAAGGGGATGTGTTGGGGCTTTATGGTTACATGTTTGCAGCTGTCGTGAGAAGAGGAAATTAGAAGGTACAGTGTGTAGATCATCTTTGGGTTCATTGACGGATCTACATCGGCGATCTCTCTGGTGCTTCTACTCTCAGTGGTGTTCGTTATTCTCTTGTGTATCTCCCATTGAGTTTTTCTTCACCGTGTGAGTGTTCCGAGATTGTTGAGGGTAGAGATATGGTGTGCGAGGGTCCGACAAACGGTAACCCACCGCCAGTAATTGTAATCTCTTGATAGTGAAATCCTAATCCTTGATTGTCTACGTATTTCTTTGTTGTGCTTGTGTGTATCATCTTCTCCGGTGTGATCTATGGATCTTGACCTCGATCCATTGTGAGATCACTTATGTGGAAGACCCGGTGGTTGGATCTAGTCCACCAGAGCCTTCAGTTCCCCAACAATTTTAGCTCAAAGTTTTGGCCGACTAAAGAGGAATGAGTCATTAGTGAGGTTTCACCGACAATGCTTTTCTTGGTGCAATAATCAGTCTCTTGCTTAATGAATCTAGGTACGCCTTGATGGAGGTTTTGGCAATGGTGCTTGGCTTGATCTTTTTCCTGAGTGTCATATTTTGCACCTCCCTCAAATTGGATCTGATCATGCTCCTTTGCTTCTCTCATTATCACATCCCTTTCCTTCTGAGCCCAAAACATTCTGATTTGAAAATTTTTGGTTGGCCCACCCTGATTGGCCTCGTTTCTATGATGCTACATGGCCATCCTCAATCATCGTATTTTAAGGGGGCGTTTTTGCTTTGGAATCGGAGATGGTCAGATGCTTATGTTGTAGCTCGTGTGTCCCGAGCGTGGATTTTCTGTATTAATATTACTTTGGTTATTGCTTTAATTAGAATACTACGTTGGTATATGTTAATACACATATAATAAAAGGACCCTAGGGAACACAGTAGGCCACTTAGGTGCATGGTGGATCCATGCTTGGGAGACCCAGTGGACCAGTTCTGTGTAAACCTAGAACTAGTTCACAGCTTTGGTGATGCCGATCGATTCACCGAGAATAAGCTGTTGACAGGTAGAGGATGTGGTGAAGTCTCCACCACGGGAATGTGGGATTCCCATTCACCTGACTAAGCACGATGATCGTGTTGAACAGGAACCAAGACGGTGCATAGTTCAGTGATTCAGACACTGGTGCATAAACTGTCTTACTACTATAGATAATCCGTCATTAACCCTAAGGGACCATGCGCACTGGGCCAACTAGTTGTGTGGTGCTTTGATGTGCCAACGTGTGCGGACCTTCCATAGTCCAATACCACGGTATGTTGGGTTACCCGACTGGCGCTTGGGTGGCATGCAATCCCTACAAGTTATCCGACGTCCAGCGATGGATGAGTGCGTTTTGATGAGTCAATATGTCCACACAATTAACCCAGGCCTGGTGGTTGTCAGTATGACTGACGACGTTCCGGATGCTAGGTATAGCACCAGAAGGTGTGTGGTCTTATAGATGACAAGTCATCAAACCCTAGTCAAATGATCGATCGGGATCTGACGGTGCTCCCCACCGCCCAAGTCATATCATTGCACCAGTAATAGGAGGGACTGAGGATTATCGGAGTATAGTAGTGAATAGGGTTACGAGGGAGTAACATAAGTTTAAGATCACTAGAGTTCAACTCACGTCGCACTTTGGGTGGCTACGCGGGTTAATCGGATTAGGGCTGATTAACGAAACTTTCAGTGTGTCACCGGAACAGTTAATCAGGGATCCGGTTGGAGCTAGAGATCCCGAACCCTGAAGGTTCCACCCTGTCGTTGCGTATAGAAATTGTTCCCCGACCTGGTTGGATACGTTGGATGCGAAGTAGCGCGATGGAGCGCAAGCCCGGAGCCTAAGAACCTAATTCACATGTCTTAGGGGTCGTAGGGGTATTTTGGTAAATACTAAAATATAGCTCAGAACATATTGAATATGAATCTTAGAATGAGCGGAATAATTCCAGGAGCTCATAGGCGCTGACGGAACTCGATTCCGGGTAGCGCATCTCACTCAATTTCTCTTTCAGTTTTTCACTTTTTGTGAATGGCGTTTTCGTCCAGGCTTCACGATAGACACTTGAAAACCCTAAAACCGACCCCCCCTCATCCTAATCACTTTAGGGCCGGCCCTAGCTTGCGTATGGCACTAGGAGGCCGGCCCTATATGTAGATTGGAGGGGGAGGGGCCGGCCCTATGTGCTCCCCCTCTCCTAAAACCCGACCCCCTCTCCCTCTCTCCATCTCTGAGGTTTCGGCCAAGGAAGAAAGAGGAAGAAGAAGGAAGAAGAAGGAGCAAGAAAGGAAAAGGAAGAAGAGAGAGAGAGAGAAGGAGGAGATCTACCAGCACGCCGTCGTCTTTGCAACGAATTCCTCCGTCAGCTCGTAATCCTTGCACTCAGAGACGGGACTTCGAGGATTCCTCAAATCGCAAAGGACAAGGTGCTATCCAACAGCTTCCCTTGCGAATCAAGTGCGGTTCATCATCGTTCCGTTCTCTCCGAATTATAGATCCATAAGGTATGATGATTCTAAACACCTAACTAGATGCATGCATGTCTTCCGTAGGTTGTAGTATGCCTCTAGGGTGTCCGCACATATGCTAAGATCATAGATTTGCATGTAGATTGTTTTGTAGAATTAATTGTAATGAAACATACACCGTATGATCTTCGGATCTATCTTTTGCTTCCACTGCGACTCTGATAAGCGGATCCAATTCCAACAATTGGTATCAGAGCCAGGTTTTGGTGTGTGTTTCATGCATGAATTCATGAAAATATCATGTGAATATATGATGTCATATGTTTTCGTCGGGGTTCGGCGTAGATCATGCATATGGATTGTGCTATGTATCGTCTTTTTGCAGGTGCCGTGCTAAATAGTAATCTGTGATTGCATGCCTCCGGGGGTCGGACCCTAGATTTAATTTTGCATTGATTATTATTGTGCTTATGGATTTTAAGGCTCTAGATGGGAGGGGGTGGAGGTTGACCACCCTCGGTTCCCTAGCCATGTTTTCTAGGATTGTTTCTTTTTTCTTTCTAACGAAATTGTACATGAACGATCACTTACTCGGAGCGTGTTAGTTTTTCGATCACAGGAAGAAGGAGATGATGCTACATCCATGGTTCAGGCAAGCGATACCATGGCGTGCAAAGACCCAGCGAAAGCATGCACGTTGGTGATGATCGAGATCGTCGTCGGAGATCATGCAGAACGGAAGAGCAGGATATCTTGGCTGTGCTATTTAGGTTCAGGGGTCGGACCCTGGACTTGATTCAGTTTGGATGCTATTTCTATTGATTCTCTTTACTTAGTGTTTAGAGAACCCCAATGATAATTTAATTATCTATCTTGCTTGTGAGTTTGTCTCTAGATCAGGCTTAGGGTTAGTACTAAGCTTATGGATTCATCGGTGTCTCTATATGGTTGTAACACGTGCGAATCCGATGGCTAGCTAAAAGGAAAGGTGGTAACCGCCCTCGTGGTAGTTTAGGTAGCCAAGTATTGTGCACCGAGATAAACGCAGTGTTAAATTTGTTTAGAGATAACTAATGACTCCATAAGAAGTATGATAACCCTAGTGGGATGCATTTTCCCCACATGGTCCTAGCAACCAAGTTAGGTTAGGATTCTACTAAGTGATATCCGTTTCTAGTTGACGTTTGATGGTAGTGTGAACTCATCACGATTTGGTTATGCCACCATTAGGTTGAGGTCCAGCGGAGGTTGTCGGATGTCCCTATTTAGCCAGCATCGAAACCTATAATGAGATGAGGTCTACTATGACATCAGGCATCAAATTGTGAACGATGCGTCATTCTAGTGGGAGTCCTTTCCACGTTGACCTTAGGCTAGGCTCCAGATCTTAGGATTATGGGCAAACTAGTAAGGTGTCGAGATCCTTGGAATCTAGGTAATGTGATCCTTACAAGAAAGACGAAAGCTGAATAATCGAGGTAGGGACTATGATATTTTCCAAGGATAATAATGCTTTGCGGGAAGGTTTGTAATCCTAATGGGAGCGCGGTAGACCAGGGTCTAAGTCTAGGAGGTCGTGACCTTTCTAGATATGCATAAAATCTCATAAAGAAGGGATGTGTAAGAGGTTCCCTCCAAAGGGAGCCCCTAGCCTCCCCAATCAATCGGTTAAGGGTCTGGGTGGGAGGTACGTAGTTCGATATTCCCACCGGGTGAGAGCTGTGTTTCCTTCCATGCTGGTTCGTCTAGTGGTTTCCTATGGGACATGGAGGATGTCGGTGGCAGTGGGTGATGGTTTTTTTCTACACCACGGGAGCCTATGAACCCCCCTATCGACACCACCTAGATTTGTGGTAAGCATTCGAAAGCTTGTGTGAAGTCGTCGTTGCTGCGCATGCGGGTCACATAAAGCTGGTCAAAAGGAGACTGAGAGGTCTTTCAGTTTACCATGGGTAATTCTGATGAAGACTGGGACATAAAAACCCCGTTGGCAGAAGCGGTTGCATACTCTCACCGAGATGTTGTCTCCAATTCAAGACCAATAGTCTCAGTGCTCGAGCCCAGGGAATTTAGATTCCTGGATGTCTCCACTTGAGGTAGTGAAGACATAGCGGCTGGAGTAAATATTATCTATTTTTAAATTCCATAAAATAGATTGTGGTAGACCCTAATTTTTGTTTTAAACCATTGTTTATAGAAATCATGACCAAGCTCGACTCCCTTGCCTCCATCCTTAATGATAGCAAACTTACGGGACCAAACTACGAGGATTGGAAGCATAACCTGATACTCGTCCTAAGGGTTGGCAAACACACAATTGCCCTAAGCACCCCTCAACCGGCCATGCCGGGACCAAGTGCTACTGAGGCTTAGTTGAAGGAATGGAAAGACTGGCTAGATGCTGATGAGATGTGCAAGTGCAATATAGTGGCATCCTTGCAAACCGTCCTTCAGAAGTAAGTCGAAGACATGGCCTTCGCTTCAGACATAATGCTCTATTTAAAGAAAATGTTCGAGGGTCGTAGTCGGGTAACTCGTTACCTGACCATCAAGAAATTAGTATCCACAAAGATGGCAGAGGGGACTTTAGTTCGGGATCATATGCTGAAATTGTTTGGCTATGTGAATGAGCTTGGTTCCTTCGATGTTATCTTGGATCCAGAGATCCAGATCGATATTTTCCTAGCGTCTCTGTCAGGAATGTTTGAGGGCTTCTGTCACGCCCCAGAAATCTGAAAACCGATCCCTGGGGTGTGAAATGAGAAAAGGATGGGATTTTGGGTTTGGTCAATTAATAACACCAATTTGGGTTCTCACAGGGTTTCTATGCTCTCTAATATGAAAAACAAGAAGGAGGGAGAAACAAGAGGGGAATCTTTTAAATTTGATTTTTTCAAAAAACATTTTTATTAAAAAGGAAAGAAGAGAAATATCAATAGAGATAAGACATTATCTGGTCAGGCTCGACCTTCAAAAGTCATATCCTCTCAGTATGTGTGACCTGTCGGTGCCACTACATACTGGCAGGAGTCTATCTGAGGGAGCACGAGGCTCAAGCCTCATACGGCTAGCCAATTAGTCTCAACCACTCCCTAACACTCAGGTGCACCAGTCTAGAGTTCCTATCTACAGGGTTAATCAATTTAGTCATTTATATGCACTTATATTTTTATCATGATCTATCCTAGGCTTGGGGCCTTGAGGAGAGGCTTACCCAAAAGAATTCAGCTGAAACCATTGCAACTACAACCATAGAATACTAACTAACTAATAAAAACTCTTATTCCAGTATAATTACAATGTCTGAAGAGAAAAGACTACAAGATTGACGTACTAAGCCGAAAGGTAACACTGCAACTCTAACTCCGCCTCTGGACTCCTACTGCCACTCCTGAGCCTCCGGACCTGCAACTAAGCCTACTCGTGGGAAAGAGTAGCCCCCAATAGGAAATTGGGAGATTATCCAAATTAATGGCTAGTGACATCCTAATAGTCTTTAATAATATGAGACAACTAATCTTAATAAATTAAGATAAGATCAATCAGTTCTAGTAGGATCAATGTTTGCAGATTGATACCTAAACCTATCAGTAGTCTATATTCACATGCAATTCCTACTGTCACTAGGTTATCTAACATGAAGTCCATTCAATGTTCTACAGCATTAAAGAACAAATTAAATAAGACGTTCAGATAAAGTCACGAAGTCATCATGTAAACAGTCACTCAATTCTAAATTCATATATAGATAAAACACACACTATCAAAATGTGAACCCCGGATATTTTGTTCATCTTGCCCCCGATCGGGCATTACTATAGGGCCTTTTATTTTGATGTAGAGGGCCAATTCTCTCGCCGTGCATCCACCAACACCATGCACTAGTCACCCAGATGATCATAAGAGGTTTTTCGTCTTTCACGGTGGAGCTCTACCGCCCAACTTGCTTTACTATGGGGACTTTAACTCCCCGGGACAGGGTTGCTAGGCCAATCCCTACTCGAGGGCACCACCTATTGGCTTTACCACAACTCTTGCCCGTGACCCCTAACCTACTTAACTTTGGCTGTACGCGCAGGGTGGTTCACGGCCCTTGCGCGCACGGGGTCCCTACCTTCTAACCAGGTAGATTCTCATTTAACATCTTTCAATATATACAATGAAGCTACAAAAAGTTTATTAATGCTTATCAATTTCCAACAATTTACCCCTGGTCCCGTACTGCTCTCGCAACCCATGCGACATAATAAATCAATAAAGTAAAACACTCATCCCAGTGACCCGTGTTCTAGGGTTGCCATACTCCTCTCAGGAGGGTGGGCTCCGATAATTATTAGTTATTCAATTTATTATTTAATTTAAGGGAATCCTAATTACGGTGTCCATACAAACAAAAGCAGTTATTATTATTATTTTATTAATATTTTAAGCATGCGTCGCCGGACTCGCGACTCCGCATGCAAGGCGGGGTCCATTTGACCACATGCGACGATGCCCGGCGGGGCCCGCATGCAGTGTCATGGACATCTACCCTTAGTCATTCTCATTTCCCACTATTAAAGACTACGCAAGGGTAGTAGATGTCACCTGGTTGTCGATCGCACACGACTCCGGCTTGCTAGTTGCTTCTGATCCGTCTCCGCTGGATCACCACGATCAAGGTCTGATAATAATCACAGCTCCGTATCACAACTCTATCGATTAAAACAGAAGAATCAACGACGAGGGTTATATGCCAAGGATAGTCGGGCACCCTCGATAGGGGACCAACATTGAGTCGACAGCACGCAAATCCGTGCGACTGAAGAAGTCGAACCTAAACAATACTAGTTCAAACAAGTAATTAGAAACTAAACCTACTCATCGAATCGGGGGCTCGAAGAACCCTTTCCGATGGTTCCAGTTTCGCTGGAATCCGACTTCGGTCGAATGGTTTCGGGTCAAACCACGTAGAACCGGTAGAACCGATCGCATAGTTGGTTCACTAGGGTAGAAGGGGTTCTAGGGTTATCTTCTAGGTTTAAAAGGTGGGACTCAATATTCTAAGCACAATGCCACTAGTTTCGTCCGAATCCGAGTTCGGACGATGAAACGGCGGTCAAACCACGGTACCGCGATAATATCGGGTCAAAGGATAAAACAGGATATTAAACAGTATAATTACTATGATAAACTATGGCCAACAGGTAGTATTTTTCGAGCCGGTCGAAATGGCGCTAGTTTCGTCCAATTCCGAGTTCGGACGGAGAAATGGCAGTCGAACCAAAATTCACTGGTTCACGGGTCTGGTTCAGGTGAACCAGACCGGTTCACTGCGTGGGTTGGGTCAGGTCTGCTGGGTCGGGTCGGGTCTGCAGTGCAAAGCCGGGTCGGGTTCAGGGTTTAATAGGTCGGGTCTGAAGTGGAAAGCCTGGTCGGGTCTGCAGTGCAAAGCCGGGTCGGGTTCAGGGTTTAATAGGTCGGGTCTGCAGTGGAAAGCCGGGTCGGGTTTGGGGGTTAACTAAAATCTAGGAAATTACTATTTTACCCCCCCCATGTTCATCTTCTCCACAAACCAATGGGCAGGGGCTGGTTTCTGCGCGACGAGTCCGACGGGAGGGGTGGCCTGGAGCGCCGGCGAGCACTCGGCCGGCCTCTCCCGCACCACCCCCATGGAGGAGGCGCGGTGGGAGGCGGCCGGAGCGGCCGTCGGACTCCCAAGGGCTCGGATGGAGGGGGGCTCGCGTGGGGTTTACGGCCGGTGGTGGTGCGTCGGCGATCGCCGGGAGAGGCTCGGTGCGGCGGCGGTGTCCGCCCGTGCGGGCCGCGGCAAAGGATGAGAGGAGGAGGGGGTGGCTGACCTACGGGTGTCTCGGCGTGCTCGTCGGGGCTCCGGCGAGGGGCGGGTCGGCTGCTCCATCTCCCTCGATCTCTTCTTCTTCTCTCTCTGTCTCGCGTTCTCTCTCTTCTTCTCCCGTTCTCTCTCTTTTCTGGTTCTCTCCCGTTCTCTCTCTCTCTACTACGTCCTTCTCTCTCTCTCTCTCTCTCTCTCTCTCTCTTGTTCTCTCTCTTCTCCTCTCGTTCTCTCTCTATTTCTCTCCCTCTCTCTCGGTTCATATATAAAGGGGGGAGGCTGTTGAGATAAGGGTTGGGGATAGGGTCGGTTAAGGCGAAGGGATAAGAAAAGAAAGATAGGGATCGATACATCATCCCAATCCTGTCCGATAATTTTCATCCGAATTTTGGATTTTAAATCACTGGGGAGGGAGGTCATGAAAGCTTAAGTTATGCTAGGAGACCGGGAGGCAGGCTCTAGGGCTGGTCGGGCTCGGTCCCGAGCCCTGAACCGGGATCGGTTGGAATCCGGGTGCGATTCGCCCATTAACTGAGCTGAAAAGAATAATAAGTTGTAACTATCAAACCGGAAGTCGGAATAGGGCTCTAGAGGATTTGTTGGAAAGGTCTCGTCAACCCGAACGCGTTAACGCTTGGTACATAATTTTCTGACTTCTGGATCTCCCGAAAAGAAGGAAAGACTTCAAAACTCAAAATAGCAATAACTATTCACCCGGGTGTCGGATCGACCCTAACTCAGGCTCATTGGAAGGCTCTCTCAGATCCTCATCTAACGTATCTTGTTTCGTTATGATCCGATCACCCGATCTCTTGCAAGAAACAAAATAGCTACAACTATCGACCAATTATCGTTTTTCTAGGGTTTACCTGCCGGGCTGCCGAAACTGGCTGCGCATACACATGATCGTTGCACGGAACGCACCATCGCGACATGCTCGAAGTTACGGAGAATGTGAACATAAAACATCCCATAGGTTTACGATCCATTTATTGGGAAAAAGCCCAAAGAAAAAGCCTGGCTGTAAAAAGACGAAATTAGCCATTGAGGATTTCTATTATTCTCAAATCTAACACCACAGGTGTTACAACCTACACACCTTAAAAAAAATTTCGTCCTGAAAATTCAACTACAAAAACCATATATACGAGTCCACTCATCTCTACTAGCAAAACAAGAACATTACAGCAATAAAAAAAAATTAACTATAACGAGTACGAAGATCCTCACTAACACTGCCAACAAGAAAGCCAAGTCACTACACCAAATCTTACTAAAAGAAAACCTTGACCCTCTACTACTCACAATTCTACTCTCTCTACTAACCTAAACATTATCTCGATGATTAGTTTAGGGTAGAATTTAGTACTTGGTATCGATCTGCTCAGTCGATATTAGTTGGCCATTAGTTTTCTAGTAGGTAGTTTCTTCAGCCAACTCATAATAGTTCTGGTTTAGAATCGGTCCCCTCGTCTTGGAGTGAGCCAATGAGATGACTATCTATTGTCAGAGGGTAGCTATCTAGTTTGGACCCACTTGAGAAATAGATTTTTTGGGCATTTGTTCTTTAGTTCCTTGAGCAGTATTGGTAGTTTGGTTAGTATAGGTGTTGGTCTCATATGAATCTTATAGGATTTTAATTTAGTATGAGATACACGTTAGGCGTACTAGTTGAGGTATCTCTTTTGTCAAATCATTCTGGAATGTATACTTAAGCATATGTGTATGGGCTCATATGTGTAGTATACATTACTATGATTGTAGAGTCGATACCAAAAGTATAAATTATATATGGGTGTATGGGCACTCATATATATTGATATACCTTTTATATCAGTACTGATAATTAAGTACATTTTAAGTTTCTGAATCTATGAGTTTTGGTAGTCACCCTATCGAGGGGGACACCCCTCGGCGGTACTAATAAGGGGGATATGATGCCCCTTATCAAGGCAGGGTTAATGATCAGAACTCATAATTTTGGTCTAATCTGTAATGCTTAGAATGTGAAATGGAAACCAAAACTCGTATTCACGATGTGAGAATTTGGAGGTTCATTTCTATCCTAATAATTATAAGAGTTTTTATTAGTTAGTTAGTATTCTATGGTTGTAGTTGCAATGGTTCCAGCTGAATTCTTTTGGGTAGGCCTCTCCTCAAGGCCCCAAGCCTAGGATAGATCATGATGAAAATATAAGTGCATATAAATGACTAAATTGATTAACCCTGTAGATAGGAACTCTAGACTAGTGCACCTGAGTGTTAGGGCATGGATGAGACCACTTGGCTAGCCGTAGGAGGCTTGAGCCTCGTGCTCCCTCAGATAGACTCCTGTCAGTATGTAGTGACACCGACAGATCACTCATACTGAGAGGATATGACTTTTGAAGGTTGAGCTTGACTAGATAATATCTTCTCTCTGTTGATAATTTCTCTTTCTTTGCTTTTTAATAAAAAATGTTTTTCGAAAAATCAAATTTAAAAGATTCCCCTCTTGTTTCTCCCTCCTTCTTGTTTTTCATATTAGAGTGCGTAGAAGCCATGTGAGAACCCAAATTGGTGTAATTAATTGACCAAACCCAAAATCCCATCCTTTTCTCATTTCACACCCCAGGGATCGGTCTTCAGATTTCTGGGGCGTGACAACTTCGTAACCAATTTCAACCTTAATCGGTTGGAGATGTCTAACGGAGAGCTCCTAGCGGTGCTCCAGGCGGTAGAGGACGGGATGAAGGCAGTGTTAGGATTGATGTGTTCTAAGCTTGTAAAACTTTATGTTTTGGTCTAATAAATAAAGATTGATAGTTATTATATGAGATACATATAGGTGCGTAACATAGTTACGTGTTCTTTTAAGAATAGAGAGCCATGGTTATATGGTAGTCCACTAAGTTGAAGACAAAGTGGATTGGTCCCATGTGATCTAAATCAGTTCGAAGCTATGATCAGGTTGGTCGCCTCATCATGATAAGCTGTTGAGGATGACAGTTCATGGGATGTCTTCACCATGGTCATCACCAGGAATAGTATCTGTGGCTGAACGTAACTAACACGGTGTACAGATTAGTGAGCAGACACTGGTACACTAAGCCGTGTTTCTGCTTAGGGTAAAATGGTCCTAAACCCTGAGGAACCACGTCTGATGGACTAACCAGTTGCGTGGTGCTTTGGCGCACCAATGTGTGAGGATCCGTATATAGTAATCCAAAACCACGATGTACTGGGTTACCCGGCTGGCGTTGCATTAGCATGTCACTCCTGCAGGCCATCCACACCCCTGAAGAGAGGTGTGTTCCTTGGTGTGACTTACACTGTACCAAACCCAAGCCTGGTGGTCATCAGTTTGACTGTTGACCAGATTTGATTACTCAACGGGGTAATCAGAGGTACGATGTATAGGTCAACCTGGAAGGAACCAAGTCATATGATCATTCGAGTCTGATGGTATTCTCTACCGCTCGAAGTAAATCATGGCATCAAGTGGAGGGACAACGTGTTTACCACTACTAAGCGGATAGCAGGGGTATGATGGAGAACATAGTAAGTCCGGATGAATTGGGGTGCAGCCTGCGTCGCACTCTGGGTGGCTACGCAGGTTAACTTGAGCTCAGAAAATCGATGGTACACTCGGGTAGTGTGCCGATCGAGCTTGAGTTGGAAGCCATGAACCCCGGTCCCTGATGGTTCCACCTTATCAACATTATGTACGGTTCTTGAACCATCTCCTCGGAATACCATAAGCACTAAGAGGAAGAAAGAAGTATACGCTCCGTGTGTGCTTGGCACTAGAGCACGGTAGATGCGTAACTACATGCGAGTACTAAGGGGTATGCCCGAGACTAGTACAGAGGCGCAGATAGTAATCCCTAGCCATAAGTGAACTACGCTGCATAGGTGCGATGCACCGGGATATATTGCGAGTTGACTAGTTGACTTTGCTAGAGGCACCCTCCGGTGGCCTCAGTTAATAGTAAGGTAACTAGTAGAAATCACTTAAGTAATGGCCGCTAAGTCTTGCACACTAGAAATGGTCAAATTGAGGCGTCAGGGCGTTTTGGTAAAAACCCCACTCTGCCGGACCTCACTTATGGCCGACCCTAACAGTGCGAGACCTTGCTAGGGCCGGCCCTATGTTGTAGGGATGAGAATCCCTCATCTATAGGGCCGGCCATATAGATAGGGATAGGGTTTTGAAACGATCAAAACAAGCCCTAAAAAGTGGGAAAACGGATAAATAGAAGAAGAGATAAAAGGGTGATAATGGAGAGATAATTGTGGGAGGTTATTATCCCCTTGGATCCTTATCTAAGGGGGTAGGCCGGCCCTATATAAGAGACTATATGGGGCCGACCATGATGATGAAAAAAACCGCACCCCCTCCCTCTCTCATCTCTCTAGTTCTCTCCCTAATCTCTCTCCACTTTCCCGCTTGCAACTTCATCTTCCTCGCGTGGAGTTTTGAAGAAGGAGAAGGGTCGTTCTTCGGAGGCACTCAGAGATCCAAGAGCGATATTTCCTGCATCGTGTGAGATCGGGTGAACAAGAAGGCATCGTCTCCATTCATACCATCAGTATCTTCGCGAACAATCTTCCGTCTCTATCAACAAAGAAGACAATTCTTCGCGGTTAAAAGATCCGTACGAAAGGTATGTGTAATCTAACATGTAGATCTAGCGAGCATTATTATTTGCATGCATGCTAGATAATCATTACGCTAGATTGTCGTTAGGGTGTTCGATTCACATGCATACACATGCACACATATGTAGATTAGTTTCAATGAAAGTTTAAATCGTGTAACGTACTGCTACAACTTTAAGTAGTCCTGATTAAGGGACTAAAAAGTGCAATTTAACCCCAAGTATAGGGTGTGTAGCGAAGTAGTAATCTCGGTGAGTCCGAGGTCGATTCCACAGGGACTGAAGGACTAATTGGAACTAGTGTGATGACAGTGCGTGAATGTGAATGTAATTCAAGGTTTTCCACTGAGAGTGGAGCACGAGAAAATGAAACTACGTTACTAAATTAACTAGAACTAAATATTGTAATTAATTAAAAAAGGTTACGATGGAGATGAGGCTAAGGCATCCGGGTTCAACCTAGTACTATCTTATGTATTCTTTTGATCAGTAACTATATATGATGATAGCATGAAAATTAAGTTCGGACGCATGCTACAGAGGTCTTTAAGCATTACACATGCCCGGAGTCGATGTGCAATCAAAAGGACTTGTACACATGCATCGATTTCTAAAGATATGCATCTATCATACTAAAATAGATTAAAAAGCATATGACGAGAGACTCGTGAAGCTCGTGTCATCAAGCCACAGGGATTCGCAAGCATTACGTATGCCCGGAGTCGATACGAAATCAAACAAATTTGCAAGCTAGATGCCATACATCTTAGAATAGTGTCATTCATATAGGATTCAATCATAAGACAATTAAAACATTATTACTGATCAAAGAACCACATAATAACTACTAGGCATCCCCCATAGCCTTAGCTAGGGGTTTAGCCTTGCATGTTCATAAAATTCCACATGAAAACATAGATGCAGTTAAACTCCATTAACGAAAAATAAGAAAGATGACGAGCGTGGATGACGGCTTCCAATGATGATGACGACGTGCGATGACGGTGACGATGGAGTACGGCGTGACTTCGGCGAGGATGAAGCGTGGCTCGGAGATGCTCGGTCGGGATGGTGGTGGATGATGAAGGTCCGGGTTTATGGGTTGATGTGGTTCGGGCTAATGGTGGAAGTTCCGGGTGTATTAGATGGTGGTGCTCGCCCCCCCCTCGGGTTGTAATGGTTCGGGTGGTGGTGATGAAGGTTCGGGATTCAGATTCGGAGGTGGTGTGATGATGTTCGGGGTGATGGTCCGGGTGGTGGTAGATGATGAAGGTTCGGTTGGTCCGGCTAATGGTTCCTCCCCCTTGTTAAGTTCGGCCACCCCTATATATATAGAGAAGAGGGGGTCCGGTTTAGGCAAGGAGAGAGAGAGACGTTCGGATGAGAGATCGTGAGGGATTTAGAGAGAGAAGAGAACGGGATAGAGAGAAGATGGGTCGTGGGTCTCGGATATGGTAATGAAGAGAGAGAGAAACGATCGGGTGGAGAGAGATATAAGGAAAGAGAGAGGAGAGAAGTTCGGTTTTAGAGAGAGAAAAGTGCGGTTAGGATAGAGAGAAGATCGGTGGGTTCGTTTGAAGGAAAGATAGGGATAGAAGCTCGTAGAGAGAGAAAGAGATTCGGGTGCAGGCCGATCGGGTCGGAAAGGACAGAGAAGATCGGTGCTGAGCTGCTGCGTTGTGACGAGGAGAGAGAAGCGGAGTTTTAGAGAGAGAAAAACCAGGAGGAGAGAGAAAAGTTCGGGCTCGCATGGCTGGGTGGTTCGGTACGTGGGATCCGGTTTTAAAGGTTGCATGGCATCGGACGGCTGTGATCGGGTTGGAGGGAGAGGAGTCCGGAGCTGGGTTTCGGTTTTTAGAAAGAGAAGAAAGAAACGGGAGAGAGAGCTGAGTTCGGTGGGATCCGGTGTGCTGGAGGGCTGCATGCTCTGGTTCTAGGATCGGACGGCTAGGATTAGATGGGAAGGAGAGATGGTGGGCTGCTGGTTTAAAGGGTGATAGAGGGGTGGCTGGGTGGATCGGTGCATGCATGGGTTTTGCATTTGGATCGGACGGCTGCGATGGTGGGAAGAAGAGGGGCTGCTGTGATCGAATGCTTGGTTTTGTTTTCACGTGGCACATCATGCATGCATGCATGTGCATGGACGGAATAGGTACAGCCGGGTTTGGACGGTCGGGATGAGGCTTGGGCGGAGGGCTGCGGATGGGTTCATTGATCGGACGGTTGGGATGAATTGGGACTAAAAAGAAATTAGAGAAACGGGAAAGAAGGGGCTCGGGTACAGCTGGGTATATGGACAGCTGTGATCGATTTTATGCAATGGATGAGATCAACTCTAGAGATGAGCTGCGTGGCTAGGTTGCATGCATGAGGTCATGGATCGGACGGTGGGTGCTTGCATGGGCTTGGTGGATCAGAGTTGGGCTTGGGTTTGTTTGCATAGGAATGGAATAGGTACAACTGGGTTCAAGCGCAATGGGATCATGCGGGAAACTTGAGCAGGCTTTGGTCATCGTAATCCGAATCCATCATCAAACCCATCATCGCCTATTTGTATGTCTGTAGTCCTCCTCCAGTTCGTATCATGCATTGCATCGATCGGCTTGTTGAAGTCTTCCCTTGACTGAATCATCATAGATATTCTTTTTCCCATTGATCTTCAGAAAAGCCTCCAAACAGCCTGTGCATGCTCCATCGACTCTCCATGAAAATGTTCATCACTCTATCATGATGCTCTTGAGCTAGCTTCGCCAATAACCGGATTCATTCCCTGAAAGACACACATGAAATGACACTTATCAGATTCAAATGCGATTATCGATAAAAGGATAATTTGGACTATTGGGATCCGTATTTTTCATGCATGTATCGTATGAGTGCGAACCAATATACCGTTATGTCCGTATTAAAGTCTACTATGCATTGGTGCAAAGAAAATGATGCGCTTTACGAGTATATGACAAGTTTTACGTAGGAAAGCGACGATAATGCAGTAAGAAATAAACAATAAAATGCATTATTTGGAGACTTAACACGTACACCATGAACGGTCTTTCGACCGCAAAATCGTTTCCGCTGTGAGCCTCTACCAAGGAATTATTTCCAGCAATTGGTATCAGAGCCGCATTAGTGGTGTGCGTTTCACGATTATTCATGAAACCAACATGTGTACGCATGATGAACGCGTGAGATCATCGTGGTTCTTACGCTTAGATCATGCATATGTATATATATTGTGCTTGTTCTATGAATCGTTCTTGCAGGGCGCCGCTATAAAATCTAGATCTATGTTTGTGCTTGCTACCTGGGATCGGACCCCGAGTTAGCCATTGTCTGGATTTGCTCTCTATGTGTGTGGATATGTAATAGAGCCGTAGATTGGGCGAGTGATGGGGGTTGACCATCCTCGGTTCCCATAGTCTTTTTCCCTAGGTGTGTTTTTTTTTTCTTTCTAGAAAATTGTGTACGAGCGAGCACTTGCTCGAAGCGTACTAGACTTTTTCGGTTACAGATCGAGAAGAAAGATGTACCAAAGAAATCCACTATTGGGAGCGTAAGCGAAACCCTGGAGGATAAAGAAGATCCAGCAAAGTGTTCGCGAGCGCGACGGACGAGCCGGACCGAGAGACCTTGCGAAGAAAGCTAGAGGCCTGCGTTGTGCTAATTAGGTTCAGGGGTCGGACCCTGAACTTAATTCAGTTTTAATGGTTGCTTTCTTTATTAGTTCTTTATGTTTCATATCGAACCCCGATGAGATAATTTGATTATCAGTTTTCAGATGGATGCCTTTCCCCTCCGGTCCAAGCGACCGTTTGAGGATAGGATCCCGCTAGATGACGCCTATTATTTAGTTGACTTTTGATGTAAGTGGGATCCCATCACATATGGTTATGCCACCATTAGGTCAACACCCGACTAGTCGGGTGTGCCTATTTGGCCAGCATCGAAATTAAAGATAAGATGGAGATCCATTGAATATCAATTGTCAAATTTATAAGCGAGGCGCCATGACTAGTGAGAGTCCTTTCCAGTGAGTCTGACTCTAGGCTTAGCTCCAGAGCATTAGCGTGATAACCAATTTTGCAAAGCATCGATATTCTCGGAATATGTAATGTGACCCTTGAATGGAGAAATCCACTTGAGGCAGGGACTATGATATTCCGAGAATGATTAATGTTAGGCGAAGGGCTTGAACGCTAGTAGGAGCATGGTGTGACCAGGGTCTAGTATATAGGAGGTCGCTACCTTTGCATTTGCATAAATTCATACTCGCAAAATAACCCTCAAATTGTATAAGGGATGTAAGAAAGGACTTTTAGAGATCCTCTGGCCTCTACGGCTAATCACTTCGTACTCGGGTAGGAGGGCATAACTCAATAACCCCCTCGGGTGAGAGCTGTGTTTTTTCTATGCCAAGCTACTTAGTGATCTCCTTCGGGATATGGCGGTTACGGTGCCAAGTGTTCAGGCTTTACTCACCCTCGTGGGGGCCGTTAGAACTCCCGTGCCGTAATTACCTAGGCTCGTGGGTAAGCATCCTAAGTACACATGAGGTATTCGTTGCGAAGACAACGGTGATCACGTGGTACTGACCAAAAGGATAACCTTGGTCCATCAAAGCCCTTAGTTGGCAGATTTGGATAGGGTCAAGGCCGGGAAAGACCCGTGTAAGCGGAAGACCTGCACACTGCCCCCTCGGACAGGTGTAGCCTATTCCGAGATCTTGCATACATGGTTAATTAATCCATAAAGATGGCTTCGCTTGAGGGTAGCGTTGACATATGGATATAATTAGCTTGTTTTAAAAATCCATAAAAATAAGTTTTCCATGCATTCTCATTATTCAATCTTTTATTTTCAGATGACCAAGTTAGACCCCCTGTCCACTATCCTAAATGACCACAAACTTACCGGTCCCAACTATGAGGACTGGAAGCGCAACCTATACCTGGTCTTAAGGATTGGTAAACATATGACAGCCCTGATGACCCTGAGCCAGATTTGCCAAGACTCGATGCCATAGAGGCACAGTTAAAGACATTCACTGACTGAAAGGAATCCAATGAAATATGTAAATGCTATATAATAGCATCCTTGTAAACAACTTTGTAGAAGCAGGTCGAGGAGATGCCCGACGCTTCTGACATGATGTTGTATCTGAAGGAAATATTTGAAGGTCACAATCGCGTTACACGATACCTTCCTATCAAGAAACTCGTCGGCACTAAGATGTCTAACGGGACGCTAGTTCGGGAACACATGATGAAAATGTTTGGGTTCCAGAATAAACTAGCAACCATAGACATTGTGCTAAAAAGCGAGGTGATGATAGACATCTTCCTTTCGTCACTGTCTGGAGCCTTTGAAGGCTTTGTCACCAACTTTAATTTGAATAAGTTGGCTATGACAAATGCAGAGCTTCTGGGAGCTCTCCAGGTAGCTGAGGATGGCTTCAAGCAGAAGGGCGAAGTATTTCACGTGCAACGCAGATCCTTTAAGAAGTCTGGTAAACCTCAGGGCAAGAAACATAAGAAGAAACCTAAGTCAGCGCCTGTGCAGGACTCTGCTGGGGCCTCTGGATCTGGAGAATCAAAGAAACCGGGCACGAAGTATTTCCGGTATGGCCAAAAGGGTCATTGGAAGAAGGACTGCAAGAAGCCTCAGAATGCTGGTGAAGGTAATCTACAACTCCTAGTTGTCGAAACATTTCTTTCGAGTAATAGTTCTTTTGCTAGTTGGATTGTGGATTCAGGATCCACTAACCATGCCTGTAACTCTCTTCAGGGGTTTCGGGAAAGCAGAAGGTTGCTTGATGGAGAGGTGACCTTAAGCATGGGAACTGAGGCCGTGGCTGCTGCTGAAGCTATTGGAGATGTTAATCTTAGTTTTTCGAATAATAAGACTTTGACTCTTAGAGATGTTTTTTACATACCGTCCTTGAGACGTAATTTAATTTATGTTTCTTCTTTAGTTAATGAAGGTTATTCAGTTTATTTTGATGTTTCTGGTGTATCGTTTAAGCTGAATGTAACTTTTATAATAAGAGGAATGATTCAGAATCATCTCTATGTAGTCAGTCCTAAATTTGAAAAAGATAACATAATGACTTCAGTATTTAATGTTAATTCATCTAAGCGTAAGAAACCTTCGGAGAATTTAACCCAATTGTGGCACTTACGACTTGGGCATATTGGCTTAGACAGGATCCATAGGATGGTGAAGGTCGGGCTTCTGGAAATAGATCCTACGGAGATCCTTCCCACATGTGAATCCTGCCTGGAAGGCAAGATGACCAAGAGGGCCTTTAAAGGCAAAGGAGTAAGAGCTACTGAGGTATTGGAGTTAATCCATTCAGATGTATGTGGACCCATGAGCGTCAAGGCGATAGGAGGCCATGAGTACTTCATCACTTTTATTGATGATTACTCAAGATATGGTTACATTTACCTGATGCATCGGAAGTCGGAATCCTTTGACATGTTCAAAGAGTTCAGAGTTGAAGTAGAAAAACAGACAGGTAAATATATAAAAACCCTTCGATTTGATCGAGGAGGTGAGTACCTATCTGACGAGTTCCTAGGGTATTTGGTGGAGCATGAGATAACATCCCAGTTAACTGCTCCAGGTACCCCACAACAAAATGGAGTTTCTGAGAGAAAAAATCGAACCTTGTTGGACATGGTTCGCAGCATGATGAGTTATGCCAGTTTACCAACGACCTTTTGGGGATATGCCCTTCAGACAGCAGCATATGTTTTGAACCACATTCCGTCTAAATCAGTGCCTCAGATCCCTAGAGAACTGTGGTCAAGGCAAAAGCCAACACTACAGCATTTCAGAATATGGGGATGTCCTGCACATGTGCGGATAGACAAGAGGGAAAAGATGGAGCCAAAGTCCAAAGCAAGTCTGTTTGTAGGGTATCCCAGAGAGACTAAAGGTGGACTATTTTATGATCCTGAGGAAAAGAAGGTAATCATTTCAACGAATGCCATTTCCCTAGAACATGATTATATTATGGACCATAAGCCTACTAGTAAGGTAGTTCTGGATGAGCTGCTAGGTACTAGTACAGATAGCGCATCCAAAAGCATAGTGGGAGCTGACATCACAGACACTAATATACCAGAAACTGTAGAACATATTCATCCTGTAACACTACCACCACCTCGTCGCAGTGGGAGAAGCATCAGAGCTCCTGATAGATACTATAGAGAAACGTTATTGGTTGATCCAGAAAGTCAGGAGGATAACCCACTGAGCTACGATGAGGCAGTGGGAGCTTCTGACAGCTCTGACTGGCAAAAAGCTATGGAGGCAGAAATTGCATCAATGTCCCATAACGCTGTCTGGACTTTCGTTACACCATCATCCAATATTAAGCCTATTGGATATAAGTGGGTGTATAAAAAGAAGAGAGGATCCGATGGTACTATTGAGACTTATAAATCTAGATTAGTTGCCAAGGGTTATACCCAGAGAGAAGGAATCGACTTTGACGAAACCTTCTCGCCGGTAGCTATGATAAAGTCTATTCGGATCCTCCTATCTATTGAAGCCCATTATAACTGGAAGATCTGACAAATGGATGTCATGACAGCATTCCTCAATGAAAATTTAGAAAAAGACATTTATATGATGCAGCCACCAGGTTTTGAGTCAGAGGGGCAGGAACATCTAGTTTGCAAGTTGCAGAAGTCCATTTATGGACTAAAGCAAGCATCTAGAAGTTGGAACATTCGTTTTGATCAGGCAATCCAGTCATATGGATTTACTCAAAACGAGGATGAACCATGTATATACAAGAGGAGTGATAAGACTACAGTGGTATATTTGATACTTTACGTAGATGATATTCTGCTCATTGGGAATGATATTGGACCATTGTCAACGGTAAAGGTCTGGTTGTCAACACAGTTCGATATAAAAGACCTAGGTGAAGCGAGTTATGTTTTGGGGATCAAGGTAACACGAGATCACCAGAACAGGATTCTCTCGTTGTCACAGGCCGCGTATATAGATAAGGTTATGGCTAGGTTTGACATGTAAAATTCCAAGAAGGGTTTTGTGCCATTTAAACATGGCATAAAACTGTCTAAGGATCAATGTCCTAAGACATCTGAGGAGAGAGCAGAAATGCAGAAGATACCTTATGCTTCGGCATTAGGTAGTCTAATGTATGTTATGCATTGTACAAGGCCAGATATCTGTTTCACAGTAGGCATGATGGGTCGGTTTCAGTCGAATTCGGGTCCAGATTACTGGACAGCTGTGAAGTGTATACTTAAGTACCTTCGTAGAACAAGGGACTATGAGTTGGTTTACACTGCACAGGAACTGACACCGATTAGATACACAGATTCTGACTTTATGTCAGATTTGGAATCCAAAAAATCGACATCATAATTTGTGTTTATGTTAGGAGGAGCTGCGATTAGTTGGCAGAGTATGAAGCAGAAATGCATCGCAGACTTTACCACTGAGGCTGAGTACGTTGCAGCGTGCGAGGCAGCCAAAGAGGTGGTATGGCTCAAGAAATTCCTTATGGATTTGGGGTGCGTTCCAGAGGCCCAGTTACCTATTGTGCTTTACTGCGATAATAGTGGGGCGATAGCACAAGCAAAGGAGCCAAGACATTACCAAAAGGGAAAACACATCGAGCGCAAATTCCACTTGATTCAGCAGTTTCAAAAGCAAGGGCGAGTAGCGGTGACATAGATTGCATCTACAGATAATATTGTTGATCCTTTCACCAAGGCAATACCTATCAAGGTATTCGAGCGACATGTCGATGCGATGGGAGTCAAAACCGTTTTGCTTCGCTAGACCAAGTGGAGATTGCTAGGATTGATGTGTCCTAAGCTTGTAAAATTTATGTTTTGATCTAATAAATAAAGATTGATAGTTATTATATGAGATGCATATAGGTGCGTAACATAGTTACGTGTTCTTTTAAGAACAGAGAGCCATGGTTATATGGTAGTCCACTGTGTTAAAGACTAAGTGGATTGGTCCCATATGATCTAAATCAGTTCGCAGCTATGATTAGATTGGTCGCCTCATCATGATAAGCTGTTAGGGATGACAGTTCATGGGATGTCTTCACCATGGTCATCACCAGGCACAGTGTCTGTGGCTGAACGGAACTAACACGGTGTACAGATCAGTGAGCAGACACTAGTACACTAAGATGTGGTTCTGCTTAAGGTAAAACGGTCCTAAACCCTGAGGAACCACGTCTGATGGACTAACCAGTTGCGTGGTACTTTGGCGTACCAATGTGTGAGAATCCGTATATAGTGATCCCAAACCACGGTGTATTGGGTTACCCGGCTGGCGTTGCATTAGCGTGTCACTCCTGCAGGCCATCCACACCCCTGAAGGAAGGTGCGTTCCTTGGTGTGACTTACACTGTACCAAACCCAGGCCTGGTGGTCATCAGTTTGACTGTTGACCATGTTAGATTACTCGACGGGGTAATCAGAGGTATAATGTATAGGTCAACCTGGAAGGAACCAAGTCATATGATTATTCGAGTCTGACGGTATTCTCCACCGCTCGAAGTAAATCATGGCATCAAGTGGAGAGATAACGTGTTTACCACTACTAAGCGGAGAGCAGGGGTATGATGGAGAATATAGTAAGTCCGGGTGAATTAGAGTGCAACCTGCGTCGCACTCAGGGTGGCTACGTAGATTAACTTGAGCTCAGAGGATCGATGGTACACTCGGGTAGTGTGTCGATCGAGCTTGAGTTGGAAGCCATGAACCCCGGTCCCTGATGGTTCCACCTTATCAATATTATGTACGGTTCTTGAACCATCTCCTCGGAACACCATAAGCACTAAGAGGAAGAAAGAAGTATACGCTCTGTGTGTGCTTGGCATTAGAGTACGGTAGATGCGTAACTACATGCGAGTACTAAGGGGTATGCCCGAGACTAGTACAGAGGCGCAGATAGTAATCCCTAGCCATAAGTGAACTACGCTGCATAGGTGCGATACACCGGGGTATGTTGCGAGTTGACTAGTTGACTTTGCTAGAGGCACCCTCCGGTGGCCTCAGTTAATAGTAAGGTAACTAGTAGAAATCACTTAAGTAATGGCCGCTAGGTCTCGCATACTAGAAATGGTCAAATTGAGGCGTCAAGGCATTCTGGTAAAAACCTCACTCTATCGGACCTCACTTATGGCCGACCCTAGTAGTGGGAGACCTTGCTAGGGCTGGCCCTATATTGTAGGGATGAGAATCCCTCATCTATAGGGCCGGCCATATAGATAAGGATAGGGCTTTGAAACGGTCAAAACAAGCCCTAAAAAGTGGGAAACGGATAAATAGAAGAAGAGATAAAAGGGCGATGATGGAGAGATAATTGTGGGGAGGTTATTATCCCCTTGGATCCTTATCCAAGGGGGTAGACCGGCCCTATATAAGGGACTATATGGGGCCGACCATGATGATGAAAAAAACCGCACCCCCTCCCTCTCTTATCTCTCTAGTTCTCTTCCTAATCTCTCTCCACTTTCCCGCTTGCAACTTCGTCTTCCTCGCGTGGAGTTTCGAAGAAGGAGAAGGGTCGTTCTTCGGAGGCACTCAGAGATACGAGAGCGACGTTCCATGCATCGTATGAGATCGGGTGAACAAGACGGCATCGTCTCCTTTCATACCATCGGTATCTTCGCGAACGATCTTCCGTCTCCATCGACAAAGAAGATAATTCTCCGTGGTTAAAAGATCCGTACGAAAGGTATGTGTAATCTAATATGTAGATCTAGCGAGCATTATGATTTGCATGCATGCTAGATAATCATTACGCCGGATTACCGTTAGGGTGTTCGATTCACCTGCATACACATGCACACATATGTAGATTAGTTTCACTAAAAGTTTAAATCGTGTAACATGCACCATGAACGGTCTTTCGACCGCAAAATCGTTTCTGCTGTGAGCCTCTACCAAGGAATTATTTCCAGCAGGCAGGAGCCCAATCCCTGAACGTAGAGCAGAATTCTTCTCTGAAAGCCAAAGACAAGTTTCAGAAACGAAAGTCTAAGAAGCCCGTGAAGATGAGACAGGTGTAGTCGCAGGTTCCTAAGCAAAATGGTCCGGCGAAGCCCAAAGGAAAATGTTTCCGATACAGCAAGAAGGGGCACTGGAAGGGTGACTACTGCGCAGCTCCCAAGAAGGCTGAGACATGTATATCTCAAATTCACATAGTGGAATTCCTTATAGCATTTAGTTGTTCTCCAGTTTCATGGATTGTGGATTCTGGTTCTACTAACCATGCTTGCAATAATTTGCAGGGGTTCAAGGAGAAAAAAACTGGGTGATGGGGAGATAATCCTAAGCATGGGAACTGAGGTCGTGGCAGAGGCTGAAGCAGTTGGAGATGTCGTCTTGCAGTTTCTTGATGGAAGAAGTTTATTACTTAGAGACATACTTTATGTACCGTCCTTAAGACAAAATTTAATTTCTATTTCCTTATTGAATAATAAAAGTTTTTTAGTTTTATTTGATGCTTCTGGTGTGTCAATTAAATTGAATGGTTCCTTTGTTTGTAAGGGAAAGACACAGAATGGTCTCTATGTAATTAACTCCAATCAGAAGCAGGATAACATAACTGAAGCCTGTGTGGTTAATTCATCTAAAAGAAAAAATCTCTCAGATAATCCAACACTTCTTTGGCATCTAAGGCTTGGACATATAGCCTCAGACATGATTTACAGGTTGGTTAAGGTAGGACCTTTATGTCTAGATATTTCAGAAAGGCTACCAACGTGTGAGTCTTGCATAGAAGGCAAGATGACTAAAAGATCTTTCCGAGCCAAAGGTAGTAGATCTCAGGAGGTATTAGAGTTGGTACACACTGATGTATGTGGGCCCATAAGTGTTCGTGCTATAGGAGGCTTCGAGTATTTCATCACCTTCACGGATGATCACTCCAGGTTTGGATATATATCTAATGCGGCGGAAGTCTGAATCCTTTGATAAGTTCAAGGAGTTCAGAGCTAAAGCAGAAAAGCAGACGGGTAAAAGTATCAAGTCTCTTCGATCGGATCGAGGAGGCGAATACCTATCGGATGAATTTATTGGGTACCTACGTGAGCATGGGATCGTATCCCAGTTGACTGCACCAGGGACACCACAATAAAACAGTGTATCTGAGAGGAGAAACCGAACTTTGTTAGACATGGTTCGGACTATGATGAGTTATACAATATTGCCACCTAGTTTTTGGGGATATGCCATAGAGACGGCAACGTATACTTTGAACTTTGTTCCATCAAAGTCAGTACCTCTAACTCCTTGGGAGCTGTGGTTGAAGCGAAAGCCAAACCTATAACATTTTAGGATTTGGGGCTGTCCAGCACATGTGCGAAAGGACAAGCGAGATAAGATAGAGTCAAAGACTAAGGTATGTCTGTTCGTTGGGTATCCAAAAGGGACAAAGGGTGGTTTATTTTATGATCCTGAGGATAGAAAGGTTGTCATCTTGACGAACACCGTATTCCTGGAGCAGGATTATTTAATAGACCATAAGCCTACCAGTAAAGTAGTTCTTGAAGAATTGCTTGGTACTGGTGGGAGTATGCAGACAGAAAATATAGTGGGAGCCGATACCACTAAGATAAACGATACTGTAGAATCGACTCCTATGGAACCACCGTAGGCTCGTCGCAGTGGGAGGACCACAAGTGCTCCTGATAGATACATTGGAGAAGCCTTCATGGTAGATCTAGAGTTTCAGGAGGATGATCCTCTGAACTATGACGAAGTGATGGTATCCTCTGACCATGCAACATGGCGGAAAGCCATGGAGGCAGAACTGACATCGATGTCCCAAAACTCGATCTGGACACTTGTAACATCGCCTCACGATATTAAACCTGTTGGATATAAGTAGGTGTACAAAAGAAAAAGAGGTCCGGATGATACCGTTGAGACTTACAAAGCTAGACTAGTCGCTAAGGGTTATACCCAGCGAGAAGGGATTGACTATGACGAAACCTTTTCGCCAGTGGCTATGCTTAAGTCTATCCGGATTCTCTTATCCATTGCAGTCCATTATGATTGGGAGATCTGACAAATGGACGTCAAGACTGCATTCCTCAACGGGGATTTGGAAGAAGACATCTATATGTCTCAGCCTCCAGGCTTTGTCGCAAAAGGTCAGGAAAGTCTGATGTGCAAGTTGCAAAGGTCATTTATGGACTGAAGCAAGCATCCAGAAGTTGGAACATGCATTTTGATCAGGCTATCCAGTCTTATAGATTTGAACAAAACGTGGATGAGCCATGTGTTTATAAAAGGAGCGATAAGACTGCAGTAGTTTTTCTAGTGCTTTACGTAGATAATATCCTGCTTATTGGAAACGATGTTGGAACATTGTCTACAATGAAGGTGTGGTTATCCTCTCAATTTGACATCAAAGACCTGGGTGAAGCGAGTTATGTTCTGGGGATCAAGGTAACTCGAGATCACCAGAACAAATTTCTCTCGCTGTCACAGTCAGCCTACATAGATACTATCTTGGTCAGTTTCAGTATGCACAACTCCAAGAAGGGACTGGTTCCATTCAGACATGTAATGAAATTGTCCAAGGATCAGGGTCCTAAGACTCCTGAGGAGAGGGCAGAGATGCAGAAGATACCTTATACTTCGGCTGTAGGGAGTCTGATGTATGCTATGTAGTGCACGAGATCATATATATGCTATGCAGTAGGCATGATGGGCATGTATCAGTCAAATCCGGGTCCAGGGCACTGGACTGCTGTGAAAATTATACTCAAGTATCTCCGTAGGACGAGAGATTATGAGTTAGTTTACTCTTCATAGGAACTGATTTCGATTGGATATACGGATTCTGACTTTGCGTCAGATCCGGAATCCAAGAGATCGACATCAGGGTTTGTGTTTTCATTAGGAGAAGGAGCTGTCAGTTGGAGGAGCGTGAAGCAGGAATGCATCGCGGATTCGACGACAGAGGCTGAGTACGTTGCGGCGTGCGAAGCACTAAGGAGGCGGTGTGGCTCAAGAAGTTTCTCACTGACTTAGGATGCATACCGGGAGCTCAAGATCCTATTGTCCTTTACTGTGACAATAGTGGAGCGTTAGCACAATCCAAGGAGCCAAGATATCACCAGAAGAGTAAGCATATCGAGCGGAAATACTATATTATCCGGGACTTGCAGAAGTGAGGGGAGGTTGCAGTGACTTAGGTGGCGTCTGCAGATAACATGGCAGACCCTTTCACAAAGACGTTACCGACCAAGGCTTTTGAGAAGCATGTGGATGCCATGGGAGTTAAGACTGTTATTCCCTGCTAGGCCAAGTGGGAGATTGTTGTAGCTCGTGTGTCCTGAGCGTGGATTTTCTGTATTAACATTACTTTGGTTATTGCTTTAATTAGAATACTACTTTGATATATGTTAATACACATATAATAAAAGGACCCTAGGAAACATAGTAGGCCACTGAGGTGCATGATGGATCCATGCTTGGGAGACGCAGTGGACCAGTTCTGTGTAGACCTAGAACTAGTTCACAGCTTTGGTGATGCCGGTCGATTCACTGAGAATAAGCTATTGGCAGGTAGAGGATGTGGTGAAGTCTCCACCACGGGAACGTGGGATTCCCATTCACCTGACCAAGCACGATGATCGTGTTGAATAGGAACCAAGACGGTGCATAGTTCAGTGATTCAGACACTGGTGCATAAACTGTCTTACTACTATAGATAATCCGCCCTTAACCCTGAGGGACCATGCGCACTAGGCCAACTAGTTGTGTGGTGCTTTGATGTGCCAACATATGCGGACCTTCCATAGTCCAATACCACGGTACGTTGGGTTACCCGGCTGGCGCTTGGGTGGCATGCAATCCCTACAGGTTATCCGACGTCCAATGATGGATGGGTGCGTTTTGATGAGTCAATATGTCCACACAATTAACCCAGGCCTGGTAGTTGTTAGTATGACTGACGACGTTTCGGATACTAGGCATAGCACTGGAAGGTGTGTGGTATTATAGATGACAAGTCATCAAACCCTAGTCAGATGATCGATCGGGATCTGACGGTGCTCCCCACCGCCCGAGTCGTATCATGGCACCAGTAATAGGAGGGACTGAGGATTATCGGAGTATAGTAGAGAACAGGGTTACGAGGGAGTAAGTTTAGGATCACTAGAGTTCAACTCATGTCGCACTCTGGGTGGCTACGCGGGTTAATCGGATTATGACTGATTAACGGAACTTTCGGAGTGTCATCGGAACAGTTAATCAGGGATCCGGTTGGAGTTAGAGATCCCGAACCCAAAAGGTTCCACCCTGTCGTTGCGTATAGGAATTGTTCCCCGACCTGGTTAGATACGTTGGATGCGAAGTAGCGCGATGGAGCGCAAGCCCGGAGCCTAATAACCTAATTCACATGTGTTAGGGGCTGTAGGGGTATTTTGGTAAATACTGAAATATGGCTCAGAACATATTGAATATGGATCTTAGAATGAGTGGAATAATTCCAGGAGCTCATAGACGCTGACGGAACTCGATTCCGAGTAGCGCACCTCACTCAATCTCTCTTTTAGTTTTTCACTTTTCGTGAAGGGCGTTTTAGTCCAAGCTTCACGATAGACACTTGGAAACCCTAAAACCGAACCCCCCCCCCCCCCCCCCCCCCCAATCCTAATCTCTTTAGGGCCGGCCCTAGCTTGCGTATGGCACTAGGAGGCCGGCCCTATATGTAGATTGGAGGGGGAGGGGCCGGCCCTATGGGCTCCCCCTCTCCTAAAACCCGACCCCCTCTCCCTCTCTCCCTCTCTGAGGTTTTGGCCAAGGAAGAAAGAGGAAGAAGAAGGAGGAAGGAAGGAAAAGGAAGAAGAGAAAGATAGAGAAGGAGGAGATCTACCGGCACGCCGTCGTCTTCACAATGAATTCCTCTGTCGGCTCGTAGTCCTTGCACTCAGAGACGGGACTTCGAGGATTCCTCAATTCGCAAAGGACAAGGTGCTATCCGACAGCTTCCCTTGCGAATCAAGTGCGGTTCATCATCGTTCCGTTCTCTCCGGATCATAGATTCATATGGTATGATGATTCTAAACACCTAACTAGATGCATGCATGTCTTCCGTCGGTCGTAGTATGCCTCTAGGGTGTCCGCACATATGCTAAGATCATAGATTTGCATGTAGATTGTTTTGTAGAATTAATTGTAATGAAACATACACTGTATGATCTTCTGATCTATCTTTTGCTTCTGCTGCGACTCTGATAAGCGGATCCAATTCCAACAGCTTAGATGCTCAGATTGCTCGCCGTCCCAAACATCATCGTGTGTAAATCCGATCGATCTGTAAAAAACCAACCGGCCTCCCAAAGCATGCCTCTCCTGATCGGTTGGATAGAACCCACCGACTGATCGGACAGTAAGTTTCCCTGGTTCTCAAAAATTGAGCCAAAACTCAACACGATGGGTGGGGGTGTTGGTTGCGAGTAAGCTTTTTCCAGCCTCTAGATGCTAAGAATGTGATAACATATATGGTTGTTTTGACCATTTTACCCATATTACTTATTACTGATTACAATATTACCTTAATTTTTTATCAACTTAATATCATGTACGAGAGCACGGTTGTCTTGTCGCCTCGTCCTCCTCCTCTACTAACACCTTCTCCTCATCCTCCACCGCCACCTCCACCTCCTCCAATGGAGATTATTGTAATAGTGGTAAAAGAGGTATTAAATAATGTCTTATAGCATGATGTCAGTAAATTCGGCATTTTAGCTGACAGTTAGCTAACGGAAGTGTGGTTTATGTTAATATGTCAAACGGGGGTCCATATATTCTTTGGAGCCTCGGGGGGGTGAAACATGCCCTAGGTTTTTTACTCACAATAGACTCTTCGTTTTACTCCATGCACATTATGGAACGGTACAAATGCCTTACTGAGGGTATGGAGCTATCACTGCAGAAGAAAGAAGAAAAAGTTGGGGGAGTGGAGATCATTGTCCCTACCCGATTGATTTGCTGCACTTGTTTACTGCCCAATCGTGGTCTGCCACGTTGGCCTAAAGACTTAGTGGGGATCATTGTCCCTGATTGATTTGCCGCCCAATCGTGATCCGCCACATGGGTCTAAAGAAAGGGTATAATGAACAAGTGCAGGTAGTCCACACTATGCTCCTCCTTTTGGATGATGGGAGGGATCATGATTAAGCAAGGTCAGCAAATCAATGGGGTAGCAACAATGTGCTCCACTTAGTGAGAGGTCCTGACAAAGAGATCAGTTCCATTTTATATTTTTATTCTAACCCTAAACAGGTCATGTTTGTATTCGGTCAACATGCTAACTAGTAAAGTAAATCAAATAAAAGTTTTACTTTGCTGCTGTTTGGATCCAAAAAAATTATAGTAAAGTAAATGGTAGGAGGTTTACTTGTAGCCAAAAAGTTTTAATTCTGAAAAGCCAGATAAAACTTTTGATTTACTAGTAGAAGGTTCCGTTGACCATGCCACGTCAGCCAACGGCATGATCAAGTGAGCATCTCGTGATAGATTCAACGATTTGGAGAGCGATATGTGGTGATCTCAGTTTCAACGATGGGTTATCAATGGTTGGCGGGGGGTGGTGGATGACAGTAGCGAGCGGCCGGTAGATTTAATTTCTTATTTACTTTACTGGTCAATCCAAACAGATGTCCAAAAGTAATGGTTTACTTTACTAGTCAATACAAACAACAAGAAGGGAATCAGATTACTAGTTGATCTGGAAGATTTACTAGCCCACATCTGATTTACTACCTGTCCAAAAAATAAACATACCGTAAGATCTATAGGCAATGGGATGAACCCTAGATCTAGAAATCCTAAACCTAACCCCCCCCCCGGTTTGACTTCTCGTCTCCGCTTCTCACCACCACCGGTGTGGCGGCGGTGAGCAGGTACAACTTGTGGCCATTGCCGTCACCACCTCCGCTACTTGTGCCTACTTCAGCTGCTCGAGCTCGCCACCACTGCTCACATCCACCACTGCTGCTCACCCTCATTTCGCCATTGTTGTTCAAGAGAGGGGAGAAAGGGAGGCCAAGTGGGGGGCTTTTGGGGATTCGGTGACGGTATTGATTATTTACACCAAATCGATCGGTTAACCAGGGACCGTAGGCAAAATGAAACTTATGCCCATCCTTTTCACCCCATTCGATCTGTTGTCAATGATCTTAGACTCAACCTAAAAAAAGTTCCCAATTATTAAACTCAGTGTGGATCCCATTATCTGAAAGATGAATCTTACTCAACCCGAACGATAGGCACCACCGATCAGTGACTTGCAATTAGAGTGTGATATGCGCTTAGAGTCGAACTTCTCTCACACATATAAAACAAATGACATAGGTCATGCTTAAGCCAAGATACAGTTAGGCTGTCATTACCATGGCGTCCATAAGCGATCGAGGTCACATCTCAGTGGCAAAGCACCTACCTCCTGTATGGCAAGTTGTGGTATGCCTTCCTCCTGTCTTTGTGGTGGGCTTATGTATCGCCTTTCTGGCAAGCTCTTTGCCCCCCTTTGTGGCTACACTCATGTTCGGCAATATTAAGGGCGGGGTAGATTCGAACCTTGATCTATCCTGTGCTCTAAGCACTAGCACGCGGTGCACTTATGGTGAGGTCCCTTCCATAAAAAAAAAAAGAAGGGCTAATGTGTGTAAGGTCCCTGACAAAGAGATCGTTTAGCCTAAGGATATACAAGATATCAGCTTAGCCTAAGGTCCCTCCCCTTTCTTCTCCCCTCTCTCCCGATCCCGGCAACCTCCCAACCCCGGCGACCTTGACCTTCGGCGGCGGCGGGCTCGACGTCCCGACCCCAGCGAGCTCGACCTCTGGCGGCGGCGGGTATTCGGTTAGGTCTAGGGTTCATCCCATGGCCTGTAGATTAGGTCTAGCCGGCCGGGGGGTGGGAGGGGGGTTCGGTTAGATCCGGCGGGGGGTAGGGGGGTTCAGTTAGGTCTGGGGGGGAGGGGGGTTCGGTTAGGTCCGACGGCTGCGGTGTGTGTGTGTGTGTGTGTGTGTGTGTGTGGGGGGGGGGGGGGGGGGGGGGGGGGTCCCAGGTTCGGAGGGACTTGGTGCAACACCATCTCTTTGGGTGTCCTTCTCCTTAACCGATCTCTTGGTGAGGGACCTCTCACTAAGTCCCCCAAAAAAGAACCGTTGCATCCCTATGAGGCGTGCTCTTATAAATTGTCAACACTTGCGTAGCACTTAGGGGTGCAACTTGGGTCGGGTGAAACCGAGAATCAACCCAACCCGACCTAAATGGATAAGGTTGCTTCGGGTATTTTGACTAAGCGGGTTGGTTCGGTTCTATGTTTTGTCGACCCGACTAAATATGGGTAGGTTCCAGGCTGGGGCTCGGGTAGACCCGACCCAACCTGAGAACTGAGAACTAAACTCATATATATTAGGCCACATATATATGTCACGGGTTGGACTTTTGGGTCACATCACACAAGCACTCGAGTAAACATTAGTTGTCTACTAATGTTGAACCAACTACCATGAGAACTGGGTGGCTAAAGCCTAAATCCCAAAATGGACCTCGGGCTTGCTAGTAAATAACCGATGACCATTATTCTTGGATAAATTATACTTTGCCCCTCTAAAGTTTAGCTTAAAAACACTTAACCCTCCTGTAGTTTATTTTGTTCCAAATCGCTCCCTAAAGTTTAAAATGTTAGCACAATACCCCCTTTTGTCAAGCACTTAATTTCCTCATTTGACAATTTTTATCTGGCTTGGAGGGGGCAAAATGTAGTTCTTAAACTATAGGGGGGTTAAGTGTTTTTGAGCTAAACTTCAGGGGGCAAAGTGTAATTTATCCTTATTTTTTTAGACCAACCACCAACCGAGAACCGATCCGAACCAGCCCGACCTTAGTGTGGGTTGGGTTGGTTCGGGTCTATGCTCAAGTTGGGCTGGTTTGGGTTTTATTAAGGTAGAATCGAACTAATTCGGTTCTATTTTGGGTTGGCTCAAGCCGAAACCAACCCGACCCGAGTTGCACCCCTACTAGCCCTTATTCGAATCAACCAACTGAGCTATCAAAGTGATGGCCCAACCAGCTGGCTCCTTTCAAGAAAGAAAGAAAGAACGTGCTGTAAGAACCCCACCAAAGAACAAACCAACAAGAATGATGGACAACCAGCCCACCAAAAGAGGCCGAGCCAATTGGTTCCGATCATTCCAATTAACCCGGACCTCGATCCCGATGTCGAGTCACGCACTTAGTCCCATGCCTTAGGTCGCGCGGTCCAAAGCTGACGCCGAATGCTGCTCTGGAGTTCAATCTTAAGTCCAAATCTAGAGGCTCGTTCGGGGTAGGACTGGCAATGGGCCTGAATCCAACTAGGGCTAAGTAGAGTTTGGACCTACATCCATGATATCATATACATGCTCAGGCTTACTCATCCAGATTCTAGACCAGCGGTGTGTTTAACAAATGTAAAACGCATATCGAATGAGCAAACAATCAATACGTTTCATGTGATTTCATTCTTTTTGCCAGACTTATATGGGGTTTGTTTTTCTATTGGAATTATTGTATTTATATGGGTTCCATCAATTGCACCGAAACAATCCTTAGACCATGGCATGAATCTGTTATTGTTAAAAATCTCTATCGGTGTCTCGTTGAAAGATGATAGTATAATAAGTTCCTCGGAAAACTCAATAACAGCCTTCAACACATTATTAAAATACTTTTTTATTATCTCTGAAAAATGATTGAATCTATCATATGCATCGAAATTACTCCAGTTATACTCGATAATAATGACAAATATTGATAATTGTTCCCTACGGATACCTTTTGTGTATCCTCAACAACCACTTTTAGTGCTTGAACTAATTTATTAAACACCTTTCTGCTCGTTCAAAGTATTCTATGAATACATCTACGCTGTGTACCAGGATCTAAAAGGTCCTTAACATACTTATATCCCATCTCCTTCAATGTGAACATTCGTTGTCGAGGTATGTGTGGTTTTCTAATATATTTACGATAGATGTCAACACATTCTCTTCGTCTTCACTCAATGTCCATTGCATATGTTCATTCAAAATACATTATTATACATATATTCATATCACAGCACAGTATGGAAAGGACATTAACAAGTCTTCAACAGTAATCAAGCCACCCATTGAAAAAGACCAAAACATCAAACGGAAACATCTAACAAAAACATGTATTTAAATGTATATTCTTGAAAAAATAAAGTGAGTGCAAACTACATAGCCAACCTAATCCCACAAACAAACATTGTAACATATTCGGCACTTAAACACAAAAAACCTTTGTGGAGGTAGGAGATTGAATTCTCCTTTACATATCTTAGAACTGTTTATTCGTACTCTAGCAGCCTTTGAGTAAACCCCGTGCAAACCATTAGCTTGGAAATCCATGAAATATCAAAGGCTGTCCTAACTTAAATTTTAAAAAATATCCCCAATATGTCCCTGTATCATTCCTACTCTTTTGCTAAGGGCAACGTCAGCTGCTATCGTCGGCCATGTGTAGGCTATCACTCACCTCCTTCATCGGCAACCCACCACCACCACCTCATCCTTCCTCCTCCTCTTCTTCTTTCTCCTCCGTTTTCCACCCTCCACCTAGAAATTGAGACTATATCTATATAGATGCATTCGGTTCATTCAGCCGGGAACGGGCGTGTCGTGATTTTTAACAGGAGGAAGGAGGGGAAAGAGGAGGAGGAAGAAGAAGGGAATGAGGAGGAAAGAAGATGAGGAAGGGGGAGGAGGAGGAGGCGGCGGCGACGTATTGGATGGAATATATCGACGGACGGCAGAGGCAGCGGCGGGTTACGATCTGCATGGGCACAACAGAGGATAAAAAGGAGTGTTTCTTAGACAGGGGTCATCTTCGGGGAAGAGGCCAGGTGCTCTTAGATGGGAGCTGCCTAAGGTAAAACGTTTAGATGGGAGCTGCCCAAGATAAAACATGGGCTGCATAAAGCCTATGACAACTTTCAATTCTCTCTCATAAATTGACCACTATATCCATCTCTCTCTCTCTCTCTCTCTCTCTTACAGATTCAACTCAAACCCCTACTCCTTTGGATCTAAAAAAAACCACCCTCAACCCCCTCTCCAACCGCCATGCACAAGGGTAAGCTGACACCTCCCCCTCTCTTCTTCTTCTCCTCCTTTGACCCCTCTTTTGGATGATCGAATCTTATCTCCCTCTCTTGAGAGACCTCTCTCTGATCTCCCTCTCCCTCTCCCTCTTATCCTCAGATGGGATCACCAGGTCCCTCCTCATCCACCTCGCCGCGATCTCCGCCGCCGTCGCCGTCGCCGCCGCCATCCACGCCCGCCGGCGGAGGCGCCGGCAGCTCGCGAGGGAGGACGCGAGGCTGATCCCGCGGCTCGTGCTGGCGGACTACGGCCGGGTCCTGGAGCTCGAGCGCTTCTCCCACTATGTCGGTAAATCATCGTCTCGATCAACAGATCTCCCATCATACCCATCTCATGACCTCATGCTTCAAAGGGTTGATTGTTAGAATCCCTTTCATGCATTCATCTCTCTCTCTCTCTCTCTCTCTCTCTCTCTCTCTCTCTCTCTCTCTCTCTCTCATCACACTAACCCTAATCGATGCCTGAATCCATGATTCCATTGACGAAAGTTGGGGGGACCATCATGCTTCCAATATGATGCCCTCCAATTCCCTAATGATCTGCCTTCCACTTTATCCTCCCCAACCGGGCCAGCCTGACGTGGCACCTATCATAGCCATTCGTTGCACGCAACCCCGTCTCATGCATCACACTTAGCCCTGACCGGCAGACAAAGGGACGGTTGTGATCAATTGCCACGTCAGGATGGCTAGGTCCGGGAGGACAGTGGGAGGCTGAATAGCATTAATTGCTTTTTTATGGGTTTTTTTCCTCCACCCAAGTTAATTGGAATAGTTAAAAACTTTCTTCTTTGGTTTTACTTTTTAGGGTTTTTTACAAATCAACGGATACAATCTTCTCTATTTACATATAAACTCCTATCAAAGTGATATTTATATGTAAACTCTTCTATTCATTTAAACATTACATATTGACATACTCTACAGTTAGCTGACATCCAAAACGAGAGAATATTTTTGATTTCATACTTAATATTTTACCTAAACTCTATAAATACCCCTCCAATGTGAGAATTCTTCAAATTAGATCTAAGTTAGATTCGGGTTATGTTTGTGTTTGTTTTGGGTGAAGTCATACTCAATAAAGATAAGTCATTTTAAGTAATTAAAACCATAGATAAATCAGCTATTTTCCCTTTAGATTAATGAAATAACAACCGAATGATGGAATATTTCAAAAATATTACTATCGTTTTGGATGCCAACTAATTGTTGAGGTCGATATGTAAATATTTAATGATTGAAGAGGTTTATATGTAAATATTGACTTTATAGGAGTTTATATGTAAATAGTGAAGATTATAGGGGCCGATTTGTAAAGAACCCTAATTTTTAAGTCTTGCCCTGACCTTGTTAAGCCCTTGTTAGTTGGGTTTCCTTTTGGGTTGCATGGTTTCTCTTCGCATTGCTTGTAATTTTTATTTCTGAGCTTAATAGCCAGGTCGTGGTAATACCGACTGAACCCCTCTGTTAAAGAGGGAATTCTTTTTTTAAAAAAACTTGCCCTTGCTAAAAAAATTCATAGGTAATTTCTATGTGAAAATACCAAACTATCTCACCTTTTTCGTACAAGTGACATATCTCATAAGTAATTTTGTCTATGGAATCAGATGTTGACAAATTTTCTATGAAATTATCGAAATGTCTTTTTTTAACAATCCGACATAGAAATTGGTTGAATTTTTTACAGTACCAAATTTTACACAATGAAATATCGATCAAAATGATCGGCATTTGATCGAAATTCGACATTCTGTCTTTTTTCAAACAATTTCCACTAAAAATATTATCTTTTTAAGTAAAAAAATCCAACCTTTATCAGTGAGAAATTATATTTTTTCCTCAATTTTTATTTTTCATAACGGACAATATTTTACTGACATTTGGCCTTAAATTGATAAAAATTTGATCCAAATGCGATGAATTTCCACCGAAATCTTTACTTTTAACACTACAAAATTTTCACCGATGTTTAACCAAAATTTGATAAATTTTCTTTTTCTTTTGACTAATCCAACATGGAAATTGACATTTAAAACCTCGATCTTGTCGACCGTGTGTTAGCTTACATTTTTAATTGAAAATGCCCATCCTCATGTCGGGATTTTGTTTTCAAAGGATGGTGAGACGCAAAAATTAAGGCCCAATGGTGTATTTTTTAATTACCCCAATTCAAAAAAAAAAAAAACTTTTATTATAATTAGTATTGTTGATGATGGGCTTTTTTTCCAGCTAGGCAGTTGGGTTTTGGGGACATAAATGCGTGTCCACATCTCTGCAAGCTAGCATATGACTATCTGAGGAAGAGCAGAGGGTGTGAGGATAACATCTTTGCATTCTTCTCCAATGACCCAGATCATGAATCCCTGTATGTCAAGCTGATAGAAGAGCTGGACAGATGCATACTTGCCTATTTTTCATTTCATTGGAGCCATGCAACTTTGATGATTAGTCAGGTAAAAATCACCAAAATTTATTTATTTTTTTAAAAAAACTCTGCTTTCCTTTCATCAAGGCCTCTTTATCACATCAATGACTTAGTTTTTATTTGGCTTGGCAGGTTTTGAATGTTGATACTGAACCCAAAAGAAAGCTCAAGAAGATGGTCATGGAGGCCACTAGGTGGGGATTCTCTTATCTCTCTTCTCTCTTCTTGATTGGCTCACAAGGTGATAGCATTCATTTGGGGGCACAATTGATCAGCATATTCAAACTTCACATCACAAACTATCTATTCCAAGGGCCCACACCTTTTCTCAATACCAGCTCATCCATATCCATCTCAATAAATTAGTAATAATATTAAGGAAAATATTGTTTAGCCCGAATGCTTTACCGATTTCTTTTAACCAGAATGACGTGTCCCGATCACAGCCATCCATTGCATCGAAATTGCTTTATCGAACTTAGCTCCAACCAGTAAGCAGGCAAAGGGACGTTGTAGTTGAATGCCTTCATGCCACATCATTATGGTTAAACGCTCGGGTTGAATAGCATTGCTCTAATATCAAGAAGAAGAAAAATAAAATTCTTGTAGTTAAAAAAATAAAAGAAAAGAATGACCAGTGAAAAGGATATTTAGATGATAAATAGGTGGGACAAGGATTGATGATTATGGTTTAATTATTAAGTATTTAAGTTTTGCATTATATTTCAAATATTTTATCTTGATTTTTTTTTCTTTAAAAGGTGATTAATGAATGATGATAAAGATGGATCAACCACGGCATGCATATAATAGTTCTAATAAAATAGGCCATATGCCCAACCTACTTTTTAAAATATTTCGGCAAAGATTGATATGGCCTGCTCATGTAATTTACTAATTCTTTAATCCTCATCCTTATGATAGCAAAATTTTATGAGCTACAGGCTAAAACTTAGGTCTCGCTTGGTAAACATAAAGTTTAATTAAGAAATAGGAAAGTAATGGGATTTCCTCACGTGAGTCTTTTTGTGCTTGTTTGGTAGTCAGGAAAGCTTAACTAAGGAATGTGAAAGTAAATTCAATCTTGTAAAAAAAACGAGCCAACCAGTAGAAAAGAGACCTACAACACATTACTCTCTTCACCGAGAGGAATCCTATTCCCTGGCTCAGCATTCCCTTTTCCCTTAATTAAAACTTTCTTGCTAGCAAACAAGGCCTTATGGTCAAGTGACGGTGGTAAACGTTGCATCTCAGTGGTCAAGTCCATTGGTTCCTCCCAAAGTTCGCAAGTTCGATCTTGGGCCTTGATCTCTCACCTTGGTGGCGAGTATCTCTCGGCCCTAGTGGTGAGTTTAGCTAGAGTCTTCTGAGTCTAATTATCTCAGGGTAGGTGTCGAACCCTGCTCTATCTGGTGCTCATACACTTAGCGATTCACTGATCCGTTTTCGGGGAAAAAAATATATTGCAAAACTGATTTTCTCTTTAATGGACATTTTTTAAAAAAAATGCCTGTTTTTTTTTTTCTTGGTTTCTTCTTGGAGACAGAAAACAGAGGTTTGAGAGGGTAACAAAGGACCTGAAGGTTGCAAGAGTGTTCTCCACATTGGTGGAGGAGATGAAGGCCATCGGGATCGGACAGCACAGCGAATCCCGCTGCACGGACGTGATGGTCCCCGCGGCCCATAGTGACCGGAGCCCCGTCCTCCTCCTGATGGGCGGCGGGATGGGCGCCGGCAAGAGCACTGTGCTTAAGGACATACTCAAGGAGTAAGAACTATCTCCCAACACTAACACTAGAGTTCTTTGTATTTGATGATATTTCAATATTTCCGCCCAAGTATAGTTTACTTTACGTTGTTGCTTTGAATACAAACAAGCCCTTCAAGGTTTAGGTTGCTGGTTCGAATAGGTTTGGATCCGGACCAAATTGGTGGACCTAACGGGTTTTGGGTCGAGTCCAAGATTACACCCTTCACCTAATGTGAGTGATTATGTTATGCAGGGCCTTCTGGTCGGGGGCAGCGACGAATGCGGTGGTGGTGGAGGCGGACGCGTTCAAGGAGACGGACGTCATCTACCGAGCCCTCAGCTCAAGGGGCCACCACGACATGCTCCAGACCGCCGAGCTGGTACGTGGCTTGGCTTGCTTTTTTAGCCTAATCTCTAAGATTAGTCCTTCTAACTAATTCTTTAGCTAATTTTTATAACTAAGGCTTTGTTCGGATGGAGGTAGGATAATGGGTGAAAGTATCAAGATTTTTGATGTATGAGAATGCTTCAGTATCTGAATACCTTATTTCATTTGGTTTGAAATAAGATCGGAGGTAAGTATTAGAAAGTTTATCCACAAAAAAAAAGTTTAAAATATTAATGGTGGTTCGGTGACCGGAGCCAATGGTCCGAAGGTGATCCGGTTACCGATCAATGATAGTTCAGAGGCCGGCGACGGTGGTTTGGCAACAATGGCTCCAACGATGGAACTGATGTTGCCTCACCTCTTACACTGCTGGAGCCGAAGTCGCCTCCCCTTTCCCTCCTCCCCCTCCTTCCTCGTCATCGTCGCCGACTTAACTTACCCGTCGAAGGTGATGGGGAAGAAAAGGCGATCGTGGCTCCGACGATGGAAAAGGAGGAGACAAAGAAGGGAAGAGAGAGCAACAACGACTTCGGCGAGGAGGAGGGGAGGTAGTGGTGGTTCCGATGATGGGGAAGGAGAGAAACTAGAAGCGAAGCAGGTGGATATGAGTGAGGGCAAACCTATCATTAATAAAAAAAAATATGGGTTGTGACTTGTGAAGCCATAAGTGCAATGGAAAATGGGGTAAACTTGTTAATTTTGGGGGGTGATTAAAATTCCTCTTAATAGTTTTAAGGATTTAGCAAACAGTTTATATGTTTAGATTTTGCAAATAAAGATCTGTAATTGGAAAAACTATGAACCAAACGGTCCCCTAAAACCACCCCCATTCAAAACTTGCAACAGGTCCACCAGTCGTCGACGGACGCCGCATCGTCCCTCCTCGTGACGGCGCTCAACGAGGGGCGCGACGTGATCATGGACGGCACCCTCTCGTGGGAGCCCTTCGTCGAGCAGACCATCGCCATGGCCCGAGCCGTCCACCGCCGCCGCTACCGCATGGGCGTCGGCTACAAGGTAGCCGACGACGGATCCATCACCGAGCAGTACTGGGACCAAGTCGACGACAACGACGGCGCCGCCGCCGCCGCCAGTGACAGGAAACCTTACAGGATAGAGCTCGTGGGCGTGGTGTGCGACGCCCACCTGGCCGTCGTGAGAGGGATCAGGTAAGATCCGGACCCAGAAGAGCTAGCCCAACGGACTAGAGACGTGCCATGAGCCCAACCTGTTCGACTGAATGACGCAGGCGAGCTATACTGATGGGGCGGGCGGTGAGGGTGAAGTCGCAGCTGAAGTCCCACAAGAGATTTGCGGTGGCGTTCCCGAGATACTGCAAGCTCGTCGACAACGCGAGGCTCTACTGCACCAACTCCATCGGACCTCCCACGGTTCGTTACCCTCTCTCTCTCTCTCTCTCTCTCTCTCTCTCTCTCTCTCTCTCTCTCTCTCTCTCTCTCTCTCTCTCTCTCTCTATCTGCTACGTTGGGGACCGTCCGATCGGATGGACGTACGGTGATGGGTTCGCTTTGGGGTAGTGCAGCTGATAGGGTGGAAGAACGGGGACAGCAGCCTGCTGGTGGAGCCGCAGGAGATCGGCTGCCTGGAGATGGTGAGCCGGCTGGACGAGGACGCCGACTCGATCTGCAAGCTCTATCCGGCTGCTGCTGCTGCTGGTGGCGGCGGCGGCGGTGGTGGATCAGTGTGGGAAGAGGTGGTGGTGCCGCCGTCGAGGGCCCTGGTGCAGCGACAACTGAAGATGGCGGTCGAAATTATCGAGAAACATACCTTGTTGACCTAAACAATAGCATGGACCATGACAGAGAGAGAAAGAGAGAGATTAGGGCTCTCAATGGGCCCTAACTCGACCCGGACCCATTGAGCCCGGTATGTTTGGGTCTAAGAAAACCGGGCTTGGACTTGTATTTCAAGCCCAAAAAGGAAACGGGTCAGGTATGGGCTCGTATGGGCCAGCCAAATCCGGAACCCTTTCCTTTTCCTTTTTTTCTTTGTTTTTTTGGCGACCGGGTTTGACTTAGGGATATAAATTGTACAAATACATAATGTAATCATAGTTCATAAATTTGATTAGAAGCATGAAATTATGCGGTCTTTCTGTAGCTCTTGGTCTCTTGCTTGGAAGAAACTAATTTTTTTCTTGTGTGTGTGGGGACTAACTACAGGTTCTAATCGAAAGGTTCTTTTCTTCGAAAGGAAAAAGAAGGCAAATCAGAAGCCGGGTGGCTTGTGGCACAAAAACAAATGCAATAGACAGGTGAGGGATTCAACTGAAAAGCTCATCGGTTACAAATGGATCATCTCTCACTATGAGAGGACCAACCTTCACATGCTGGAGTGTTCCTTAGTAGACCTGTGGGCCGCGTGGTCTTTGTGCAAAGTGTACTCGTTGGAGGATGGGTGCGGTGTCGCTGCTGCAGTTGCAGTGAAGAGGAAGAGGACTAATCTTCCAACCATGCTGAGGATGAGCAGCGACTCTCATTGCAGGATCAGGGACTCACTGCTGCAGCCAATCACGAGCTGTGGATTCAAGCTACAAGCATAAGCTGCACGGCTGCAAACGACAGGGAGCCACATTTGGTATGGAGTCCTCAGGCTGCCAAACCCGGTGCTAAAGATTCAGCATATTGAGTAGATGAAGAGCTTTCGAACCTTACTATATCGAAGGAGTTTGATGCATAGGAGTGTGGGAGCTTTCTAGATCCGACGGGCCCAAAGTAGAAAGGGATCTCCATTGAATTGTAAATTAATTTGCTGAGTACTACAGCTCCGATTTGAATATGACCAAATAAATTCTTTGTGCGTCAAAGAATAGATGCGAAGAATTGATTTGGTCATATTCAAATTGGAGTTGCACTAATTATCAAATTAATTTACTGTTCCATGTAGATCCCTTTCAACTATGGGCTCGTCGGATCTAGGAAGCTCCCATACTCCTCTGCATCAAACTCCTTCGATATACTAAGGTTCAAGAAATCTTCGTCTACTGCATCTTCAGCATCGGGTCCGATCGTCCGATGACTCGAAACCAAGGGTGGCGCCCCGTCGTTTGTAGCCATATTGATTAAGCTGATAGCTTGAAGCCACAGCTTGTGATCAGCTGCAGCAGTGAGTCCCTGATCCTCCAATGGGAGTCACTGCTCCTCCTCAGTCTGGCTTGTAAGATTAGTCATCTTTATCTTCCCTGCCACTGCAGCAGCGACGCTGCCCCCATCTTTCGACTAGCACACTTTGCACAAAGACCACAACATGTGGGTTTGCCGAGGAGTACTCCAGCATGTGAAGATTGGTCCTCTTATAGTAAAAGAGGGTTTATTCATAACCGATGATCTTTCCAGTTGAGTCCCTCACCTGTCTATTGTCATTGTTTCTGTGCCATAAGTCACCCGGCTTCTGACTTGCTTTCTTTTATCTTCTGGAATAAACGAACCTCCTGATCAGAACGTGTAATTAGTCCACACAAAGAATTAAATAATAATAATAAATTGGTTTCTTCCATGCAAGACCAAGACTAGAGAAGGAGATGAGTAGTAGAGTTCTCATGTGTGTTTTCAACAAAAACATGTTAATCATGTTAGAGTATCTTCAACCGAGCCCAAACTCCGCTCCGATCGCGACAGCTGAGTGTGGGACGAGCTCCAACCGACTCCGATCTTTTGCTCTGGGATCACGGAGCGAGATCGCTCCACGAAGTCATTGAGTAAAATTTTGCTCTGTGGACCCCACATGACAACTCATGGTATTTTATTATTTATTATAATTAAAATAACTTGGTAGATATGTTTGAGTAATTCTATAGATTGTCCAAGAGTATGTTACACATTTTAAATGAAATAGATAGTGAAGATAGGATCGACGGTTCTTTTTTACTTAACTGGTTGCTCTATGTATCAAACTAGTAGACGACCGTGCTAATTGGCTCGCAGCGGACGCCTTCGGCGTGGCTAGCAGTACAGTTGCGACCACCTTCTGTTGTAAAACATAGGCGGCTTCGGCAGCAATACGAGTATTGTGAAGAAATCTGCAGCCGATCGACATGGACTGTCGGCGGCCACACATGTATTTTTCGTACCTACCGGCACTTCAACGCCCGTCTTCGACGGCAAAACACATTTGGAGATTGGGGGCCAAATTCACAGGCGGCATCCACATTCAAAAGTGACGGACATATTCATCTATGACAACACATTCGTCCGCAATGAATTTTTTGGCAAGGGCAGCTGTCGACGGATGTGGTTGCCCTCGCTGAAAAAGGTCGTCGCATAGTTGTCGAGAATTTTGTCCAAAGTTCTAGTGAACTGGTTCAATGCTGGAGGGACCTAGTGCTGCTTTAGAATCCTCCTATGTCTCTTAAATCTTAATACTGAACACCTTCAGCCACTTCACAAACCAGTGCATATCCCTCTTCAAGGGTAGAGCACCTTCAAAGATCCCTCTGAACTGCTTCAGACACAAAGAAAGGGTTCGCAACCTTCTCCTGAAATCCAAACCACAAGGTATGATTCAATAAAAATGTGAAATACAAATAACTTCACCTTCCCACCTCGTTTGTGAGTCGGACATTACGACTTTGATATGGGAAAACAAAGTCGATGACGGATAAACTCAAAGAAGATCTTCCCGTCCTCCGCCCCCTCCTGTTCCACCACCACCACCGCATGCTTCTCAGTCCTCTCGTAGATGTAGTCCGCCAGCTTCGCCAACTTGAGCACACCTCTCACCATATCAATCTCTCCAACAGAGCATCTCCAACAGGCTCCTCAATCTCTCCCTATTTTTGTGTAAAATTACCAAACCAGGACCCATGAAAACAATCTTTACAAGGGCTGTTTTGGAAAGTAAGAAAGTCAATAGACTTTCATTCAATGCAAACTGGGGCCTATTCTTAGGGTTCCCTACTTCTCTCTCCAACTATAGGGAGAGGAGTAGAAAAATATCAAAATAAGGAAATTTGGTGGGGGCCGTTGGAGCCCCTTTTGACTGCTTTTTGTATTTCTTTTAGTAAAACAAAAAAGGAAGAAATCCAAAGGAACCCGTTGGAGATGCTCTCAATGCAACATAATTCGGAAAATTTTGAAGCAACCATTCAAGTCCAACACCTGTGAGCTCCTCGGATCCAGCCTCACGTCTAGGACTCGTGAATCCTAATGCTCACATACACCCAAATGCAAGAAAAATACCAACAGAAATATCAACAGATTAAAAAGACCCCCTCTTTTCTAATTGGGATTGTAATTTTTTTTTGTTCGAGACTTCACTATAATCGCTTTCTGATCCAAGGAGAGAGAGAAGTAGAGAAGGAGTAAAAACATTAGGGTAAACTACACATAGATCCTCTGTAATTTGATCGATTATCCTTACACCCCCTCATGTTTAAAACCCTACAAATGGCCCTTTATAGATTGAAAAACATATCACTTGCACCCCCTCCAAGGGGCCTCCAGAGGGGTTTTTGTGTATAGTTTTTTGAACTATTAGTTGGCATCTATAGGGGTTTAATCATGAGAGGGTGTAAGTGATAATCAGCCAAACTACTCGGGGTCTATGTGTAATTTATCTTAAAAATTAAAAGAAAAAAATTACTATTTGAACAACTTGGTGAATGCATCATAATAATCTGATAAGGAAATATTTCCCTTCGGACTCGTCAGTCGGGTTATCCAAGAATAGCGGGGCGGTGGCCGGAGAGGGTGGGAGATGGGCGCGTGCTTGCGAAAGGGGAGAGAGAGAGAGAGAGAGAGAGAGAGAGAGAGAGAGAGAGAGAGAGAGAGAGAGAGAGAGAGAGATGGGGTGTTGAGGGGGTTGTGCGGACTAACGTTGCCTGGGACCCACGAATACAACAGTGGGACCCACAGTCTTTCCTGGGGCCCACAGGAATGATAGTGGAACCCACAACCCTGCCTAAGGTGTACGAAGATGACGATGGGACCCGCATCCCTGCTTGGGGCCCACACATATTATCTGGGGTCTGGTAAATCCCCCCGGATATTTACCAAAAACCTCGATATTCCCGAACCTCTATATATAGCAGACCCGACAAATATTCCAGACAGAAAATCATTAATCCAAATCCCACTTTTTCTTTTCCAGAGCTCCGAGAGCCTTCTAGTTTCAGATTCCAGTCAAGCCTTCTCCACCCTCTGTTCACCTGTGTAAGCACTTCTCGACATGTCGAGAGTGGCTTAACTTCTTTCAGAGATAGTGGATTCAAAGGTTGCATCTTACCGCACTGTGGGCACCGAAATTAGCCCAAGGATCAAACCCGACCTGCATGTGAAACTTAGCCCATACACAACGGCCCATATGCGAAACTTGGCCCGCACACAACGGCCCACATGCGAGACTTGGCCTGCACACAACGGCCTGTATGCGAAACTTGGCCCGCATACGAAACGGATCCGACTCGACGCAAATGGGCCCCATCGGACCCGTAACTCGAAGACAAAAAGGGGGTCCACTAGTCACTTTCCTTGGAAACCGTGTCCCTCCCTGTGGGGATGTGTGGCCGGCCATAAGGGGAAGAAAAAAAAAGAAAGAAAAGAAAAAGAAAAGAAAAGAAAAAGGAAAAAAAAATGATAACCGCCTCGATGTGGGGGGAGGTGGCGTGGATGTCTACGCAACCATAGATCCATGAAGATCTCTTGATCCGACAGACAAGATGACATTGTGTCGCCATGCAATTGGAAGGTGCAAAGATGACGATATATCATCAAAGATTGAGCCATAACAAGCTCATAACCATCCCCACAAAATAAGGAAATGGATCAAATTTGTTTTCCCCAAAAGAGGAAATAATATTTTGAAAGTTATGGAAAGAGATATTAGATTGAACCAAAACTCGCAGCCATATCTCTACTAACCTCCCCACTTTACCTATAAATAGAAGGGGTGGGGGAAGGCATCAAAGGTCGTAAGCTGAAGATAAGAAGGCTCTGCAAAAAGGGGGCTCCAACACTTGAAGATCGAAGGCTTCACGAAGAACGAGACGGTGCATCCCCAACAAAGCGGAGTTGCCCATCGAAATTCATATCGAAGAGAAGGCCTTGTACTCGAAGATCAAACATTCGACTCCTCGCACGAAAAAGAAAGTTTGGAGAAGAAGGACCGGAGTTGTCATCAACCTGACGTCTCCAACGATCTTCATTAACTCTGAAGATGCCAAAAGCAAAGGCCGGAGGAGACGATCGAAGCCGACAACACCCCATCATCTTCAACAAAGGCGTCGACTCCTCGCACGAAGAAGAAATCTTAAAGAAGAAGGCTTGAAGCTGGTGCTACCCCTGCCGTCTTCATCAACAAAAGCCGACGCTACAACCGTCGCACGAAGCCGGTGCTACACCCACCGTCTTCATCAACAAAAGCTGACGCTACAATCGTCGCACGGAGATCGGTGCTACCCTCACCGTCTTCATCAACAAAAGCCGATGCTACAACTGTCGCACGAAGCAAGTCCTACCCCCGTCGTCTTCATCAATAAAAACCGACGCTACAACCGTCGCACGGAGATCGGTGCTACACCCGCCATCTTTAAAGAAGCCTTTGACTCCGACCATGCCAAAAAAGCCCAAAGAAGAAGAGAAGCCAAAGCAGACGCCACAACCATCGGTGCCAAAGTTCCATCCCTAAATGAAGGAAGCCGGAAGAATAGAGAAAGCTCGGCGATCGGTGCTATACTCGCCATCTTCGTTAATAAAAGCCGACACTACACTCGCCGCATGGAGATCGATGCTACACCCACCATCATCAAAAGAATACCATAGAACCCCGAAGAAGAATAGAAGCAAAGCCGACGCTACAATCGTCATTGCCAAAACCCACCCTCACAAAGCCGGAAGAGTAAAGAAGACTCGGAGACATCGCTATCATCATTCGAGGTGAAGATCAAGCCAAAGCCAAAAGCTAAAGCCAGAACAAAGCCAAAGTTATGCCCACGCTAAAACCACGCACGTGCTGAAGCCAAGCAACTACGAAAGATCATGAACAAAGCAACGCACTTTCTAGCCGATATGACGCAAAGTCGAAAAAATGAAAGTACAGCAAACCTCTACCCTTCTACGTCCAAGTGTTAAATGCCAAATCTATACCGATATCAGAGCTATGCCAAAGCAAAGCCAAAGCCAGACACCAGAAGCCAAAGCCGAAGGTGAAAGCAAGATCGATGCCGCGAAACCGATAATCAAAGACGTCGAGGTCTAGCAAGAGCCGATGGAGACACGAAGATCGAGCAAACGATGTCGAAAGCCCCCTAGCCGAGAAAGTACAAAGCACGAAAGGGACGAAAGCAAAGGCTAAAACCCTCGACCTTTCAAAAAATTTGAAACCTTGTAAAGACCTATGTCATGTGCAACCCCTCAAGAGCTCTCGCACGAAGTAACATAGAGACGCGAATCAAAGGGACACTCCAGAGGATCTCTCCTATAATCTCCTGATCAAATTTTCGTCGCACCCGGCTCACCACCCCCGAATCCTCGGGTTCTGGTGTTGTAATCTTCCCGTGCTCGCAATAAAGACAACCCGAATCTTTTTTCATGCATACAGATTTCTGACACGCCTGGTGGGACCATCCTCTCCTTTCATCCGTACATCTGAAGGAGTTACCTCAAGTTTCGCCATGGCCGGGATGAACAAAGATACGTTTGTTCCAAGCCTATCACCTGTCATCAAGTCTCCACTACTCTGACACGATGATCCAATAAACCCGGAGGATAACGCTCCCCTGGTAGTACGCGTCTATACTCGGTATACTCGAACTCTTGCAGACATCTTCACGCCAGAAACTGTTGCCAAAGATGCTCGCCAAAGCACCGACGAGGCCTTGGTGCATGAAGAAACGAGCATCGATTCTGAAATTCAAGTCCAAAAATTTGGAGAGGTCCAGCCCCAACCCCGAGCCTAGTTGGGTTCTTCAACGGACCTTGCACCTCCTATACAGGGGGCAAACGTCCGTCATCAAGCAAAGACGAATCGACACAACTACGTCTCCGATGATGACGTCGAGGATGCAGGCGTGCAACACCATGACGTCTTGTGTCATCATCTTCCGTCCGCTCTCCAGCTCCAAGTCACGGAAATAGGTGAACATATGGCGCAAATACTTAACTGATGGAGGAGAAGGATCGTCACATCAACTCTTTGCTCCAAAGGCTAAGTGCAAGGGAGGCTCCAACAGTCGATCAAACATCGACCCCTTCAGTGGCTACTCTAACGCCATCAATGACTCTCGCTCCAACGGAGGTCGTCTCTCCAATACCAGTTCTGATGGCTACACTACCACTGATAGCCGCGACCATGACTATACAGCAAATACAGTCGTTAGTCGCCGATATGGTGCACTCTCAAAGTAGTGGGCTTCCTCCAAGCACGGCTTCATACTCCAAGCCTTACACTGCAAGTATCCAGCAGTTGCGCTTCCCTATTAGGTTCAAGCCATCAAAGTTCCAGCACTTCGACGGGAAGGGCAATCCAAGGCAACACATCACCCACTTTGTCAAAACTTGCAATAATGCCGGTACATACGGTGACGAGATGGTGAAGCAGTTCATTCACACCCTCAAAGGTAATGCTTTTGACTAGTATATTGATATTCTTCCAGGATCCATCGATAGTTGGGATCAAATAGAGAGGGAGTTCCTCAACCGCTTCTATAGCACTCGATGCATCGTCAGCATGGTAGAGCTTGCCGCAATCAAGCAAAGGAAAGACGAGCCAATGATTGACTACATCGATTGCTAGAGGAATCTTGCGCTAAACTCACGGAATCGTCTATCTAAAGACTCGGCCATTAAGGTGTGCATCCAAGGCATGTACTGGGGCTTGCTCTACATTCTCAAAGGAATCAAGCCTCGATCTTTCGAAGAGCTAGCTACTCGGGCTCACGACATGGAGCTCAGCCTAGCAAATCATGGAGACTCGAAGGACAAAGACTTCTTGAAGGTGGAAGAGAAGGATGAACCTGTGGGTGCAAATTTTAGCCAATGCCCCATGATTGGACCCACAGAGACGATAGCCGGACCCACCATCCCTGCCTGTAAGATCTATAGAGACGACAATGGAACCCACCAGACCTGCCTGGGGGTCTACAAAGACGATAACGGGACCCACTAGCCCCCACCTAGATCCAAACGACAGCTGTAGAAACCGCCTTCTACCCCGGTTTCTGTTCAAAAGCTCTATAAATAGCAGGCCCAACAAGTGTAATCGATCGAATATCTGATTCCTGAATCAGACTTTCAAAAAATCCAGAGCTCTCTGACTCCTAACCTTTCATCTTCTTTACGAAGAGAAACCGGTGACACTCAGCCTGTCGAGGTCACTTCAATTCAAATGTTAGTGAATTCAGGTTGCTCCTTATAGCATGGAGATGTAGGCTTCGGCTGAACTCCAAGATCACATCTCGTGTTAGCAGTCTTTCGATATTCAGAAGTTCAATTTAAAGACATCAACCTCCAAACCTGCAGACTAGACATATGTTAGATTAGACATTCGATTCGACTCGATTGACTTGTTGGGCGGAGTCTTCGGGTCGGCACGGAGATCATCCCCCATAGTTTGGCACCGTCTGTGGGATCGGACAAGAAGTTCATTTCGTTCTACGACAATATCAGATCGGTAGAGCAGACAACCGATCTTAATAACCATACTTTCCAGTCCCCTCGGTTGAGCAGACAACCGATCGAACATTGGCGATCAGGTTGCTTCCTTCGCTTTCTCTAAATGGCGAAGACAAGGCATCAGGATCATCTAGAGGGAAGTAACACTCGACAGAATCAACCTCGCCCGGAAACCCGATCAATGAGTCAATGACTCAACTTCGGACTTTCTCTTACTCACCCCGAGACAGTTGCTCATTCAGGAAATGGGAGATCGGTCGATCGACCTATTCCCCTGCCTCTTCGATAGTTAATCGAGCAAACCACTCCAACTCCAGCGAAAGATCTTTCGCCAAGGGCACTCGACTTCCAGTTGCTATAAATGGCGAAACAGAATGCCACTCTCACTGCGGAGAGGGATGCCATCAAGAAAGCAGCCTCAGATGCGGGTGTTGTTCTTCCCACCCTTTCCATCAGTGGAGGGGTAGATCTGCCTCGACGATCCATCCGCTCCGAGCAACTAAAGTCTATGAGCCAAGCGATCGGTCATGCGAACCGAGAAAGAAGTCGACGTGAGCTCACCCCCTCAGCTGCTTCGCAGAAGTAGGGTGTTTGGGATCGAATCGATGATCAATCCTCACAATCATCTTTGGGCCGTAACTGTGTTAGGCAAGCACAGTCCAAACCCAATCTACGGGTGAGGCATCGGATAAAAGAGACCGCGTCGAAAGGCCGTTTATCTCCGTCCCCTCCCCTTCATCGAGACACCCAAATCAATTTCCATCACCGAGCCCACCCGACGACAATACAAGATGCAGATCAAGGCCTCTCGATCTTACCCCTGGTCCAACAGCAAGGACGAGGACTAGGACATAAGGAAGGATACTCTTCGGTCGGGCCCCTCCACTGAAGTCTATTTCAAGCATCTTTCCCCAAGGGCTGGAGAACCCCAGCACTACCAAAGTTTAATTGCTTAAAGGGAGATCCAACTCTTCACATTCTAGTATTCAAGCAGGCTTTAATACCACACAAGGAAGAAAACAACGTGCTCTGCCAGACCTTCGCCGGAATCCTTGACGAGCCCTTTCTCAATTGGTATCACAACCTTCGTGCTGAATCGATCACCCAGTTTGGAGTCTTTACGAACCACTTCGTATAGCACTATCAACTCAACCTCAAACCAGAGAAGAAGTTGGATTCTCTGTATCAGTTGAGGATGGGAGTCTTCGCAACTTCACGCAAAGATTCTGCAACAAGCATGCCGCCCTTTCTGGACGACATCTCGATGACGAAGCCATTATGCTGGCATTCCAAAATGCTCTCCGGTTCGACCTGCATATCTATAATGACTTCATCCGCAACCCTCCGCCTTCCCTCGGTACGATGTTTGATCGAATCCAGAGGGAGATTGAGATTGAAGACGATTAAATCGCCCGGAAGGGACATGAAACTAGATGGCGATCTGTCGAAAGGGAAGCACCCAAGTATACAGCCAAAGCCCACAATGCAGAAGCACCAGCACCTCGGCAGCCAAGCGACCAAGAGAAAACGATCGTAGATCACCTCAGAAAAAAACAACATTCACCGATTCGACCCTCCCGATCAAGCAGATTCTCGATCAGATTCAACATGAGGAATTTCTTGGACGACCGAATCCTCTGCAATCCGATACCAATCTCACTACCGACAGATCTAATTATTGCGACTTTCATTGCAGCCATGGTCATCCAACCAGTCGATGCTTCCGACTAAAGTATCATCTGGAAGACCTGTTGCGTGAAGGCCACCTCCGAGAGTTCGTCAAGAACGGACAAGACCAACACCCACCTTCCTCATCAAAAAGAAAGGAAGCATGTTGGGTCCACCAAATCTCGATCAGCTCATCATCTATTTGTTGAAAATAAATCCCATGGTAGAGGCCCACAGCGGAAGCAAAGTGAATTCGAAGACCGTGAGCGGTGTGCGTTACATATCAAAATTTTTATCGAAACGATCTACATATGCGTGTATGAATCTAGCATGGCAACTACGCGAACCCCTAACGACGATCTAACGCGAAAGAACAATCTAGCATGTATGCATGTTCTAATTATGTTAGATCTACTTGTTAGAGATCATACCTGCATGCGGATTCTTTCATCGCGACAAATTTCTTCTTTATCGATGGAGACAGGCTCGGATCTGCTCGACATAGCTTCGGTGAGACGGCCGTAACTTTCTGCTCTGAACTCCGATTGGGCTAAAATTTGGATTGCATGTAAACAACTTCGAGACGCAACTTTTGCAACAAGTTTCACCTCGTTTGGACTTCTATATCTCCTGGAATCATAGAAAAAATGTTGATTTTCTGTGTAGATTCTGGACAGTAAAAGGTTGCGGGAGATGCCTTCTAGTTCACCCGATCTCACAAGATGCACGGAACCTCGTCGATGGATCTCTGAGTGCCTCCATACGACGAGCCTTCTCCTTCTATGAAACACCACACGAGGAAGACGAGTCGCCATCTAATGGCGCAAGCGAAGGAAGAGACGAGGAAGGAGATGAGAAGAGAGATAGGGAGAGATGAAGGAAAGGGGGGGTCAGATTTCTCATCATTATGGCCGGCCCCATATAGTCCCTTATATAGGGCTGGCCTACCCCCTTGGATAAGGATCCAAGGGGATAATAACCTCCCACAATTATCTCTCCAAAAATCTCACTTTATCTCTTCATCCGTTTTCCCACTTTTAGGGCTTGTTTTGACCAATTCAAAACCCCTATGTTTATCCCTATGGCCGGCCCTATCATTGGGGATTCTCATCCCTATAATATAGGGGTCGGCCATGCATGGGTCTCCCACAGCTAGGGTCGGCCACTAGTGAGGCTTTGCAGTGCGCGTTTTTACCAAAACGACCTTATGCCTCAAATTGACCATTTCTAGTGTGCGAGACTTAGCGACTCTTCCTTAAGTGATCTTGACAAGTTACTTTACTATTAACTGAGGTCACCGGAGGGTGCCCCTAGTAAAGTCAACCAGTCAACTCGCAACATGTCCCGGTGCATCGCACTCATGTAGCAAAGTTCACTTATGGCGAGGGATAATTACACGTGTCTCTGCACTAACCTAGGGTTTCCCCTTAGTGCACACACGTAGCTACGCATCTACCGTGCACTAGTGCAAAACACTCACGGAGCGTAGGCTTGAACTTCTCGCTTCCTCTAACTGCGTTATGTGTTTCGAGGAGATGGTATAAGAACCGTACATAATGTCGATAAGGTGGAACCTTCAGGGACCAGGGTTCATGGCTTCTAACTTAGACTCGATCGACACACTACCCGAGTGTACCATCGATCCTCTGAGTCCGAGTTAACCTGCGTAGCCACCCAGAGTGCGACGCAGGTTGCACTCTAATTCCCCCAGACTTACTATATTCTCCCTCATACCCCTGCTCTCCGCTTAGTATGGTAAACTCGTTGTCCCTCCAACTGGTGCCATGACGCAACTCGAGCGGTGGAGAATACCGTCAGACTCGAGTGCTCATATGACTCGGTTCCTTCCAGGTTGACCACATACATCGTACCTCCGATTACTCTTCCGAGCAACCGGATCCGTCATCAGTCCAACTGATGACCACCTGGCCAGGGTTTAATATGATGTAGGTCAGACCAAGGAACGTACCTCCCGTTAGGGGTGTGGATAGCCTGCAGGAGTGACACACTGATGCAACACCAGTCGGGTAACCCAGTACACCGTGGTTTTAGATCACTGCATCCAGATCCTCACACATTGGTGTGCCAAAGCACCACACAACTGGTTAGTCCACTAGACATGGTTCCTCAGGGTTTAGGACCGTTTTACCCTAAGCAGAAACACGGTTTAGTGCACCGGTGTCTGTTCACCGATCTGTGCACCGTGTTGGTTCCGTTCGGCCACAGACACTGTGCCTGGTAATGACCGTGGTGGAGACACCCACGCTCTGTCATCCCAATAGCTTATCATGATAGGGCGACCAACCCTAATCAGAGCTGCGAACTCATTTAGGTTACATGGGACCAGTCCCTTGAGTCTCCCAATCAAGTGGATTACCATGTAGCCATGGCTCTCTGTTCTGTAATCAGAACACGTACTAAGGTACATACCAATATGCATTCCTATACTATCAACCATACATAGCTAAACTATAGGTTTTTACGAGCTGTAGACCTCACCAATTCTAACAATCTCCCACTAGGTCGAACGAGGAATAACGGTGTTGAGCTCTGTAGCTTCTACATGCTGCCCAAAAGCCTTTGCAGGAATTCCCTAAAGGAATTGGCAACATTGTCTGTAGATTCCATCTCAGTACCGCTACTTGCATTTTCTCCTATAACTGTCAGATCAAGTGGAGTTTGTACTTGATGGGTTTTCCGTCACGGTGGTGCCTAGTCTCCTTGGACCTTGCTTACCACTCTTCTGTTGCAACAACAGATAACTGAGCCTCTGGTATGTGTCCCAAGTTCTCTGAGAACTTTCTAAGCCTTACCACCTTATATACTACCTCGCACGCAACAATGTGCTAAGCCTCTGTGGTAGAGTCTGTGATGCACTCTTGCTTCACACTCTACCAACTACCGCTTCTAATCCCAAGATAAAAACAATCTCTGAAATCAATTCTCTGGAACACACATCTGACACCAAAGTCAGATCCTGTGTGTCCAATCGATATCAGGACCTGTGAAGTGCAAGCTAACTCACAATCCTTACTTAATGAGGACTTCAGAGTATACCCTTCACTTTAGTCCAGTGATTTGGACCCGGGTTCGACTGAAACCGACCCATAAATCCTGTTATGCAATAGATATCTAGCCTCGTAAGCCGAATCTAGCTAGAATCTTATCTTCATGCGTAGCCTGTGACAGCAAGAGAATATTGCTCTGGTAATCTTGAGTTACCTTGATTCCCAGAACATAACTCGTCTCACTAGATTCTTTCACATCGAATTGTTATGACTATAAACCTTTACCATAAATAATATTCTTACGTCATTTTCAATCAGTTGAATATCGTTAACATAAAGTACTAAATACACCCTTGTAGTTATTTTACCTTTCTTGTACCAACTTGGTTTATCCTCATTCTGATCAAATTCGTGTGAATGGATTCCCTTGATCAAAATAGATATTCCATTCTGGATGCTTGCATCAGTCAATAAATGGACCATTGCAACTTGCATTCCATATCTTCCTGACCTACTGACACAAACCCTGGGGCTGTATCATCCATATATCCTTTCCAAATTCCCGTTAGGGAATAACTGTCTTGACATCCATCTACCAGATCTCCAAATTATAATGGGCTGCGATGGATTAAGAGGATCCGTTATAGACTTAGGCATAGCTACCAGTGAGATGGTTTTGACATAGTCAATCCCTTCTCCTTTGACAACTAATCTAGCTACATAAGTCTTAACCGGGTGCTCTTCTTATACATCTCCTACACCCTGAAGGGTGATAGTGCTATAAGTGTCAAGACTGTTCCAAGGGACATTGATGTAAATTTGCCTCCATGGTCTTTTGTCAATCAGAGCTGTAGGAAGCTCCCTCTACTTCTTCGTAGCTCTAGGGATCATCCTCCTGAAACTCTGGATTAACTATCGAAGTTTCTCCATAGTATCTTTCAGGAGCTCTGATGGTCCCACAACGACGAGGTGGTGGTACAAAGGAGAATTGTTTCTACAGTGTATGGTATATTAGTTTCTTGTATCGTCTACTCCCACTACGTTTTTAGATGCGCACTCTCTATCAGTACCTAGCAGTTCACCCAGAACTACCTTACTGATAAACTTATGGTCTATAATACAATCCTGGTCTAGGTAGATGGTATTCATAGGAACGATTACCTTCCTAACCTCAAGATCATAAAACAGTCCACCTTATGCCTCCTAAGGGTAACCTATAAACAGATATACCTGAAACTACATCTCCATCTCATCCCTCTTGTCCTTTTGCACAAGTGCAGGACAACCCTATATCTCGAGACACTATAGTGTCAGCTTTCGCTTAGACCATAGCTCTCTATAGGTCTGAGACACTGATCTAGATGAGAGATAGTTTCAGATGTAAGCTACTGTTTTAAGGTACAACCCCACCAAAAGGTGGGTAGTACACTTGGCAATATTTATTATACTACGGACCATGTCTAACAGGGTCCGATTCCTTATCTCGGAGACTTTATTCTGACGTGTCATCCTTGGAGCAATTAACTGGGAGATAATCTCATGCTCCCTCATGATCCTATGGAACACATCCGATAGGTTCTCATTTCCTCGATTAAATCGAAGAGACTCATATCGTCTGGACGCTCTTGGAACCATAGACGTCAAAATTAAATAACTCCCATACCTTCGTGGCCCTTTTAGTTATTCTGCCTTCCAGATTACACTCATAGGCTAGAAGGATCTCCAATGAATCTGTAAACAGAAACTCGGCCTTCTGTTACCTCTGAATTTGTCTGAGGCAAAATATCTAAATCAGAGGGATCACAAATGGGATAGATTCTCCGAAGGATTTAGATAAATTTAAATTAGACGCTGCAGCTGTCATGAAATCTATTTCCGAATTAAGATTAAATATAAAAAGATTATTCTAATCTATTCCTCTAGTAATGAAGCTATCTTTTTCAGTTTAAGATACACACCTACGGTGTTGTCTAAAACTAAAAAACTTCATTTACTAAGGAGGAAACAGAACTACATCTCTAAAAATCAAAATCCATGTTTTGGAAAAACTAAGACAATCATATCTAACAGCTTCCGCAGCAGCTTATGGCATCAGTACCTATGTTAGGATTACTTCACTATAAAGTAGCCTTCTGCTTTCCTTGAATCTCTGTAGACCCAAAGTCTACATTCCAAGAAACATAAGAACTGCTACTAGATAGCGACTTTACTCCTAACATCCTGAGGCCATACTCAATCTTCAAATACCCCCTATACTCGCCAAAACAGAAACACTTCCGTCCTTAGCGTTACCAGACTTAGAAGTCCATACTAGTTTCTGCACTAGAATAGTTTTCGATCTCTTATAAGTTACTCCCTTAGGTTCTTCTAAAGAAGACCTAGGTTAAGCACTAAAGGCATTGCCTTTAATCCTAATCTCATCCTTTGTCTCTTGGAAATCTCTTTAGAAGTTCTGTGTTTATCATCTCTAACTTGTTAAAGCTAAAGTCTCTGATAACTCCTTGGAAGGTTCCAGACAAGGATGCAAGACAGACATCTTCCATCACCTCGTCATCTGGCAACATGACTTTGGAATCTAGTTCGATCTGGAACTCAAGTATGTGTTCCCGAACAAACATACCCTCAGACATCTCGGTACCGACAAGTATCTTGGTGGATAAGCGATGAGTCTACCAACTTCGCGTAGCAGATATCTTATGCAAGTAAAACTTTATTAGAGAAGACCCGGCATATCTCTGACTCGCTTTTAAAGAGTTGTCCGCAAGTCTGCTATAACATAACACTTGCAGATCTCCTTAGACTCTTGCTAGTCGTCATATGCCCTAGTTAGTGCCCTAGTAATATCTGGACCCATTAGGTCTAGTACAGGGATATTTAGATTGGAAGCCAATGTACGTTTACTACCCTAAGCATAAGCTAAAGATAGTGCTTTCACTCTACGTAGTTAGAGACCCGATAACAGGTTCTCTTATGGGATAACGGATAGGGAAACTTTATGGTTGAATGAAAAATGAATGCAAAATAACTTATTTTATGGATTTTGAAAACAAGCTAATTATATCCAAATGCCAACGCTACCCTCACAACGAAGACACATCTATGAATTAATTAACCATGTATGTAAGATCTCGGAATCGACTGCACCTGCCCTAGGGGGCATCATGCAGCGTCAATCCGCTTACACGGGCCTTTCCTTGACCCAGTCCAAATCTGCCAACTAAGGGCTTTGATGGACCATGATTGTCCTTTTGGCCAGTGCCACGTGATCCCCATTGTCTGAGCAACGAATGCCTCACGTCCACTTCGGATGCTTACCCACAAGCCTAAGTAGTTACGACACGGGAGTTCATACGGCCCCCACTAGGGTGGGATGAAAAGCCCTTCTCTCCTCATCCCGTAACCACCATATCCTAAAGGAGACTGCTAAGTCATCTAGCATGAAAAAGACATAACCCTCACCCTAGGGGGTGTCGAGCTATGCCCTTCCACCCAGATACAAAGCAGTTGGTTGTGGAGGCCAGAGGATCTCTAAAAGTCCTCTTACACATCCCTTATTATAGTTGAGGGTTATTTAATGCAAGTATGAGTGTACACTAAGGTCACGACAACCTATACACTAGACCCTGGGCATACCGTGCTCCCACTAGCGTTTTAAGCCTTTCGTGAAGCATTAATCGATCTCAGAATATCATAGTCCCTGCCTCAAGTGGATTTCTCCACTCAAGGGTCATATTACATATTCCAAAAACATCGATGCTCCGCAAACTTGACTATCACGCTAATGCCCTGGAGCCTAGCCTAAGGTCAGACTGACAGGAAAGGTCTTCCACTACCATGGTACCTCGCTTATAAATTTGACGAATGATGTCATAGTAGAATTCCAACTCATTCTAGGTTTCGATGCTGGCCAAATAGGCACACCCAACTAATCGGGTGTTGACCTAATGGTGGCATAACCAAATGTGAGGAATTCTTGCTACCATCAAGAGTCAATTAAATAATAGGCGTCACTAGTGGAATCCAATCCTAATAAGGTCGCTAGGACCCAAGGGGAAAGGGCATCCCTCTAACACAAGATAATCAAATTATCACATCGGGGTTCTCTACAGAAATATAAAGAATTACTGAAAGAAACAAGCACACAACTGAATCAAGTTCAGGGTCCGACCCCTGAACCTGACTGGCACAGCGTATGCTCTCTGTCTCCTTCGCAAGGATCCTCGATCTGGTGCAAGTCTCTGTATACGATCTCCTGACGCTTTCTACCCTTTGCCGTCATTGTGTACGCTTCGCCGGATCGTCATCATCCTCGAAGGTTCCGCTCGTCCTCCCTGTGGTGGATCTCCACGGCAAGTCCTCCTCTTCAATCTGTAACCGAAAAAGCTCTAGTACGCTTCGAGCAAGTGCTCGCTCGTACACAATTTCCTAGAACGAAAAGGAAAACAAACTTAACAACAAGCCTGGGAATCAAGGGTGGTCAACTTCCACCACTTGCCCAACTATGGCTCTAAAACCTATCCACACACAGAAGAAAATACATCTAGACAAATATTCGCTAACACGGGGTCCGACCCTCGGTAACAAGCAATCACATATCCAGAATAATTTTAGAAGCGGCGCCCTGCAAGAACAATCATAAAACATACAATATATATCATGCATGATCTACTCGTAGAACCCCGATGGCGGCACATACTATTCATGCACGCACATGACAGTTTCATGAAAAACATGAAATGCACACCACTAGCGTGCTCTGATACCAATTGTTGGAAATAAATCCCATGGTAGAGGCCCGCAGCGGAAGCAAAGTGAAGGTCCGAAGACCATGAGCGGTGTGCGTTACATATCAAAATTTTCATCGAAACGATCTACATATGCGTGTATGAATCTAGCATGGCAACTACGCGAACCCCTAACGACGATCTAACGTGAAAGAACAATCTAGCATGTATGCATGTTCTAATTATGTTAGATCTACTTGTTAGAGATCATACTTCGTGCGGATTCTTTCACCGCGATAAATTTCTTCTTTGTCGATGGAGATGGGCTCGGATCTGCTCGATATAGCTTCGGTGAGACGGTCGTAACTTTCTGTTCCGAACTCCGATTGGGCTAAAATTTGGACTGTAGGTAGCCAACTTCGAGATGCAACGTTTGCAACAATTTTCACCTCGTTTGGACTTCTTTAGCTCCCAAAATCATAGAAAAAACATTGATTTTCTGTGCAGATTCTGGACAGCAAAAGGTTGCGGGATATGCCTTCTAGTTCACCCGATCTCACACGATGCACGTCACATCGTCGATGGATCTCTGAGTGCCTCCATACGACAAGCCTTCTCCTTCTACGAAACACCACGCGAGGAAGACGAGTCACCATCTAATGGCGCAAGCGAGGGAAGAGACGAGGAAGGAGATGAGAAGAGAGATAGGGAGAGATAAAGGAAAGGGGGGGTCGTATTTCTCATCATTATGGTAGGCCCCATATAGTCCCTTATATAGGGCTGGCCTACCCCCTTGGATAAGGATCCAAGGGGATAATAACCTCCCATAATTATCTCTCCAAAAATCTCACTTTATCTCTTCATCAGTTTTCCCACTTTTAGGGCTTGTTTTGACCAATTCAAAACCCTTATGTTTATCCCTATGGCTGGCCCTATCATTGGGGATTCTCATCCCTATAATATAGGGGTCGGCCTTGCATGGGTCTCCCACAGCTAGGGTCGGCCACTAGTGAGGCTTTGAAGTGCGCGTTTTTACCAAAACGCTCGTATGCCTCAAATTGACCATTTCTAGTGTGTGAGACTTAGCGACTCTTCCTTAAGTGATCTTGACAAGTTACTTTACTATTAACTGAGGTCACCAGAGGGTGCCCCTAGTAAAGTCAAACAGTCAACTCGCAATATGTCCCGGTGCATCGCACCCATGTAGCAAAGTTCACTTATGGCGAGGGATAACTACACGCGTCTCTGCACTAACCTAGGGTTTTCCCTTAGTGCACACACATAGCTACGCATCTATCGTGCACTAGTGCAAAACACTCACGGAGCATAGGGTTGAACTTCTTGCTTCCTCTAACTGCGTTCTGTGTTTCGAGGAGATGGTATAAGAACCGTACATAATGTCGATAAGGTGGAACCTTCAGGGACCAGGGTTTATGGCTTCTAACTTAGACTCGATCGACACACTACTCGAGTGTACCATCGATCCTCTGAGTCTGAGTTAACCTGCGTAGCCACCCAGAGTGCGACGCAGGCTGCACTCCAATTCCCCCGGACTTACTATGTTCTCCCTTATACCCCTGCTCTCCGCTTAGTATGGTAAACTCGATGTCCCTCCAACTGGTGTCATGACGCAACTCGAGCGGTGGCGAATACCGTCAGACTTGAGTGCTCATATGACTCGGTTCCTTCCAGGTTGACCACATACATCGTACCTCCGATTACTCTTTCGAGCAACTGGATCCGTCATCAGTCCAACTGATGACTACCTGGCCAGGGTTTAATATGATGTAGGTCAGACCAAGGAACGCACCTCCCGTTAGGGGTGTGGATAGCCTGCAGGAGTGACACGCTGATGCAACGCCAGTCGGGTAACCCAGTACACCGTGGTTTTGGATCACTGTATCCGGATCCTCACACATTGGTACGCCAAAGCACCACACAACTGGTTAGTCCACCAGACATGGTTTCTCAAGGTTTAGGACCGTTTTACCCTAAGCAAAAACACGATTTAGTGCACCGGTGTCTACTCACCGATCTGTGCACCGTGTTGGTTCCGTTCAGCCACAGACACTGTGCCTGGTAATAACCGTGGTGGAGACACCCACGCTCTATCATCCCAACAGCTTATCCTGATAGGGTGACCAACCCTAATCAGAGCTGCGAACTCATTTAGGTTACATGGGACCAGTCCCTTGAGTCTCCCAATCAAGTGGATTACCATATAGCCATAGCTCTCTGTTCTGTAATCAGAACACGTACTAAGGTACATACCAATATGCCTTCCTATACTATCAACCATACATAGCTAAACTATAGGTTTTTACGAGCTGTAGACCTCACCAATTCTAACACTATCGTCGTACGAGCTAACATCTTCGGCATTCACAGAGCGTTGCACCATCAAATGCTAACCGGGAAAGATGTCGATCGGCAAGTTCGACGCATCTTCAACGTTCGCTCTACAGCAAACAAGGAAGATACCTGGATCGAGAAACCTGTCAAGGGTTTGTCGTGGCCATCAATTGTTTTCAATGACTCCGAGCTTCAAGGAGTGCATACTCCATATCGGGATCCCCAGGTCTTGCGGCTCATTATCAATGAAAGTACCATTAACCGGATCCTCATCAACACCGGCAGCTCGATCGATATTATGTTCTCAGATTGCTTCAAGCATCTGGGACATAAGTATTCAAACCTGGACGTCATCCCCACCATCATTATCGGCTTCAACGGCAAGCAGAATATGACCATGGGTGAATCCAGGTTTACCCTGGGCCTCAGCAGAGAGACTCGAGTCTCCGTGCGATTCGCTGTCATTGAAGGTACTTCCAATTACAACATCATCCTCAGGCGACCTTTTCTTCACCAGATCAATGCTTTATCCTCCTTATACCATCAACTCCTCAAATTTGCAACGGGGGAGGGCATTATCTATATTCGAGGTGATCAACAAGCTGGGCGATCTTGTAAAGTCGCCACAGCTAAGACAGATCGTCTGGTAGATCTCGCTCCGCCAAAGCGTACAAGAGAAGCAGCTGGCCTTTCCTCGAGCTAGCAACCAAAGAATCCCCCACTGGCAGAACCTCCAATTGTCGAGTGGGAGTCTTCCCCTTCAATCGAAGAGATCACCTGAGTAAACATTAGCAATGGTGATCTCCTTCGAGAGACATTCGTTGGTACCAGTCTCAGCGACACAGAAGTACGAGACAAGGTATCCTTCCTCTGGTCCAACATCGACGTCTTCGCATGGTGCTTCGAAGATATGCCCGGGATCAATCCAGATGATGCATGCCACCGGCTCACCATTAAAGAATGAGCAAAACCTATCAAACAAAAGCTTCAGATGATTCGCCTAGAGCGCTCGACGGCTGTTCAAAAGGAGATCACCAAGTTGCTCGCAGCAAGCTTCATCCGTGACGTAGAATATCCAACTTAGATCTCCAACATCGTCGTAGTTCCTAAGAAGAACAGAAAGATCAGGGTTTGCATCGAATTCACCAACCTCAACCAGGCTTGCCCTAAAGACCTATTCCCCATGCCAAGAATAGACAGACTCGTCGACGCCACTGCTGGGCACGAGCTTCTATCTTTCATGGATGGATACTCAGGGTACAACCAGATTCCTCTACATCCCAACGATCAAGAGAATACTTGCTTTGTGACAGACAGAGGCCTCTACTGCTACAATATTATATCTTTCGGCCTTAAGAACGCTGGATCTACTTATCAGAGGTTAGTCACGAAGATATTCGAAGAGCAAATTGACCGTAATATTGAAGTCTATGTCGATGATCTCCTTACCCAGAGCCTCAATCCTGAGAATCATCTCTTCGATCTGGCAAAAACATTCCAAGTCCTCCGAAAGTATCGCATGAAACTCAATCCAGCCAAGTGTGCTTTTGAAGTTCAATCAGGAAAATTTCTAGGTCATCTGGTGACTAGTAGAAGCATTAAAACGAACCTCGATCAGATTCGAGCAATTCTTGAAATGCCCTTACCCTCCAATCGAAAAGAAGTGCAATGCCTCACAAGAAGATTAGCTACTCTCAACCGGTTTATATCTAAGTCTTCCGACAAGTGCAAGCCACTCTTTGACAAACTACTGAAAGCAGACACCGCTGGATGGAATCCAATTTGTGAGCAAGCTTTCCAAAGCATCAAATACTATCTTGCCCGGGCTCCTATCCTAATGGCTCCACTACCGAAAGAAGATCTCTAGCTCTACCTTGCTGTCACTGATCAAGCTATTGGCATAATTCTGGTCAGCATAAGAGAAGGCATTGAGTGCCCCGTCTACTACATCAGTCATACTCTTCTTCCGGTAGAAACTCGCTATTCGAAGATAGAACAAGTCACATTGGCATTGCTTACGACATTGCGAAGGCTCCGACCTTACTTTGTTTCCCACCCGATTACGGTCTCCTCAGAACACCGACTCAAAGACATCCTCGATAAGGCAGGACGAGCTGGTCGAATGACTAAATGGGTGATCGAGATGAGCTCCCTCGGTATCCAGTTCGAACCTTGAGTTTCCATCAAGGGGCAAGCAATTGCAGACTTTCTTGCCGACTTCCCCGTAGAGGATCCTATCATTTTAGAGGATGACATCGAGATGCACCTCGACGATAGTGAAGAACCTCCCCTCAATCCCGGTCTTGAGACCATCAATCTGAGCCCTGAGATTCCCACTACTTTACCAACAAGATGGAAGCTCTATACTGACAGAGCTTCAAGCGCGATCGGTTCAGAAATTGGGATAGTCTTGATATCCCCCAAGCTCGATCATCTCCAAAAGGCAACTCTTCTCGGATTCAACGCTACCAACAATGAAGCCGAGTATGAAGCACTCATTTCCGGACTGGAGATGGCCGAAGCCTTGGGGGTGGAGCGTCTTATAGTTTATAGCGACTCCCAACTAATAATCAGGCAAATCAACGGAGTTTACGAAGCGCGAGGAGAGATGATGCAGCACTATCTAGCTCTGGTGCAGCAACACAAGCAACGATTCCTGGACATTGAATTCGTGTAAATTTCGAGAGCAGAAAATCGAGAAGTCGACGCTCTAGCCAATGCTGCTTCAGTGCTTGGAGACTCCCTTGAAGAAAGGCAAATTCAGATCGACTATCAAGAGTCGCCCAAAACTACCATCGAACAACAAAATATTGCCACAACTAAAGACTCTGAGGGTTGGAGACAGCCAACCTTCACTCTCACCTTGGCAGATGTACCTATAGATTAGAGGCAGTCACTCTTTGGCTTCTTCAAACTAGGCAAAATGTCGAAAGATTTGACCCAAGCTAATAAACTTCAAAGGAAGCTTCCATTCTATATCCTCCAAGAGGAAGATCTCTACTTCAATCGCATGGAGGAACACTTCTCAAATGTATTGGTCATGAGCAAACAGAAGGGATTCTAGCCGAAATCCATTATGGATCTTGTGGCAATCACTCCGACGAAAGATCTCTCAAAGCCAAAGTCAAACTTCAAGGCTATTACTGGCCAACTATGGCGAAAGATGCAAGTCCGTTCGTTCAAAAATTCGATCCCTGCCAAAGACACTGCCACGCCCCAGAAATCTGAATACCGATCCCTGGGGTGTGAGGTGAGAAAGGATGGGATTTTGGGTTTGATCAATTATTTATACCAATTTGGGTTCTCACAGGGCATCTTCTATGCTCTCTAATATAGAAAACAAGAAGGGAGAAACAAAAGGGGAATCTTTTAAATTTGATTTTTCGAAAATATTTTTTATTAAAAAGCAAAGAGAGAGAAATTATCAACAGAGAGAAGATATTATCTAGTCAAGCTCAACCTTCAAAAGTCATATCCTCTCAGTATGAGTGACCTATCGGTGCCACTACATGCTGACAGGAGTCTATCTGAGGGAGCACGAGGCTCAAGCCTCCTACGGCTAGCCAAGTAGTCTCACCCACTCCCTAACACTCAGGTGCACCAGTCTAGAGTTCCTATCTACAGGGTTAATCAATTTAGTCATTTACATGCACTTATATTTTCATCATGATCTATCCTAGGCTTGGGGCCTTGAGGAGAGGCCTACCCAAAAGAATTCAGCTGGAACCATTGCAACTACAACCATAGAATACTAACTAACTAATAAAAACTCTTATTCCAATACAATTACAATTTCTGAAGAGAAAAGACTACAAGATTAACGTACTAAGCAGAAAGGTAACACTGCAACTCTAAATCCGCCTCTGGACTCCTACTGCTACTCCTGAGCCTCCGGACCTGCAACTGAGCCTACTCGTGGGAAAGAGTAGCCCCCAATAGGAAATTGGGAGATTAGCCAAATTAATGTCTAGTGACATCCTAATAGTCTTTAATAATATGAGACAACTAATCTTAATGAATTAAGATAAGATCTATCAGTTCTAGTAGGATCAATGTTTACATAATGATACCTAAACCTATCAGTAGTCTATATTCATATGCAATTCCTACTGTCACTAGGTTCTCTAACATAAAGTTCATTCAATATTCTACAATAAATTAAATAAGACATTCATCTAAAGTCACAAGGTCATCATGTAAACAATCATACAATTCTAAATTCATATATAGATAAAACACACACTAACAAAATGTGAACCCCAGATATTTTGTTCATCCTATCCCCGGTCGGGCATTACTATAGGGCCTTTTATTTCGATATAGAGGGCCAACTCTCTCGTCGTGCATCCACCAACTGTTAGAATTGGTGAGGTCTACAGCTCGTAAAACCTATAGTTTAGCTATGTATGGTTGATAGTATAAGATTGCATCTAGGTACGTACCTTAGTACGTGTTCTGATTACAGAACAGAGAGCCATGGCTACATGGTAATCCTCTTGAGTGGGAGACTCAAGGGACTGGTCCCATGTAACCTAAATACGTTCGCAACTCTGATTAGGGTTGGTCGCCCTATCAGGATAAGCTGTTGGGATGACAGAGCGTGAGTGTCTCCACCACGGTCATTACCAGGCACAGTGTCTGTGGCCGAACGGAACCAACACGGTGCACAGATCGATGAGCAGACATCGGTGCACTAAACCGTGTTTCTGCTTAGGGTAAAACGGTCCTAAACCCTGAGGAACCATGTCTGGTGGACTAACCAGTTGTGTGGTGCTTTGGCGCACCAATGTGTGAGGATCCGGATGCAGTGATCCAAAACCACGGTGTACTGGGTTACCCGGCTGGCGTTGCATCAGCATGTCACTCCTGCAGGCTATCCACACCCCTAACGGGAAGTGCGTTCCTTGGTTTGACCTACGTCGTATTAAACCCTGGCCAGGTGGTCATCAGTTGGACTGGTGACGGATCCAGTTGCTCGAAAGAGTAATCGGAGATACGATGTATGTGGTCAACCTGGAAGGAACCGAGTCATATGAGCACTCGAGTCTGACGGTATTCTCCACCGCTCGAGTTGCGTCATGGCACCAGTGGAGGGACAGCGAGTTTACCATACTAAGCAGAGAGCAGGGGTATGTGGGAGAACATAGTAAGTCCGGGGGGATTGGAGTGCAGCCTGCGTCGCACTCTGGGTGGCTACGCAGGTTAACTTGGACTCAGAGGATCGATGGTACACTCGGGTAGTGTGTCGATCGAGTCTGAGTTGGAAGCCATGAACCCTGGTCCCTGAAGGTTCCACCTTATCGACATTATGTACGGTTCTTATACAATCTCCTCGAAACACAGAACGTAGTTAGAGGAAGCGAGAAGTCCAAGCATACGCTCCGTGAGTGCTTCGCACTAGTGCACGGTAGATGCGTAGCTACGTGTGTGCACTAAGGGGAAACCCTAGGTTAGTGCAGAGACGCATGTAGCAATTCCTTGCCATAAGTGGACTTTGCCACATGGGTGCGATGCACCGGGACATGTTGCGAGTTGACTAGTTTACTTCACTAGAGGCACCCTACGGGAACCTCAGAGAATAGTGAAATCACTGGTGCACTTCACTTATGTGTGCCTTGCAAAGTCTCGTACACGAGGAATGACCAACTAGTGGCATAAGGGCGTTTTGGTCATACCATGCGCCACTATGCACTAAGGGGGCCGGCCCTAAGTGTTGAGAGACTGGTCAAGGCCGGCCCCATTAGTTTCGGGAGGTTGTTGCCTCCGATGAAGGGGCCGGTTATGAGGCGCAGAAAACGGGCTGGTTTTGACCGTTTTCGAAAACAAGGAAAGGATAGAGATAAAGAAGAGATATATAGGGATAAGGTTTGAATCAATCATCCTTATCTATACTGTCCTTATCCATATGGATAGGCCGGCTATATATATGAGAAGGAGAGAGAGGGTGCACGAAATTAGTAGCATGGGCAAGCCCTAGGGCCGGCCATGCAAGCCATGGGGAAACCGAAGCCCCTCTTCTCTCTTCGCATCTCCTCTCTCGTCTCTCTCTCCCTCGCTTGCGCCATTGGATGGCGACTCGTCTTCCTCGCATGGTGTTTTCGTAGAAGGAGAAGGCTCGTCGTATGGAGGCACTCAGAGATCCATCGACGAGGTGCCGTGCATCGTGTGAGATCGGGTGAACTAGAAGGAGTCTCCCGCAACCTTTTGCTGTCCAGAATCTGCACAGAAAATCAACGTTGTTTCTGCGATTCCGGGAGCTACAGAAGTCCAAACGACGTGAAACTTATTAGAAAAGTTGCGTCTCGAAGTTGGCTACCTGCAGTCCAAATTTCAGCCCAATCGGAGTTCGGAGCAGAAAGTTATGGCCGTCATACCGAAGCTATGTCGAGCAGATCCGTAGCCCGTCTCCATCGACAAAGAAGAAATTTGTCCCGGTGAAAGATTCCGCACGCAGGTATGATCTCTAACAAGTAGATCTAACAGAATTAGAACATGCATTCATGCTAGATTGTTCTTTTGCGTTAGATCGTCGTTAGGGGTTCGAGTAGTTGCCATGCTAGTTTCATACACGTATATGTAGATCGTTTCGATGAAATTTTTGATATGTAACGCACACCGCTCTCGGTCCTCGGACCTATTCTTTGCTTCCGCTGCGGGCCTCTGCCATGGAATTATTTCCAACACCAACACCATGCACTAGTCACCCAGATGATCATAAGGGGTTTCCCGTCTTTCACGGTGGAGCTCTACCGCCCAACTTGCTTTACTATGGGGACTTCAACTCCCCGGGACAGGGTTGCTAGGCCAATCCCTACTCGAGGGCACCTCCTATTGGCTTTACCACAACCCTTGCCCGTGACCCCTAACCTACTTAACTTCGGTTGTACGCGCAGGGTGGTTCACGGCCCTTGCGCGCACGGGGTCCCTACCCTCTAACCAGGTAGATTCACATATAACATCTTTCAACATATACACTGAAGCTACAAAAAGTCTATTTAATGCTTAACAATTTCCAACAATTTACCCCTGGTCCCGCACTGCTCTTGCAACCCATGTGACATAATAAATCAATAAGGTAAGACACTCATCCCGGTGACCCGTGTGCTAGGGTTGCCATACTCCTCTCAGGAGGGTGGGCTTCGATAATTATTAGTTATTCAATTTATTGTTTGATTTAAGGGAATCCTAATAACGGTGTCCATACAAAAAAAACAATCATTATTATCATTTTATTAATATTTTAAGCATGTGTCGCCGGACTCACGACTCCGCATGCAAGGCGGGGTCCACTTGACCACATACGACGATGCCCGGTGGGACCCGCATGCAGTGTCATGGACACCTACCCTTAGTCATTCTCATTTCCCACTATTAAAGACCACGCAAGGGTAGTAGATGTCACCTGGTTGGCGCACACGACTCCTGCTAGTTGCCTCTGATCCGTCTCCGCTGGATTACCATACTCATGGTCTGATAACAAACACAGATCTATATTACAACTCTATCAATTAAAACAAAAGAATCTACGATAAGGGTTCTATACCAAGGATAATCGGGCACCCTCAATAGGGGACCAACATTGAGTCGACAGTATGCAAATCCGTGTGACTGGAGAACTCGAACCTAAACAATACTAGGTCAATCAAAATAATCAAAAGCTAAACCTACTCATCGAATCGAGCACGAAGAACCCTCTTCGATGGTTCCAGTTTTGCTGGAATCCGACTTCGATCGGATGGTTTCGGGTCAAAACATGTAGAACTGGTAAAATCGGTCACATGCTGGGTTGCTATGGTAGAAGGGATTATAGAGTTATCTTCTAGGTTTAAAAGGTAGGACTCAATGTTCTAAACATGATGCCGCTGGTTTCGTCCGAATCCGAGTTCGTACGATGAAACGGTGGTCAAACCACGGTACCACAATAAGATCGAGTCCAATGATAAAACAGGGTATTAAACAGTATAATTACTATGCTAAACTATGGTCAATAGGTAGGAATTTCTGAGCTGGTCGAAATAGCACTGGTTTCGTCCAATTCTGAGTTCGAACGGAGAAATGGCAGTCGAACCAAATTGACTGGTTCATGGGTCTGGTTCAGGTGAACCAGACCGGTTCACTATATGGGTTGGGGCGGGTCTGCGAGGTTGGAATGCCGGGTCGGGTTCAGGGTTAAACGGGTCGGGTCTGGGGTTAACTTACACTAACCTGGGGAAATTATGGATTCTCCCCCCCCCCCTGATCATCTTCTCCACGAGTTCACGAGACCAGCGGCGAACTAATTCCTATGAGACGGCGGCCGACGGGAGGGGCGGCCTGGAGACCGACGAGCGCTCGGTCGGCCTCTCCCGCACCACCCCTACAGAGGAGGCGCGGGGGGAGGCAACCGAAGCGGCCGTCGGTGCCCGAGAGCTCGGCCGGAGAGGGACCGCTGGTTTTGGGTTTGGGTTTGGAGTAACGGCGGCCGGTGGTGGTTCGCCGGCGATCTTCGGTAGGGGCTCAGGTGCGGCGGTGGTGTCTGCTCGAGCGGGCCGCGGCAAGGGAGGAGGAAGGGGTCGCAGGTTGGGTCGCGAAGGAGAATGGGAGGAGGAAGGTGGCTGACCTGGGGGGTATCGGTACGCTCGTCGGTGCTCCCGCGACGGGTGGGTCGGGATGCTCCGATCCTCTCCCTCGATCTCTTCTCCTTCTCTCTCTTTGCCTCTCGTTCTCTCTCTTTCTGCGTCCCGTTCTGTCTCTCTTCCTCTTGTTCTCTCTCTTTCTCTCCCGTTCTCTCTCTCTCTCTCTCTCTCTCTCTCTCTCTCTCTCTCTCTATATATATATATATATATATATATATATATATATATATATATATATATATATATATATATATATATATATATATATATATATATATATATATAGGTCGGTGAAGAGATGAGTTGGGGGGGATAGGGTCGGTTAAGGCGAAGGGATAAAGGAATGAAAGATAGGGATATATCATCCCAAATCCTGCCCGATCATTCTCATCCAAATTTCGGATTTCAAAAAACTGGGGAGGGAGGTCAAGAGAGCTTAAACTATGCTAGGAGACTAGGAGGCAGGCTCTAGGGCTGGTCGGGCTCGGTCCCGAGCCCTGAACTGGGCTCGGTTGGAATCCGGGTATGATTCGTCACCTAATCGGGTTGAAAAGAATAGTCATCTGTAACTATCGAACTGGAAGTCGGAATAGAGGCCGAGAGGATTCGTTGGAAAGGTCTTATCAACATGAATGCGCCAGCACTTGGTAAATAGTTTTCTAACCTCTGAATCTCTCGAAAAGAATGAAAGACTCCAAAACTTAAAATAGTAATAACTATTCACTCGGGTGTCGGATCGACCCTAACTCAGGCTCATTGGAAGGCTCTCTCAGAGCCTCATCTAACGTATCCTGTTTCGTTACGATCTGATCACCCGATCTCTTGTGAAAAACAAAACAGCTACAATTATCGACCAATTATCGCTTTTCTAGGGTTTATCTGTCGGGCTGCCAAAACTGGTTGCACGTACACCTGATCGTTGCACGGAACGCACCATCATGATATGCTCGAAGTTACGGAGAATGTGAACGTAAAATATCTCATAGGTTTACGATCCATTTATCAGGAAAAAGCCCAAAAAAAAGTCTGGCTCTAAAAAGACGAAACTAGCCATTGAGGATTTCTATTATTCTCAAATCTAACACCACAGGTGTTACAGACACGCTCGAGCGATCCATCTCCCGATAGACAAACTACATCCCTTGACAAGTCCCTGGCCTTTCCATCAGTGGGGGTTAGACTTCTTGGGTCCGTTCCCTCCATTACCCAGCAAGAAGAATTACTTATTGTTGGCTACCGACTACTTCACCAAGTGGGTTGAGGCTGTACCACTCTTCCAAGAAACAGGCAATAAAGTTATCAAATTCATTAGACATAACATCTTCTCCAGATTTGGTACATCTCAAGTACTTATCGCCGACAACGGAACTCAATTCGATTCAGATAAGCTTTGGGAGTTCTGTCTGAACTACGAAATCAAGCTTTTCTACTCCACTCTGAGGTATCCATAATGCAACGAACAAGCCGAAGCTTCCAACAGAGCAATCCTCGGTCTTCTCAAAAAGAACTTAGGAGACAAGAAATGGTTATGGGAGAAAGTCCTACCGGGGGTCCTATGGGGCTATCGGACCACTCCTCGATAATCGGCTGGATTTTCGTCCTTCCACCTAACTTACGAGTCAGAAGCAATTCTTCCAACCGAAACTCTCTCTCCAACTTTGAAGACTAAAGCGATCAAAGAAGGAATAAACAATGAGCTTCGTATCAATGACCTTGACTTCTCAGAAGAGCTAAGTAACCAAGCAGTTGTCCGTGTCGTCAACTATCAACAGAAGATCAAGCAGGCCTACGATCGAAAAGTTAAGAAAAGACGGTTCCACATTGAAGATCTAGTCCTTAGAGCAGTCTTCTCTAACACAAGAAAACACTGCAGAGAAAAACTATCTCCCAACTGGGAAGGATCCTATATCATCGAGTCAGTTGGATGCAAAGGATCCTATCGCTTAATCTCGCCAGAAGGAGATAGGCCACCAAGAGCGTGGAATGTCAAACATCTCAACATATTCTACCCCTGATGTAAACCCTGTACTGAATGAATGTTTTAATTTTAATCTTGTCCATTTCAATTCTATATGCTCATATAATCATAAATAGTTTAGATGTTGTGAGATAGCACAACACTCAACTGATAGGTCGATTAATAGTTTGGGTGTTCGTGTTACGACACGGCCCCTTACAGGCAGAAACAAATAGTTTTAACGTTATGAGACAGCACAACTTTTAACTGGCAGATCAATTCCTAGTTTGTGTGTTCATGTTGCGACACGATCCCTTACAAGCAGAAACAAATAGTTTTAACGTTGTGAGACAGCATAACTTTTAACTGGCAGATCGATTCCTAGCTTGGGTGTTCATGTTGTAACACGACCCTTTTACAAGCATATATAAATAGTTTTAACGTTATGAGACAGCACAACTTTTAACTGGCAGATCGATTAATAGTTTGGGTGTTCATGTTGCGACACGACCCCTTACAGGCAGAAACAAAAAGTTTAACGTTAAAAGGCATCACAACGTTAAACAGGCAGATCGATTAAAATAGCTTAGGTGTTTGTATTAAGATGACCCCTAGCTGGCAGATACTCTTTCGATCATTCAATACAAGACGTTAACCATTCCATTCAAAATATTCAGCATAAAAAGAGACAATTCATTCCAAAAGAAATCAACTATTTTTCTGTCATTCAAAAGTACAAGTACAAGGAGGAAATACATCAAGGCTTCTCAACGCTAGTCGCCCTAGATCTATCTCCGCCGCGAGCCTTGCTCGCCACGGATGCCTTTGAAGATTGAGTGCCACTGCTATGAACTAACCTAAGGGCTTCCATGACTTTTTCAGCTGTCAACTTGAAGCTAGCCAAGTCAACGTTCAACTGTTCTATCTCCAACGCGTGGGCCTCCTCCTTCGCAGCGAGCTCTGCCTTCAGCCGCTTTATCTCCTCAGTACTATCAGAGATATTCTCCAACTTGAAGAATATGTTTTTGAGGCCTTGGAGTTCTTTATTGGCAGCTACAAACTCCGCCTCCATCTTTTTTTTCATATGTGTCTCGCTCCGAAAGGATTGCTAAAACGCCGCAGATAGCTTCGGCCGCTCCTCGTTAGCTTCCTCCAGGAGAGCGTTCAGGCATGAAATCTCGTTGGCGGCCTCCCTCTCTGTGACCTTCTTAAAGACCCTACTGTTTAACTTCAGCAGGACGGAAATTTGCATAACAACAAGAATAAGTCAGGAACATCGGATGGAAGTACTACAACTTAAGACGAAGTCAAAGCTACTTACAATCACTTCCAGCCTGGTAGATGCTTCTTCGAGGGTCCTTGCAGAGCTTCCTCAATGCCCTAGTTGGGTGGTTGATGTCAACCTCGCCCAAATCACGCAGCACAGGCTGCGGACTGCCGGATGCACCTACAGGCAAATCATTCAAAGATTCAGACATGTCCAATATCCTATTCAAGCGGGAGGAAGTGAAGAGTTAGAACTTACTCCTGTCGATAGAGCCTCCGTGAGGGGGTTGAGCTGGCCCTTTCCCTCGATCAGTCCCTTTCCCCTTAGGAGTGGGAGTCTTCGTTGCAGAGGCAGGGATCAGATCCTACTCGGGCACCTGCTTCTCCCCCTGTCCCTCGTCTCCCTTCGGTTCGGAAGGAGGGACTTCGGGAGGAGACAAATCTCTCCCTTCGCCACGTATCTCGTCTGCCCCCTGGAGAAGGGCAGACATCAGGGCGGCGACTTTTGCTGCCACCTTAGCCATGTCACCTCGAGGCACCAACCTTGGTCTATCAGCTTCTGCCCCTCCACTTGCAGAAGCCTACCCTGTTGAGGCCTCACCCTGCCGAAGGCCTTCGCGCGGCACCTGTGCGATGGGCGTCGGGTCGTAGACCACGTCGCTCCCTGAGTACTTGACCCTGATGCGTGCAGGACACTTCAGGGTCTCGAAGTGATAAACGAGCGGCACCTTCTTGCCATGCCATCGTCTACCGTATCGATGTCATCCTCCATTCGACGGGCCTTAGCCTCATCGATAGGAGGGACTTGACCAGCTCCTGGCAGGGTGGGGGACACATCTTATCGATCTCTAGCCCCCTCCTCTTCGCCTTTTCCCTCCTCTTCACATTCTCCCTCCTCTCCTCCTTCTTTATCCTCACTCCCTTCCTCCTCTTCATCCTTATCTTCCTCCTCTTCTTCGTCGCCTTCTTCTCCACCTTCTCCACTTTCTTTCCCACCTTCTTCTTCACCCTTCTCCTCTTCTTCTTCTTCTTCACCCTCCTCTTCTTCTTCTTCTCCTTTCTTTTCCTCATCCTTCTCTTCCTTCACCACCTACCTCTTCTTGACCTGGCCTCACTTGGTCACGACTAGTTTCTCCTTGCCAGGCCCGGAGCGCCTCCTCTTGCCATAGGCCTTTTTCTTGACTTACATGTATCGCACCATCCTGCCGGTCTCAAGATCCTCCTCGTAATCAGAGTACAGAGTGTCATTATCTTCGTACTTAACTGGTAGGCGGTGCATCAGGTTGGCGTTGCTATGACAGATCGGATAGTTTGCAAACTGCTTCCACGACCTGGTTCTTCATGTCAGCTCTAAGAACAGGTTATCGATTGCTCAGACCCAATCGGATGACTAACACAGATCGCCTCCTGGTCATATCTCTCAACCTCCTTGTGGACCTGAGTGCAAGGAGTCTCGGGCACTGAGAAGGGAGTCCACGCCCCCGAGATGGGGATTGGTCAATCGGTGTATAGCTTATCGGAGGGAACCGTGTTGGTGATGGGGCAAAGGGCGGAGACGCCGTGCAGGTTAAAGAAGGGGTTGTCTTTCCTTGAAACCCACTAATAGTGGTAGAAGAAATACCCCAACTCGATCCTGGCTTGCTCGCCTTCGGGGATGTTGGAGTAGCAGGCTCTAAGCTCTTCCTGGTGGTCAAACTCCAGCCGATAGAAAGCGTAGATGATTCTCCACGCGTTTCCTGATAGCTGTCTGGGGCAAAGCCCAGACGTGTTCAGCAGTCAAGCCGCGAACGGTAGAAGGGGCAGGAGCAGCCCGCAGTTGAGCTGGCCGATCGTGACCATGATATTCTCTTTGCTAGCCACCTCTGTATAAATAGACCGGTTGTCGATTCCAAAGGCAGCTTGCACTCCAGCGAACGCTGGGCGATGAACGCCTTCAGTGAAGAACCCGAGCAGCTTCTCCTATTTCTCCCTCTTCACATCAGTGGTCTTCCAACCGATGCCATACTTGAAGACAAGCTCCTCGGATAATGGCTTCAGCGGCATCAGAACGAACTCCGCTTTGGGGATATGCTCTGGCTTGGTAGGAGCGGAAGGAAATCCCACACTGATATGCCTCTTCCCAAGGATGACGAGGCTGCCCTTAGCCTTTCCTTTTCCCACGATCTTAGGCGAGGAGGGCTCAGCGGTGGCTTTCCCCTTCTTCGATGGTCTGACCTTCGGAGGGACGATATTCTTGGTGCAACTTGCAGATGTCATCGCCATCGAACGGAGGAACGGGAAAAACAGAAAGCAAGAAATTCGAGAGCAAAAGCAAAGAACTCAGAAAAATTTCTAACAGCGCGAGTAAAAAGTTAACTCCGGGACGGGATTTATAAGCCCCGAAAAATTTGGCAAGAAAACATATGTGACACGTGGCACCACCAGACTAGCGAAAGACGAAACGTCAGACCAGACGAAACGTCGGACCAGATGAAACGTCGAACCAGGTGAAGCGACGGAAAAATGAAACACCAACAAAAGACTTCACTCAATCGACAAGCAGACGATCGGGCGATTTTTCAAAGGATCGAGCAAAAAAGATGGTTTTTTGCCCGATCGCCCCAAGCTCCACCGGTTGAAATTGACCGATCGGACAATTTTGACCGATTGCCCAAAAGACTTCGCCCAATCGATAGGCAGACAATTGGGCAAATTTCCAAAGGATCGGGCAAAAATCATGGTTTTTGCCCGATCGCCCCAAGCTCGACCAGTTGAAATTGACCGATCGGACAATTTTGACCAATCGCCCAATCGACAGGCAGATGATCGGGTGAATTTCCAAAGGATCGAGTAAAAAACGTGATTTTTTGCCCGATCGCCTCAAGCTCCACCGGTTGAAATTGACCGATCGGACAATTTTGACCGATCGCCCAAAAGACTTCGCCCAATCGACAGCAGACGATCAGGAGAATTTTCACCAGTTAAAATTGATCGATGGGACAATTTTGACCAATCACCCTAAAGACTTCGCCTAATGGACAGGCAGACGATCGGGCGAATTTCCAAAGGATCGGGCAAAAAACATGGTTTTTTGCCCGATCGCCCCAAGCTCCATCAGTTGAAATTGACCGATCGGACAATTTTGACCGATCGCCCAAAGACTTCGCCCAATCGACAGGCAGACGATTGAGCGATTTTCCAAATAAGCAGGCTGAAAATATGGTTTTTCGTTCGATCGCCTCAAGCTCCACTGATTGAAATTGATCGATCGGACAAATTTGACCGATCAGACTATTTTGACCGATCGACCAAAAGACTTCGCTCAATCGACAGGCAGACGATCGGACAAATTTCCAAAGGATCGGGCAAAAAACTTTTGGCCGATCGCCCTAAGCTCCACCGGTTGAAATTGACCGATCGGACAAATTTGACCGATTGGACAATTTTGACTGATCGCTCAAAAGACTTCGCCTAATCGACAGGCATACGATCGGGCGAATGTCTAAAGGATCGGGCAAAAAACATGGTTTTTTGCCTGATCGCCCCAAGCTCCACCGATTGAAATTGACCGATCAGATAGATTTGACCGATCAGACAATTTTGACGGATCGCCCAAAAGACTTCGCCCAATCGACAGGCAGACGATCGAAAAAATTTCCAAAGAATCGGGTAAAAACCATGGTTTTTTACCCGATTGCCCCAAGCTCCACCAGTTAAAATTGACCGATCAGACAATTTTGACCAATCGAACAAAAGACTTTGCCCAATCGACAGGCGGACGATCGAGCGAATTTCCAAAGGATCGGGCAAAAAATATGGTTTTTTGCCTAATCGCCCCAAGCTCCGCCGGTTGAAATTGACTGATCGGACAAATTTGATCGATCGGACAATTTTGACTGATCGACCAAAGACTTCACCCAATCGACAGATAGACGATCGGACGATTTTCCAAAGGATCGGGCAAAAAACGTGGTTTTTTGCTCGATCGCCCCAAGCTCTACTGATTGAAATTGACCGATCGGACAAATTCGACCGATCGGACAATTTTGACCGATCGGATAAATTTGACCGATCGAACAATTTGTTCGATTAGACAAATTTGTCTGATCGGACTAGTTTGACCGATCATCCAGAGATGACCAACCGAAATTTCTGATTGATCGATCGGCAAACAACCCGATGAGAACTCTACGACACCAACACTGGCAGGGGGTTTGGATTTTGCACCTGGGTTCCAAGTCAGCCAGATCAGCCCCTAGCTAACTTGGAGGGGGTAGCTGTGGGTGCAAATTTTGGCCAACGCCTCGTGATTGAACCCACAGACACAACAGCGGGGCCCACCAGCCTTGCTTGGGGGATCCACAGAGACGACAATGGGACCCACCAGCCCTGCTTAGGGGGTCCACAAAGACGACAACGGGACCCACCAGCCCCCATCTGGATCCAGATGATAGCTGTAAAAACCACCTTCTATCTCAGTTTATGTTCAAAAGTTCTATAAATAGTAGGCCCAACAAGTGCAATCGATCAAATATCTGATTCCTGAATCAGACTTCCGAAAAATCCAGAGATCTGACTCCCAACCTTTCGATCTTCTTTACGAAGAGAAACCGGTGACACTCGACCGGTCGAGGTCACTTCAATTCAAGTGTTGGTGAATTCTGGTTGCTCCTTATAGCACGGAGACGTACACTTCGGCTGAACTCTAAGATCACATCTCATGTTAGCAGTCTTTCGATATTCAGAAATTCAATTCGAAGACATCGACCTCCAAACCTGCATACTAGACATACGTTCGATCAGACATTTGATTTGACTCGATTGACTGGTTGGGCGGAGTCTTCGGGTCGGTACGAAGATCATCCCCCACAGAACCGGCAGTATCAAAGCAAGTCAACATCACCGACATCACCTCAACTTCCAAATCGCTCAAGATCGGGGGTAAGCCAGACAAAGGCAATGCCATCACAGTGCCTTCGCAATCTCAACGGCCACCAAGGATGACTCTCGAGGAGTTTGAAGCCAAGGAATATCCCTTCCTAGACTCGAAAGTTTCCTCCATGTTCGATCAGTTGATGCAAGAAAATATGATCGATCCCCCGCCACCAAAAAGGCCAGAGCAAGCACATCGAGTCAACGATCCACACTTCAAGTACCACCGGATGGTCAGCCATCGAAGTGCTTTGTCTTCAAGAAAAAGATCATGGCACTCGCTAGGCAAGGGATGATCAATATCAACTTTGGTGACATCGTCAAGACAAACATTACGTCAATCACCTTTGACTCCTTCCCACCAACACTGATTGCTTCACAATGCACTTTAGCAAGGCTACGCATCGTCTGTCAAGGATCGCCAATGCAATCAGATCCACGATCGACGCAGCCAACTCCAAGAAGATGGTGGCAGCATGTTTCTGCAATGCCTAGGGCCAAAATCCTCACTGCCTTGGGCGCAACCACCTCTCATGCAAACGCTCCCTCTTTCAAACGAAGCTACATCCCAGCATATGCTCCAAACAAGAGATGAGCAAAGCGACCCTAAAGTTAGCCTGGTAGGTCAGTCATCATGTAAGTTCATCTTCTACTCCAAGCCTCCTTTGATCTCAATGAAAAAAATCAAGCCAACCGGCTGGGGATTAGAAGATGCGTTGGTAGAGCCTCCAGAAGAGAAAGTCCTTCCAATCAAAGAAGAGCATTCGGTTGCAGCACCAATTCTTTACCCTAGCGAGAAAGATCTTATGGATAAAGATGCGTGGGCTATGGTGCCTCGAGGGAGAAGGCCAAGACGATCAAGCTATAGGATAGCACGTCTGGCCAACCACGAGCAAGATCGGGCGACAAGAAAACTCCCCGGAAGAAAGACCTACAATAAAAAGAATAAAGCTCCAGGGAAAAAGGCATCTAAATTGCGTCCAACAAATCCTCTCCAGCAAGCATGTCTAGAGCCGGTGACACTCCAAGAGTTCTTTCCCAATCGCTTTTTTGAAGCTGATCAAGACCTCAAGGTCTCTTGCTGCATGATGGAAGTTCACCAAGTGCTCCGGGAAGACGATAAAGAAAGCGGCTCCAATATCGAAACCATGAAGAGAAGCATCGCCGTCAACGACAAGCCATTCAATGAGGCCAAAGCACACCTTGCTGACGCCACGTTCCATCAAGTTGCAGAAACTCCTCCAACAAAAGCTCAATGAGCCCAAAAAGTCAAAACAGTTGCAAGGGACAAAACCTCTCCACTTGCAAAATCGATGCCATCTTCCGGCCAGATGATGCACGAAGCGCCAGTATCAAGACGAAAGGTTCGCGTCAACTTCAAATCAAGCTCGACGCCACACGTTCCATTGCCTGCTCAAACTGCTTCAGTCCTGCAGGTCGCACCTCAGTAGCTTCGCAAGCCAGGACAATCACCTTCCACTTCAGCAAATAAACCAGCGTCACCATTCTCTGAGGCCAATTTCATCACTTTGCAAGTGATGACATTGCCACTGCATGGGCAACTACACGCCTCAAGCTCAACCGGACCTGCTAAGTACACCAGCTCTGAGCAACTCGCGATCAAGCCAGAAAACACTCAGGGGCAAAACATCACTGAGTTGATGTTCGAAGCCAACTGCAACAAAGAAAGCACTAGGCACATCGGTTCACTACCCTCAGCTGCGATACTACATCGCTTGACAAAGACTCAAGCTCGCCTCCTCAAAAGTGGCTAACAAATTCTTCCAAATCGTCGAGGCATCGGCTCCAGTCAAACTCTAGCACTCATCAAAACTCCAGTCAAGAAGATCTTCACTTCTAACTACATTGAAGCAAAGAAGGCAGGCGACAACTGTGAATCAGTAATGACTCTGTATGCCAGCGGCAAGTCCCTCAAAAGGTACTATGCCAAGCGCAAGGTTACCCCCCTTGCCTAAAAAAAAGGGAATAAACAAACTACGTGCGACTTGATCCCTCCTAGCAGGGTACTTAGGTAGCCTGTAAAGGTTCAGTCCAAACAAAAAAAAAAGAAGTAAACCACCATTCTAGAAGATGAGCCCATAAACAATGCATAAGAAGTCCCTCAGGCACTGTAGCAGCTCGTCTCTCGAGGCATCCACGCGCTGCAACTTCGAAAAGCAAGAAGCCACCAGCTCCAGGCACTTCATCAACTCCTCCTGCTGTTTGATAAGCTCCGATCCAGAATTTCTCTCGGTAGCCTTTGTTCTCTCTAGACGGGGCTCCAACTTCCACAGCAACGCACGAGCAACCTCCACTTCCTTCTGTGCTCGAGTCGACTCAGCCGTAGCAAGTGAGTGTTATCCCTCCAACCAACACTCCTCTTCCTTGGCCGTAGCTAAAGCCGAAGGAGCACCCCCCTCTAGCACATCCAGTGGCGAGTAATAAACCTCGCTTCCTCCAAGATGGTGTGCATCTGCTCCGCAAACAAAAAGTTATCCGTCTTGAAATTCGTCAGGCTCATGCAAAAGCTCAGGCCCATCTGAAGGTCACCACTCCCTCAAAGTCAAAGACCCGAAGGATTGGGACCGCCACTGAAGTCAAAAACAGCAACCCAGAGAATGGCAGATGCACCAGCAATAACCGCATCTTCTGCGACCTCCACAAAAGCCAAAAGGACCATTGGAGCTGTCACCAAGGTAAAGATCGGCAAGCAGAAGATGACCAAAGCAGTCTGCTCCTTGTCGAAGGTCGTAGCTTCATCTTTCTCCTCGCCAAACTCCAGATGGCCTATCTCGATGTCCTTCAAGCCAGCATCGCCACCAGAAAAGTTCTCTCTATGGGCCTCCAACAACCTGGGGTCATCCAGAGAAACATCCAGCTCACCTCGCTCAGTGTGCCTCAATGCAACCTCGCCAGACGGAAGACGACATAAAAGAGAGGTGAAGACATCGATCTTCTCTTGCGGTAGATATCCTTAACAATCCAACCGGCTTTCGGAAGGCACTCGGAGGGACAAGTCCTGCAAGTAGACGAAAAGTGCAAATCAAATCAAGATGCAAAGTCAACTCCAGAATAAAAGACAGCAAATCCAGAAGTCGGGAAAAAAAAAATCGGGGTCAAGCCTGCAGGACCAAAAGGGACAGCAACCCCTAAAAAGAAGTTTTTTGATGAACCGGTGAAAGGGTTGCAGCCCCAAAAGGGGGCCACAGCCCCTTACTCCAAATTAGGGGTGGCAATGGGTCGGGTCGGGTTGAGACATATGTATAAGGGCAAAACACTCAACCCGAACCCGACCCGTTTAATAAACGGGTCAAAAACTTAAACCCAAACCCGACCCGCCTAATAAACGGGTTGACCCGACCCGACCCGTTTATTAAACGGGTCGGGTTGGGTCAACAGAACCCATGTAAACCTGTCGGGTTGGGTCAAGACAAGTCGGATTGGGCCGGGTTTGATCGGTTTGGGTCGGGTTGGCTCGAGTTGGCTCGGGTTGGCTCAACAGAACCCATGTAAACCTGTCGGGTTGGGTCAAGACAAGTCGGATTGAGCCGGGTTTGATCGGGTTGGCTCGAGTTGGTTCGGGTTGGCTCGGGTCGGGTTGACACGACCCATTTGTTAAACGGGTCAATTCGGGTCAATCGGGTTATAAGTACAAACCCGAACCCGACCCATTAAATAAACGGGTCAATCGGGTCGACCCGTTTATGACCCGAACCTGTTTAGGCCAAACCCAAATCCGCTAACTTCGGGTCGGGTTCGGGTCGGGTTGGTGGGTCGGGTCAAGAATTGCCACCCCTACTCCAAATTCCGAGCGGAAAGGGGGCCACAGCCCCTTACTCCAAATTCCGAGGCCCGAGTGGAGCCCGCAGCCCCCAAACGGGGCTAAGGCCTTTAACCCGCGCGACCCGTCGCTTGCCGGCCATCGCTACCGCTGGCCACCTATGCCACGCCCGCCCGCACCACCTGGAACCCTACGCGCTCCGTGCCAGCTGCCGCTCGCCTACGCCACCCACACACTCTCGCGCCGGCCACCCGCAGCCTCCACCCACCTGCGCTACGCCTGCGTTGGCCACCTGCTGTTGGGTGTGTGTTTTAAAACCACACAAAAGACATGGGTTTAGTCCCATATCGGTAAGGGGAGAAATCCCCTACCAACATATAAGGGTTTGCCCACTTCCTCCCACTAGTCATCACACTAGAGGAGGGGCTCCACTAGCTCACACACGCGCGCGCGTGCGTGCCGTGCCGAGCCGGGCCGGGCTTGGGCATGGGCGGCGCGTGTGTGTGCGCCCACGGACCCGGACACGATAGCACCTCCGAAATGGGCTGGTCCGCACCTGCCCTCTTTTTGTTTTTTGCTTTTAAGTCCTTCACCATTTATGAAATTCCTTTTTGGCTACTAGCCGTTTTGCATGCGACCCGTTGCTGCATGCGAGCCGTTACGAGACTGCTCTCTGCGAGCTGTAACGTGCGAGGTTAATGAGCTTAATCACAGCCCATTAACCGCTCCCCTCTTTCAGCCTCCCATTAACAGCCCGAGGCCTATATAAGGCCCGGTGCAGCCATGGGATGAACACACTCCGAAAATCGGAATTCCTCCCTGCTTACTGCCTCTCTCTCTCCCATTCTCTCGTGCCGTGTTGCTGTGGTGCTGCCCCTTTGCTCCGAAGAGACTCCCTCACTCGGACCAAAGCCTTGCTGCGGTACTGCCTCCCGGCCTCGAGAAGATCGTCATCGAGTCGCTGGGTTCCTGAAAGTCTACGAGGTTCGCAAAACCTTCTTGGAGTCGTGCCGACGAGAAGGAGGTCGCCTGACCGGGGTCGCCGTATCTCCGAGAACAATTGCCACGAGACCCGCACGAGGGGGGCAATAAGATTCTTGGGAGGGGGCCTAGCACGCTTCGACCACAGGCCAGAGTTTCTAACTCTTCTTTTGTCCTAACATTAGATCTAAAATAATCGACTTGCATCTAATAGAGAAATCTAAATAATTAGATATATTTTAGATAGATTGTATCTCCCTTTTAGAAAAGTTCGGCAAGGTGAATGACGGTTCCATAGAACCCGCTCTGCCTTGGCAAACAATTTCTAAAAGAAATTTGTGCCTTGTCCTTGTTTGCGAAAATAACATTTGCTAATCAATTTTAATATTAATAATTTGATTAAATCCTAAATTTGCTAGTTTAGAACGATTAGATTTCCAACAATCCAAGAATCTTATCGCATTTTAATCGTTCATAAGTTATTTTCTTTGCAACGTGCTAACTAATCATCTGTTAGCCTACGTGATCATCTATTAGTCTTTATTTCGTGCTACCTATTAGTTGCTACTAGTTACAAAACTATTTTCTACAAAAGTAAATTAGAAGCATAGATTATAGAAAAGACTAAAAGTCGTCATTGAAATATTCCACTGCCTACGGTGTCTAGAAAGGCTTGTCAAACCGGCATTAAATTGCCCAAGGTAGCTTGGTATTTGAGCGAGCCTAGTGCTCCACCTCCTACCTGGAGCCCATCTGGCCGTTAGGATTTGGAAGTTTCATTTGGACTTCTAAAAGTCGAATCTATCTAGGTGTACTTTAAAATTGACAAAACTTATTTTTCAATCCACAGATTACAACTCCTTACTTTGGTCCGAAATGGCCTCACCAAACCGTGAAACCCTTAGTGCCAAACCCGAGAAGTTTGACGGGTCTAACTTCAAGAGGTGGCAAAACCAGATGCGATTCTGGCTAACCACACTTGGGTTACTGTCAGCCATAGGTGAAACCGCACCAGGAGTATCCAACGGGTCTAGCCAAACTCGTCGCACCCGAGCCTCCACTTCACAACCTGAATCTGAACCAACTTCTGGCATTCCCACTAGGACCCCAGAAGAAATCAACTACCATGGCCTTCATAGGATCCTAGGAGCCTTATCTGATAGACTATATGATATCTACTATACCATTCAAAACCCTAAGGACCTATGGGATACCCTAGAGCGTAAGTATGGCCTAGATGATGCTGGAGTAAAACGCTTCAAAGCGTCTGACTTTAACAGCTTCAAAATGGTTGATTCCAAACCCATGAATGATCAGATTCATGAGTTTGAGAACCTAGTCCAATATCTGAAGACTAATGGTTCCACTCTTGATGAAATCTTCCAGATAGCCTGTCTTATAGATAAACTACCTGCTTCTTGGTCTGAGTTCTCTAAGCACCTAAGTCATACCCAAGGTGACCTAACCCTAACTCAAGTTCTAAACTCTATTAGAATTGAGGAGCAACATAGGCTCAGGGAAAAGGGATCCTCTGAATCCAAACCCAAGGTCAACAACATAGAGGGTCAACCGTCTAAGGCATTCCAAAAACCTAGACATAAGTTCCAGAAGAAACCCTTCCACCCTAAGCCTAAGCCATATACCAAGAAGCCATACCATAGCAACCATAACCTAAACCATCCCAAGGACCAAAAGAAGGAAGGAGTGCGTTGCTGCTACGTCTGCGATCGGACCAATCACATGGTCAACCAATGCTTCTACAAGAAGACAGCACCACCTCCAAATCCAAGAAGAAATGGTCCAACGCCACCCGGCTCCCAAGTCAACATGGTGACCTCTGGAGCTGGCTCTTCTGGGACCGCTTTCAGGTCTGTTCTCTTCACCCCTGAAGTTAACATGACCTTTCAAGCATTTGATTGGTGGATTGACACAGGAGCTAACATTCATGTTTGCTCTGATCAATCTTTGTTTTCCACCTATCAGGTCTCAGGTGGAGGAGCTGTAAGCATGGGGAACAATGCTGAGGCTCGTGTGCTAGGGATAGGACGGATCAACCTGAAGCTGACGTCGGAGAAGACCCTAACCCTGTGCGGAGTCCACCACGTTCCGGAGATTAGGAGAAATCTAATTAGTGGGTCCTTATTAGTCCAACAGGGCTATAAGCTTGTATTTGAGTCTAATAAGGTTGTAATCACCAAAGGAATGAATTTTATTGGAAAAGGATTTCTTTGTGATGGTTTGTTTAAATTAAATGTTTATAATCCTTCGTCCACAATTCTGAATGTTGAGTCTTCGGTCACTTGGCACCAAAGGATAAGTCATGTAAATTATAATTCTATTAAGAAACTCATGACCCTAAACATCATTCCTAAATCCGATACTAGGAATCTCGACAAGTGCGAGATATGCGTAGAAGCGAAACAACCTAAGAAATCTTTTAAAACCATCGATCGAGACTCCCATATACTTGAATTAATTCACAGCGATGTCTGTGATTCTGGGAGAACCTCGAGAGGTGGCAATAGATATTTTGTAACGTTCATAGATGATGCTTCAAAATATTGCCACCTATACCTTATTAAAACTAAGGATGAAGTACTCAGTAAATTTAAAATTTACAGAGCTCTGGTTGAAAACCAATTAGACGAAACCATTAAGATCCTTAGGTCAGACCGAGGAGGGGAGTACACCTCAAATGAGTTAGGTGAATACTGTGATGACTATGGAATACTCCATGAAGTCACAGCTCCTTACACTCCCCAATCCAACGGTGTAGCGGAGAGGAAAAACAGGACCCTAATGAACATGGTCAACTCCATGTTACTAAGCTCTGGAGCGCCAAAGAACTTATGGGGGGAAGCCCTAATGACGACTTGTTTTATCCTTAACCGTATTCCCTTTAAACACAATGACTTGACCCCATACGAAGTATGGAAACATAGAAAACCTAACTTAGAATATTTAAAAGTGTGGGGGTGCCTAAATAAGGTAAAAATCCCCGATCACAAAAGGAAGAAGATAGGACCTAAGACTGTAGATGCCATCTTTATTGGTTACGCTTCAGAAAGTAACGCTAATCGTTTTTTAGTGTTTAACTCTGAAATAAGCGAAATAGCCAATAACACCATAATCGAAGCAAGAGATGCCTCATACTTCGAAAACATCTTTCCTTATAAGACTAGGATCAACACTAGGATTAATACCAATAACCAGGCCTCCAGTTCTAATCATGTGACTCAGATCGAACCTGAAGTCCAATTAGAACCTGAAGACCAGACTGAACCGGTAACCCAAACCGAACCTAGAAGGAGTAAACGTGCCCGTGTAGAGAAAGTCTTTGATGACTTCTATGCACTTATGGTGGAGAACTCTCCCTCCACCTATACAGATGCAATGAAGTCCATAGACTCACCTTTTTGGAAAGAAGCCATAGATAATGAGATCCAATTCATACTTCAAAACCATACCTGGGAACTCACCAATTTACCTCCTGGTTGTAAAACCATAGGATGTAAATGGGTGTTTAAGAAAAAGCTTAGACCCGACGGTACCATAGATAAATTTAAGGCACGACTTATAGCCAAAGGCTTTACCCAAAAACCAGGGGTAGACTACTTTGATGTCTACTCACCTATCGCTAGGATAACCACGATTAGGATCCTCATCGCCTTAGCTTCAATCTATAAGCTAGTCATACATCAAATGGATGTAAAGACTGCTTTCTTGAATGGCGACCTTAATGAGGAAATATACATGGACCAACCCGAGGGATTTACTGCACCTGGACAAGAGGGAAAGGTGTGTAAGTTAATTCGATCCCTCTATGGACTTAAACAAGCCCCAAAACAATGGCACATGAAATTCGATGAAGTTATCTTATCCTATGAATTTGATATCAATTCAACGGATGAATGTGTATACCATAAAGTAAATGGTAGTAATATTGTCATCTTATGTTTGTATGTTGACGATATTTTGATATTCGGTTCAAACATACAAATCATAAATGATATCAAACACGTTTTGTCCCAAAACTTTGACATGAAAGATCTAGGACAAGCCGACGTTATTTTGAACACTAAGATCATTAGGAAGGATAATGGTTTAGTGTTATCCCAATCCCACTATGTCGAGAAAATCCTTAGGAAATTTTATGACCCCGATTGCCAACCGGTATCCACACCATATGATCCAAATACCCATCTAACAAAGAATACTGGACTTCCTAGACTACAGAGCGAGTATGCTCAAATCATAGGATCGCTAGGTTTTCTAGCAAACTATACTCGACCCGATATCGCTTACGCGGTAAATAGACTTAGTCGTTATACGTCTAATCCTAATTTGTCCCATTGGAATGCGTTAGAAAGAATTTTTAGATATCTTAAGGGAACCATATCATACGGTCTCCACTATAGTGGATATCTAGCTGTATTAGAGGGATACTCTGATGCTAACTGGATTAGTGACTCAATAGATATTAAGTCCACAACCGGATATGTATTCCTACTAGGAGGTGGAGCCATATCTTGGAAATCCACCAAACAGACTGTTATAGCTAGGAGTACCATGGAATCAGAAATGATAGCGCTAGATACCACTAGCACAGAAGCAGAATGGCTTCGAGATCTTCTATATGAGATCCCATTGATAGAAAAGCCTTTACCGGCTATATCTATCCATTGTGATTATCGATCAGCTATTGATAAATGTAATCAAGAAAATGCTGATGTGAAAATAAATCGACATCTGAAAGTGAGACATAGATCTCTCAGATATAAGATAAAAAATCAAATAATTGCCCTAGATTTTGTTAGATCCGAAAAGAATTTGGCGGATCATCTAACTAAGGGCCTATCTAGGACAGTAGTCTTAGAATCGTCGAGGGGGATGGGATTAAGCCCATAAGAAAAATCACCGCAGTGGGAACCCAACCTCACGGAGGTTCAATGGGTAGAAACAAACTGTAGTAGTGATTGAAAATGAGGAGCACTGAATAATGCTCCCGTCCCTATGACGTCAGTGCTTATTAAAAGCAAGGGGTAGGATGAGTTTAAAACTCTTAATAAGTCCAAGACCCATGAGGCGGGATGTCGCCTTGCTCACACCCCTATTAGGACTTACCTATATGTATGTCGTTGTGAGGCCGCAACTCTGGGACCAGGGCTACTCCCTAGAAACATACAAGAAAAGATATCTGCGCAAGGCCATTAATAGCGCAACCCGCTTAGAACCATCGAAAACTGTACTACGTGTACTACTTGTAGAAACCCGATAAATGAGACTGGTTCAAGACGTAGTCCACCAAGTCCTCACGGATGTATACAACTGTACTAAGTGGAGGTTCAAACCGGAAGGTACCTACACCTACTGCGTAGTATAAGGAATCCAGCAAAGTCCTTTTACTTTACATTTTGAATTTTTTTTAAATTATTTAATATTTAGTGGTTTTAAACACATGTGGGGGATTGTTGGGTGTGTGTTTTAAAACCACACAAAAGACATGGGTTTAGTCCCATATCGGTAAGGGGAGAAATCCCCTACCAATATATAAGGGTTTGCCCACTTCCTTCCACTAGTCATCACACTAGAGGAGGGGCTCCACTAGCTCACACACGCGCGCGCGTGCGTGCCTTGCCGAGCCGGGCCGGGCTTGGGCATGGGCATGGGCGGCGCGTGTGTGTGCGCCCACGGACCCGGACACGATAGCACCTCCGAAATGGGCTGGTCCGCACCTGCCCTCTTTTTGTTTTTTGCTTTTAAGTCCTTCACCATTTATGAAATTCCTTTTTGGCTACTAGCTGTTTTGCATGCGACCCGTTGCTGCATGCGAGCCGTTACAAGACTGCTCTCTGCGAGCTGTAACGTGCGAGGTTAATGGGCTTAATCGCAGCCCATTAACCGCTCCCCTCTTTCAGCCTCCCATTAACAGCCCGAGGCCTATATAAGGCCCGGTGCAGCCATGGGATGAACACACTCCGAAAATCGGAATTCCTCCCTGCTTACTGCCTCTCTCTCTCTCCCATTCTCTCGTGCCGTGTTGCTGTGGTGCTGCCCCTTTGCTCCGAAGAGACTCCCTCTCTCGGACCAAAGCCTTGCTGCGGTGCTGCCTCCCAGCCTCGAGAAGATCGTCATCGAGTCGATGGGTTCCTGAAAGTCTACGAGGTTCGCAAAACCTTCTTGGAGTCGTGCCGACGAGAAGGAGGTCGCCTGACCGGGGTCGCCGTATCTCCGAGAACAATTGCCACGAGACCCGCACGAGGGGGGCAATAAGATTCTTGGGACAGTGCCTAGCACGCTTCGACCACAGGCCAGAGTTTCTAACTCTTCTTTTGTCCTAACATTAGATCTAAAATAATCGACTTGCATCTAATAGAGAAATCTAAATAATTAGATATATTTTAGATAGATTGTATCTCCCTTTTAGAAAAGTTCGGCAAGGTGAATGACGGTTCCATAGAACCCGCTCTGCCTTGGCAAACAATTTCTAAAAGAAATTTGTGCCTTGTCCTTGTTTGCGAAAATAACATTTGCTAATCAATTTTAATATTAATAATTTGATTAAATCCTAAATTTGCTAGTTTAGAACGATTAGATTTCCAACACCTGCAACCGCACCGACTTGCATCCAGCCACCGTGCTCGCCTGCACTCCGCACGCGCCACGTGGCCACCCGCTGCTGCTGCGCCACTTGCCTGCCACCGCTGCTGCGCCGCCTATCAGCCCTGCGTCACCTGCTCTAGCAGGCACCTGACCACCGCCTGCGCGAGCCGCCTCCGATCCCGCCTGCGCCGTGCCGCCCGATCGTCGCCTGCACGCGCATCAATCGTGCCCGCACCGCTCCACCCATTGTTGCTGCTGCTGTCGGTTTCTGTGAACCAGAGAGGAAAGAAAACCAGAAGAAGAAGAAAACAAGGGAAAAAAAAAAAGAGGAAGAAGACGAAGAGGGAAAAGCCTACCTCATCTTCAACGGTTTCCCCTCCTCATCACGATCCCGCACCAAGGACGTCACAACTCTCCTCCGACGAGCCACGATCATCTTCACGCTCCCCGCGCGCTCGTAACACCCTCGGACTTCTCGCAACGGCTGCCTTCGACGTGTGCGGCATTTTCAAGCAAAGGGGACTCTGCAACGAAAAAGATGACAAAAACCCTAGACGGGCCTTCATCTTCAAGCCGTCGAAGAAGTCATCATCTGCAAACCGCCAAAGGAGCCTTTCATCTCCAAGCTGCCAAAGCCCTTCGTCTCTGGCGCTAGCAACGATGAGGGAAAACGAAAAGGCGGGGGTTTGTACAAAGGCATCAATCCCACACAAATACGTGATCAAGGCCAAGCGCTAAACGTTTCCCGCAGGCGCACTCGACATTGAGGGGGTATTTGTGGGCACCAAAATTAGCCCACGGATAGAACCCGACCCGCATGTTAAACTCGGCGCGCACACAATGGCCCACATGCGAAACTTGGCCCGCACACAACGGCCCACATGCGAGACTTGGCCTGCACACAACGACACGTATACGAAACTTGGCCCGCATACGAAACGGACCCGACTCAACGCAAACGGGCCCCATCGAACCCACAACTCAAAGACAAAAAGGGGGCCCACCAGCCCCATTCTTTGAAAATCGTGCCCCTCCCTATGGGGAGGTGTGGCCGGCCATAAGGGGAAGAAAAGAAAAAAGAAAGAAAAGAAAAGGAAAATAAAATAATAATAAAAAATGATAACCGTCTCGATGCGGGGGGAGATGGCGTGGACGTCTACGCAACCGTAGATCCACGACGATTCCTCGATCCGACGGACAAGATGATGTTGTGTTGCTATGCAATCGGAAGGTGCAAAAATGGCGATATATCATCAAAGATTAAGCGATAACAAACCTATAACCATCCCCACAAAATAAGGAAAGGGATCAAATTTGTTTCCCCCAAAAGAGGAAACAATATTTTGATGGTTATGGGGAGAGATATTGGATTGAACCAAAAAATCACAGCCATATCTCTCCCAACCTCCCCCCTTTGCCTATAAATAGAAGGGGTGGGGGAAGCCATCAAACGTCGAAAGCTGAAGACAAGTAGGCTCTGCAAAAATAAGGCTCCAACGCTTGTAGACCGAAAGCTTCGCGAGGAACGAGACGGCGCATTCCCAACAAAGCGGAGTTGCCCATCGAAGTTCTCATCAAAGAGAAGGCCTTGCACTCGAAGATCAAACCTTCGACTCCTCGCACGAAGAAGAAAGCTTTGAGAAGAAGGCTCGGAGTCGTCATCACTCCTACGTCTCCAACGATCTTCATCAACTCTGAAGATGCCAAAAGCAAAGGCCGAAGGAGAAGATCGAAGCCGACAATACCTCGTTATCTTTAACAAAGGTGTTGACTCCTCGCACAAAGAAGAAAGCTTGGAGAAGAAGACCTGGAGCCGGTGCTACCCCCGATGCCTTCATCAACAAAATTCGACGCTACAATCGTCGCACAAAGCCGATGCTACCCCCACCGTCTTCATCAACAAAAGCCGATGATACAACCGTCGCACGGAGATCGGTGCTACCCCCACCGTCTTCATCAACAAAAGCCGACGCTACAACCGTCGCACGAAGCAGGTGCTACCCCTGCCGTCTTCATCAACAAAAGCAGACGCTACAACCGTTGCATGGAGATCGGTGCTACACTCGTCGTCTTCAAAGAAGCCTTCGACTCTGATCACGCCAAAGAAACCCGGAGAAGAAGAGAAGCCAAAGCAGACGCCACAACTATCGGTGCCAAAAATTCCATCCCCAAAAGGAGGAAGCTGGAAGAATAAAGAAAGCTCGAAGATCGGTGCTACACTCGTTGTCTTCGTCAATAAAAGCCAACGCTACACCTGTCACACGGAGATTGGTGCTACACCCGCTGTCTTCAAAAGAAGTCTTCAACTCCGATCATGTCATAAAAGCCCGAAGAAGAAAAAAAGCAAAGTCGATGCCACAACCGTTGTTGCCAAAACCCGCCCTCACAAAGCCGGAAGAATAAAGAAGACTCAGAGACATCACTATCGTCATTCGAGGTGAAGATCAAGCTAAAGCTAGAGCAAAACCAAAGTTACGTCCGCGGTAAAGCCACGCACGTGCTAAACCCAAGCAACTACGAAGGATCACAAACAAAGCAACGCACTTTCTAGTCGATACAACGCGAAGTCCGGAAGAACGAAAGCACCGCAAGCCTTTACCCCTTCTACATTCAAGCGCTAAACACCAAAGCTACACCGACGCCAGAGCTATGCCAAAGCAAATCCAGAGTCAGATGCCAGAAGCCAAAGCCGAAGGTGAAAGCAAGATCGACGCCGCAAAACTGACGATCAAGGACGCCGAAGTTTAGCAAGAACCGAGGGAGACGCGAAGATCAAGCAAATGATGCCGAAAGCCCCCTAGTCGAGAAAGCTCGAAGAACAGAAGGCACGAAAGCAAAGGCTAAAACCCTCAACCTCTCAAGAAACCCGAAACTTTGTAAAAACCTCTGTATTGGGCAACCTCTGCAAAGCTCTCGTACGAAATAACGTGGAGACACGGATCAAAGGGACCCTACAGAGGATCTCTCCCACAATCTACTGATTAAATCGTCACCACACTTAGCTCACCACCCCCGAGTCCCCAGGTCCCGATCTTGTAATCTCCCTGTGCTCGCAATAAAGACGACCCAAATCTTTTTTCCACAGAGACGTTGACTTCGACGAACTTCATTAACACATCCTGTGTCAACTCTCATTCTCTTTCTGAAGGTCATGTAACTAGAAATCGAATGTGTCATCTCTCTCTCTCTCTCTCTCTCTCTCTCTCTCTCTCTCTCTCTCTCTCTCTCTCTCTATTCTACAGTGCCAGAGTGACAACTCACCAGGCAATAGCTCAGCGCTCTACAGCACGCCACATACTTGAAGTTCTACCCATCAATCGACTATTGGAGGGAAACCGTATGACGGCCGTAATCCTTCCCCAGACTTCTAACACCTCCGATAATCCCGAAAGAAATTTATATTTATGTCCTCTACCAGAGGTTGATATAGTCTTAACTTTAAAGTTATCTTCACAAAGGTCTAAAGAACCATCATAACCAAATCACTGTTCTCTGCGGGGTCGGGAGTGACCCTTGGCATTCCAAATCGACCAGCACATAAAGGTCATGAGGCAAATCGTTAGAGAAAGCAAAATTGACGCCCATCCAACAGGCCATACTGGCTAACCAATTAGTCACATATATCACCCCACAATAATCACAGAGGGCAAAGCCCGCCCTACCATACTGATTCCACAGATCATATAATCCTTCAAAATTAATATTGAACTAGTAAAGAAACCTGGGCAATGCCCGAATGTGTTTGATGCACGCCATTTGGCAAAGACGACATCACAATTGTTCAAAGAAGTGTAAAATTTGAAATAAGTGTGATTCACTTGTTAGAGAAATAGAGTTTAACATCAAATGACCATTAAATATCATTGAATGAAAATTTATCATCTTTATGGTAGGTTTTTAAATAGATTTAAAAAGAAATCGTGTTCACACACGAAAGAAAAATTCTAACTCTTTAAAAGACGTCTAACTCTTTAAAAGACGTCCACGTGTCACAACACGGGAGAGAGGCTTCCATTTTAGTATATAGTGTAGATACCCCATTCTCCATTATCCGACAGCTGATTCCTAACACAAGTTGTCCAGTCGAGACAGTACTTGATGGCCTCCGAACAAGTACACCGCCATGTGATTGGACGGACGTGATCGCTACCGGTCCGTACACCATTGGAGGGGAGACGCTCCCGACGCAAACCAATCTCCCAGTTAGCCACCACGTGGAAACGAGCAAGGATATCCAACCCGAAGCGTTTGTCCCGAATGACGTGGCACCTAATCACAGTGTCCCTTTGCTGAGTGCCATTCACTAGTTATGGGTGGGTGCAACAGACGTCCACGATTTATACACGTCATTCTGATCGACAATTCAGGATGACGAGCTCTGCTGGTCAAATAGCCCACGTCAGCTTCATGATATTTTCGGCCGGTAGTGGAGACGATGCGATGCGCAGGCGATATGGACAGATGTGAGACCCTTACCGTGGGAACCGGAGCGAACATCAACTGGAGGAGAAAACACACCTACACGTGTCATATTTAAACTGAACCGGTTCGCGAATTACAAACAGAGCCACACGCACAAACACAACTGGACCGAAAAATATCGCCCTAAAACTTTTAGAAATTCAATTAATACAAAGGCCACTGCGAATACCGCTCATACCCCCATCTCGTTCGTCAAATTTACAACTGGATGCCCCTGGAGTTTATAGAAAGCGAGCAAGAGAATCAGGGAGAAAAAAGGAAAAGTCTTTAGTTCTTCGCCTTCCTTGCGGGGGCCTTCCTCACGGACTTCACGGACTTAGGCCTCTTCGCGGCCGCCGGCGCCGCCGCCTTCTTCGGGGCCGAAGGTGCAGCGGCCTTTTTCCCGGGGGCGGCCTTGGCGGAGGTCTTCGCATACTTGGCCGGTCGGGCGGCCTTCGGGTTGGGCTTCGGCGCGGTGGCTTTAGGCTTCGCCACCGTCTTGGGCTTTGGCTTCGGGGCTGCGGGCTTGGCCTTGGGCTTCGCCGCGGCAGCAACCGCCTTAGGCTTCGGCTTCGGCTTCGGCTTCGGCTTCGGCTTCGCGGCCGCGGACTTGGGCTTCGCGGCCGCGGACTTGGGCTTCGGCTTGGCCGGAGCCGAGGCCGAGGCGGGCTTCTTTCCGGCTGCGGGCTTGGGAGCGGGGCGGGCGGCGGAGGGGATCTTGTAGGAGTTCTTCACCTTGGCGAGCTTGCCGGCGGCGGCGAGCTTCCTCAGCTGGACGAGGAGGAGCCGCTTGAAGTTGGGGCGGAGGTGGCCCTTGTGCTTGTCCTCGATGAACTTCCCGATTGCGTATTGGCTCGATCCGGTCCGCTCCTTCAGCGTCGTGATCGCCTCGCTGATCATCTAGGGTTCGAACGTCACCAATTAGAAAAATTGAAAATAAAAAACAAAAAATAGATCGGATCTAGATGAAATGGAAAAGGGAGGCGGAGCAGAGGCTCAATAGACCACCGGCCGCACCTCGAGATAGGGCGGATGGGCGGAGGGCTTCTTCAGGGCTGCGGGCTTCTTCGGCTTGGGCGCCTTGGGGGCCTTCGCCTTCGTCGCCTTGGCCGGTTTCGCGGCCGCCGGCTCCTCCGCCACAGGCTTATCCGCCGGGGCCGGATCTTGGACGGGAACCTCAGCCACAGCAGCGGTAGCCTCCTCCGTCGCCATTGCTAGGTCTGCAGACGCGAAAGCAATAGGGTTTCGGCTTCGAGAAAGGGTGCGACGAGAAAAGGAATCGAGATCTGGTCGTTGCAGAGGTGAGAGACGACGGTGGGGGGTGGGGGGTGTTTAAATACCGACGGGCTGGGGTAACGCTAGACACGAGCTGAACGCTGATTGGCCCGCAACCACCCCACTCGGATCGCTCCCCCTCGTAGCTTTAAACGTGGACCTTTGGATCATGGGATATCCAACGGCTGGGGACGCTTGAACTTTTGAGGTTGGGATTGAAGGGGGTGTGGGTGGGATGGAGAGTTTTGGGGTGGCTTCGGGTGTGCTTCTCTCCTCTCTTTGATTCGGAATAGCTCGAGCTAGGGTTGATGAAATTATGCGAGGTTTGTGTCCTTCTAAAGATCAGAAGCATAGCTTTCATAAGAGTGTAGCCATGGCTCGTTTCGTCGCGTGGTCTAGAAGAAATTCATTGTCAACGATGCATCGGTTGGATATAAAGTTTTGTGTGAGTTTGGTGAGGTTTTGATACAATTACATAGATCTCGGATAATGTTTAGGTGTTTGAGTGATCGACGGTGATAGAGGTCTAGTGCACATATCTATCGAGCTCGGAATCGCAGAAATCGGATTCAAAATAAATAAATAATCGACGATCAAAGGGAGTGGAACTGGCTGACGTTCATGCTAGGCCCAAATACACAAGATAGATTGATCTAATTTCACACAAGTAACTATTTGCATTGTTTTTATATTACTATTAAGATAATCATGTCATATGATCAAGATGGTAACGGGTGTGAATCATAGTCGAGTCCGAATAATAGCAATTGGATCTGAATCTGAACTCACACGCTGGTCTAAACTCATTACATCTGAATCCTAGCAATATATTTGGGGCAAGATTCAGATGGTACGTTGTAGAAAAGGCGATTGAGGTGGTACCACTCTACGGAGGTAGATACGGAGATGGTGGATCACAACATCAGCACAATGCAAGGGGGTGGGGAGACATGGATGCATACAGGTGGTCGAGGCAATGATAGATCATGAAGTAACAATGAAGGTGAGTATCATGACATCAATACAAGAAAAATAAAGAGTAATACAAAGCAGGTAGAGAGAGATGAAACCTCGAATTCTCAAATACATGCACTATGCCAATGGGTCCCAACCCCAATTGGTTGAGTCCCACTTAGACTCAGCTAGCCTAGTTTGTCACATTCTTATCCATGGAATCTTGAAGAATGTCAATTTATATGGACATATCGCAGAGAAATACTAATTACACCAAACCAGTATTTGCAATTGAAATAGCATGCAAAGGATTATAAAACAATATAGTTTTTCATTAACCATGTGTCTAACTAGACTTTCGATTAAAATATATGATCATAACCATAAATAAATAACTTTTGAGAATGAACATCCTTGAAGTTCGCCGTTAACTCTCAAAGAACTTTCAAATAATGCTTGAAAAACTTTAAATAATTCCAAAGAACTCTTGGTAGACTTTAAAGAATTCTAAAAACTCAAAAAATTATTTTAGGATATAGACTTGAACTACACCAAATCGCCACAATCAATTCTTCTCTTTTTTAATGGTAGGATTTCTCTTTGCCAAAGCTCTCTCTCTCTCTCTCTCTCTCTCTCTCTCTCTCTCTCTCTCTCTATATATATATATATATATATATATATATATATATATATATATATATATATATATATATATATATATATATATATATATATGGGGAGTGATACTCTTAGTCATGGCCTCTTACTCATATAGTTACCTATAATCCGGGCCCTCCATTAGATCTCGACAAACTGTTTAGATTAAATGGGGAGTTAAAGCAATGGTGTCCGCATTAAATGCCCGTATTAAAAGCCCGCATTTAATGCGGACACCATTGCTTTAACTCCCCATCTAATCTGAACCGTATGTTAGGATCTAATGGAGGGCCCGGATCATAGGTAACTATATGAGTAAGTAGCCATAAGTAAGAGTATCCCTCCCCTATATATATATATATATATATATATATATATATATATATATATATATATATATATATATATATATCCAATGATTTGTTATAAATGTAGAAGGAGGCAACCTTGGCTCTCCCACTCTTGTGCAAAAGCCAGGTGCCAAGCCTAGCAATACCACTAAGAGAGGTAGCACTCTTCCAATGATTTAGTATCATGCACGAGTCTCATAAAAGGCACTCGAATTAATTCTTCATTAGTTAATGCCATCTTGATTTGCTGAGAGGTGGATGCTATGTTCGAGAAGCATCATGGAGCCAAAGGAAGGAAAAGAAAAACTTGCATGGTCAGGCTGTCGGGCGTTCGAGCGAAGCCCCAAAGCGCCCGAGTGAAGTCGTCCTAGATCATCTCCAACTGATATCTACTATCAAGTTGAATCCAATAATTAATTTAGCTTTCTTTAATTGTCATTTTATTTAGCTAATAATCTAAAATCAAAGTCTTTCTTCTAAATCAATCTAAAAACTATAGTCTGAATCTAGTTAACCATTGCACAATCCCAAACTTATTAGTCGTGATTGAAAACGATCAGCCTACAATACTTTTGGAACCAAGATCTTTGCAATTGGAATATAAAATTAAGATCAAGGTCTTTCAAAGTAGTGTTTTCATCGATTTCTGCCTCAGATTTATCAGTTGTGCGCCCAAGGAGAGACCCTTTCAGCTCAAAACGCACATAAATAGCATATTCAGAGCAGAACATGTCAGGTTTTCCCTTATTACAAATCAGACCTAATTAATTTGATATGACAAACAAAAAATACTTTCAAAATAATTAAAACGATTAAAGTTTGACACTACTAATATTCGTCTAGTACTGCTATTTCAAGACCGGTTTTAACCTTTTTTTTTTAGTAGCACTTGTTAATTTGACAAAGTGCATGCTGAAAAAATTTGGTTACTAGAGTATTACTCCGGTAGTGCTCCAAAAGGCAAACCTTATGGAGAGAGAAGAGCACAACAAGTACATGAAGACAATGATCTCCGCTCCCATTAGCAGCGTGGGCCTAACCGCTAAACACTCGTCCGCGCTGCAGAGCATGTTTCAATGGAGACCTATACGCACGCGCAGAAAGGCGTCAGTGGATGTGATGGGGCCATTCGGGAGCCGCTCTTGGAGCGGGCCCAACTCTAATACCATGTGACAACACCCGGAGTACTCCAAAATACTGACCTTATGGAGAGTGAGGAGTACAAAGGGTACATGAAGACAATGATCTTCTCTCCCATTACCGATGTGGGACTAATCACTCAACATGTTTGACGCCGGATAAACCAAGGAGCAATATCCTCTCCTCTTTTTTGAATATTTCTACAATCAGTTATAATATTACATAGCCGCCAAGGAGGATCTAAATCCTCCTTCAACAGAAGTTGGGCCACCTTTAGACAATCACCCTCAATTAATAATCACCTTATTACACTTCAAACATTTGAATTGACATATAGCTTGCCTTCTCTATAAGCCATCATCTCAGCCTCATACGGGTCATAGTACTTAGATCTTTTTACCCACTCTAAGAACATCCCCACCATAATAGTCTCTGACCACCACTCCAATAGTGCTGGTATTACTAGCTCGAACCGTCGCAACCATGTTTGCCTTCATGAAGCCGACTGGCGGTTTAGACCAACTAATTTTGAGTATCAGCCATTAATGTTTCAGTCTCAACTTCATCTTGGTTCTTAAGTCCATTGTTGAGATTAGACATTTGGCCAAAAGTGATACCGACATATTGGATAACTTGCACTTGATTTGGAATCTTCTTATCAAAAGCTATCTAATTCCTCTCCTTCCAGATACCCCAAAGGATAATCGTTGCATTGTAGAACAGATAGAAATCCAAAGAAGATGGTTTAAGCAAAAATAACATTCACTCATTAACATCTCTAGCATAAGATCTCGCATCTAACCGCACTACTGAACCAAACCAAATCGTAGCTGCAAACTCACAGTTGAAAAAAAGACGTGTTTTTGATTCATTAGCTTCATGGCTAAATGGACAAGTATCTTCAATTGACGAGACCCGATTATGTAAGCCATTTCTTGTAGGAAGAGCTCCATTTATCAGTCACCTATGAGATTTCCTCTATCTCAAAACCCAGGTGTTGAAAAGAGATCCCATAATGCATATAAGGATCGTTTCCGCTCTCTAATCTAGGTGGGACTAATCCTCCAACACTATCCCTCATGTTCAAGCCAATTTTTTGTGATCCTTAATTGACATGTGGATGATAGATGTGTGGGGAACACACCCGGCAGGTGAGTGATATGGTTAGACTTCTATACCATGTGAGATTTTCTCTATCTCAAGACCCAGGTGTTGAGATGAGATTTCATTATACATATACGGATTGTTCTGCCCTCTACTTTACCGAGGTGAAACTAATCCTCCAACGTCACCAAATAAATATATGAATTATCGGGAGTAGCTTATTAGCCATCTAGAATTCCTTTCATCTTGTGAACACCAAAACATTAGAGGATGATGCTTCATATTTGTTTGTGGACAATTCTTGATGTACAGACTTAACTGTAAACAACCCATTCAGAGATTTGATCCACCCAAGTCAGTCAGGAGATTAGCCCCCTGGATTTATGTTATGAATGGCTCGATTAGAAATAAGATCAACCCTTAATGATATGTAAGTAGCACATCATTCCACCCCTTCAAATCCGGAGCCATCGAGTCTGGCCACAACCTTAAGACCACTAGGCCGCTAATTATTAAGCTTCTATGTCCTTGATTCCCAACCCACCCTCATTCTCTTTGGCTTCATGAATCTTTGCCAAGAAAGGAAATAGATAGGTTTTCTTTTCAAAACAACATATTTAAAAAATATATATTATTTTAATAGCCATCAATCAAAAAAAATTTTAAAACTGGTCATTTATCCACCACGTGGCCGTTGTGTCAACTGTATGCTTAAATTTTCATAGCTAGTAAAGTCGGTAACTGGAATATCATCTTTGAACTTTGTATGTGGAATACCAGTTTCCAATAACAACTTCCATGCCAAATGATCGCCTTTGATCACACCAATATTTTTAGCCGAATCAAATATAGTTATATGGCTAAATATCGGTATCGTCCTTAAGGATTGCGATTATGTAACTTGGGTCTAATTCTAAGAATTAAAGCAATTAGAGAAGGCGAGCTATGTGATGAATTCCAAAATTAATTAAAACTAATATTAAGTGATTAAACTAAGAAGAATATCGAGTGGAGAGGATCTAGGGCGGAGAATCCGCCACTAGCTATGAACTAGTCTATTTATGCCGATTAAGGTTGTTGTTTCAATGCAACGTTCGATCCGTTATGACTAGAAATCATAACATGATTTCAAAAAAGGTTTATTACCTTCGACAATATGAATTATGTTTGGTCGGCACGAACCGTCATTTGGGGGCATGGATCGTCTTCTATTGACATAACCCATCTCATAGAAGGATAATAAGTCAAGTAATTGATATCTCGCCATCACACACATGACATGCGCCATCTTTAGTTTAGCATGATCCGTCTTTTTAGAAAATTGATCATCTTTCTAAGCATGGCGCATCTCTTGTGAGATGGTGAGTAACGTTAAAAGCGGAGCAAGACAAAGATGCGATCTATTCGATTCTTATGACAAGAATTTCACTATAAGAGCATGCAAGATGAAGGAACAAATAACAAAAATTAAATTGATAATATTTGTCAAGGTATTCTCCAATTGAAATAACAAAAACCCTAAAAGTGCATAAACTAGAACTAGAACAAAAGCTAGGGCATTGAAGTCCTAGAATAAGCATAGCCACTCATGGTGGGGGTGACGATGAAGGCGTTGATGAAAGATGCCAAACGATTCAATGCAGCTCTTCTTCTTTTTCTCCCTCGAGCTTTCTTATGAAGATGGCAGTTTTCGAAGTAAAATCTGGATGCATTTCTTCAATAGAGACGTGTATATGTAGGCTTCGGTAAATAATTGGTGTTTGTCCCATAGCGTGATCTCGACCATCCGATCTTGGGCGTTGGGGTGACCTAATTGCCATGGCTGATCGATCGACATTCGGGCCCGATTGTTCGGTCATGGTGATTTCTCTATCTATGGGAAAGGGCAGTGGCCGATTGATCGGACCTCGTGATTTCTTTATCTGCGTTCCTGCGCATGGAGGTTGCCTTCAGAGATTGGTTCTTCTCGTGGTTGCTCATAGCTTTACTTCTTATTATGCTTCGTCTAGTGCCACTTTTTGTGAGTATAAGCACCTTACCTTCGATAAAACACCCACAAAAAATCAGCTCATTCTAAAACTTTTAGGAGCATCAAATGTTATATTTTAGATTAACGGTTACAATGGACGTTCGATAAAACTTCTAACATTTGATGTCCCTTGGAGTTTTAGAATGTGCTGATTTTTTTGAGGGTGTTCTATCTAAGGTATGATGCTTATGCTCACAAAAAAACATCGCATTCTAAAACTTCTAAACGTTTCAAATGGGTGGCTATCCATTTTGCCGAAATAGGCTGACAGCTCTTTTCCCATTTCATATATATATATATATATATATATATATATATATATATAGAGAGAGAGAGAGAGAGAGAGAGGGTTGTTACAGTGAGCTGTGGGCTACTGGGGGGAAAGTGAGCTATGGGTATTTTGACCCCCCAATAAGTTATGGAATTTGATGAAATTTGGTGAGGTTGTTGCCTAGGATAAGATGATCATCCTCACCAATTTTCATCAAATTCCAAAACTTCTAGGGGGGTCAAATGGTCGAATCAATTTCTGTCGTCCGCAGTCATTGTTAAAATTGCTTCGACCATTTGACCCCCCTAGAAGTTTTGGAATTTGATGAAAATTGGTGAGGATAATCATTTTATCCTAGGCAACAACCTTACTAAATTTCATCAAATTCCATAACTTATTGGGGGGTCAAAAATACCCGCAGCTCACTTTCCCCCCCGGCAACCCACAGCTCATTGTAACAGCCCTCTCTCTCTCTCTCTCTTTATATATATATATATATATATATATATATATATATATATATATATATATATATATATATATATATATATATATATATATATATATATATATGTATGGGAAAAGGGAGCCTGGACCTGAGGTGCAATATCGTTCCTCAGGCATTGTTTACCTATCCTTGAAGGTTTTGAATTTGATAAAATTTGGTGAGGGTGTTGTCTAGGGTAAGATGATCATCCTCACAAAAAATCACTAAATTCCAAAACTTCTAGGGGGGTCAAATGGTCGAAACAAAATCAGTCGTACGCAGTCACCGTTAAAATATGTAGATTTTGACTCAACCATTTGACCCCCCTAGAAGTTTTGGAATTTGATAAAAATTGGTGAGGATGATCATCTTACCCTAGACAACACCCTTACCAAATTTCATTAAATTCCAAAACTTCTAGGGAGGTAAACAAGTGAGAGGTGCAGCAACAATGTTACACCTCGGGTGCAGGCTCCCTGCCCCCCCCCTCTCTATCTCTCTCTCTCTCTCTCTCTCTCTATATATATATATATATATATATATATATATATATATATATATATATATATATATATATATATATATATATATATATATATAGAGAGAGAGAGAGAGAGAGAGAGAGAGAGAGGAATGTTACAGTGAGCTGTGAGCTGCGGTTTTAGAAAGTGAGTTGCGGGTATTTTCACCCTCCTAGAAGTTTTGAAATTTAATGAAATTTGGTGAGGGTGTTGTCTAGGGTTAGATGATCATCCTCACCAATTTTCATCAAATTCCAAAACTTCTAGGGGGGTCAAATGGTCGAAGCAAAATATGCCATCCGCAGTCACCGTTAAAATCTACAGATTTTGCTTCGACCATTTGACCCCCCTAGAAGTTTTGGAATTTGATGAAAATTAGTAATGATGATCATCTTACCCTCGACAACACCCTCACCAAATTTCATCAAATTCCAAAACTTCTAGGGGGGTCAAAATACCCGCACTCATTTTCTCCTATCGCAGCTCACAGCTCAACGTAACAGCCCCCTCTCTCTCTCTCTTTCTATATATATATATATATATATATATATATATATATATATATATATATATATATATATATATATATATATATATATATATATATATATATATATATATATATATATATATATATATATATATATATATATATATATATGGTAGCGATCTAGTGAGATATGAGATATATGAGATAACTTTAAGAAACCTATCTAGAGGTTTTAGAATTTGATGAAAATTGGTGGGCATGCTCTCTATGGCAAGTTGATCATCATAAAAAAAAATCATCAAATTCTAAAACTTCTAAGGGCATCAAATGTTAGAAGATTTATCGACAGTTCATTAAAACCAATATTTTGAATTGTGTATTTGATGCCTCTAGAAGTTTTAGAATTTGATGATTTTTTGTGAGGATGATCAACTTACCATAAAGAGCATACTCATCAATTTTTCATCAAATTCTAAAACCTCTAGATAGGTTTCTCAAAGTTATCTCATAGAAAAGTTATCTTACTGGATCGTTATCATATATATATATATATATATATATATATATATATATATATATATATATATATGTATATATATATATATACATATATATATATATATATATATATATATATATATATATATATATATATATATATATATATATATATATATATATATATAGGGGATGGGGAGCCTGGACCTTAGGTGCAGCGTAAATGCTGCACCGGAACCTCCTGCGCGCGCCACGTGTCCATCTGCATCGGAATCGGATCAGATTCTACGTATTAAATCCTGCAAATAGCCTCAACCGCCCGATCGCCTCGATCCAACGGATCGGATTCCACCGGACCGGATCGGGCAGCTGTTACTGTGGCGGCCACAGTAACAACGCTGTTTTGGTCCGGCCGAATCCTGTCCGTTGGATCGGATCAATCGGGCGGCTGAAATCAAGTTCGCGGTTACTGTAGCCCGATTGATCCGATCCAACGGACAGGATTCGGTCGCCCGATTGATCCGATCCAACGGACAGGATTCGGCCGAACCAAAACAGCGCTGTTACTGTGGCCGCCACAGTAACAGCTGCCCGATCCGGTCCGGTGGAATCCGATCCGTTGGATCGAGGCGATCGGACGGCTGAGGCTATTTGCGGGATTTTTGGGCGGGATTTAATCCGGAATCCGATCCGATTTCCGGTGCAGCCGACACGTGGCTTCCATGCTAAGCCCGGTGCAGCGAGGACGCTGCACCTGAGGTCCAGGCTCCCCGTCCCCATATATATATATATATATATATATATATATATATATATATATATATATATATATATATATATATATATATATATATATATATATATATATATATATATATATATAGAGAGAGAGAGAGAGAGAGAGAGGTGTGCTAGGATGCGGCGTGCGGTGCGACGCCGCACGCACCACACGCCGCATTTTAGCATTTCTCTCTCTCTCTCTCTCTCTCTCTCTATATATATATATATATATATATATATATAGAGAGAGAGAGAGAGAGAGAGAGAGGAATGGGATGCTGCCTATCAAAGCAGCGTTTTTTGCTGCTTTGATACATTGTTTGACCATCCTAGAAGTTTTGGAATTTGATGAAATTTGGTGAGGGTGTTGTCTAGGGTAAGATGATCATCCTCACAAATTTTTATCAAATTCCAAAACTTCTAAGAGGGTCAAATGGTCGAAGCAAAATCTGCAGATTTTAACGGTGACTGCAGATTTTGCTTCGACCATTTGACCCTCTTAGAAGTTTTGGAATTTGATGAAATTTTGTGAGGATGATCATCTTACCCTAGACAACACCCTCACCAAATTTCATCAAATTCCAAAACTTCTAGAATGGTCAAACAATGTATCAAAGCAGCAAAAAACGCTGCTTTGATAGGCAGCATCCCATTCCTCATATATATATATATATATATATATATATATATATATATATATATATATATATATATATATATATATATATATATATATATATATATATATATATATATATAGGAATGCTTAGGTGCGGTCTGGGGTCCGTGGTTCGCAACTGTCCGATGCACCCGCCGCGTGCATTGGTGCATTGGACGACTGCGGACGGCGGATCGCACGGAACGCAAATCACACATAAGCATCCCTATATATATATTTACCGACCGTTCATAAAAATCGTTAACTTGATTATCAAATTTGATTCACCTAGAAGTTTTAGAATTTGATGAAAATTTGTGAGGATGATCAACATTGCATAGGTAGTATGTGTACCAAGTTTCATCAAATTCTGAAACCTCTAGGGGGGTTTCGCACAAGGTTTCACAAATAAGGAGTTTCTCACTAGATCGGCCCTCTCTCTCTCTCTCTCTCTCTCTATATATATATATATATATATATATATATATATATATATATATATATATATATATATATATATATATATATATATATATATATATATATATATATATATATATATATGGGAAAGAGTAGCCTACTCCATGGAGTAGGCTACTTATCTAGTCCATGGCCTAAATAGACGCCACATGACACTTTTAAATCGGGTATTTTGTTGATGTATGGTCAATCCAAAATGGATAGATTAGGATTATGAAAAAAAAACCGAAGAAAAAAATCTCAATCAACTCGATCAAGTTGTAACAAATTTAACGGTAAATTATGCATCGTAAAAACTTTTTTTTTTGCATGCTAAAAATACTACTTGGCATGTGTTTTTTGCATGCTATATAGAGGAATGGGATGCTGCCTATCAAAGCAGCGTTTTTTGCTGCTTTGATACATTGTTTGACCATCCTAGAAGTTTTGGAATTTGATGAAATTTGGTGAGGGTGTTGTCTAGGGTAAGATGATCATCCTCACAAATTTTCATCAAATTCCAAAACTTCTAAGAGGATCAAATGGTCGAAGCAAAATCTGCAAAATCTGCAGTCACCGTTAAAATCTGCAGATTTTGCTTTGACCATTTGACCCTCTTAGAACTTTTGGAATTTGATGAAAATTTGTGAGGATGATCATTTTACCCTAGACAACACCCTCACCAAATTTCATCAAATTCCAAAACTTCTAGGATGGTCAAACAATGTATCAAAGCAGCAAAAAACGCTGCTTTGATAGGCAGCATCCCATTCCTCATATATATATATATATATATTAAAAATATTGTTTAAAAAAAAACCCAAATAATTAGAGCATCTCCAACGGGCTCCGAAGACTCCTCTGATGATTGATGTGGCACTCCGATCTCCGATTCTCCCCTCCAACCGGCTCTGAAGAAACCTCCCAAGGGTGACATGGCGAATCTTTTGCTCGGGACCTCCGAAGGCCTCTGCATACAACAAAGGTCCTTCGAAGGCTCTGAATGAATTAAATAATATATTTTTTACAAAAAACCCCCTCATCTTTTTATAAATAATTTTTTATATATACAATAATGCATGCAAAAAATTCTAAAAAATACCAAATTTTTTTTAAAAATCTACAAACACCCCCTTCTACACACCATTCTTCACTCTCCTACTATTCTTGCAAATAAAATTAAGTTAGGAGGGGTTTGGTGTAAAATTGGAGGATTTGCATAAATTATAAATATATGGAGTGTTTGGTGCAAAATGGCTCGGATATCCAGTTCGGAGGCCGTTGGAGTCCCAACTAGGAGGTTTTCAATGAGGTGGCAACAAAAATCTCTGGATGCCATTCATCCCGTCCGTTGCCGAGACCAAATCAGGCGCGTAATCGCCATCACGAATCAGGCGCGTAATTGCCATCACGGTACTCCCATCGGACGATCATCGAGTGCCGCACACGGGGCGTCGTTCGCTCTGATCAATTTTTGTCAGTCTTTGATGAGAGCTGGGATTCAAACCCACGGGCCTCTCTCTCTCTCTCTCTCATTACCCGTAATTGGCTCTGCTTCCTCGCGTGTTTCCGATCGCAACCCTTCGTGCCCGCAAGTAGCGCTGGTTCCCGCCCTCCTACGTGGGTTCCGGCATTTTACCCGGTTTTCCTGAAGCACAGAGAATGGAGACCTCCAGCGGAGAAGTGCGCGGTAGAGAGAGAGAGAGAGAGAGAGAGAGAGAGAAGGGGGAGGACGGGCCGTATTGGACTTGTGGAAGCGGCGGAGCAGCTCGATGAAAAGCAGACCTCGAGGAGTTCAGGGGTAGCTCTCAACGTCGCCGGCGAGGAGAGAAATGGTATGCCCTCCTTCCGTCCATCCTCCCATTTCTCTCTCTCTCTCTCTCTCTCTCTCTCTCTCTCTCTCTCTCTCTCTCTCTCTCTCTCTCTCTCTCTCTCTCTCTCTCTCTCTCTCTCTCTATACGCATTTCCAGTTGAGACCCGGCTCGCATTCGAGACCCTGATCGAGCTTCTTGGATCCCTAAGCCTCAGCCTTGATCCAGGATGGAAGAATCCATGTTGATTTTGAGATTAGCCTTTGCCCATTTCGATTGGGGTGGATTTGCTCCCCACAAGACCATCGTCTTTGTCTTTACAGATTTCAGATCCAAAACTATTTCATGGCTTGGGTGTTTGGGTTCCATTTAGTGCATTTACATTCCAATCTAATCTGAATCATGAGGCATTTGCTCTAGTCAATAGGGGAGGTGGGTGTGGGTTAAAGATTTGCAAAACCAAGGCAATTTGCTTGGTTGATTTCATTCACTATATATAGAGTTTACAAAGTTTGAAATGATAATAAAATCCCACCAATCGAGCCATCCTATAAAGGAAAAATATTTACACCTAAAATCCCACTAATCAAGCCATCCCACAAAGGAAACATATTTACACCCAGACTTAATTCCATTGCCACAATTATAGCTCATCTTGATGGTGGTGTATCTATGTGTCTTAATACTCCCCCTCAAGTTGGAGCGGTGGAGGTGAGGTCGACAACGCCCAACTTGCTTCGTAACTTCTGAACTTTGTCAGCACCAAGTGGCTTTGTTAAAATATCTGCAATTTGATCACAAGAACGAATATATTGTGGAGATATAAGTTTAGTTTTAATCTTTTCACGCACAAAATGACAATATATTTCAATGTGTTTAGTGCGTTCATGAAATATTGGATTCTCTGCTATGTGAATAGCAGCTTTGTTATCACAAAAGACAGTCATTGCTTCAGGGTATGATATTCCAAGATCAAATAAAATATATTTAAGCCATTGTAGCTCAGATGATAATGTCGCCAGAGCACGATATTCAGCTTTCGTTGAAGATCGGGAAACTGTAGGTTGCCGTTTAGATTTCCATGAGATTGGACTATTGCCAAGCTGTGTAAAATAACTTGTAGTGGAACGCCTTGTAACAGGGCATCCTGCCCAATCCGAATCTGTATAACCACTAATATAAAGATTGTTGGATGATGAAAGAAAAATGCCGTAGCCAAGTGTGCCTTTTAAATAGCGTAAAACACGTAGAGCGGCATTAAGATGAGAGGTTCTGGGGCATTGCATAAATTGACTCAAAGTATTGATAGAAAATTGTATATCAGGACGGGTTACCGTTAAATAAAGCAAGCGACCGATAAGTTTGCGATAGATAAATGGATCTGGAATTGGATCGCCATCAGTAGGTAAGAGTTGAATATTTTGTTCCATTGGAAACATAGAGACGTGAGTACCCGTCATGCCCGTATCTTGCAATATGTCTAAGATATATTTTCGCTGGGATAAAAATATACCTTTAGAGGAACGAGATACCTCAATACCTAGAAAATATTTGAGATTTCCAAGATCTTTGAGGGAGAAGGTCTTGGCTAGAGATTGCTTGAGATTATTGATAGCAATGTCATTATTTCCGGTGATGATGATGTCATAAACGTATACTAAAACAAACAAATGTAGATCACCCTTTTTGTAGGTGAAGAGACTATAGTCAGCTATAGATTGAATAAACCCTTTGAAAATTAGGGTTGATGAAAATTTAGAGAACCATTGTCTCGATGCCTGTTTATGACCATATAATGACTTATTTAATTTGCACACCTTGTGCTCCCCCTGGCATGAAAAACCAGGCGGCAATTTCATATAGATTTCTTCATCAAGATCGCCTTGGAGAAATGCGTTATTCACATCAAGTTGGTGGAGTGTCCAACCCTTGATGGAAGCAATGGCTAGGAGAAATCGAACAGTTACTAATTTGGCAACCGGTGCAAAAGTATCATGGTAGTCGATACCTTCAGTTTGCGTGTAGCCTTTTGCAACCAAACGAGCTTTGTATCGCTCAATCGTACCATTTGAATTATATTTAATTTTATAAATCCATTTGCAACCAATTGGTTGTTTCCCAATTGGAAGATCAGTAAGAGTCCATGTATTATTTTGGACAAGTGCATTGATTTCTTGTGACATAGCCTCTTTCCACACTGAATGTTTCATGGCTTGTGTGAAAGATTTGGGTTCATCATTTGTAATAAGTGTAGTGATGAACGCCCGATGATGACTTGATAAATTACAGAGATTAAAATGAGAGGCAAGAGGGTGTTTTGTTACTTGTGACGTTGTGGAACATAGGTAAGCATGCAACCGAATTGGAGGTTGTTTGACTCGAGATGGGCGTGGAATGACTTCTGCGATTGGTTCAATAGGCCTCATAGGTTCAGCAGTGACCTCGATTGCTGGTGATGGTAACTCTTGTGATAAAGAGGTGATTGAGGGTGATTCCTCAGAGACATCAATATCTTCCATAGGGTTCACATGAACAGGTTTATGTAGGGTAGGAGAGTCCATGGTGTGGAAAGGAAATGTTGTTTCATGAAAGATAACATCACGTGATGTGTAGATTGAATTAGATTGCATATCATAAACCCGATATCCTTTTTGGCCATATGGGTATCCAACAAAAATTCCTGGATTTGCACGAGTATCAAATTTATGCTTTATGTTTGTATTTCGTGCGTAACATAAGCATCCAAACACTCGAAGTGCAGTATAATCAGGTTTAGAGTTAAAAAGAACTTTATGAGGTGATTTGTATTTTAGTAATGGAGTTGGCATTTTGTTAATGAGATATGCCGCTGTGAGAACACACTCACCCCAAAATATTAAGGGAAGATGAGCTTGAAGACGTAAAGCTTAAGCAACATCAAGAAGATGTCGATGTTTACGTTCAACCACACTATTTTGTTGTGGTCGGTGAATGCAACTGTGTTGATATGTAATCCCATTTTTGTGCAACCATGATTGAAAAGAAGTTTTGAGAAATTCTATTCCATTATCAGAACGAAATGTTTGGAGTTGTGGAAGAAAAATATCACTATCTCCCGAATTGATATTTGTTATTTTATTATTGAAATTTCTTTGAACATAGTTAAAGAAATAAAACAATAATGATTCGGTTTCAGATTTGTTTTTCATGAGATAAAGCCAAGTACATCTTGTGAAGTCATCAACAATAGTAAAAAAATATCGACATCCACTATTAGAGGGCAAAGAAAACGGTCCCCAGATATCACAATGAATTAATTCAAATGCACTTTTTGAAACCGAAACACTTTTATTAAAAGGAAGTCTAGGTTGCTTTGCCCGAGGGCATACATCACAAGAACAATTGGGAACAAATTTCATAAAGTCAAATTGACTAGCTAGAAATTTTAAACGAGGTAGAGAAGGATGCCCTAGACGCCAATGCCAGAGATCCTCTTTATTCATCCCTTGAACAGAAAAGATAGAAGCAGTGCTAAGGAGGTAGAGTCCATCCTTTAGGCTAGCATGACCAATCGCTCGCTTCGTCGAAAGATCCTGAAATAAACAATTTGTATGTGAGAAAATCACATTACAGTTGTTGAGAAGGGTTAACTGCGAGATAGAAAGTAAATTAAATTTAAACGATGGAATATAGAAGACATTTTCCAAGATTAAAGAAGAATTAATTTTGACTATTCCAATGTGGACAACTATTGATTGTGTTCCATCAGGTAGTTGTACTGTAAAATTTGGTGGAGCATCATGATAAGAAGTGAATAAAGAAAGTGAAAAACATATGTGGTTTGATGCACCTGAGTCTACTATCCATGTAGAAGACGAATAAGGAAAAGCCATACCTACAAGATTCCCAGATGGAGTGGGGCTATTTTCGGATGGCACTGAGATTAGATTGATGAACTTCATATATTGCTCTTGGGTCAATTGAGGGGGCCCAGAAAATGATGCAGAATGAGGAGCATTTTCTTTTGGCTTTGGAGGATAGCCATTGAGTTTGAAACATGTCGCCTTGCTATGGCCATGACGATTGCAATGCTCGCAAAACGGGCGATGACGTTTGTGATTGGAATATGGCGGGCGTCCCCCTTGATCCCCGAAGGATTGTTGGTTGCCATTATAACCTGTGAGGAGCGTAGCTGATTCAATCATTGGGATCGCCAGCGAGTTAATTTCTTGTTGTTTCTCCTCTTGACGAACGAGGGAATAGATCTTTGCAGTCCCGGGAAATGGATCCATGAGAAGGATTTGACTACGAATTGCAGAAAAACGGTCATGAAGGCCTTGGAGGAATTCCATGGCCCGATCTTGATCATGAGTTCGACCGTAGATTTTCCGGAGCCACACATACAAGGAGTGACAGATGTGATAGAATTCAACTCATCCCACAGAGATTTTAATTGAGTATAATATGCAGAAACAGATAAATTTTCTTGTTTCAACATAGAGATAGATCGTTTTAACTGATAGAGTTTAGGAGCATTTGATTGGGAGAATCGATCTTTGAGATCGTCCCAGATATCTTTGGCAGTATCATTGTAGAGGATACTATTTCGAATATCAGAAGAAACAGAATTGAGAAGCCAACTACTGACCAGGTCATTGCACCTTGCCCAGTTGAATTCATCATTGTCATCCTTTGGCTTGGAGAAAGTGCCATCAACAAACCCTAGTTTGTTCTTGGCACGCAACGCCATCGTGATGGCACGAATCCATGTCCCGTAGTTGTCACCTGAAAGCACCGGAGAGACAAGGACTACAATTGGGCTATCGGAATGATGAATGTGGTATGGATCAGTGATCGATGATGGGAAAGTTTTTGAAGTGGCCTCCATGGAGATCGGTTATTGCTTTGATACCATAAAGATTTGCAAAACCAAGGCAATTTGCTTGGTTGATTTCATTAACTATATATAGAGTTTACAAAGTTTGAAATGATAATAAAATCCCACCAATCAAGCCATCCTACAAAGGAAAAATATTTACACCTAAAATCCCACTAATCAAGCCATCCCACAAAGGAAACATATTTACACCCAGAATTAATTCCATTGCCACAATTATAGCTCATATTGATGGTGGTGTATCTATGTGTCTTAATATGGGTTTCAAGTTCTATGGTTTTTTCAGAGAATTTGGGTCATTCTTGTTTCATTTTCTGCGATGTTGAGAGCCGGCATGAAGACAAATTTTGGGGTTCGGCCTTGCGCTGTACTGGTTTATTAGAAAAAGAAAACTAATACGAGCGCAAAAATCAAAAGACTTTACAAATAACTGCTTCTACCTGCGCTCTAGCATCTCCTTGGAGGGCAATCTCCCATGATTGCAAGCAGCCATCCACTTTGCTGAGCCGATCGTGTTGGGTTTTGGCTCAACTCCTCCGTGCTAGTGCTCCCATTGAAGACCCGTTGATTGCGCTCCTTCCAGATGGCCCAGTTGTAGGTCTAAACTTTACTAATAGAAATGTCTACTTCAATTGTGGGCTGCTAGACTTAGATGCAATGCATTTGAATTCTCTGAGCAATTGGTTGCGGTCTTGATTATCTAAATACACATGCTGATATATGCTTACTTCATGCTCACAAGTATCGGTGTATCAACCAACGGGCTATTGTCCTAGTTGTACTTCCTCTCTCCCATGTTGGAGCAGTTACATGTTCGACTCTCAGTATGGACACTGTGGAGTGTGGAGTGAACTTTCCCTAAAGGCTGATGTGCCTTGTTTGCGCGTGTGAATCCTGGCCATGATGTCATGTACACATGATCATGGAATTTAATAAATAGCCAACTATGCTGCCTTCCCCGTTTCGATATCCGGACCTCTTTAGTACTTGCTCTACCGCCCTGTCCCCTATTTTTTCTTGCTTCTAGAGAGTTTGCACTTAGTTTGTGCTGATATTTTAATTTACTTTCAACTGTTGCAGGGAACTCCAATTAAAATCATTGTAGGCTCTCATGTATGGGTTGAAGATCCAGAATTAGCCTGGCTTGACGGACGAGTTACTAAGATTAATGGTGAAGATGTTGAGATTCGTACGACCAGTGGAAAAACGGTAAGCTGACTGTATATGGTGGTCATGGGCACATTCATTCAAACTTCTTTTTTTTTACATGGTCTTTCATCTTAAACCACGAGCATGCTTCTGTGATGCTTAGCCTTCTCATGTTCTCAGACCCCTCACTTCCACTGGTAAAAATCAACTGGATTGATGAAGTTAGCCTATTTAATAACCATAGTCTGCAAGTTTTATTGTAACTATTATGGGCCAATATTATTGTGTTGGGTTTAATATTGTATATACATCACCGAATTCATGTGCAGTCCTTAGACATCTTCATTTTATTGTGTTGTGTTTGAAATTTTGGTTTCGTGTCGGGTTTCGGTCCAAGGCAAAAACAGAAAATTTGATCGAAATTTTGAAATTTATGGTTCTAGTTCTGAAACCAAAACTGACCGAAATTTATAGTTTCAGCTCTAGTTATTAAAGCCGAAACTGAAATTTCGACCTAAATTAATCGTAATTACCGAAATGGCCAGCCCCACTGGTTTCGACCCTCATACCATTTTGGTCTTGGCCAAAACCAAAAATTTTCACCAAAATTTCGTAATTTCGGCTAAATTTTGAAAACATGATCAAAACTTAAGATTCCCTTATGGGCCACGATGAGATTTTGATCTGATAGTGTGTTAGCATGCACCCCATCATACTAGCATGGAACTTTTAACCATGTCCGTTTGGCTAAATGCAGTGTTCAAAAACCCGAAACTCGGGCTCGACTCAAAAGTCCACCGAGTCGAGTAACTCGAAGATTCGACTAGAAACTCGACTCAGGCGACTCGGTATATATATATATATATATATATATATATATATATATATATATATATATATATATATATATATATATATATATATAGAAATGCTATAATGCGGCATGCGGTAAGTGTGGCACCGCACCGTAGCCGTCTGATGCACCGCTGCGTGCATCGCATGCACGCAACACGTGCATCAGACGACTGCGGTGCAGTGCCGCACGTACCGCATGCCGCATTATAGCATGCCCCTATATATATATATATATATATATATATATATATATATATATATATATATATATGTGTGTGTGTGTGTGTGTGTGTGTGTGTGTGTGTGTGTGTTTTCAAATATCAAAATAGTAAATAGCTCGAGTAGTTCTCGAGTCGGCCCGAGTCAGCCTGAATCACAGCCCGAGTAGTGATTGGTCCGAGTTTATAGCCGAGTCGACTCAGGCGAGTCGAGTCGGACTGAGTTTCCAGTCGAGTCAACTTGGGCGAGTCGAGTCGGATCGAGTTTTGATACACTGGTTAAATGTACATAGTAAAATGTCATGGCATGTACTTTTGCGAGTGAACGTTCCATGAATGCAGAAAGGTTCCTCCTATAAATAGACAGGAAAACCCATGGTACAAAAGCATCCAAGCCTCCACTCCTCTGGATAATTCTTTCCACGTGTGATTTGCTCCTCCATCAAGGAGCGGGTTATGCAGTGTGAATTCGTCTGGCGTTCCCATTTCGTGGTTTGTCAACGACTTCGAGAATTTTTTCGCTCCACTCCGCCAATTGACTTGAAGGTTTGATTTTGATCAGCTAACAAAGAAGTTCGTTCTTCCACCATGGCACATTTACGTTGTGTGCAGTGAAAAGTGATCGAACTGTTTATCATCCCTACATGTCACACTTGTTCATCAATGACTTTAGCTAAAAAAAGATTTACCTGGACATCCATTTGGGGCCTTGATGAGGTTCCCATTGAACACTCGAACCGATGATCCCATATGCTTGCCACTGCATTTGCAGGTTATTAACATTGGTGGTTATCTAACTTGTTAAGCATTTTCTCCTTATTCTCACGTTGGGGTCTTGCCATTTTGACTTTAAATGTTGAGGACCATAGAGGTAAGTCCAATCATTGGATCCTGTGTTACCGGACACAGCTATTTTTGGGTTTTTGATGTATCCCCACTCAGACATGACAAACACGACAAAGATTCGGCAGGGACATGCCTTGCTCCGTCGGAGGAGATGGGGAGGAAAAAGATGCGAACACCAAAGGGATCTCCATGATACTCCTGGTTGCGATCGAGGCATATGCGCGAAGGAGAGAATGAAACCCTGGCTTCCATCGTGAAGAAGAAGAGGGAAGCTCTCTTTGGTGAGTGAAATTGTGAGTTGTGGGTGAGAGGGGCGATCTTGTTTTGGATAGAGGGGATAGAGCAGCGAACGGGTTTAGATGTGGTTTTTAATAGAGGATTAAGTTTCAAGTTCGGTTCTAACAGTTGATGGCTGATGCATGATTTAAGCTCAAAAATTAACCATGGGAAAACTAACTAATAATATCTCTTTGAGATAACCTAGCCATCGTTGTTGCTATTCTCGAAGAAAAAAAAGAGTCGTTCGCTTCTTTGAGGTGTCCTCTCAGCATCGGTTTTCTTGCATCCTTGACACCTCCCCTGCAAAATTCCTCCGCCCTTATATATATATATTATATGTATATGATTTTTTTTTGTGTGTGTATACGACCGTGTCCCCATGTTAACATTTTGAGGTTTTGTCGTGTCGGATTCTTCGGGACACTTGGATACTTGACCCCCGTGTCCAGGTAACACTGATTGGATCTCTATGAAGCTTTTCATGGGTCTAGAGTACAATGACATCACTCTTTTGACCTTGAAAGCTCCTTTTATGCATGCAGGCTTCGAGTTGCTTCAAAATCTTCTTTTTAGTAAATTTTTTTATTTTCATTATTCCTTTTCTTTTTATCCACAATTTCTTTGTTCGTACCACTTCATATTTGTATTATTTTCTTTAATGTTTATGTTTCATTGTATAACCTATTCTTTCTATGGCCGCAAATCTATACCTGACGATGAGATCCATGCAAGAATCTCCCACGTCGCGCCTACCACCACAAAGCTCAATAAAGTCCCGGCCTCCTATCGACTATGGATCCTCCGACCTCTACAATGTTCCGAGTCTCGAAGAGGCCCAAGGTCTAGGATATGAGAGTATCTGCTCAAGAGAGAAGTAATGGAATAGGGTTTTGGATGCATGGTTTTTATAGAATTTACGGAAGTAGAATACTCTACGTTCACGATTGACTTGCGGTCACTTTGTGATTGGTGTTGGCTGCGATTCTCAATAGCGACTGCAATAATGGAGTATAACCTCCGGAGTGCTAGTAGTACATGATTTAAATAGATTTGGATGTTGGTCGGGATCCCTTGATTATTGGGACAAAAGACCGATTGTTATGTGATTGAGTTATTTCTCTCATCCTTGACTAAGCTAGATTATCACCTTGCTTAAAGGTTAAGCTGGATGTAGACATGAGATCATAGAAAAGGGCCGAGCACTGAACTAGTTAGAATCGTTGAGTTGTGAGTAGTCACTTGACCGGAACAGGAAGTAGTATTGGCTCACTTAGTTCGAAATAAACACCGAATCGAAAGGGTGTGTTGGACTAGGAGCTACCACTTGACTGGGGTTTAGCCTGGGAGGCCAGCGCAACAATATTGTGATTGTTATCTGGCCTTTTGGACCGATTAATCCATAATTCATTGATGCATTCCCTTTCTGTAGGTTAATCTCCTTAGATTTTCAAGGGTCCATAGGTGTAGGGAATCAGATGCACTAATGGTAGGTGGATGATCTGTCTTCATGCGATGAATCCACAAAAGCCCCATATCGTGTTGTATGGAAATGGAGTGACAATTAGGATGAATCATGTCATTATAGTAACGGGCCCAGCTCAAATCGATGACAATTTCCCAATACTGCATCATTGATTCGTCATTAAAGCCAACTACTTGTTTATGGGCGTTACATCAGATAATCACAGTCCTGGTTGTTGGAACGCTGATACAAGAGAATGCCAGTCAATCTTCCCATCTGTAAGGATACTTCTGGTCATGCCTTAGCCAATTTGAAGCTTTATTACCAAAGTATCTTCATGCGGATGAGGGAGGCCCGCCAAGTCGAGATCAGTGAAGAATATCGGGTTGGGGCCGCCCCCGTCATCCTCTTCGCTTTTATTAGGAATTCAAGAGTATGTTGAGGAAGTTGTCAGATTATAGCCTTAACAAGTGTTCAACCTTTGCAATAAGATAAGGTAGGCATAACCTAATTTTGGGTGATTCTCGGTTCTCACCGCATGAAGGAAAACAAGGAAAAAATGGAGATATTCAATTGATTATGTAGAAAGCCACTTCTTTATGAATCACCAACTTTATAGGAGGAATGCCTTCTTGCTTATCAAGGATTCTATCTTCTCTTCAAATTGTTTCTTTTCTAAGCTTACAAGACATCGAGAGGATCTCTTGCAACTCCTCATTCCAGCCACGTTTTTTGCTCCCCTACAACAATGCTTCTTTTTCCTTGAGAGTGCGCTTACTTCCTGTCGTGTTGCAGCTCTTACGTTTAGTTGCAATTGTCTTCGCTAGAGGACCTTTTTAGCCTGCAGTCCTCCATGGTTTTCTCAGCCATCAGCACTGCTGAGTGAGGATCTTACCCTGTTTGGATCGTAAAATCGTGTGTCCTTTAACTTGTCATGCGAACATAGCCCTCTGGCCACCAGATCTTCTGTCTACTCCTACTAAGGTTGCTGTGCTGTCTCTTGGTACTCTTTCCTGCCGATGTATCTATTGTTTTGTGTGTTTGAGATATCAAGGTGGTGACCTATTTTCAAGTCAGCTTGCTTGCTGGTCCACCTGTTCGCTGGTTTGCCTGTTTATAGGTTAGTCAAATTCCCTAGTTATCCTGCACTATGAAGCACCGACACTCTCGGGACCTCAACGTGTCCGTGTCCGACACGTGTCGGACACCGACACTCGTCCGACACTCTCCGACACGTGTCGGACACACCAAAAAATGTGTCTTCTATGAAGAAAGATTGTCCGACACGTGTCGGAGCGTGTCGGATATTATCGGAGAGGCATTTTTCTCATTTGAAGATGTTGGGTTCTTTAGATTACGAATCTTTCCATCAATGAGTCGGATATGGAGGTCGTGGTCTTCACGTCGATGGTGATGATATGGTAACACTTGACGTTGCCCTTGATGGATGATGATTTTATGCATGTTCTATTTGTTTTTTGTGTTTTAAAAGTTTGAAACTATACACATGAATCATTTATGATGTTTGTTGGAGACTTTTTTAGTTAACTATTAGCATTATGTTTGATTATAAATCATAATATAAGACTTGTTATATATATATATATATATATATATATATATATATATATATATATATATATAATTCAGCGTGTCCCCTAACGTGTCCGTGTCCTGTTTTTTTGAAAAATATCGTGTCGGTGTGTCCGTGTCCGTGCTTCTTAGGTCCTGCATGCAGGTTGGTTGGGCTCTCCGATTAGCCTGCTTCTCGGTTAGTCTAGTTCCCAGGTCGGTCTGATTGCAAGTCTGCTTGCACTTTTTCTTCTTCTCCCTTTGCAAACTCTGTGTGTAATCCACCTTGAGTTTGAAGAGTGTGTGGGTTGTTGAGAGTAGTTATCTCGTCCCTTTATGTTGTGTACTTTCCATCTTATAGTTGTGTTGAATTTTAATTCGTAGGTGACAACACCCCTTTGTATGCCTTTATATAGTTGGCCTGATGCTTTAATGCATATGAGCTTACCCTCGAGGCATTCTCCCCATGGTGTACCCTTTGCACGTTCTTCTCCCATGGTAACACTTACTACAACAAAAATGTTGGGTTTTGTGTAACGACTTATACTATAGAGGAGATCGTTGGCTCCATTTCCACCTATCTACTTTGTGTTGCACCCACTAGTGCTATTTGTTGTGATAATCGGGCGCTCTATTGATAATAATATTCAAGTTATTAACGAGTGAAAGAAGCACATGGATTTGTACTCTATACCCGAACTTGTTAGATGGGATAAGACTTTATTATTTTTGTTTGGTGAAGAACAATTGGAGATTGATGACTACTTCAACCGGGAGTCTATCAACCCGCTATGTTATTTCTCAAATAAGATCAGCGGAGTTGCTTGTTGCCTTCTATGTGAAGGCCTATACCATCATTTGTTTTGGTCTATTTGTTGTTGTGGTTTTTCATTTTTTTCTGGTGGGGTATTGGTCGGATTGTATATAGTTTTATTGTGAATTTTCATACAACAATACTAATATATATATATATATATATATATATATATATATATATATATATATATATATATATATATATAGGGGCATGCTATAATGCGGCATGCGGTACGTGCGGTACGTGCGGCACTGCACCACAGCCGTCTGATGCACGCGTTGCGTGCATGCAATGCACGCAACGGTGCATCAGACGGCTACCACGCGGTGCCGCACTTACCGCATGCCGTATTATAGCATGCCCCTATATATATATATATATATATATATATATATATATATATATATATATATATATATATATATATATATATATATATATATATATATATATATAGGGTCGGGATCCAGAAACACGCTACTTTGCCACAAAGTTAGACACACATCATCCAAATCGTTAGATAGAGGTTTCATAATTTTTTGATTTTTTGTAAGGATGATCAACTTCCCTTAGATAGCACATCCATAAAAAATCAGCACATTCTAAACCCTTTACGTGCATCAAATCTAAAAAGTTTTATCGACCGTTCATTTTAACCGTTAAATTGAAGGGAATATTTGATAGTCTATAGGTTTTAGAATGCGTAGATTTTTTGCAGATGTGCTATCTAAGGCAAGGTTGTCACCCTTACAAAAAATCAACAAATTCTGAAACCTCTATCTAGGGTTTTGGAGATGTGTGTCTAACTTTGTGGCAAAGTAGCGTGTTTCTAGATCCCGACCCATATATATATATCTATATATATATATATATATATATATATATATATATATATATATATATATATATATATATATATATATATATATATATATATATATATATATATATATATATATATATATATATATAGGGGACGAGCCTGGACCTCAGGTGCAGCGTTGAGGCTGCACCGGGCTCTGCATGGATGCCATCTGTCCGGAAATCAGGTGTGAAACGAGGCATGGGACGGAATAAATGCCGATATTTTTTTCAGCCGCTCGATTGATCGGATTAATCCGTACCGGATTCGCAGCTGTTACTGTGGCGGCCACAGTAACAGCGCGTTTTTTGGTCCGGACGAATCTGATCCGTTGGATCCGATCAATCGGGCGGCTGAAAAAAATTTCGCGATTACTGTAGCCGCTATAGTAGCCGGGAATTTTTTTTCAGTCGCCTGATTGATCGGATCCAATGGATCGGATTTGTCCTGACCAAAAAACGCGTTGTTACTGTGGCCGCCACAGTAACAGCTGCGAATCCGGTCCGAGTGAATCCGATCCGTTGGATTCGATCAATTGGGCGGCTGAAAAAAATTCCGGCATTTATTCCATCCCATGCCTCGTTTCACACCCGATTTCCGGATAGATGGCATCCATGCAGAGCCCGGTGCAGCCTCAAAGCTGCACCTGAGGTCCAGGCTCCCCATCCCCATATATATATATATATATATATATATATATATATATATATATATATATATATATATATATATATATATATATATATATATATATATATATATATATATATATATATATAGGGAAGTGCTAGAATGCGGCATGCGGTGCGTGCGGCATCGCACCGCAGCCGTCTGATGCACTGCTGCGTGCATCGCATGCACGCAGCGCGTGCATCAGACGGCTGCGGTGCGATGCCGCACGCACCGCATGCCGCATTTTAGCATACCCCTATATATATATATATATATATATATATATATATATATATATATATATATATATATATATATATATATATATATATATATATATATATATATATATATATATATATATAGAGAGAGAGAGAGAGAGAGAGAGAGAGAGAGAGAAAGAGAGAGAGAGAGAGAGAGGGCAGGGAGCCTGCACCCGAGGTGGCATCATTGCTGCACCTCTCGCTTGTTTACCTCCCTAAAAGTTTTAGAATTTGATGAAATTTGATGAGGGTTTGTCTAGGGTAAGATGATCATCCTCACCAATTTTCATCAAATTCCAAAACTTATAAGGGGGGTCAAATGGTCGAAGCAAACTCTGCAGATTTAACGGTGATTGCAGACGGCTTATTTTGCTTCGACTATTTGACCCCCCTGGAAGTTTTGGAATTTGGTGATTTTTTGTGAGGATGATCATCTTACCCTAGACAACACCCTCACCAAATTTCATCAACTTCCAAAGCTTCTAGGATTGGTAAACAATGCCTGAGGTGCAGCAACGATGTTGCACCTCAGGTCCAGGCTTCCTTTCCCCATATATATATATATATATATATATATATATATACAGTTCGGTTCTCCTAAGGGACGTCCCCCATTCTTATCTTGGGGGACAAAAAAATTTGAAGGACTTAGAGGTTTCATAATTTGTTGAATTTTGGTGAGGATGATCACCTTGTTATTGATCGGACCCCTACAAAAAATCAGCAAATTACAGAACCTCCAAGTCCCTCAAATATGCTCTTCAATTTAACGGTTAAAATGGATATTCAATATTGAAGAGCATATTAGAGGGACCTAGAGGTTCTGTAATTTGCTGATTTTTGGTGGGGGTCTTATCTATAACAAGGTGATCTTCCTTACAAAAAATCAGCAAATTATGAAACCTCTATATCCCTCAATTTTTTTTGTCCCCCAAGATAAGGATGGGGGACGTCCCTCGGGAGAACTGGACTATATATTTATATATATATATATATGGGAATGCTTAGGTGCGGTCTACGGTCTATGCGGTCCGCGATCCGCAGCCGTCCGATGCACTGGCCGCGTGCATCGGATGCACGGAGTGGTGCATCGAACGGCTGCGGACCGCAGACCGCACCTAAGTATTCCCATATATATATATATATATATATATATATATATATATATATATATATATATATATATATATGGGTCAGGATCGGATGACCCAGCAAATAACCCAGCACCCTTTGAGGCACTTAGAGGTTTTAGAATGGGCTGATTTTTTGTAGACATGTTGTCTATGATATGTTGATCATCCTCACAAAAAATCAACCCATTCTAAAACCTCTAGGTGCATCAAATGAGATCTTTAAATCAACGGTTAAAATTGACAGTAAAAAACCATTGATTTGAAGAGCGCATTTGATGCACCTAGAGGTTTTAGAACGGGCTAATTTTTTGTGAGGATGATCAACATACCATAGACATGTCTACAAAAAATCAGCCCATTCTATAACCTTTAAGTGCCTCAAAGGGTGCTGGGTTATTAATGGGTCAAAATTTGCTGGGTCATCCGATCCTGACCCTATATATATATATATATATATATATATATATATATATATATATATATATATATATATATATATATATACATAGGATAACGATCCAGTGAGATAACTTTGAGAAACCTATCTAGAGGTTTTAGAATTTGATGAAAATTGGTGAGCATGCTCTCTATGGCAAGTTTATCATCCTCGCAAAAAATCATCAAATTCTAAACCGCTAGAGGCAACAAATACACAATTCAAATTATTGGTTTTAATGGATGGTCGATAAATCTTCTAACATTTGATGCCCTTAGAGGTTTTAGAATTTGATGATTTTTTGTGAGGATGATCAACTTGCCCTAGAGAGAATGGCCACCAATTTTCTTCAAATTCTAAAACCTCTAGATAGGTTTCTCAAAATTATCTCATATATCTCATATCTCACTGGATCGCTACCCTATATATATATATATATATATATATATATATATATATATATATATATATATGGGTCAGGTTCAATGGACACTGTTTTTGCACTCAATTTTTTACACCGATTTTCAAATCATTAGATAGAGGTTTCATAAGTTGTTGATTTTTTGTGAGCATAATCACCTTATCTTAGATAGCACATCCACAAAAAATCAGCACATTCTAAAGCCTCCAAGTACATCAAAACTAAAAGGCTTTATCGATCGTCCATTTTAATTCTTAATTTGAATAGCACATTTAATAAGTCTAGAGGCTTTAGAATGTGCTGATTTTTTGTGGATGTGTTATCTAAGGCAAGGTGATTATGCTCACAAAAAGTCAACAACTTATGAAACCTCTATCTAATGATTTAAAAATTGGTGTAAAAAATTGAGTGCAAAAACAGTGTCCATTGAACCTGACCCTATATATATATATATATATATATATATATATATATATATATATATATATATATATATATATATATATATATATCAGGGACCCTGCACGGCTGCACTTGAGGTTTAGCTTCGTTGCTGCACCTCTCTCTTGTTTACCACCCTAGAAGTTTTAGAATTTGGTGATTTTTGGTGGATGTGTTGTCTAGGGTAAGGTGATCATCCTCACAAAAAATTAGCAAATTCTAGAACTTCTAGGATCATCAAATGTGCTAGGAAAAATTAACGGTTACAATGAACGGTCGATAAAGGTTTGAACATTTGATGACCCTAGAAGTTTTAGAATTTTTTGATTTTTTGTGATGATGATCATCTTACCCTAGAGAACACATCCACCAAAAATCATCAAATTCTAAAACTTCTAGGATGGTAAACTACACCTGAGATGCAACAACGAAGCTACACCTCAGGTCTAGGCACCCTTTTCCCTATATATATATATATATATATATATATATATATATATATATATATATATATATATATATATATATATATATAAGGAGAAAATGAGCTGCGACTATTTTGATGTCCCTAGAAGTTTTGGAATTTGTTAAAATTTGGTGAGGGTGTTATCTAGGGTAAGATGATCATCCTCACCAATTTTCAACAAATTCCAAAACTTCTAGGGTCATCAAATGGTATAAGCTTTATCTACCGTCTGTAGTAACCATTAATTTTGCTTAGCATATTTGATGATCCTAGAAGTTTTGGAATTGTTGAAAATTGGTGAGGATGATCATCTTACCCTAGACAACACCCTCAAGAAATTCCAAAACTTCTAGGAGCATCAAAATGGCCGCAGCTCATTTTCTCATCTTGTAGCTCATAGCTCACTGTAACATTCCTCTCTCTCTCTCTCTCTCTCTCTCTCTATATATATATATATATATATATATATATATATATATATATATATATATATATATATATATATGGGTCAGGATCCTGTGCTTTAAATTTTTACCTTTATTTTTTGCCTGCGATTTTCATTTGATGCCCT